>CM052800.1:6429398-6445406 GCA_028533885.1 Nasua narica | reverse complement strand
CCCTCCAATGCACATATTTGAAAATGTCAAGTAGTGAATAAAATTTTATTTTGCATGGCACCTAGAACTCCCTTAAAGAACTACTACAGTTGGCTTGAAGGAGCCTCATGAAGCAGGGGATGTAGCCATTCAAAGTGTCCTTCTCTCGGACTCTGGAATGTTCTTGGAGTATCTCCTTCTCCTCCTACTTCCTCACCCAACTCACCAGGCTCAACCACACAAGCCCCCCACTCTTGATCCCTGGGCCAAACCCATAAAGTAAGCAGAGCTAACTCAAAAGTGCTCACCCCTTCACGAAGCTTTCTCTGGTTCTCCAAGCAGAAGCAAACTTGGACAGTTCGAAATTTTTAGAGTGCTTCATTCTCATTGTCAGCCATGACTTACTGTCTTTTGTTAAATGTCTGTGCCCTGCGTCCCCATTCCACACCAGCAGCTCCTCGTCCTGGGACAGTAGCTTGAGGGATCCCAACTGTGACATGGGAGCCAGGCCAGGCCCCGATCTGCTACCCGGCAGCCACAGGATGTCCCGGTCTATGCAGCCTTCTCAATCCTCTGCGCCTATATCATGAGCTGCTCATCATGAAATTGTTGCCTTTTCCCCAAGATTCAGATTAAGAGCTCCCTTCTTGAGAGACCTTTTCCTCCCCTACCTCGTACTAGACTCAACAACATGCCTCTTCTCTGGGTTCCTACTCATATCACATTAGCATCTTTTAAACATTTCTGACAATGACCTAGAGCGAGAAATGAATTCTACAGCCCGGCTCGGTACACAAACCTGCACATACACAGCCTCCCACACAATTGGAACACGATTGTTTCACCAGATCCCTCCTCTTTACTGCGGCGCAAGGCACACTGATATATTCTGGCCTATTTTTTCCCTTTCTTTTCTTTTTTTAAATGCTGTCTGCAGCCCACTAAATTGATTTAATGACTTGCCAATGGGTCTCAGCATCCAGCATGAAAAACACTGCCCTCTATGGACCTTCATTAATACACTCGGCTCACAACGCTGACATCATTAGTATACTTGTCTGTTCTCCCCGGCAGGCAGTAAACTCTGAGGGTAGAGCTCATATCTTATTCTTATTTTTTTCCTTCTATTTTAACACCAGTAAATGTCTGAGGAATGAATAAGTGAGTGTGTGCATGCTCTGAAGTCTTGACATCCACCTACTTTCAGTTTGAAAACATAACAGAGTTCTCGGGACACTGAAATGTTTACCTTAGATTTCCCAGAAGCTTCTCCCTTGCCTCTTGCCTGTAAATCTCCATTGTGTCCTGGATGTCAATGTTATTGTCAGCCCAGTAGCCTCCTGGTTCTGGAAAGTACTCTTTACCCACTTCATTTGTGTTGTTGGCACAGGTGCTGCCGTGATCATACAGAGCTACTTCTCTGACCTTCGAGGATGGCCCAAGGGTGGGCACCCAACACAGGCAGAGCCGATTTCTAAGGCTGTGACCAGAATGAGTATTAATCAATCCCTCTCCAGAGGTTGGAAGACATGTTTCCTACCAAGTGGAGCAAACCAGTGCATAGCTAGAGTGGGGATGATGCAGAGCACTTAGGAACAAGCATGGGTAGAGATGAGAGAGACAGAGAGTGTGAATCCCGGCAGCATTCTTGAACTCCACGTTCCAATTTCCTTAAAGACCAACAGATCCAATTTTCCTCCCATTAGGTTACTTAAACTTCTGCTCAAATGCTTCCTTCCATATCTGCCCACCAAATTCTGTTTTCTCTTTTATGAATCTGGTAAAACAGATAGGTTTCTGTCACTGGGAAGAAAAAGTCCGAATCACACATATGACTTGTCCAAGAGTCCCAGATAAGTGTGTGGTCAGACGCACGGTGACTTGTGATGATGACGAAGGCTCTGTTCTAGACACACCATCACCCCGGCGCTATCAGGGAGGGGCCACAGAATGACTGGTGTGGGAATGCAAACACTGCAGTTTAAACCAAGAGACATATCAAGGTTGTACCAGAAAGGGCAGAAGGAGGGTTTCTTCTTTCCACTCATATAGCAGCAGCGCTTGGGGAAATCACTTTACTTAATGAGTTCTGGCATTTGGGTTCTTAAGATTTTCATCTATAAAATGAACACAGTCCTAAGTATTGTTGTGAAGATTAAATAAAATCCTGAATGTGAAGGATGCTGCAGTTTCTGATATGAAGCAACCACTCACTCGAGTTCTTTTGATCTTTCTTTTTCCTATAAAAACCATGACATCGTCTTCTAACTTTAAAATTATCCTTCTTTTGAAAAGTTAATCTTTTTGTTCATTTGTTTCTTAAATTCCACGTATGAGTGAAATCATATGGTATTTGTTTTTCTCTGACCGATTTATTTCGCTCAGCATAATATGCTCTAGCTCCATCCATGTCGTTGCAAATGGCCACATCTCATTCTTATTTATGGCGGAGTAATATTCCATTGTATATATATACCACTTCTTCTTTATCCATTCATCTATGGATGGTCACTTGGAGATGGGTACGGGGAGGGGGAAGTAGGTAAGGAGGATTAAGAATATCCTTTTTGATGAGCACTGAGTAATGCAATAGAGTTGCACACTTGAAACTAATTTAACACTGTGCATTAATTATTCTTCAATAAAAAAATAATGTTTTGATAAAACAGAGATTCTTTCCAGTGGGCTTTCTAGTATCTTCTCATTTGCCAATTTGCTCAGTCTCCCAATGATCTGGATGCTTTGTTTGGGTAATAAATTGCGGTGATGACACCACATCAAATAAAGATGATTTCGTTTTTAGCGCAGTCCTGGAAATGGCTTGTTAACAGTCCACCGTGGCCCTAGATGACAAACATTTCCCTGGATAAAGCATCTACTATGGTCTACCATTACTGACTCAACAAAATTGTTCATCTCTTCCTCCCAGAATGAAGTGGCTTGCCTTGTCAGGGCCTGATGCTCAATTATCAGGGAAAATTGAGTTTCTGAACCTGCCATATTTTGTTGTGGCTGGAATGTCACTATGGGAGACAGCAGATTATAGCAGCTGGATTTGGCTTCTCACTTCAGCATATTTGTCTAGGACTCAGGACTCTACTTACGAGGCCTGGGGCAGCCTCTGTGGCCTAAGCCCGCCAGGCTGAGGCTTCGTCGGGGCTGGGATAGTGCCCTGCATTCTGGATACACCTGGTAGCATAGAGTCCTATTGGTGCTCCGACCCAGAAAAGACAGTGGGTGGAACACAGGGCAATGATGGTAATTGCACACCTTCTCCAATGTCCACTTAATTCCTACACCAGGAAAAATAGTGCATAGAATGGAAATCACCTGCAAGGCTTCTGTCATATTATCCAAGACCCTCACAGGATAATATCATTAATTTGGGTTCACAGGGAAGGGTGGGCCTGGGGCATGGGGTGGGACAACTCTGAGATTGTTCTATTTGGAAATAAAAAAAAAATCTTCCAGATTATTTTAATATACCTCTGTCACTACCACTCTCAGAAAGAGAATCCTTTCTCCAGCCCATTTCTCACTAAAAACCTCCTCTACCATGCTGACCCTGGGCACAATGACACTGTTGTTACATCACATAGGAGGGACAACTGGATGATGATAAAGTTGATCCTGGAATTTAGTGCTTCTGATCTCTTAATCAGATTTCTTTGTAATATTGTCCCAATACCTCAAACTCGGAATGTTTCCACCGCCTTCCCGCTCCCCCACACCCATGTTCCCTGTGACCCAAAGGGGACGCTGTACATCCCTTACAATCAGGACCACTACTGTGGAGTGATTCCAAAGATGGCTCTGACCTCACTTTGTTCATTTATCTTCTGATACTCCGTAGGGTCTGGAATCAAGACTCGAAGAAAAAAAATGGGGTCTTCAAGATGAAAATGTCTGCTAATGCAAGAACTCTTAGCACTCAGGTTGATGTAACTGTTGGTTTTGCATTTGTCTGATAATGTTCATTACTAGTATCAGATACTTTTATTTTAAAGAATTTATTTACTTGACAGAGAGAGAGAGAGAAAGTGCACAAGTAAGGGGGGAGGGGCAGAGAGAGAGAAAGAAGCAGACTCCTTGCTGAGCTAGGAGCCTGATGCAGGACTCGATCCCAGGGTCCTAGGACCATGACCTAAGCCAAAGGCAAATGGTTAACCAACTGAGCCACTGAAGTGCCCTCAGATTCTTTTTTTTAAAAGATTTTATTTATTTTAGAGAAAGAGAGTAAATGCGAGTGGGGGGATGGGCAGAGGGGGAGAGAAAGGGACAAGCAGACTCTGTGCTGAGTGCAGAGCCCCACATGGGGCTCCATCTCATGACCTTGAGACCATGACCTGAGCCGAATTCAGGAGTCAGACACTTAATCGACTGAGCCACCCAGGCGCCGCTCTACGATACTTTCGTGTGATGTGATCCATACTAATAGACAATAACACGCCAACTTATTATAAAGTCACCTCCACCGTATTGTTATCCAAACCTCATGTGTGTCCAAGATGAGCAAAGAAACACCTCCTTTCAAGGATCCAAAGTACGAATATAGAAGATGAAGTAAGTATACTATGGCAAAATTACTGAGGAAAGTATTCGGCTATTGTAATGCCATTGAAGAAGAACTTGAAAAAAGAACAATGCCCCCACAAAGCCAACACTGATATGCAACTATTGTTGCACTTTTTGCCTTAAACTCCTTCTCTTCTGGTAACAGGATCTCTGCTTTCCTTCTGGAGACTTATTCCTCCTCCACTCCTATCCACGTGATCCCAGCAAGTCTGGAGATGAAGATTGCGACTGAAGACGGGGGTATTGGTTGTACTGGGGCAGACGTAACAAGTTATCACAAACTTAGTGGTTTATGGTTCAGGAAGTCCGAAGTCCACAAGGGTTCTTACAAGGCTCAACTTAGGGTGTCAGCAGCAAGGCCAATTTCTTTTGGAGGCCCTGGGAGGAAAGTATCTTTCTTATTACTTTCAGCTTGTCCAACATACCTGCATCCCTTGGTTTGTGCCACTTGAATCTCATCGCCACATGGCCTGACCTCTGACCCTCCTTCTTCCCTCTTATAAGGACCTCTGTGATTACACTGCCCTCACCCAGATGGTCCAGGATAATCTTTTTATCTCCAGAGCCTTAATTCAATCACATCTGCAAAGGCTCTCTTGCCGTATAAGGTATCCTATTCATAGGTTCCTGGGACTCAGGCATGGACATTTTGGGGGGACTATTGATTAGCCAGCCCATCACAACTAACCAATCAAAACAGCAAATTCTCCCAGCAACAGTCACAGTGTTGGGTGAGTGAAGGGGTCCAGGTGTGTCCCATCAGAGAGAATCCTGGGACATGTGCAGGTGATAATATGAAGAGGTTTTCTCTGCTGGTCTTGGAATTCGGGGTGCGGGGGTTGGGTTCTCACCTGGTCCACTGTAGGTATCCTGCTACCCCTGGGGAAGAGCTTGTCTCTGAGCAAGAGGTGCCACATTGATTGGGATGCTGTCTGGGTCTACCCCTGGACTTTCCATTTTAAAAGTAAATGTGTTTCCATTTGGTGAAGTCGGTTGAAATTTTTCTTTTTGTCATTTGCATTGAGGGAAAAAAAAGTCTTCTTAGTTCTTAAAAATGGGAGGGGGTGGGGGGATGGGGGAGCCTGGTGGTGGGTAAAAAGGGGGGCACGTATTGCATGGAGCACTGGGTGTGGTGCATAAACAATGAATCTTGGAACACTGAGAAAATAAAATTAAATTAAAAATTAATACTTTTATTTAAATCTTACTTTCTACCTAGTACTCTGCTAAGAGTTTTATGTGAATCATTCTCACTTTGTCCTCACATATCTCACAAGGTGGTACTTGTTTGTTTGTGAAGGCTTGAGGCTTAAAGAAGTTGAGTGCCCAACACAGGGACACAGATGTGGTAGTCTGATTTCAGAGGTTTAACCACTGTGCTAAAAATTATGGTGTGATGTTGAAGGAAAAGGCTGGGTAAAATGGCAGGGTCTCCACAATAAAATTGTAACAGAGTAAACAAATTATGTAAAGCAACCATAACAAGAAGAGGAGTTCTTTCTTGGGGGCACTAGGTTTCCTTTTGTGTGTGTGTGTATATATTCTATATTTAAAAATATATATATAATTATAATTTATCGCTTTTTAATTGGAAAATTGCTTTTATTTAACCAGAGATTACCTATTCCCTGCAAAACTGTGTTTTAGTCAATTTTGTGAAGAAAAAATGGCAGATAAGATTGGAAACCCGTGATGATAACTGTGCCTTGGCAATTTTTCTTCCTGGGGCTGGGGCTGGAAGTTTGCATGGGTGCACTGACACTAATAGGAAATTTACATTTTTTTTTTCCTGGCAGCGCACTGCATGACGAGGTCTCTCATAGATGTAAGTATAATAGGGTTTTGCAATAAAATTGTCTTCTAGCAAATATAAAACTCAAATGTGTGTATATGTGTCTACACTTGTACCTACATACATGTGAATCTATACTAATTATATCATGAGAACTCTCTCAACTTGCCATTTAGAGTCCACCTTGGCAAATGAATTCCTCTTTGGTTTCTCCATCTCATAATGTCTTTAACTTGAGGTGACATGAAGTTGACATTTTGGGGACAGATATTGTGTACTAGGCATATTGTCAGGTGATTTGATCACATCATCTCATTTAAAAAAAAACTCCATGAGATGGGAAAAACTTTATTTTTTAGATGAAGAATCTGCAACCTAGGTGTGAACCTAGGAAGTCACACAATTTGCTCAAGGTCGCACGGCAAGTGAAGGTAAGAGCTGAGACTCAGACTGGGTCTGTCTACTTCCAAAGAACATACACCCTTCACTCTATGGTCTGCATGTCTGATATCCTAGAGCTTTCCACTAAGCATCCCATGGCTTAGTGTACAGCTGTTTTGGGTCATCTTTATTTTTTTGTTGTTTAAGCTTGTTATGACCATACAGCTTTGTATTTATACAGCACCTCATTCTGAGAAGTAAAAATAGGGGTCCACGTAAACTTCAGAGTTAGATCTGGGTTTAGGTCCTGCCCCTACTAAATTCTAGCCACGTGGCCTTGGGCAAGTCATGTAACCTGGGCAAACTCTGGTTTGCTCATTTGAAAATGGAGAAAATACAAAGTATTTTCTGGCCGGTTCAGTTAGTAGAACATGTGACTTTGGGGTTGTGGGTTTTAGCCCCATATTGGGTATTGAGATTACTAAAAAAAATGAAAATTTAAAAATTTTTTTAAAAAATGAAAAAAAGGCAAAATACAGGCATACCTCAGAGATACTGCAGGTTCAGTTCCAGACCACCGCAATAAAGCAAAATTCATATTAAAGCAAGTAAAATGAAATTTTTTCGTTTCCCAAGCATGTGTAAGTTGTGTTTATACTACACTGTAGTCTATTAAGTATGCAATAGCATTATGGGTTAAAAAAAAAACCAATCTACAGGCCTTAATTAAAAAATACTTTCTTCTACAGAGTGCTAACCATCATTTGAGCTTTCAGTGAGTCATAATCATTTCATTGGTAGAGGGCCTTGCCTCCATGTTGATGGCCACTGACTGATCAGGGTTCTAGTTTCGAGAGTGGAGGGGAGCGGGTCTGTAGCAATTTCTAAAAATAAAACAACAACGAAGTTTGCAGTATCAATGAACTCTTCCTTTCACAGATGCTTTCTTTATAGCGCGCGATACTGTTTGGTAGCATTTTAGCCCCAGGGAAACTTCTTTCAAAAGTGGAGTCAATCCTCCCAAACCTTGCAGTTGCTTTGTCAACTGCACTTATATGTAATTCTAAACCCTGTATTGTGTTTTCAGTCACCGTCATAGCATCTCCAGGAGGAGTAGAGTCACGTCTCCTGACACCAACCACATTTTTTCGCTCACCCATAAGCAGCAACTCTTGATCAGGGGGCCTGAGGGGCTCATGGGTTAAGCGTCCGACTCTTGATTTTGTCTCAGGTCATGATCTTGGGGTCAGGCTCGGTGTTCAGCATGCAGGCTGCTTGTCCCTCTCCCTCAGAGGCTCTCCCCACTCCCTATGTTCTCTCTCTCAAATACATAAGTAAATAAAATCTTTAAAAAAAAAGAAGCAACTCTTGGTCTATTTAAGTTTTCTCATGGGATTGCAACAATTCGGGCTCCACTTTGAATTTCAGTTCTCTTGCTATTTCCACCACATCTGCCGTTACTTTCTCCACTCAGGTCAGGAACCTCTCAAAGTCATCCCTGAGGGTTAGCATCAACTACTTTCCAACTCCTGTTCATGTCAAAAGTTGTCCTCTCCTCAATGTTCTCAATGGCATGTAGAGTGGTGAATCCTTTCCACAAGGTTTGCAGCTCGCTGTGCCCAGATCCATCAGAGGAATCACAATCCATGCAGTTATCACCTTACAAAATGTATTTATTAAATAGCAACCATTGAAAGTCAAATGACTCCTTGATCTATGGCTGCAGGATGGATTCTGTGTTGGTAGGTATGAAAACAATCTTAATCTGATTGTACATTTGCATGAGCTCTTGGTTCACCAGGCACACTGTCAATGAGCAATAATACTTTAAAAAGGAATCTTTTTTTGCTGAGCTATAGGTTTCAACAGTGAGTTTAAAATATTTAGCAAACCATTTTAAACAGACAAGCTGTCTCTATTTTGTAGTTCCATTTATAGAGCTTTGTGGTTCTATTTATAGAGCTTGGGCAGAGCAGATTAAGTGTAATTCTTCAGGGCTCGAGGATTTTTGGAAGAGTAAATGAACATTAGCTCAACTTAAGTCATCAGCGGTGCTAGCTCCTAACAAGAGAGCCAGCCTGTCCTTTGTCGCTTTGAAGAATCATACACAAGACATTGACTTTTCCTCTCTGGCTATGAAAGTCTTGAGTGGCATCTTCTTCCAATAGAAGGCCATTTTGTCTACATTGAACATCTGTTGTTTGGCGTAGCTGCCTTTGTTGCTGATCTTAGCTAGATCTTCTGGGTAACTTACTGCCACTTTTACAACAGCAACTTGCTGCTTCACCTTGTACTTTGATGCTGTGGAGAAGGCTTCTTTCCTTAAACCTCATGAACCAACTTCTACTAACTTCCGACTTTCCTTCTGCAGCCTCCTCACCTTTCTCCACCTTCATAGAGGTGAAGAGAGTTAGGGAATTGCTCTGGTTTAGGCTTTGGCTTAAGAGAACGTAGTGGCTGATTTAATCTTCTATCCAAATCATTAAAGCTTTTCCAAATCAACAATAAGGCTGTCTTGCTTTCTTATTTGTATGTTCACTGGAGGTAGCACTTTTCCTTTGCATTCCCAATTCTTCTGGTTGTTCAGGGCAAGAAGCCTAGCTTTTGGCTTTTCCCAACTTTGGACGTGTCTTTTTCTTAAACTTAATTATTTCTAGCTTTTGATTTAAAGTGAGAGAGGTGAGACTCTTCCCTTCACTTGAACACTTAGTGACCCACTGCAAGTGTACTGATTGGTCTAATTTCAATATTGTGTTTTCAGGGAATAGGGATGCCCAAGGAGATGGGGAGAGACTGAGGCCAGTCAGTGGGCAGTTAGAACACACATTCGTCAATTAAGTTCCCTGCCTTATATGAGTGTGTTGTATGACACCTTCATAAAATTACAATAGTAATATCAAAGATCATTGTTCACAGATCACCATAAAAATATAATAATAGTGAAAGAGCTCGAAATATGGCAAGAATTACCAAAATGTGACACAGTCATGACGTAAGAAATGATATTGGAAAAATGGTGCCAGTAGGCTTGCTCAGTACAGATTTGCCACAAACTTTTAATTTGTAAAAAAAAGCACAGTGTCTGTGAAGCATAATAAAATGAGGTTTGCCTATGATTGTCTCCTGGTAAGGTTTCTGTGAGCCATCTTGAAGAGATGCATCCAAAGTTCGTCTCACTGGAAGTTGGGTAAGTGCTTGCTTCTTTTTTCTTTCTTTCTTTTTTTTTTTTTTAAATCCTCTCAGAATAGTTCCGTGAATGGGACCTGATGTATTATTAGTTAAATTAAATTAGATTTTAAGATCTTTTCTATTCCCTGACTTCATCCCTCTTTCACAAAGAATCACACCCAAGACAGGAAATAGCTAAATATTTTCTGACGAAAATACTCCATCTTTCTGGCAAAGACAGAATTCATGCCGTAGATCAGAACTGTGTGGCAGGTTTCATTTTTATAGCCTGGTGAGCGGCACATTTTGCTTCTCGTGTTTGCTTTTATCTTGAGGTCAAAGAAATGATGCAATACATTATCACAAGTGCCTGCCCTTCATTTCCCGAACATCTGTGTTCAGAGCATATGTCTGCTGAGACAAGTGGATTCATCTTGCTGCTGTCTGGTCTCTTATGTGCTGGCTTCTTTGAAGCATGGTGCATTTATTTTGACTATTTCTGCCAAATAATGACAAGTTTAAGGGGAAATCAGAAAAAGAAAGTCTTTGTTTTCCATCTGGAGAGAATTACGAGATGTTTATTAACCACCTTCTCCCCTCTCCCTCCCAAGGTTTAAATATGTTCAAGAACCACCAGACCTGAAGTTAAGTTATTACTACTGGCTTATCTTGAGCAAATTTTGGCTTGTAGATAAACACCCATGTGGTTTGAATTTCTTCCATAATAGGCTTAAAATATGAGAGTGTAATTAGTGAGTCTTGAAGTTGAATGTATTTACAAGCATGCAAACTCTTGAGATAAGCCAAGTGCTTGTGGCAATACCCCATCCTAACAAGAGGCTTTTCAGGGATTTTCTGAAAAAGGATACTTGTCAGTCAGTACCCCAGAATGGTTGTTGTTAGAAGCTCTCTTTAGCCCATTATCCAGGTAAGAAGTCTAACATCTAGGAGGTGTCCTTGATACCTCCTTCTTTCTCTCCCCAGCATCAAGTCCCGTGAGTTTTACGCATTGTTGTTATCTGCCAATTAGACATTCGATCTCCTTCTATTATGTGCTGTTCTACCCTCTAATCTATACACTCTGCAGCCAACTTTCAGTTTTTCCACACAGAAATACTACCACATAATAATCCAGCCACCATTACCCCCCCAGTATGCAGCACCATGCCTGACACCTGCTAGATATTCAATAATGAATCATGACGTCATGACGAATAGCTGAGGAAGTGAGCCATGGCATTTCAGGCAAATTTCACCTTCATTTTCTTTACCTGAGATGACTATTGATATATGAGTCACACGGATCGAGGAACTTGATACGTGTAATCTAGATTCACGTCCAAAGTACCATAGACCGGCAAGGATACTTAATTCGATTGAAGTTTTATTTTCCGATAGAATAGATCTCTCTGAAAGACTTTGTATAAAGAAAAAGATCCTTCCTCTAGTCTTAAAATAATCTTCATTCTGGAGGGCAATACAATACCTTGAGACTCAGCTAAAGACTTTCAAACAAAAAGGAGCATCTGTATGCAAGCCATCTGTGCCTCCTGGCAGTGAGTAAAGTCAGGACATAGAGATCATGGTAGGATGAGTGTCTCAAAATCTGTGACACGGAAAGGTACAGGGCTGTGTGCTGGGGTGGAAAGGGCTGGGGAACCTGGCATGCTAGGCTCAGGGAGAAACTTGGCTCTCTGCCTGCTCAACACTTTAACTTGAATGATGGGGGAAGTGGGAAAACATGTGATGTTTATGCTTTCCTAAGTTTATGTTATACCCACCAGATTCTTGTTTTAATTCTATGCAATTTCTTGTTGAATTTATTTTATGTGGCTTGCTTACATTTCGATAATAAAAGAAAATCATTCACTCCTACACATCGGATCAATTTCCCACAGCAATTGCTCTAATTTAACTTTGGTTTTACGGACACGTAATTCTGTTAAGTTCCGCTTCATTCCTCAGTGAGTTTTGGAGGGAGTTTGGGCATTTGTTTGATGTGATTTCAGCATCATGCTTTATTTACATCTTTAAATTGAAACATCTTCAGTCTTGCCTGCCCCCCATATTGTGCATGGATATACGTGGGAGGTGTGCTTGGGATCCACTTAAATGCTCTTCTTGAAGCCTACTGAGTTTTTGGTCCAATATCACAGGGCTGCTTCAGAGATGGTTTATGAATACAGGACTTGGGTTTGTTTTTTTTTTTTTTTCTTCTGTTCCTGAAAGTTTTCAATGGCTTTTTAAAAATCTTTTCTTGAAAATTATGCTTTCATCTTGTGACCAATCTTCCTCAGGTACTGTGGTACAGGGGAGTTCTTCAGCCTCACCCCTAAGTTCTAGAACTTTCTCAGTGGTGCCTTGTCCATAAACAGTTGTTAGTTGTTCTTGCGAGGGGGAAAGATGTCTGCAGCAACCTGTGTCACCATCCTGGGGATACCACTCCTCCTGCCCTGTTTTCAAGCATTCTTCACAGGCCAATTAATCCTTCCCCCATGAGATCCTTCTTTCCAATGTCCTGATTGAATATGGACTCTGCTCCCTAAAAATGGTTTCCTAGCACCTATTCCGTGGATTTCCCTTTACTGCTGTCTTGGGTTAAATTCACTACTTTCTGGAAGCCATATCTTCCTCTTGGTTTCTACTTTAATTTTCACTGGTGTATATTCTCAGATAACTTCCTAAAAGTGGGTGTGAGGTTTATAAACTTTATTCATTATCTACCCAGACAGTTTGGCTGCATATAAACTTCTGGATTGGAAAGGTATGTTTTCCTTCATAACTACAAAATTCTTTCTCTCTCTCTCTCTCTTTCTCTCTCTCTCTTTTTTTTTGCCTCCAGTGTTCCTGATGCTCTGGCCTTTATTCCTGTGTAGAGAACCTAATTTGCTCTCCATAAGATTGTAGGCCCATTGTTTAGTTAATAGTGTTTTGAAATTGCTTCTTTTTTAAATATCTCATTGTATTGTAGTAAGAACATTTAACATGAGATTTGCCCTGTTAATGAAACTCTAAGTATAGAATATATTATTGTTGACAAGAGTTACAAGGTTGTAGAGCATATCTCTAGACCTTGTTCATCTTGTTTGACTGAGACATTGTGTGTTGACTAGTGACTTCCTATTTCCCCTTCTCTCCAGCTCCTAACAACCATCATTTTACTCTCAGATTCTATGAATTTGTTTATTTTACATGTAATTTTACTCCTGTAAGTGGAATGATGCAGTATTCGTCTTTCTGTGACTTGCTTTATTCACTGAGCTAATGTCTTCATGGTTATCTACATTATTACATACTGCAGAATTTCCTTCTGTGCAGGCTGAAGAGCATCCCATTGGATGTATATACTACATTTCTTTATCCATTTAGCTACAAACACACATTTAGGTTGTTTTTAGATCTTGTCCATCGTGAATAGTGATGCAATGAACATAGGAGTGCTAATATCTCTACAAGATCCTGATTTTCATACTTTTGCATAAATACCCAAAGTGTGATTCCTGGACGATGTGATAGTTATATTCTTAATTATTTAAGGAAACTTCTTCATACTATTTTCCATAAAGACTACAGAATTTGCATTACCATCAACAAAGTGCAGGGTCCCAATTTCTTCACATCTTCACCAATAATTGTCCTTTTGTTTTTTGTTTTTGTTTTGTTTTGTTTTGTTTAAGATATTATTTATTTATTTGACAGAGAGGAGAGAGATCACAAGTAGGCAGAGAGGCAGGCAGAGAGAGAGGGGGAAGCAGGCTCAATGCTGAGCAGAGAGCCCAATGTGGGGCTCGATCCCAAGACCCCAAGATCATGACCTGAGCTGAGGGCAGAGGCTTTAACCTACTGAGCCACCCAGGTTCCCCTTGTATTTGTTTTAAATACTAAAATTTCTAACAGGTGTGAGATGATATCTCAGAGCAGTTTTGATTTGCATCGCCCTGGTGAGTAGTGACATTCATTGAACATTGTTTTTTGTTTGTTTGCTTGTTTGCTTTTTTCACTTACCTGTTGGCTATTCCTATGTATTCTTTGGAAAAGTGTCGAAGTCCTTAAGTAATCTTTTTTAAAGATTAGGTTATAAGGTTTTTGTTGTTGTTGTTGTTTATTTTTGTTTGTTGTTTTACTATGAGTTGTAAGTAGTACTTATATATTTTGGATGCTAACTCCTCATCAGGTATCTGCGTTATGGTCAACTGTTGATATCCCCCCTGCCAAAATTCATAGGTTGAAATCCTAATGTCCAATGTGATAGTATTAGGAAGTGGGGATTTAGGGAGATGCTTAGGATATGAAGGTGGATCCCTCATTAATGGGATTAATGCTGTCAAAAAGAGAGACTCCACAGAGCTTCCTGGCCTCCTCTACAAAGTGAAGAAGATACAACAAGAAATCTGCAACTAGGGATGCCTTGGTGGCTCAGTCAGTGAAGCATCTACCATTGGCTCAGGTCATGATCCCAGGGTCCTGGGATTGAGCCCTGAATTGGGCTTCTTGCTCAAAGGGGACCCTACTTTGCCCTCTGCTTGCTGCTCTCCCTGGTTGTGCACTCTCTTTCTCTCTCTACAGCCCCTCCTCTCTAACAAACAAATAGGGGCACTTGGGTGGCTCAGTCAGTTAGGAGTCTGCCTTTGGCTCAAGTCATGATCCCAGGGTCCTGGGATTGAGTCCCATATAGGGCTCCCTGCTCAGTGGGGAGTCTGCTTCTCCCTCTCCCTCTGCCCACTGCTTGTTCTCTCCCTCTCGCTCACTCTTCCTCTCTCAAATAAATAAAATCTTTTAATAAATAAATAAATAAAATCTTTAAAAAAAAAAGAAAAGAAAAATCTGCGACTAGCCAGAGGGACCTCATCTGACCACGCGTGCACTCTGATCCCAGATTTCCAGCCTCTAAAATTATGAGAAATACATTTCTGTTGTTTAAAAGTACTCAGGGCACACTTGGTTGGCTCAGTTGGTTAAGCATCAGACTCTTGATTTAAGCTCTGATCATCCTGAGGGTGGTGAGATTGAGCCCTGAGTAGGGCTCCCCCCTCAGCAGGGAGTCTGCTACTCTCCTTCTTTCCCTCCCTTTGTTCACAATCTCTCTTATATAAATAAATCTTTAAAAAAACAAGTAAAAGATAGTCTGTAATATTCTGTTATAGCATCCTTAATAGATTATGAAAAATGATTTGCAAATATTTTCTTTCCTTCCATAGGTTTCCTTTTTACTCTGATAATTGTTTCCTTTGTTGTGCAGGTTTTACTTTGATTTAATCTCACTTGCTTATTTCTGTTTTTGTTATCTGTGCTTTGTTGTCATATCCAAGAAATCATTGCCAAGACCAATATCATGAAGGTGTCTACCCAAGTTGATTTTTGTGTATGGTGAAAGATGAGGGTCCAACTGCATTCTCTGTCATGTGCAGATTCAGTTTTTCCAGCATATTTATTGGAGAGACTAACTTTTCCCCAGTGTGGATTCTTGGCACCCTTGTGAATGATCAGTTGGCCATAGACCCATGGATCTCTTTTGGCCTCTATTCTGTTCCACTGTTCTATAGGTCTGTTCTTATTCTAGTTCCGTGATGTTTTGATTGCTGCAGCTTTGTGATACTTTTTGAATTCAGGAATTGTGATGCCTCCAATTTTGTTCTTCTTTTTCAGAATCAATTTAGTTATTTCTGTTTTTTTGTGGTTCCCTAGGAATTTTAGAATAATTTTTTTCTTTTTCTGTAAAAAAATACTATTGGGATTTTGATAGGGATTGCATTAAATTTGTTGATCACTTTGGGTCATATGGACATTTGAAAAATACTGTCGTCCTGTCTGTGGACACAGATATTTTTCCATTTGTTGGTGTCTTAAGCAAGGAAATGAAATAATTTCCTCTATCAATCTTTTCTACTTTTCAGTATACAAGTCTTTCATCTCTTTAATAGGCTTTTCCTAAATGTTTTATCCTTTTTGGTGCTAAAGTAAATGGGATTGTTTTCCTAATTTTTTTTCAGATATCTTGTTAGTGTATAGATGTGCAACTGATTTTTCCTATGTTGATTTTGTATCCTGCAATTCCACTGAATTCATTACTTCAAACAGTTTGTTGTTGTTGTTGTCGCTGTTTCATTGTTGTT
>CM052800.1:6412190-6429298 GCA_028533885.1 Nasua narica | reverse complement strand
ATCAGCTTCTTTGGGGTAAACACCGAGTAGTGCAATTGCAGGGTCATAGGGTAGCTGTATATTTAATTTCCTGAGGAATCTCCATACTTTTTTCCAAAGTGGCTGCACCAACTTGCATCCCCACCAACAGTGGAGGAGGGTTCCCCTTTCTCCACATCCTCTTCAGCATTCGTTGTTTACTCTCTTGTTGATTTTGGCCATTCTAACTGGTGTAAGGTGGTATCTCAGTGTGGTTTTGATTTGAATCTCTCTGATGGTTTATTTGTTTTTTTAATGGAGTCTAGCTTTTTTATATATAAGATCAGGTCATCTGCAAACAAGGACAATTTCATTTCTTTCTCTTTTTCTTTCTTTCTTTCTTTCTTTCTTTCTTTCTTTCTTTTTTCACTTCACTTTTTCACTTCACTGATCTATGTACCTTCACTTACTTTTCTTGTCTAATTGCTCCAGCTAAAACTTTCAGCGTAGTACTGACTGTATAGAAGTGGTAGGAGTCATGTTCCTGGTCTTAGAAGAAGGGCTTTGAGTTCATTGATGTTGAGTATGATATTAGCTGTAGCTTGTTTTATATGGCCTTTATTACATTGAGATAATTCCCTTCTATTTATAGGTTGTTGAGGGTTTTTATCATGAAAAGGCCTTGAATTTTGTCATATGCCTTTTCCATATCTGTTCAGACAATAATGCAACTTTTATTCTTTGTTCCATTTACTGTGGTGTATTGCATTAATTAATTTTTCTATGTTGAAACATTCTTCTGTCCAAGTGATAAATTTCACTTGGTCACGGGTATGATTCTTTCAGTCTGCTCCTGGATTCTGTTTGCTAGGATTTCATTGAGGATTTTTGCATCTATGTTTGTCAGAGATTATTGGCCTATCGTTTCCTTTTCTTGTAGTGTCTTCATTTGGCTTTGGTATAGGGTCCTGCTTGCCTCATAAAATGATTTTAGAAGTGATTCTTCCACTTCAGATTTTTGGGAGAGTTTGAGAAGGATTCACACTGTTTGGTTCTTCAGATGTTTGGTAGAAATTCATCTGAGGAGCCATCAGGTCCTGAGGTTTTCTTTGTTGGGAGCTTTTTGATTATGGATTTAATCTCCAGACTAGTGAAGTCTGTTCAGACTTTCTATTTCTTCATAATTTAGTTGTAGCATGTTTTAGGTTTCTAGTAAATCCATTTCTTCTAGGTTTTCCAGATCATTGGCATATGGTAGTTGTTCATAATAGTCTCTTGCGATCCTTTGTATTTCCATGTTTTTGGTGGTAGAATTTCTTGTTTCTGATTTTATTTGAGTATTCTCCCCTTTTTTCTTAGTCTAGCTAAGGCTTTGTCAATGATACCTATCTTTTAGAAAACCAACATAGTTTTTTTTTTTCTGTTTTATTTATTTCTGCTTTAATCTTTGTTGTTTCTTTCCTTCTGCTAACTTTGGGTTTCGTTTGTTCTTTTTCTCACTTGTTTGGATGTAAAGTTAGATAGTTTGTTTGATATCTTTCTTCTTTTTTTAATTCTATGTTTTTAAATTATTTATATATTTTTTTGAGAAAGTGAGCATGAGTTGGGGGAGAGGCAAAGGGGAAGAAAAAGGGAGAAACAGGCTCCCCACTGAGTGTAGAGTACAATGCAGATACTTAACCAACTGAGCCACCCAGGTGCTTGAGATCAATCTTCTTAATGCAGGCATTTATTGCTATGAACTTCTCTCTGAATACTGTTTTTTCTACATCCCATAAGCTTTCGTATTTTGTGTTTTCATTTTCCTTGTTCTCAAATATTTTCTATTCCCTTTTTATTTTTTCTCTGATTCAAAGGTTGTTCAAGGGTGTGCAGTTTAATTTTCCTAGTACCTGAATTTTTCAGTTTTTCTTCTGCTATTAATTTCTACTTTTAATCCACTGTCAGAAAAAAAAATACTTGATATGATTTCAAATTTTTTTTACCTTTGCTAAGATTTGTTCTGTGATTTAACATACCATCTATCCTGAAGAAAGATCTGCTCATACCTTGCTATGTCAGGGAAAGGGCCTCTGTTGAGAGGCCCTCCTTCCGGGCTTCTGAGTCCACTTCTTGGAAGAGTTTCACTTCTCCCAAGGCGCAGGAGCCTTTCAGTTTCTGATTTCTCACAACAGGAATTTGTCCATGAACTATTGCTGGATTCATGTGTTTGAATGGGGAAGGAGGGCCCAGGTCTTCCTACACTAGCATCTCACTGACATTACTTCTTAAATTGCCTAAAGATATAGCTAATGTGGGCATTAAAAAAATTATCTTGCTTGTGATTCAGTCGGCTTTTTCTCTTTTTATCGAATTTAGGTTTATTGAAGAGGAATTCACAAATTTATCCATTTTTAAAAAGACTTTATTTATTTGAGAGAGAGTGAGAGAGAGAGAGAGGGAGAGCATGAGCAAGGGGAGGGGAGAGGGAGAAGCAGGCTCCCCACTGAGCAGGGATCCCAATGTTGGGCTCTATCCCAGGACTCTGGGATCATGACCTGAGCCAAAGGCAGACACTTAACTGACTGAGCCACCCAGGCACCCCTTAGCCATTCTTTTGAAGTATATTTTGATGTTTTCACAAGCATACATTACAAATTCACCACCAATAGCAGCATATGGGATATTTTCAGCACTTCATATTTTTCTTAATCCCAGATACCTCCTCGTTAGTCCCTTGCAAACAATGATCCTATTTCTGTTACTATGGTTTTGACTTTTTTAGAATGTCATACAAATGGAATCAGAGAGTATATAGGCCTTTGAGTCTCATTTCTTTAACTTAGCATAATGCTTTTCAGAGGTATCCATGTTGTTGAATACGTCAGAAATGCATTCCTTTGGGTTGCTCTAATATTCTATTGTTGGAATGTACCACAGTTTGTTTATCCAATCACCAGTTGAAGAACTGATAGTCATTTGGGTTGCTTTTAGATATCATATAAATAAAGCTGCTATGAACATTTATTTACAGGTTTTGTGTGGCCATATGTTTTCCCTTCCCTTGGACAGGTAACTGGGAGTGATATTTTTGGGTCATACAGTAGTAATTGCATATTCATTTTTATATGATCTTGCCAATTTGTCTTCCAAAGTGGATTCACCTTTTTGTTCTCTTACCAGTAGTATATGAGAGTACCAGTTGGTTTGCATCCTCCCCAGCACTTAATGTTTTCCATTTTTTTTTTTAAGATTTTATTTATTTGACAGAGAGGGACCACAAGTAGGCAGAGAGGCAGGCAGAGAGAGAAGGGGGAAGCAGGCTCCCCGCTGAGCAGAAAGCCCGATGTGGGGCTCCATCCCAGCACCCCGAGGCCACGACCTCAGCCGAAGGCAGAGGCTCCAACCCACTGAGCCACCCAGGAGCCCCAATGTTTTCCATTTTTATATATTTATGTTCTAAGGTTAACCATTCTAGTGTATGTGTAGTTGTGTCTTGTGATTTGGACTCTTTTTTTTTTTTTTTTTTGAGGATTCACATTTCCTTCAGTTTAGGAAACTTTTCTTGTATTAATTCTCTGGCAGTGTCATCCCCTCTCTCATCATTGATACTCCTTTTCAGAATTCCTTTTTATTCAATGCTGGGCCCACTGGATTGTCTCTCATCTTTTCTCTCAACTCCTTCTTTATCTTTTTGGCTCTAGATTCTGTGCTATTTCTTTGACTTTGTCCTCAAGCTACATATATGTATATATATCCTTTCCTTTAATTTTATCTGCCATTTTTCTGTAAAAAAAATGCTTGCTTTCTTTTCTTTTCTTTTCTTTCTTTCTTTCTTTCTTTCTTTCTTTCTTTCCGACTTTCTTTCTTCCTTTCAAGAATTAAATTACTTGTTTGAGAGAGAGCATGAGAGAGCACAAGCAGGTGGGGTGGCACAGGGAGAGGAAGGAGCAGGCTCCCTACTCAGCAAGGAGCTCAATGTGGGGCCTGATCCCAGGACCCTGGGATCATGACCTGAACCAAAGGCAGATGTTTAACCAACTGAGTCACCCAAGCACCCCCAAGAATGCATTCTTGTTCTCTAATGACTTTTCCATGGCAGCTAATTCTTGTGGTTTTTTTTTTTTTGGAAGCAATGTGTCCTTAGATTTCCAACAGGATACTAACCATATTCTGCTTCCTGTTTAGAACTATCTGTATCTCCTAGGGCCTTTATTTCCCAATTAGTTAATCTCAGTCTTTCTCCATCACAGTTTTCATCACATTTCTCCATCATATTTCAGGTGTTTCTGTGGTGTGTAGTCATATTTAGAAATTAGGCACAAAGATATTTTCTAGAAGTTCTGTGTGAAAATGGGTACAAACACTACATACGGGCAAAGGCAAGTATACTCACTGGTTTGGGTTTTCTGCTGTCAACCTGCAGAGGGGAAAAGGAGGCAGTTAATATTTACTGAGATTTAACTACAGGTCTAAATACTTTCAAATCATAACAAGAAAAACAATGAACAGTTATACAGTGCTCATCATCTGCCTGGCCCTCCTGTAAGAACTTTTCATGTATTCATTGAATTCCATAACAGCTCTGTCTGGGATATCTATTACCATTATTCCTGTTTAAAGATGAGAAAATTGAGGGACAGAATGGCTAACTAATGTGTCTAAGTTTGGACAGAAAATGAGTGGCAAACCTGCATTTAAAACACAGCAGTCTGGATCCAGTGGCTTTGCTCCTGAACAGTGCACTATACAGACTCTCTGACATTGACTTCCTCCCTGAACCCTCCCAAGAAATCCATGAGGTGGGCATTATCAATGCCACATTTCAAAAGGAATTTTGAAGCCCAGACAGGTTGAATGACAAAACTTTTTCCACACAGCTCATGAGTGCAAACTGACTCCAAAGCTCATAGTATATTGCCTCAAATTTGTCCAAAAGATACTAATTTTAAACACCAATAGAGATTTCTTGATAATTAAATCAATGTTTATTTGAAGCAGGGTAACATTTGAACTCAATATTTTGGTTAAAATGGTAAGAACAAAAAACTCTGTTACTAATGATCTGTACAAACTGTCTCTTTTACTTTGGAACCAACAATTAAGATCCGAAATATCAATTATGTTGTTTCTCAATAACACAACGGATCAATAACCTTCATTTGGTGTTCTTCTTAATTACTGCGTGGGGGTTTCTGCAGAAACATTCTGAACCAGATCTTGCATATTAATCTCAGCACATAGTTCTTGTTCCTCACAATGGAGCAATCAGACCTTGATTAATGTTAGAATTAAACTAACTGCTATCTAATCAGTTGACAAAACGCTGGTTTTGACTCTAGTTTCTGTGGTCTGTTTGTTTCAGAAGCTTCTGATTGGTATTTGCTATGGGGAAGAATAAGGAAATAAGACATACATTATTCATTGAAGTGAGTAGAAGGATTTTGTGATATTCCCTCTGGCTTTGACAGAATGACAGAGCAGTAACTCAAGGCCTAAATGTAAACCGCCATTCTCCCCATCCTGCTATTTTTTGGAGAATAGAGAATTTAAGCCAATCATCCAATAAGTAAAACTTTCCTCTAGAATTCCACATCATGAAAAATGATGCCACCAGCCACCCAATTGACCAAGGGGAATAGATTAAAGACAAAAACAAGAACGAAAGAGGGTCTCTTTCTTCTCTTCCTTGTACACCAGATTCCTGCACATCCTGAGATCATCTTTTATCTTTTCTTCTAGTTAAAAATGGTGCTTACCATCTTTTTCTTCGTCTGTTTTCAATGCCTCTGTAGTCATCCATTCCCATTTCCACGTTACCTCCGTGTGTCAGTCCCCTACATGGGATGGAGTGACTTTCCCAAGACATAGTTTCAAATCATTCGGCTCATGTTCAAAATTCTCTGGTGGCTTTCTGATGTTTCCACTAGCTCTGCAGAGTTCTAAGTTTCAGTGAGGGTGGCTCTGGGTCCCAGGGGTGCCTGAGAGGAAAGTTCTCCACCCACCTTTAAGCAGAGCTTTTCCATTTCTATCTGCTCTCTCTAAAGGGATTCTGAATAATGTTTCATTTGACAAGTAAAAAAGGTCTGTAACTGAAAAACAATTTGGAAACTACTGGTGCACAGAAGACAATCCGCATTCTATCCAACATACCTATTCCATACTATGTTGCTCAGTAACAAAAAATTATCCATGAAGAGGTCCCTGACTTCAGGCAATTCATGTTATGCTCCTCATTCCAGAATGCCCTTTAAAGACTTAGAATTATTCTAATTTATGTGCAGCTCACTAGACAGCCTGTGTCCTCTTGAATCTTCTTCCTGCCTTGGCACATTTGATTCCTTTGCCTAGAATCTCCTGCTTCTGTGGGTTTTTCTGTAAATTTCTATTTAATCTTCAGGTCTGAACTCAAGAACAACTTTCAGGGAAGCCTGTCTGATCCTCTGGTCTGGCACTGTCCCATAAACTGTACAGTGACAGGAAAGTTCTATAAGCTGCCCTGTCTACTTCAGTTGACATTGGCCACACATGACTGTCAAGTCCTTGAAACATAACTCTTAACTGAGGAACTGAATTCTTCATTTTATTTATAAACAATTTCATTGATTTAGATAGACAAACATGAGCAGCGACTACTGCATTGGAGAGGCTGCTTTAAATGAATCTACCCTGAGACCTACTTCTGTTACAGGACTTCAAAAACCAAACCAAACCTAACAAAAACCCAAAAATCCAAAAGACAAAAAGAAAAGAAAAGAAAATGAAACAAAACAAAAAGCGAACACCAAAAAAACCCTTCATTATAATTCATATACATTGGCTTTCCTTCTGCAGGTCCACCAAAATCTGTGGGAAGAGCTGTGTGTTCACCTGCATAAATCCTTTGCTGTTAGTGTAGCATTTGGGTCATTGTAGGGATTCCTTGAATATTGAATGAATAGGTGAAAGGCAGCAGGATAATCAAGCAGGAAATGTGTCACGTTAAAGGAAAATTACAAGGGCTTTGTGATCAGACCCTCCTTATTTGGAGTCCAGAATGTTTCACTTAGGTGGTGAATACTATGGGCTAGTTGCCTTTCTTGAGTCTAACTTTCTTACCTATTTAGTGATTTAATGCAAAATTTCCCCTCATTAGATTTGTTGAAAGAATTAAGGGAGTGATGGTGTATGAATCATATACAAGTTAATTAGTTACTATTAATCCTTTTCTCAAGATTACCCACTATGTATTTAACTACTTATATATATTCTGAAGCATATTTAAATTACCTGCAGTTCAAAATTCTAATAATAGAAATGTTTGAAAAATTCACACGAAGAAATAGCAACTTGTAATATATACTAACAGCCAAGAATACTTTTAAAAGGACTGCAGCTGGTGAGTTGCAGATCTAGGTAAGCACAAGTGTGTTCCCAACGTCAATGAAACCAAATCCACCTCTACTTAGGTAAAAGTATTGCAGAAGCATGCCAAGTGACAGGTGGTGAGCTAAACCTGCATGACTAATGGTGGGAGAAAAGAGAAAGGCAGAGGGAGAGAGGCTGTTGGTGGAAATACAGTGATTTATTATGCACTGGGAAAAATGCAGTGTCAAGAAGTGTGGGGTCTTGGCTGACATCAGCGCTCTGAATCAATTGAAACAGTTTTATTTGGGTGAGCTGCAGCCAGAAACAATTGTCCACCTTTGTCATCACTTTGTATGCCTAAGCACAAAATGAAGCGAAGGCTGCCATCAGCAGAAGGGAAGGAGGCCATCATGGCAAAAAGAGTATGCAGGTCTTGTCCCACGTGGGGAGACACAGCAACCGGGAAACACCGTGATGACTTCTATCAACACACACACACACACACACACCAATACACGCATGAGAATCACCTCATCTCCAAATCAGAGCCACAAACTCACTGCAGCTGGGGACAAGCTAGTGGCATCGCTTTCCTCAGCACCAACCACATTTCCATTCGAAGTTTGAGCAGATTCAGCTGTAGGAAACCTGCTGTCGTTAATCTAATCAAGGTATTTCCACAGTAAAGCAATTCTGGTAACTGATAACTCATGTAATTACTAATTTTGAAAGTTGATGAGCCCAACTGTTGCTGGGAATGGCCAGCAATCCCTGCACCGATGGATGAAAGATTACTCCAAAACATACAATGAAAGAAAAGAGAAAGCAAGGGAATCGACGCTCAGAGATGAAGACCCTTCGCTCTTCTTTGCTCCTGCCTTTGTTTGTCCTTCAGGATAATCACAAATCTTTATCATTGTTTCTCAAGCATGTGATGTGCGACAAGGGGCCTTACTGGAAGTAGGAGGATCTGCTTACAGGAAAGATATGCTATGCTAATCGGCGAGTTCTACAAGTTCTGCTAAACATAGCCGAGGGGACAACATATACATCTCTTAGATCACACGGTGGCTGTTTGGGCTCAGAAAGCTTTGAAGAAGGTAACTCCCTCCGGGATTCCTATCGCAGAGTGGTCTCGCAGGCCTTGCCATTCCAAAGGCCTACGCCCTTCTCCAAAACCATCCCTCACTCCCAGCAGCCTCTATGCTACATTTTAGCCAGCCGGGTATTATGGGTGATTTCATGCTCTACATTAACCCCAACACACCGTAAAATGTGCAAATCCGCAAAACTACACTTTCATTTTTCAGGTTTTTCGTTCTATTTTGTGATATTTCTCTTCCATTTTAAATCTCTCCTCCTATGGATCAATGTCCACCAAAGGACTGCAGTTCGTTTCCTCATTGTGCTACTGTTTAATTTGCTATTTGAGGTATTTCTTTTGCCACGCATACAACTAAAGCAGATAATTTTAAAGCATCAAAATCACTGAAACTGAAATCAGTTCAACTGAACAATGAATACAAGGATCAATTGTTTTTTGTGGGGGGAGTGTGTCCATTGTGGGGGGAGGGGCAGACGGATAGGGAGAAAGAGAATCTTGGCTAGGGTGCTCAAACTCACGACCCTGAGATCATGACCTTAGCCAAAACGAAGAGTCAACTTAACCAACTGAGCCAACCAGGCGCCCCACATCCATTGCCTTTTATATCAGAAGCTCTGCTAGGCACTGAGTAGCCTACTCAGTGAGTAAGATTGACTTTCCACCTGCAGTTGGTAGAATGTCTAGGTAGAGCCACCAGGAGTCTGTGCTTTAATCCTTGGAACCTGTGAATATGAGCTACCACAACTCTGATTATGTTATATGGCAAAGTTGATCCAAAAAAAGGACAATATCTAGGTATGCTTGATCTAATCATATGAACCCTTAGAAGCAAAGACCTTTCTCTGGCTGGTGGCAGAAGAAGACGGAGGTGAAAGAGACTTTCACAACATAAAACTCGATGTACTATTGTTGACTTTGAGGTCGGAGAAAGCCCGTTAGGAAGGCATCTGGGCAGCTTCTAAGAGCAGGGAGTGGCACTGAACTGACAGCCAGCAAGGAAGCAGAAACCACAGTCCTACTGCCACAAGGAACTAAATTCTTCTGACTCAAATAACTTGGAAGTAGATTCTCCCCAAAGCCTCCAATGAAGAGCTAGGTTGGCTGTTGTCTTGATTTCAGCCTTAGGAAACCCTAAGCAGAGAACCCAGTTGAGCTCATGGGGACTTCAGACCTACAAAACTGTAAGATAACAAATAGGTGCCATTTCAAGCCACTACGTTTTTGGTAATTTGTTGCACAGTGGTAGGTAACTACTACGGTATCCTTGCAGAGCACAGAATTTAGTAGGAAATGAAAATATCCAAAGAATAATTATAAGACAGTGTGATATATATTGGTGATGAGGAAAACCAGAATGTGCTCTAGCAGCTCACAGAATGGTGGGGCTCACTTTGGGGCATTTAGATGACACTTGACTTCAGATGTGAAAAATGCATAGGAGTTTGGCAGGTAGGCAAAGATAGAAGAGAAATGCTATCCAGGCAGAGAGCATAGCAACTGCAAAGAGCCACTATCCCATTGGTTCCTTGGGAGGCAGACTCGGGGATGGTGATTCCTGTGCAGGAGTTTTTTGGGAGTTTTTTGTTTGTTTTGTTTTTTGGGTTTTTTCCCCAAATACTTTTATTTTATTTTTTCAGTGTAACCAGATTAATTGTTCATGCACCACACCCAGCGCTCCATGCAATATGTGCCCTCCTCAATACCCACCACCAGGCTCGCCCAACCCCCCACCCCCTCCCCTCCAAAACCCTCAGTTTGTTGCTCAGAGTCCACAGTCTCTCATGACTCATCTCTCTCTCCGATTTTTACCCAATTCACCCTTCCATTCCTTCTCCCAATGTCCTCCATGTTTTTCCTTATGCTCCACACATAAGTGAGACCATAAGATAATTTACTCTCTCTACTTGACTTATTTCGCTCCACATAATCTCTTCCAATCTCATCCATGTTGATACAAAAGTTGGATATTCATCCTTTCAGATGGAGGCATAATATTCCACTGTATATATGAACCATATCTTCTTTATCCATTCATTTTTTTCTGAGAGTGCCCTTGGGTTCTCTACCTGTGGGAGAGAAAGAGAAAGCAGGTATATGGAGAGAGATAATTTGAGTTCTGATTCAGCCCCAACAAAGTCTCCAGCTGACCCCAGGGAGAGGTCTGGAGTTGGGATGGCTCACTGGGGATGTCCTGAGTTGAGGCATAGAAGCCAGGACTTCATGCCTTTGTGTGGATTAGTCATGGATGCAGGCTGTCCCGTGGAAGAAAACATGACCTTGAGCAAGGCAGTTTTCTGTATTCGGGATTATTCCCAGTGAAGGGGGACAACTAAGAGCTTCTGCCAATATACATTTCTCAAGAGGCAGGGAGGAGTCTAGCCTCTAGCCAAAGATCAGTGAGAAATTTAGTGTAGGTGAGGATATGCAGAAAATTAGAGAAGATCAGTAAGAACTCATTCTATTTTTTTAAAGATTTTATTTATTTTGAGAGAGTGAGTGAGGGAGATCTAAAGCACAAGTGTGGGATTGGGGGAGGTGCAAAGGGAAAGGGAGAAGCAGACTCCCCTCTGAGCGGAGAGCCTGATGCAGGGCTCAATCCCAGGACCCCTGGATCATGATCTGAGCTGAAGCAGATGCTTATCCAATTGATCCACCAAGGCACTCCCATGAGAAATCATTCTAGAGAAATGAGTGGATCTGGTTCACGGTGAGCCCTACATGTTGGGCTAAACAGATAGATGTGTGTTTTCTTGTCATGGGGCACCATTAGAGGGTTTTAGGCAGAGGAGTGACTTGGATTTTTATGAGTTAAATGTTCTTGTGGCAGTGGAAATAGAGTGGGTACCTGATTGAAGGCATAAGAAATGGAGGAAAAAAGTGAATCAAGGGATACATAGAAGAATTCAATAAGGTTGGGTCTGAGATGTAGGAAAGAAGCTGGACTTGGGGATTATCTTTATATTTTATATTTATGTTGAGCTCCTGTGATATATTTTACTGTCTGAGCAACTGAGTATAGAGTGGTGCCATCTATCCAGCTAAGAATAGAGGTGAAGTAGATTCAAAGGTAAAGATAGTTTCTGTGTTGAACATGGTTTGGAGGAGTTGGTAAAGCTAGAAATAACTGGTAGGAAGTAGGAAGTATAGAAATGGAACAAAGGAGGCAGAACAGCAGTAGTGATGGGAATGCAAATGTCAGTGACAGAATAGGGCACTTACTAAAGTCTTAAGAGGGTTAACAATTTCCAAGATAGGTCATTGACCACGAGAAGAAAGTGACTAAGATAGAACCTCAAGGAAGCAATATTTAAGAGGTGGGTCAAAGGGACAAGGGGAGTGAAGAACTCTGAAGGGGCCTGAGGTATAGGAAGACATGGAAAGGTAGGTGGTATCCCAGAAATCAAAAGAAAGGACACAAGGAAGAGTAAATGGTTGAGAGGGTCAAATGCTAGACCCATCCATTGCCCTCATGGAGTTTATAGTCTGATGATGGGATGGACATGAACTGAAAATTACACACCCACCCACACACACACACACTATAATTACTGCCATGGTAATTATACACAGTGCAGAATGCTAACATAGATTGTACTGGGGAAGTCTGGCCTTGTTTGGAATATCAATGAGAACTTCTCAAAGGAAGTGATATTTGAGTTGAAATGTAAAGGATGGTAATATTATGGACTGAATTGATCCCTTCCCCCCAAATTCCTATGCTGAAGTCCTAACTCTCAGTACTTCAGAATGTGACTGTATTGGAGACAGTGTCTCTAAAGAGATAGTTAAGTTACAATGAGGTCATTGGAGTGGGTCTTAATCCAGCACAACTCGTGTCCTTGAATGAAGGCCATGAACGAAGCAAGGAGAGAGGCTGCAGAAGAAACCAACCATGCCAACACCCTGATCTGAGACTTCCAGGCTCCCAAATTGTGAGAAAATACATTTCTGCCGTTTAAGCCCCCCCCCCCCCCATCTGTGCTACGTTCCTATGGCAGTCCTAGCAGACTGAGGCAATAGGAACCCACCCACCAGAGTGAAAGAGATGAAGATGTAGAGACGTGGATGAAGGCAAGGGATATTTGACAGGTACTATGAATAGCACTTGAGGGTGATGAGCTGGATATTGGGGAACAAGATCATTGTATGTGGTGATACGTACAGACTGCAGTTTACCGTGAGTGGCGGGCTGCGTCCAGGATGGGGGACGTCGGAAAGCTGGGCAGTGAAAGGAGTGGAAGTTAAGATGACCAGTGTGGTGAACACATTTGGGTGGTCAGTTGCCTGCGCCCAGTACCTTCCAGTCGGCAGGGACTGGGGCTGCTTTCTCCTTGCAGAATGGACAGCTTAGACACGCAGGGGTGGTTATTACTGAGGAGGGGGTTTTAGGATAGGGACAAGTGTGGTTGACTGAGCTAAAGGGGCCACATGAGGGGGAGAAAGAGTAGTGGGAGAGAGCAAATCCATAGGTGAAGTCAGGGGGAAGTGAGGGGGCATTTGTTATCATGAGCCACCATGTCCAATGGTCCTGGAAAAGGAAGGTCATCTGAGAGGGCAGAAAGAGCCCGACATTTGTTACCCTGGAGCCCAACAGAGACAGAGCCTGTCTGCCTTTTTGAATAGCATGCAGAGCACCATACCGCGACACTTGTTTGGAGACAGCCCCCCGAGCCCTGCCCGGCTGCTCCTGCCAGGGCCCTGCCTTCCTGTGGAGTTTCATGATGGCACAGGGAGGCAATGAGAGGCACGGGAAGTCTGGGAGCTACAGCTCTCAGGGGTAGGAGGGGCCACCTGGCAAGGACCTGGGGTCAGAGAGCGAAAGTTTTAAAGTCACAGTGCGCATTCACCCAACACACATTTGATGAAAGCCCGGCAGGGAATAAGCACCATCCTGGGCTCGGAGACTTCGGGGATCCCCAGTAGAGTGAAGGCGCTTGCTCTCCAGAGTGGGCTGCATTACACCCCTCCTTCAAAAAAGTTTGTCCAAGTCCTTGCCCCCGGAACTGTGGAGCTGAAGTTATTTAGAAATAAAGCCTTTGTAAATTAAATTAAAAATCTCAACGTGAGCTCATCCTGGATTTAGGGCAGGCTCTACATCCATTGGCTGGTTTCCTTGTAAGAGAGAGGAGAAAGGTATTTGAGACAAAGGCACACAGACATAGAGAAGGAGGCCACGTGAGGATGGGGCCAGACATTGGAGTGATCTACCTACAAACCAAGAGCACCAAGAACTCCAAACAAAGCTCCAGAGTGCATGGGATGGAGTCTCCCTCAGAGCCTCCAGAGTAAATACTACCAGCACCTGGAGGTCAGACCTCTAGCCTCCAGGACTGTGAATCAATCCATTTCTGTTGTTCTGAGCTATTTTGGTACCAGTTACAACAGCCTTAGGAAAGAAACTAACATAACCTCTAAACTTAGTTTCAATAATGGATGCAACACACAAGCAAGTAAATATGGCAAGGGATGTCCAGATCTTTGATAAATGTATTTTAGCTCTAATCTGGGGGATGTGGTTGATTCCCAACCTCCTCCGGACCCTCCCTGCGATCTGAAACCAGACCCCTGTATGCAGCAGGTAGGGAGCGATCAAAGAGAGAAGCAGGTCACTCTGGGTTGGTAGGTTGCAGGTGTAACTAGCAAGGGAACTTACATAGGAGGCTCGCCTGGAGGAGTCGCCCTACACACCCACCCCCAAATCTTCAAAGTTTCTATAGAAGCTTAAGTGGTGTTCAGTCACAAACACTATATCTGTAGTCTCAACACCACATTGTTATCTCAAGGCTGTGCCCTTGGGCAGCTTCTGGGAGCGGGAAAGGCAAGTGAAAGACACATTCCAAGCACAGGGGAGGACACGGGTCAGCTCATGGGTCAGTCGGAGGTCAGGTCCTCTCAATGACCTCCCCCAACAGTTGTGATCAAGGCAGAGGTGGCAAGGAGGCGCACATAACCTGAGATGTTCAGAGGGGGGCCCTCTAAGGAGGTGACATTTGATCAGGGTGAATATAGTGGTTCTGGGGGAGACATTTAAGGAGGAGGTGACAGTGTGGACAGATGCCTGGAGTGGAAGAGGGCAGATTTGTTCTGGAAAATGAGAGGGCAGTAGGGCCAGAGCTCAGGAGGAGGCTGCAGCCGGCTGTCAGGTTGGCGTTTATTGCGGGGCGCCTGGGTGGCTTGGTCCGTTAAGCATCTTCCTTCGGCTCAGTGCACGATCGAGCCCCGAATCGGCTCTCTGCTCAGCCAGGAGCTGGTGCCGGAAGAGAGAGGAGAAAGGAGAAAGCCTCAGGATGAGGTTGGGGCAAGTCCTCGCAACCCAGGATCTGCCTTTGCAGAGCTAGCGGGAACCCCAGCGAAAGGGCAGTTTGCTCTTCCCGGTTGTGCCTGTGACTGGGTAAGATGTCCCTCGGCCAGAGACCTCGCTAACCTCACCAGCCGCCCTTTCCGATCCTCCCACGGCATACGGGCATGATGTCTTGTGCTGCGCCGCTGCTCGACTGCTCTTAATGAAAGGGGAGCCCGATTCAGCAGTGTGGCCCAACGAGAATAGCAAAGGGGTGAAGACCAAATGCCTTTATTTTAGGATATTCAGAATAGAGTCCTGGGGCTTATTATGTTCACCGTCACGGGTACACTGATTCCATGACTCCATGCGTATCCCGTGGGGTCACTGTCGATCTTGTGATTTCCTTTGCTGGGGTATAGAGTTGCTGAGAGGATTAGGAAAGGCTTGATGGGGCTTTCTCTGGGGGATGACTAGAACCAGGCAGAGGAAGAAAGTCAGGAATATTTTTGGTGAGCCTACTGCATGCTGGGCATGTTGCACACAGTAAGTCACTTACATTTTCTACCCCCCAGGAAGTTGGCATTCTTTATATGAAGAATCTGAGTCCTATAGGGGTTCGGTGATTTGTGCAGGGTCAACCAGAATAGGGCCAGAGCCCAGGCCAGCTGGGAACCCAGAGCTTGTACCCTTCCTGGTGCCAAGGTGTGTCTCCCACACCCCGACCACAGCAAAAAGACCCTGATTCAGCAGATGCGTCAGACCTGTCTACATATGCCTCCGTTTCCTCATCTGTTAACCGAGGAAACTGGACACGACAGCTGAAGGTAAGGTCTGCTTGGCTTTGGGGAGCCTGGAGCTTTCCATTTATTCTACCTGCACTGGTACATTTCTTGCATCCAGTATGCAAAGTGAAACGTGTTCCTTCTCGCTCAGACTGCTCTTGCGGTTGTAATTCTTATCTTTATTGCTACCCCTGCAAGAGAAGTAAATCATTATGTGCGTATTTTTGTTGGCTTTTCCCCCCCTCTCTTTCAAAGTTAATCGGGTTACTTCAATGTAATCTTTTACAAAGTAAATTTCCAACTACCTTTAACCACAAATTAGTCATCACGTTGAGCTTTTCAGGGTTATATTAAGTCATTCGTCATAGATGCTGCCGATAATAGTTAGCTTAGGCTAAATGTTTCCTCGTTGAGGATATTTATCACATCCTGTACTTGCCATGCTTGTGGAAATGAAAGCAGCCAGGGTGCGAACTTGTTCACGGCAAGCGCAGGGTAATGAATGAAAGCTGGCTAAACTGCCAAAGCCTCTGTCACTGGGGGGTGGTTATTATTGGCATTAAATCCCTCTTGGGCATGTTTCATCCCTGAATGATGGAAGAGGCAAAGAGGAAGTGTACACAGATTCATGAGTATGTACGGGCGATGGAGGAAGAATGTGGGCTTTCCTCTCTGGGAACCAAGATTTCCTTTCACCTTGGGCAAATCCTGTGCCCTCCACAACTTCAGGGTCCTCACTTGTGATGTGTGAACTGGAACCTCGACCCCACAGGACTGTTGTGAGGTTCAAATGAAATCCCGTCTGTGAAACATGAGCCCAATGCCTGACTCCATGAATTAATTTGAAATCTCCCATTGTGCTGTCCTGGTCCATCCAATTTTTTTGGGGGGGGGGGCAGTAGCTTTGGCACTGAGTTCATGCTCTCCGGTATTCAACATCTACTCAAGCCCTTATTCTGGCTTCATGCACGCATCTATGAACTGGCCTTCAGTGAGACACTTCATTGGTCTGTTACACTGGGAATAATATACAATTAACTCCAGAATCCTTGCCAGGACTGGCCCCATTTATGGTAGTGCTGAGGACACACTTCAACTTCTCTTGTTGTCTCCTTTTCCCCTTTTCCATCCACCTCTAGAAACAGGCCTTCCCTTGGGTCTGGGACCCCACCAAGCCAGTTTGCTGGCACATGTCTTGTTCTTGCTAGAACCCTTGCCTCCCGGTTATGGCTTGTACTTTCACCAACTTCATGTCTTGGCTCAGACATTATCCCCTTAAAGAAGCCTTCACTTAACCCCCTGTTAAGGTAGTAAAAACCCCTCTATTACTTCCCATCCTCTCAGTCTGTTCTATTTGTCTTCCCAGTCTTTATCATCGCATTATATATTAGCTATATCTTTTGCCTGATTTGTCCCACTAGAATGCGAGCAATATGATGGGAAAGAGGTTCTTTATTTTGCTTTGCTCCATATCCCCAACCCTAGAAAATTACCTGCCATACAGTGTATATGTTATAAATATTTGTTGAGTGAAAGAATATATAAACACACTGACCTTTATCATTAACCATGTCATGGAACTTGGAACAAAGGGATGGGGCAGATGAGTGAGGGGCTTGTCCCTTCAGTGCGTTTTCTCTTTGAATGATGATTG
>CM052800.1:6395254-6411690 GCA_028533885.1 Nasua narica | reverse complement strand
TCTATGAGCCCCCCTTCCCCATGTACCCTGACTCCATCTTGGTGAAAAATAGGGGTATGGGGAAAATAATCTGAAAGACTATTTCATGCTGAAAACATGGAACACTAAAGAAATATGTTATATTCCAAAAAGATCACTTCAATTATTAGATAAGACTTAGCTTTCCAGATTGGACTAAATTTAGATTCTCTTCCATGACCCAGTGGAGTAGAAAGACTAAATAAGAAACAGGTATTTTTGTTTTTGTTTTTGCATATTTTAGTGTACTACAAATACATGTGACCCCACAACAGGAAAAAAAATGAGTTAAGCCAATAGCAATCTAGAAGTTTCCCAAATTTGAGTTGAACAGAAAAGTAGAATTGTCTGTTTTTCTAAATAAAAAAAGAAAATGAGGTCAACATCAGATAGGAAAAGAGACTATCCTTTTTGTAAGAGGGTCAACTCCTCTAGGAATGTTGGAGATGTTTAATCTTGTCTTTTGTAACTGGTACCTGTCTTCTCCTTTTCTTTGTCTTTGGGGCAGTCACTGAGGGTTAGCGTGGCCCTTTGTCTACTGGCCTGTTCATTTCTGATGTGTCAGTTCCCTGCTAGGAAGAACCTATCTGTGGTGAGAGCTGCCAATTCTAGACCCAGGGTTTATAGAGGATGCCCATTTGCATTTGCATTTTAATTGAAAAATCATTGTTTTATAAGTGTACCCCAGTGTTTCTTTTTTTAAAAAAAAAAGATTTTATTTAACAGAGAGAGAACACAAGCAGGCAGAGAGGCAGGCAGAGGCGGAGAGAGGAGCAGGCTCCCTGCCAAGCAAGGAATCTGATGCGAGACTCGATCCCAGGACTCTGGGATCATGACTTGAGCTGAAGGCAGCTGCCTAACAACTGAGCCACCCAGACGTCCCTGCCCTAGTGTTTCTTTCAAATATTACACGAGACATAATTTTACTCAAAACATACGTTTTGCCTGTTTTAAATGTAACTAGAAACTCTATATTTGTATTTGTTAATCTGGCAATCTTACTCTGAGCAATGGTGAACCTAGACCCTGATACTATACCAAGTGGAAGGGTAAATGGGTCCCTGCCTCACTCTCCATCCACAAATTGAGAGACAGACAGAACTTACCTCTAGTATTTATAGATGTATAAATTCCAATGTAAATATAATTATAAACACAAATATATTTAAAACCAGGTTTTTGGGACAGAGTAGCCTGGAAGTTTGAAAATGCCCAGACACTCTGGATTTCACCATGGAAAGAGGCATGCCTTCTCTTTATGTCAATGTCATCGGACTACACAAGGATCTCTTGGTAGGTATCCTTGAGGCTATTTCACCACTGGGAAACTTAGATTTGAGGGGTAAAACAACAGTGAATCATGGCAAAAAGTGAACTAGATTTATAGTGAATAGATTTATAGCTTACAAGACCAAAATTGGAATTTTGACTCTACCCAGATATTACTATGACAATTACCCTGACATTTTTAAGTCTCTAATTGTCATCTTCAGGAAACTAAGACATGGAACACTGGGTTGAGGGAATATTTCATGTATTGATGTACACAAAGTACCAAATAGCACTTATGGAGGTACTCAAAACATGATAGATACTGACATTAACTTCTATGTGGTCACGTTTCCCATAAATAGTGATGCCATGACTAAAACCAGGGACCTGGTACATAGCATAATCATGGGCACATGGAGATATTTTTAAAAGCTGACTTGAATTCATGTCCAATGTTCAGATAACTCAAATCAAACATGTGCCTCCTTTCTAGTCCTAGTTTGAAATGCAAATATTAATGGGGTATTTTAGTAATATCTTAAATCATGGACTCTTTTTTATGAATTAAATTTATTGAGTCCATTTTCTCATCAAGATCAGACTCTGGGCCAGAGAAATTTTCTGGGTATACTATTAATGTCTTCTTGTGGGGTGGACCCAAGCATTGGGTCACCTCTGAGTAAACATGAGTGGAGGTTGTACTAGAAGAGGGGATAGTGACATGAGCAAAGCTAAGGATGTAGGAAAACCTGGAGCACAAATGGGGCTAGTGAAGGTTAGTGAGTGACTGTAGGAACAATTTTGATTCAAACCACTTTGGTGGCAAATTATCTTCTCCAATCCCCACCCCTTGAAGAAATACAGGGATAGCCACTATTTCCTAATGAGGCAGAATCAAAGGAGTAAAGTTAGTGAAATTATACATATTTGAGTGAATCTCAGCCTCCTTTTTTACACGGGAATTAACAGCCAGGGGTCTTGGGAGGTGGAAGGGGAGGGATGAATGTGAGAGCCACGAGTTGACACCACACACCCTCTGTCCCAAGGACTGTTAATATCACACATATTTCCAGCTCTTAACCACCTTGGGAGTCCTGCTAGGGGGTATACTTCCGAAGGAGTTTCTGCATATGTAGAAAATCAAATATATTACCTGCACTTTCTTTAGTGTTCAATGTAATTATACTTACAAGTATATTAAGTGAAATTTCTCTAAACATTTAAGCTTACACAACTAACAAATCAAAATGTAAACTCTACTAATCCTCTTACACATTTAGAAGTTAATTACAAACCTTAGTCAAATTCTTGTCTCAATAAAAGCATAAGCCTAATGGGCCACATTCCCTTAAGTGCTTCAGACACCTTAAAATAGGCATGATATTCACAAATTATCACAATAATTATCAAACATTTACATTTCTATTCAGCCTATGAGAAAATTAGTGCTTCCATAGACTTAGCTAATTTCTTATCCATTTATGTACCTTAATATATTTTAATGCATCTTTCCAATTTACAGTCCTCTACCAAACAAAAAGATTACAGTAGACCTGCTGAGCTTGTTGAATTATCCATGAATTGATTATTGACCAGGACAATGGACACAGTTAGGACTTCCAAAGTGACTCAAACCCTAGCAGCTATTTCTTACCTGGGTTCCTCTTAGAATCCTGATTTACTTAATATGTCAATAACAATGTCCCTAGACATGCCTTTTCCTGCAGCCTGATGTCTTTGCACTCTTCCTTCATTACATCTGTGATATAGAATACTTTATAGGCTGAATTGTATCCTTCCTTAAATTCATAAATGGAAGTCCCAACCCCTCCCAATACCTCATAATATAACTGTATTTGGAGATAGGATCTTTAAAGAGATAACTAAATTAAAATGAAGTCGTTAAGGTGGACCTTAATCCAAATGACTGCTGTTCTTATAAGAGCAGGAAATTGATCTTGATGGGGCTCAGGGTAAGCTTCCCCAAAATATACCAAAGTGGCATATTGATTACTTTGAATCAAAGTTACTTGAGAAACAACCAGTGTAAGAAGAACATTCTGACTCTCCTCTCTGTCTCCTAGAAAGCAGGAATAAATCTCTAGTGTTAAGGGTCCCCTCCCTGCACCAGGAGGTAGAGAGACATCCTTATCACCAGAAACATGGAATTCAGGACCCAGACACTGCATAAATAAGCTCTGCTTAGTTTCTTCACTAATTAGTACTAATTAATACCCAAGCCTAAGTGTCTTTTTCTTGTCAATTCTACAAATGTATTACTTATTTGTCTAAAAGGCATAAAAACTTCCTGCTTTGGTCACTTCTTTGGGTCTCATATTTCTATGGCCTCCCATAAGTATGAATTAAATTTGCTTTTCTCCTGTTAATCTGTCGTATGCCAATTTAATTATTAGACCAGCCAAAAGAACCAGAAGGGGTAGGGGGAAATCTTCCTCTCCCTGATGGTCTCCAAGGAGTCTTGGTTCTCTTTAGTTTAAGAACTCCCTAGGACTGGAGAATGAGATGTGGCTGCTCAGTGTTCTTGCCAGTGCTTTCCACATGACTGCTGGGGCATGGGAAGACACCATTGCTAGACCATTTTAGGGAAAGAAGGAAAAAAACCTATTTCTAGTCAAGGTCATTAAGTTCACAACTGTACCTCTAATTTAACTTGAGGGTTAATAAGTTATTTCAATTTATTTCCACTTCAGTATGCCTAACTTGAATTTTGATCAACAACCCTGAAATTATGACTCCTTTTATTTTTATTTTCTCTTTATGTTCCATTGACCACCATTTCTAAACATTTTATTGAACCTAAAGAATTCAAAGCACCTCATAAATTGCTTCTATTTATCCTTTCTCAACTGTTAGTATAGATAAAAAGTAATTCAGCCTCTTCTACAGATTTTACAAACACTATCCATATTGTACTGGGTCTCCATAGCATTGTATTTCCCAAGTCTGTGGTCTAATTATCTAAGGATGCAATTTACAGGTTGAATGACCTTCACCCACTCTCATCTTTGAACCTCACTTAACTTTATCTATTTATCTATCTATCTATCATCTATCTATCTAGATTTTTTTTTAACAAACAGACAAGAAAGAGAGAAAAGAAAAGAAAAAGAAAAAGCCAGATCTCAAATTCTGTGATTTGGGAATGAGTTAAGTCTGGGATCAAATCTGCTTCATTAACTAGAGGATCTTGACAAAGTGAATGTAGAGCTGAGACAGCCCTGTCCCATAAAACCAAATGTTGAATGTCACTCAGCCATTCTTTCCCCATCTGAACCTGAAGATTAGAAGGATTAAACTGTGTGAAAGCACTTTATAAACTTAAACCATGTGTAAATTGTCTGCATTTTTATGACAAATTACCCCTCATGAGTTATTTCAGGCATTAAGGTATTAAGGTGCTCACCTAAGTATCAGCAGCAAGGTCCTCATGAAGTCCGCGTATCCTGGATTTCCAATTCAGTGCTCTATCCCAACCCCAGATTATGCAGCATTTCAAATGTGAAAATGAATTCCATGGATGAGAAGCCATCACTCAACCATGGGCCAGGCTCTCATCTTTCTCTACACACCTGTCAGGAAAAGACCCAACTGAAAAGGCCCCAATAAAGGCCAGTCCACGAAGGACTATGACACCAAGTGCTCTGCCCTTAAGTCATGCAGTAGAGAGCTGCATTAAGGTTGTAATGCACACAAGCCTTCCTGGCCTATTTTACTCATGCAGGTTCCCAGGGATAGCACTCCAAACTCTGAATTAGAGGCACACCTTTGTTTTCATTTCAATATAACCAAAGAAAGAAAGCTCATGATACAGCAGTTTAATTAGAGTATGCAAATCACTATGCTCCCATTCCCTCTTGTGTGTTCTGGGTCCTGCCTTCTTGACAAGAGGAGAATGCAGCTCAGAGAAGGGAAGGCTGGAAACAAACAAAGCGAGCCGTCTGCAGGCCTCCACCGCAATGCGGTAGAAAAGTGGTGAAGGGTGAAGGGCCACAGACTCGCTGCCACAGGTGCCATCACGTGGCATCAGTCACATGCTGGGCTTGTGAGTGTCTCTTCAGCCATGGCTGAAAAGTGAAAAGAGTGCCCTGCAAACAATACCTGACTTTTGTAAATTTATTTTTAGTAAGCATACATTGCAGTATCCTCTTTTATGTACAGTTTTATGAGACCTGACATAGGCCCGTGTAGCCACCACCACATGGGGACACAGGACCGCTCCGTTAACGCACCGCAACTGCTTCCTGGTCAAACCTCTCGCATGCAAACACTCCACCTACCCAGTGACCCTGGCGACCACCATCCATTTTTCATCTCTACAGCTTTGCCTTTTACACAATGTCACAGAAATGGAAATCTGGCTTTGTTCACTTGCATAATGTGTAATGTATTTGAGGTTCGTCCCTGCTGTTGTGTGTATCCGTATTGTGTTCTTTTGGGGGGCCCTGGGGCATTCCAGTGTATGGATATACCAATGCTTGTCTATCCATGCATCAGTTAAAGGACATTTGGGTTGTTCCCAGGTTTTGGTGATAAATGTTTACATACATGTTTCTGTGCAACCTAAGTTTTTGCGTCCTTGGATGAGTACGTAGAAGTAGAAGTGCTGAATCTTGGGATGCGTGTGAGTTTAGCTCTGTAAGAAATCACCAAACTATTTTCCAAAGTGATTTTACCATTTTGCATCCCCACTTGCAATGGATCACAGTACTAGTCTGCCACCTTGCCAACACTTAGTATTGTCAGATATTATCATTGTTGCTGCAGTTACAGCAAGTCTAGAGAGTGTGGAGTGTCATTTTATTCTGGATTTAATCTGCATTCTCCTGAAGACTCATGATGTTGAGCATCTGTTCATGTGCTTGCCTGCCATCATGTATTTTCTTCAGTGAAATGTATGTTCAAACCTTTTGTCCCATTTTAGATGAGTTGTTTTCTTATTCCCAAATTCAATAAACAATTCCTAAGCTTACATTTTTTATTAACCGATTTTTCTTAAGTAGAAGCTGAATAGCCACTATTATTGTAAACAGAATTTAAAATCACTGATAGCAACAGAAAGCTAGATTTTAAGAAGCCCAAATATTTATAGTTCTAGAACAATGCTTCTGAAAGTTTCGTGTACAAGTGAATCACCTAGGGATCGTGTTAAAAAGGTAGATTCTGATTCAGTGGGTCAGGAGTTGAACCTGAGAATCTGTATTTCTAATAAGCTTGTAAGTAACACTGATGTCAATGATGCCTACGTCACATTTTAACTAATAAGTGTCTAAAAGATCTTGATTCAAATCCCCTTTTATAACCTCAAAACTGGCCAACACTGATCATGTAATTAAATTTGCCTTTACTTTTGGAAGAAAAAGGAATATGAAATTAATAAAGACATAAAGATCTCTAGATGTACTTCCAGAACTTGAATAGGTATGCCACAGAGTTTCTGTGCAAAATATAGTCCAAAATTATGCTGTCATTTTGGTTGATTTTGCTAATAAAGAATAGAGGGATTTCCCCCATTGAAATGATTCCAATAAAGAAATAGTTGTCTATGTCCCTTATAAGGATCAATTATTTTTTTACCCTTAGAATCTTTTGTTGTAGTCACTGGTTGAAGTAAAACTTTTTGTATTTTCTCCCCATTATGTGGAAGTGGGTGGGCTGTGTTCAACTAGGACCTTATCTTATTGTCCAAGTCTCTTTTAGGTCTGGAATTTATGTCTCATTGTTAATTTTAAAAGAATTGGAATCCTACTAGCCAAAGCAGAAAATTATTTATGATTTTGGGAAATGCAAACACTTGTTGTGAAAAGGATTATATATACTTTAGTGGGTAACCAAGATGAGTCATTGAGATTCAGGAAGAAAATATTGAAACTTCTATTTTCAATCATTTTTAAATTTAAAAAATAGGAAACTTCCATTTCATTCTTGTCGAGCACATCAATGGACACATGGGTCTTCATTCTGTCTCTATGCCATAAAGTAGAAGATAAAAGAATTCCATTTTGGACCTAAGTTTTAAGTATCTAAGAGATATTTTAATGGCGATGTCGAGTAAACAGGCCGGCAGTCACAAGAGAAAGAGGCTGAACCCGTAAACCAAAAAGGTGCCATAATGGAGAAAAAGTGAATAAGATCGCTTCAGTAACAAAAAACGGCATTCATGGGAGGGAATTCTAACACTTAGAGTTTCAGTAGAAGAAGAAGAAGAATCAAGGAAAACTGAGGAAGAAGCAAAGAAATCAAGAATGGCACGGAGATGCAAGCAGTCTCCTGGGAGAATGGCATTTCAGAGAATATTAGACAGATGGGGTTCCTAGGTGGCTCAGTCAGTTAAGTTAAGCGTCCAAATCTTGATTTCAGCTCAGGTCATGATCTCAGGGTCGTGGGATTGAGCCACCACCACCACCACCACTAGGCTCTGCACTCAAGCATGGAGTCGGCTTGGGATTCTTTCCCTCTGCCCTTTTCCCCATTTGAGTGCTCTCTCTATTTCTCTTTAAAATAAAGAAATGAATTCTTAAAAAAAAATTAAAAGAAAATAGTAGAGTGTCAGGAAAGACTGATTAACCCTGTGAATTATTGCTGGAGGGCTTAGTAAAATGTGGCAGAACATGCCTATTGGATTTGGTTACTGAGACCAATGCCACTGATAACCTCAGCAAGAAGAGGGCTATCTCTAAAGATCCCACATGCAAAATGGAAGCGCATTTATTATTGTTTACAACTGTTGTTTTATTTGGATGTAAATAAATACATGCATGCTCCAAGTAAAATTTGGGAGAATTAAAGAATTTCAATAGGTGACACACAGCAATATGCTTTAAATTGATTACCCATAACCCTATCATCTAAAGGCAATCTCTGTCATAATGTTATGTGTTTAACTCCTGTGTCTTCTTACTTGGTAGGTTTTTGGTTTTTTAAAATCTCTTCCATATAATTGTGATTATATTTTATGCACTGATTTTTCACTTCACATTTTAACAAACACATTTTAAATGCTTTGTAAGCATAGCGTACCATAAAGTGAACATACCATATAGATATCCATCACATTTAAATCGTTTCCAATTTGAAGGCTATTATAAATAAAGCTGAATGAGCATTTTTCTGTACAAACCTCCCCCACCCCCAAATTATTTTGGACTATTTTCTCACAGAGGAAAATCCATCAGGTAATTTCTAGGTCCTATGTTATGAGTACCTTCAAACTCTAAGGAAGGACCTACTTTAAACAAATATTTGTGTGCTGTGGATGGAAAGAAAGACCTCTAATTGACCCCCAAACAAGATAAACTCTTGGCAGTTTTAATTCAGCAACTTCCATGAATACAACTGCTGATTTCCTTTTCCTCATGATTTGGAATATTACTTTTCCATCTCTTCCCTCAAAGGTCTAAAATTTCCCTAGTACTGAGAAGGATAACATCACTTTCAATAAAAAGAGAGTAGGGTGGAGGGAGAGAGAGAGGTGGGAAGGGAAGGGACAAGGCAAGAAGAGAGAAGAGAAGGCCATTTGCTGCCATTAATTTTAAGAAAGTCTTTAAGTCTTATATAAACTTCTCCTTTTATCCAAATATTTGTATTGTCAAAAGTTGGAGCACTAGCATAGTAGACACCAATTTTAGCTTCTCTAACAGCTGACCTCCCCTGCCTGCTGTCTGCAGTCTCTCATTTGGGAAACCTCTATTTGATAGTCTTGGGGAGAAGCCTCTGCCCCTTTCTAGGAAAGGAAAAGCAACCACAGTTCTTCAAGTCCTGGCTTGAGTCACCAGGAGTCCAGCACATAAATGGGGCTCAGCAAGTGGACAATTAATGCTGGGGTTTGGCCCCTGAGAGACCAGTGCAATAATATGGGAACAGAGGTCAATCATCATTGCCATGGCGGTCTGAGTAGGCCAGCCTATGCCCGTGTTTGACCTCTGCTGCAGTCCCTGATGGTCAGCTCTTCCCAGTGATCACCATCTCCATATCTGCTCCTCCTTGTTGCTCGATGAGCCCTGAGTATCCTTCAATGATCCCTCAAATATGTTTGCACCAGTCAGTCTTTGTTGCTTGTAAGGAGGTCTCTGCCTACCCTCAATAAGCAGGCTCAGGCCACATGTAGGATTTTGGACTTTGTCTTTAGAGCAATAGAAAACCACTAATGGGTAAGAATTCTTTCAGCACAGGACAGATTATCTGTGGAGAGGGGAGGAGGATGGAGGCCTAGGGAATGAATGAAGGTTAGGTAGAAAGAGTGGCAACAGAAACAATAAGGCATACGCAGGTGAAGGCTTCAGGTCCACGAAGAGCAGAAAGTAGACTGCTTACCAGGAGCAAGGGAATTCTCACTTCTCCATCATTCAGAGGCTCTGGACACCAGGGAAAGAACGTCAGGGGACTACATATGTCTGGAAGCAGTTACAAGGACAAACGAGGATGCCTGAAAAGGCCTTTTATGCAGCTCCCGTGTAAACTCAAAGAGCTGTGTTTCATCCACTTCATGGGGCAAAATATAATGAGTAATTTCATAATAATCTCTTCTGACAGCTCTCAACCCCTCAATACTTGTCTCCGATAGATAGAAATAGGCCATGCCAGCAAATGCCAATTCTCCCACCTTCGAGAAGAGTTCCCTAAGCTTCGCTGATAAGATTTACCCGCAATTCTGGTTGAAAAATTTAGCTTCCCAAGCTCTTCCTTCAGAAAGGGTGGAACATGAAAATGAATTTTAACAAGTTCTGTCATGTGATCCTTGTCATCATGGAAGTTTGAGAAACCTCCTGTGAGGTCTATTACCTGATGAGGGTATGGAATAGACACCTAGCAGGGATTTTCCTGGTCATCTGTAGTTTCATCCCACAAAAGGCTGGTTTGAAGGCCCGAGTAAGTGTTCTTGGTTGTTCAGTCACCAGCATCTCCAGGAGGGCTTGTAAAAATGTGCATTGCTGGTTCCATCCCCAGAGTTCCATCCCTACTTTTTATTGAAAGTGATTCAGAAGGTCTTGGTTGATGTCTGAACACTGGTAGCTCTAAAAAATTCTCAGGTGCAGCTGAAGCTGCTGGTCCTGGGCTGCATTTTGAGAACTACGGTCATAGAAGGACCACGATAACGCCACGTGCTCGACACATAATTATCACTCACTGAAGAAACCCCCTCCCAATCAACAACCCCTCAGAACAGGGGATCCTCTGTACAGAGTTACACAGTCTGAGGCACCAGAGACCTAGACCTCCTCCCCCACAATATATCAGAAAATAAAACCTGGAATTTTCCATGTGGTCAACGAGGAGGCTCAGAGGCACAGTCCCAATCCTAACCCTTGTTGGAATAAATGAAAACAAAGTAGGAGATCAAAGGGAGATGAATATCTGTAGAAAGGTGACGTTTCTACAGTACGGCCTTGGGAGACCCATAGCAGAGTTAAAGCAAGGAAACTGAGGCGAAACCACCAGGCCCTTGGGACACCTCCGTCCATGTTGGGGAGAGGCCAGCTGAGGTACAGGGAAGGTTGTGCTGAATGTGGTGCCAAGGTGGGCGGGAGGAGGGTTGACAGAGTCAGGCTGGAACTTCCCACTCCCCACCATTGCCACGTTCTGGTGGGACACAGGGCATCAGGCACAGAGTTAGGACCACAGGACTTGAAGGATCTACCTTTAGGAGGGCTTTGGGTAGGTGCCAGACAATGCAATGTTCTAAGTACTTTTCATGAAATGACTCTCTTAATATTCACACTAACCCAACAAGTAGATCCAATAATCATTGCCTTTTTTAGACTAAGAAACAAGGTCACAGAAAAGTCATGTATCCTGGTGGAAGTCACAGGGTGGGCACTCAGTGGAGCCACATTTCAAATCCAGGTCGTTTGGCTTCGGAGACTACAGGCCTAACTCAACATACCACAGTTGCTTCTTAACAGAATGCATATTTCTTGATCATCTGGACCTCCAAGTCATTATTTTAGCTACTGGGGGTGGGAACTAAAGGAGGGAGAAATAAAATAGATGCTTTCCTTGCCTTGAAAAGAGTAAAATCTGTTAAGATGGACAGACCCCCTTACCAAACTCTGAAACAAGGTAGATCGCAAGTATAGGCTTCTATGTCCGGTTAAAAGCTACAGGGATTTGGGGATACAGAGAGAGAACTGAGGGGGTGGATGGCAAGTTGTGGAGACCCTGGGAATCCTTTAATTGCAGCCCTAAGTGGATTGCAGGCAAAAAAATAAAAACCAGTCCCTCCAGTGTTGACGCTTGAAAGAGGATATCTTGGAGGAAGAGGCAGCTGATTCTGAGGCTCTGACCTCATTTTTCAGATTCTCCTTTGCTTTGCACCCCTCTCTGCTTCCCGCTATCACCATCCTGCTGGCTTCCGAGGGTAGTAATCTTTTTCAAACACCCTGGCCCGGACAAGAAGGACCTTTCTGTTAACTCCCCACTGTACAACTGAGGCCAGGCTGGAATTAACAATAATGAAAATCAATAAGCCCTTCACTAAATGCTCAGGCACAGAAGCAAGAGAATAAACTGCCCTATAATATCAAAAGTCTAAGAGGACTGCTCTGTCCACACAGAACCCTCTGGAAGAAGGACAGGACACCTGTGATGACGCCTGCTCTTCTTAGACCCTGGGATCCTTGAGTTCACAAATGCTATTCTCATCCCTGTCTGTAATCTGGACTCCTCGATGTCTAGACAAGGAGATGGAGAGTGGTCCCTGCATCTGGTGTCTGCCCACTCAGGTCCAGCCTCCCATGTCCTAACTCACCTCTGCTCCAAGTAATTGGAAGTAATTGACTTTCTCCTCCGGGCTTTTCTTTATGGCCTTTCAAAGAACACCGTGGCTACTTTGTCTGAAATCAAGTCTGGACACTTGTTAATTAACTGCCTGAGTCTGATCCAGGCGCTTCATGTTCCTGAGTTTTTGTTTTTCTGTTGGTGAACTTAGGGGTGTGAATTAGTGGTTAACTCAGTCCCTTTTCTGACCTTTCTATCGTTCTAGGCCCATTTGTGGGCATGACCCAAGTTGCTCATTGCATATATTTTGCCTCAGCAGTAATACATTAAGGAAAATGCCTGAACCTGGAAGGTCAAGTCTATGAGAAGGGCCCATGTGCCTAAGCCAAAAGATCCATTGCTTTTAGAGAATTAGACTGGGTGAGCGGGATCTGGGCTCCTGATTCTCTACATCTACATACATAGTATTGAAAGTGCATTAGGACTAAAGGAATCCAGGGGCCCTTTCCATCTCCGGCCAACTCAGCCACATATAAAAATAGTGTGGCCGGTACAAACACAAAAGCTGAGTCATTAGCTTCCCCTCAGGCACCAGCGTCCAGTCTGTGAGCCATCAGAAATGACAAGCAGGATTCAAGCTAGTGCCTTCCTATGGTCTACAAACCATCGCCCCAGTCATTCACCACAAGGCCATTAACACATATATGGAAGCAACAGAACTTCAATATGGTGATGAAGATGATGATAAGGCTCGGGCTCAAAGAGGATAAAGTCCCAGTGGAAATACAAGGTGACCCGAGGCGACCTTATTGACATCACCATCATCATATCACCTGTGTGTTGAAGGCCACACCATTGCCTGGAGGCTTTTCACCAATAAGGGGCCTAGAACATTGCATGCTTCCACTTTGGCAGGAGGTCTGGGAGACCCAGACCTGGGTCTACCTGGAAGATATAACAGAACCAAGTGGAAATGCCTCTCAATGAGAGTAAAGGCAGGATCAAAACCAGAAACTCTGCTCCAATGGAGAATCAAAGTTAGGAGACCAGAAAAGCAGGAAACAAATATTGAGACCTGGGTGTAGAACCAAAGAATCCAGAAGGTAGAAGAAGAGGAGAGCCAAGACCATTGAATGAGATGGGTGAGCAGAAGGTCATTCTGGGAAAAAATGAAAAAAACAAACAACAACAACAAAAAACTCTATCTCTGAGATTGGATATTAAGGTGGCTTTTTACATCCCGGTGGAATACTACATGGGAATCATGAAAGTCTTATAAGTCAATCCAACGCATCAAAAAGAAATAATGGGCTTGTGTTTTCTGGGTTTCATGGTACATTGGCTTCCAACTGAATTTGGTTTATTTCTTTTTTTTTTTTTTCACGATTCTTATTTATTTATTTAAGAAATACCGAGAGAGAGAGCTGGGAGAGGGACAGTGAGAGAGGGAGAAACAGGCTCCCACTAAGCAAGGAGCCCAATGCAGTGCCCGACCCCAGGACCCTGGGATCATGACCTGTGCTGAAGGCAGACTGAGACACCCAGGCGCCCTTGAATTTGGTTTCTACCACCTAATTGCATGGTATATTAGCTACATAACACTGAGTAACAATTTACAACAAACCGAAGAGCTAAAAACAACACACATTTATTATATCACTGTTTATGGGGATCCAGAGCCCGGTCCCAGCTTCTCTTTGGTATCTGCTTCAGAGTTTCATCTGAAAGCTACAATCAAGGTGTTGGCCAGGGCTGCAGTCTCACTTCAAGGTTTGACCAGGGGAAAAATCCTCTTCTGGGCCCATGTGATTGTTGGAGACATTCTGTTTCTTGCAGGCCAGGAGAGAGAGAATCCGAGTATCCTTCTGACGATCAGTTAGAGGTTATTCTCATTTCCTTGACATGTGGCTTTCCCCGAAGGGCAGCTCGAAACATGTGTGACTTCTTTGTAGCCAGCAAGAGAGTCTCCTAGCAAGACAATTATAATCTCATATGATATAATTGTGTGCATGCAATCACCCATATTACATCACCTTTGCCATAATCTAGTGGTTTGAAGCAAGTTAGAGGACACATCACACTCAAGCAGAAGGAATTATGCAAAGGCTTAAATACTGAGAGGTGGAGATTGTGGGAAGCATCTTAGCATCTGTCATACGTGAATAGAACGGCTAGTTGGGGCTGGATCTCAATGCTACTCTACTGTTCTCCTTGAGAAATTAAACAAAAACACCATAGCATGTGATATAGTTCAGTAAAGGCTCCTGAACCACACAGCAGAACTCACTGGGTGTGCAGAGTTGATGGGACAAGGTTGTTTCTCTTTCCTGTTGGCTAGTAGTTGAATTTCCATCCCCAGGAATAAAGCCTTCCTTTTCCCAAATAGCCAAACGAGGCAGAAAACTTAACAAGGAAAATTATTAGGAGCTGTATTGGCGTCCCTTAAACCTACTGCACGAGTTGAGGCAAATTTTGGTAATAAAGGCTTGTAAATAAAGCTTAAGGGATTCGGTTGACTCAGTATGAGTCAGCGGTGCGATGTGGCTGCCAAGAATAGCAAAGGCTGTGTTCGACTCAGTGTAATTAGTCCAGATGGAGGATTAGTCCAGAGGAGACGACCCTTTCTCACTTGGTGCTGCTGCGGCCACACATGAAGATTGGTGCTAATGCCAGATCCCACATTCCAGGAAGGACATGGTCAAACTGGTGTACCTCTAAAGGAGAGTCCCCAGAAGGGTAAGGAGGCTTAACCTACGGAAAATAACTAAAAGAATGAGGGCTGAGGATATTTAATTGGCAAAGGCAAACTCCTGCACTAGATAGGAGTATTGTGTTGAAACTCTAGAAGGCTGTCTTATGGAGAAGGTATTGGGATGGAGGGTCTCATATGAGCCCCAGGGTCAGAACCAATGTCCAGAGTGACAATCTTGGAGGATCAGTTGTCTGCCCAGAGTGAGAAACATTTCCCAGTGGGCCCAGCCGTCATAGCAGAGGACAGATGCTTCTCACCAGAGGTCTTCATCGTGCCATTCAGTTAGTCAACAAACACATCTTAGTTCCAACCCATGAGCAAGGACCAAAGTACGCAGATACGCAACAAAGAAAATGCATCCCCTGTCTTCAAGGGCTGTACCTTGAAGACAAGAAAACAAAGCATTTCAATGAAAGGTTGAAAGTAACCAAAAACCCCCAAGCCGCAGACATGTATTTCTTAGTCACATCAAATGCAGGAGGCCACAGCTCGCTTCCTGTGGCTCCATGTGCTTTCTCCTTCTGGGACTTGAGACAGAAGAGCAAAAGTGCTAGTAGACACTCGGGATGCCTTGGAAAATATGGGCTCCAGGGAGGCTCATTTGCTCACGTTGTAAAGGCCACGGCGTGTCACTACCAAGTCTTGCCACAGGGGGCACTGTGAGTCCCACAGCAATAGGCACCTACGCTCTACAGGGTAAAGGAAGCAAACGATCAGCAAAAATAGCAGTTTCCTACAGGGCCCTCAAGTCATTCTGTGAGTGTTGAGAGGACACGATTTTGTGGAAGACACAACCACCTAGAAGGGGTTTCAAGGAAGAGGGGGATCACGCTTGACCATGTTGGGTCAATCCCTCTCTCTTTCTCTCTATGCTCACACTTTTAGGCGATCTAATCCATTTCAGCGTGAGTGTTCATAAATAAGTTAGCTCTGGCCTGAGCAGGATGGTTTCCTTGCCTGGGGAGAGGAGAGAAAAAGTAAACAAACTTTCCACTCGGGGAGCGAAATCACAGAAATTTAAATGAAGTAAATGAAATTTAACAGTTGAGAAATTACAACTACAAAGAAGTAGGTTAATCCAGGGACGAAAGGGAGTGACTCAAGAGAAACATATAAGAAGCTGGATTTAATTAAGGGACCTAGAAGGAAGATATTAGTAGCCATTCTCCATGAGGAATAGTAAATGAAGGATTGCGTGTCATTTTGGGTTGTAAAGGCCTAAATTATGGTCCTCCTCATGCTTCCCTCCTGAAAAAAGAATTTATTTAATATATCTGTGGAAATTTCACAGATGGAGGGAGCAAAGCAGGCTGATTACAGTATGTTTATTTGTTTGCTTATAAGAAATTCTTATTGCCTTGGCCACTGGGAGCAAAACAATTCCCAGTATGGGAGGAGAGAAAAATGGTCCCTTTTTTCCTAAATGTGGCTGGTGAACCGAGGGAAGTTGGATGAGGCAGGAATGGGCATGCAGCCCAAAATACTTCAATGCTCACGTGGCATGTCCTTTAATTTTTAATACGTTTTATTTCTGTGTTCGGGAAGGTTTTGTTTTTTTAACCTCCTGATGCAAAATCATTCTGTTAAAACTTTTGAAATTAACATGCCAAATGCCAACTGCAATGGGTAAGGGCTGTGAGATGCTTCTTCAGCAATTTTC
>CM052800.1:6373841-6394754 GCA_028533885.1 Nasua narica | reverse complement strand
TAATAGTGGACTTCAGCTCTATGAAACGGCATGCCTGAATCTCACAAACATCATTGAACAAAAGTTTGGAACACAGAAGAATACTGTATGATTGCACACAAATAAAGTTCTGAGGTTTGCAGAATTAGTCTCCATTTGTAAAAGTCAGAAGAGTCCTGACATGGGGGAGAACAGAAGGAGTAATGATGAGGACAGGCACTGCTGTCTTGAGGAATGACCTCAGTGTTCTTCGCCTTGACCTGAGTGGTAAGGGAAAACTTTCCCATGTGCCTTGAACCACTTTTTTATTTCTGGTTCAAGAATTGGGTTGGGGGTACCTGGGTGGCTCAGTCAGTTAAACACTTGACTCTTGATTTCCACTCAGGTCATGATCTCAGGGTTGTGAGATTGAGCTCTGCCTCAGGCTTTGCACTGGGCATGGAGTCTGCTTAAGTTTCTCTCTCTCTCTCTCTCTCTCTCTCTCCCCCCACCTCTTTCCCTACCCCACTCCAAAACCAGATAATAACTGGGTTACAGGTCTACTTGACCGTCTTCAGAATTCCATGCACAATCAGACAAGAATTATTTTTTCCTTCACCAAGAAAATACCGAACTATTATACAGTAATTAAATTTTTTAAGTCAAGCACCTTGCCCCTGCTTGCACCTGTTTCTAAGAAACTAGGAATCCAAATGTACAAGAAATGTTATGCTTAATAAAGTTAAACTTAGAAACTCTAAGTCCAATAAACTGGCAGTTTCAATTTCATTTTTTATTTCCCTTATCATTTACCCAGTCTTAATCCAGGAATTGCCTTTGGGTGGCTAGTGGGATTATTGTCTTGTTTTGTTTTCTCCTCCTCTCTCGTTTTCTGTGATTTTTCCAAATTAGCTCCAGTGAACTAATACTACTTTTGATACAACAAATGAAAAGTATACTTTAAAATGTAGCTTAACCCCTGGATAGGGAGACGTGGAGATATGAAAGTAGCACAGTCCTCTCTCGTGTCTCACTGTGTCTGCAAATGCTTCTTTGTCTCACTTTTGCAGTAAACTCAGTGTTTTGCCATTTCAAATTCCTCTGCTGAAACCAAGCCCACAATTCCAGGATTCCAGCCCAGGTCCCACCTCCTTATGAGGTTTTCCTTCCCTGACCAGCTGGAAGCTGAAAAGTCCCTAACGGTCAAGTTAAAATGATCTTTCTTCTCTGAACACATCAAACATTTTAAAGATTGGTACACATTCCTGAGACACAGCAGTATCCATCTCTTGAATGATGGGATGACTTACTAATCGATAAGTGCCTCAAAATCGGATTCTGTGTTTTTTACTTTCTTTATTCTCTATTATAACATGCAATTAGAAAGGTCATGTGGAAGTTATAAGAAAAAAATGTTATCAAGCACGACTTAAAGGTGATATTCCCAGGATCTTAAGAAAGAACACATTGTTTTTCATTGACTTAAAGATTTTTTTTTCTTTTTACATTTTTTATTTATAGAATTGGCTTATCTCACGGTGAACAGCACTGACTGTTATTGTTGGTCATGTAGCTATCATGACCTTGATATCATTGCCTGCTCATGGATGCACTGACCTCCATGCTTCCAGACTGGCCGCCATGATCTCTGCTTCCTGGAGTTCATGCTTTCTGGTGACTTCAACCCCTTTAGTTTGGGCTGGACCTACTGACTTGCCTCCAGCAAATAGAATATGACAAATGTGGCAGTATGTCTCTTCTGAGATTAGGTTATAGAAAGATAATGTGTTCCACTTTGAGTGCCTTCTTTTGTTTCACTCGTTCAGTAAGAGGAAGCCGACTGCCATGTTATAAGCATCCCAATGGAGATGCCATGTACCCAAGGAACTGAGGGAAGTCTCTGGAATGGCCAGGGAGGATGGTCCCTCAGTCCAACAGCCTGTAAGAACCAAATCTTATGATCCTCCCTCAGTGAGCCTTCATGTAACAACAGCCCTCACACACACACACCTTGCCTAGAATCTGAACTACTCTGAGCCAGAGGACTCAGGTCAGCCGTGCCTAGATTCCTGACCCACAGACACCATGAGATAATAAATGTGTGTTGTGTTAAGACAGGAACTTTGGGGGTAATTTATTATGCAACAGTATCTAGTTCCTATACAACTTGCTCTCAGTTGCATTGAGATGTTAGCACTATTTGATGTACATGTGGGAAATATAATTTTTTTAAGTGTCTTGAAAAAATATACCAAGAATTAGCTTCGGAATAAAGAGGTAACGGGTATGCAACAGAAACAGAAACAGAAACAAAGTCCTGGGGTAATGTGACTTTAGGAAGGCACCGTCTTTATTTGTAGGAGTGACTCAGAGTTCTACATTCTCTTATAAAGCAACAGCTGAGTACTTTATGAGACTGTGTTCATTGTCTAAGGCTCCCCTAACACGGTACCACAGACTGGGTAGCTTAAATGACAGAAATATATTTCCTCATTATTCTGGAACTTAGAAGTCTGAGATCAAGGCGATGGTAGGGTAGGATTCCTCTGAGGGCATTTCTCCTTAGCTTGTAAATGGCTTCCTTCTCCATGTGACTTCATATGGCTGTTCCTTTGTGCATGTCTATACCCTAATCTCCTCTCTTATAAAGACACCAGTCCTTGGATTAGGGCCCACACTATTCACCTCATTTTTCACTTAATTACTTCTGTAAAGTCTCTAACTCAAAATATAGTCACATTCTGAGGTCCTGGGTGTGTTAGGACTTCAACACTTGAATTTTGGCATGGGCACCAGTCAACTTAAAACATCACTACACAAGGTAACATCTGCACCCTCTAGGTATTAGGATATAGACATCTTTGGAGGTCATTATTCTGCCTCCATTTGGGCACATGATGGAAGAAAAAGCGTGGAAAATTTCCTACATGCCCCAGGAATGGTATGTTCCACCTCTGAGGGGACTAGAGGTAGAATAATGTGCTTTGCACAAGAAACAGCTCTCATTCTCAATTATTCCAAGGAAAGAAGATAATTGATTGGTTTTCCATGGGACCCTCTTCCTCTCGCTCTGTTGTGCCCATTCAGCATCACTCGCTTTTCAGGTGAATGTAAGTCAGCTCAGGCAACATCAATGCTCTGGTTAATGGCACTATTTATTTATTTATTTATTTATTTATTTATTTGCATCTTAATTTTATTTTTTTCAGTGTTCCAAGATTCATTGTTCATGCACCACACCCAGTGCTCCATGCAATCCATGCCCTCCTCAATACCCACCACTAGACTTGCCCAACCCCCCACCCCCTTCCCTCCAAAACCCTCAGTTTGTTGCTCAGAGTCCACAGTCTTTCATGGTTTGTCTCCCCCTCCAATTTCCCCCAATTCACACTTCCTTTCCTTCTCCTAATGTCCTCCATGTTTTTCCTTATGTTCCACGAGTAAGTGAAACCATATGATAACCGACTCTCTCTGCTTGACTTATTTCACCCAGCGTAATTTCTTCTAGTCCCTTCCATGTTGATACAAAATCTGGGTATTCATCCTTTCTCATGGCTATGTAATATTCCATTGTATACATGGACCATATCTTCTTTAACCATTCATCTGTTGAAGGGCATCTTGGCTCTTTCCACAGTTTGGCGATTATGGCCATTGCTGTTATGAACATTGGGGTACATGTGGCCCTTCTTTGTACTGCATCTGCTTCTTTGGGGTAAATACCCAGTGGTGGGAATGCAAGTTAGTGCAACCACTTTGGAAAACAGTGTGGAGATTCCTCAAAAAATTAAAAATAGAGCTACCTTATGACCCTGCAATTGCACTAATGGCACTATTTAAAATCAGGCACAGAGGGAGCCTGGGTGGTTCAGTTGGTTAAGTGAGGGCTGTAGGCTCTGGTCATGATCTCAGGGCCCTGGGATCAAGCCCTGGGTCAGGCTCCCTGCTCAGCGGGGTGTCTGTCTCTCTCTATGCCCCTCCTCACCCCTGTTCATGCTCGCTCGCACCCTCTCTCTCTCTCAAAACAAATAAAGTCTTTTAAAAAATAAATAAGATAAAATCAGACACAAAATGAATATTTTCTGTATTCAGTCACTCCATATATATTGACCTGCTATGCGCCACATAGTAGCTACGTCATCTAACCTAAATCTCAAAGTACTGCATTCTGGAGAAGTACCATTGCATTTGTTTATTTTTTTTTAAGATTTATTTATTTATTTGATAGAGAAAGAGAGAGAGAGTTTGAGCAAGCACGAGCAGGGGTGGGGGTCGTAGAGGGAAAGAGAGAATCTTTAAGCAGACTCCCCACTGGGTGCAGAGCCCAGGCCCAGCTGGATCCCTGAACCCTGAGATCATGACCTGAGTTGAAACCAAGAGTCAGACACTTAACTGACTGAGCCACCCAGGCACACACATCTGCTTGTTTTCTAAAGGAAGAAATGAGTTCGGAGCAGATATGCAAATGGCTGGAATGGCAAAGATTCATACTCAGCTTTGTCTGAACCCAAAGCTTTGCTCTTCAGAACTTGCTTTCTTTTCTCCTCTGCAATTTTTTTTTCAAGCAACAGTGACTTCTAGGCAGATGTTGTCTGTTCACAAGAAGATCTATTCCTTAAAGGGCCTGTAATCCAGAGGTCATTCAGGTTCTCTTTAGGAAAGTAGATGGGTTTCGTTGTACTGTTGCTTGCTAAGGAAGCAAGGACCGTCTGATTTAATTCCTTTTTTTCCTAAAGATTTTTTTAAAATTTATTTGACAGGGAAAGAGAGAGAGCTAGCACAAGTAGGCAGAGAGGCAGGCAGAGGGAGAGGGAGAAGCAGGCTCCCCAGTGTGCAGGGAGCCTGATGCGGGGTTCGATCCCAGGACCCCAGGTTGAACCGACTGAGCTACTCAGGTGCCCTTGATTTAATTCCCTTTTATGATAACAGCACATATACCTTCAGTGTGCAGTATCACCGGTTCTTTACAGGTAACAACAAAAGGAGGGTGCCACTATCCCCCCACACTTTACACAGGAAGACATGGAAGCTAAGGATCTCGGGTGAAATCACGGAGCTAATACTGCCATACCCAGCAATCGGACTCTGGAACCTGCCCTACTGAGGTTTGTGATGGCTCCTGAACTCTGGGGGAGTTCACATCATGTTCTTTCTCCAAGCCTGGATAGGGCAAAAAGACAGACTACAAACACAATAGATTTACAACCACCCTAGGAAAAGACCATGGCCATGGTAACCAATAGAGAATAGGACAGGACATAATGAGCTCCGATTGTTGGCAAGGGGTCCCTGAATTAGCAGCCAGGAGAGAAAAGGATCAAGGGAATTAATCAGTTTGGGGGCTTTAAATTGGCCTCAAAAATGCCACCCCCCTCTTCCCTGCCCATGCTACAAAGACTAAGATAGATGAGAGTTGAGTTAAAGCCGGTCTCACGGACAGAAGTTAGGTTGGAGAATGCAATGGTGTGAGAGCCAGGAGGCCCCCCTGGCTCAACCCCAGAAGGGGGCGCACTTTCCCAGGGAGAAAGAGACCTCTCTCCCCCAAGCGAGGACCCAGGAGGAGCAGGGAAGCCTTGCAGGTTGGATGCTCCCTGCAAGCAGCCTGCTCCCAAGAGTTAGAAGGGAAGAGCAGATGAAGCATCTGCAGTTTTCCTCCCCAAGTTTGCCGGTACGTTAGTCCATCTGTCTCCCTGGGCAGGCAGAGTGTTCCTGCCAAACACGGCAACTTCCAGAAAGAGGTGAATCTGCACAGGCAGGCCGAGGGTGCATGAGGAACAGGTGCCCAGAAGGAAGTAGCAGCCACCGCAGGGTACCCCGACCCCTTCTGATTTCCAGCCGCTGACACCTGCGTCCAGCTCACTTCTGATCTCCAGGGTTGGCGCAGAATGAGAGCCAGGGCACTTGGTGACACTGGAAGGAGTGAGCAGGGAAAGCAGCGCCGGGATCTGAGGCACTGCGTGAAATCGAGGGCCCCAAGGTGAGATAAAGTTCTCTGGAAGCTGTATTTGCTTAGCAGCTTCTATTTTTAAGGGCCGATTGTAGGTGGGGAGAGAAAAAACGATTATACCGAGAATTGAGCTTTGTAAGCTTAGCTTTTCATTCTGTCAATTAGTTTACTAAATGCAATTATAACAATATCATGAATATCGGATTTAAATACCTTATGGATAGTTAAATTTCTAGAATGTAAGTACATTTTGAAGGCACGAAGAGGAACCCAGATCTCTGCTCCTTCATGGGGAGATAAAATATAAAATACACTGGAGACTTCTTTCTAGTTTGTAGGAAGTTAACACATGCAGTTAAAAGAGGAAAGAGAAAATTGTATCGTGGGACAGAAAAAAAGCATAGAAGGATTTGATTTTGATCTGGTTGGTTCTAAATCTAGCACTAACTGTGTGACCCTCAGAAAGTTCTTTAACTTCTCTGTGTTCATAAGAAAAAATGGGAATAAAAAGAGAATGTATTCGAATCGCCTAGCGTAAAGCTAATCAATAATGCCATGATTTTTATTTACCTCTGCATACGTCTTCCTTGTTTCCCATACTGTTTGATGGATTTTCCTAACTTTGTACAAGTTAGTCCATTTTACAGTTCACAACAAACATTGCTACAAATAGATTGAGATATGCTAACTTGATTATCACTTAAAATATGAAATTTTGGGGCGCCTGGGTGGCTCAGTGGGTTAAGCCTCTGCCTTCGGCTCAGGTCATGATCTCAGGGTCCTGAGATCGAGCCCCGCATCAGGCTCTTTGCTCAGTGGGGAGCCTGCTTCCCCCCCCTCTCTGCCTGCTTCTCTGCCTACTTGTGATCTCTCTCTCTGTGTCAAATAAATAAGTAAAATCTTAAAAAATAATAAATTAAAAAAAATTTTTTAATGATTTTTTTTCAAGAGTTAAGTTCGAAACATGCTACAAAATAGTACTACTGTAAAGGAGAAAAATATATGGATATATATATATATATAATCTGTCTTTTGAGTGTTATTGTACTGCTTTTCTTAGGAACAGTATTCCAAAAATCTGGGGAAAGAGATTTCTAGCATCTTTCAAGAGAGGCTTGCTTTGTTTAGCTCTGTTTTAAATCTGGAATCAAAACAAAGCTTAGAAAAGAGAAGGCAATGCAGTCAGTTTTCAGGGACAATGGGGCCACCCTGGAGAACTTCAGGGGGTATCCCAGAGGAGAGAGCTGCTGGAAGGGTGTGCGACTTGAAGCTGAGAGCAGAGAGGATGTGAGAGTTTGATAGTCACAGTCCAAATGCTCCTTGGATCTTCCTAGTGTTCGGAGAACCAGGAGCTCATGAGAATTATCGGCTGAATTGTAATTTTTCTGTTCATGCGTGTATGTGAGCCCCTTCAGGGAAGGCATTAAATTTTATTCCTCTCTATAAATATACCTACTACAGGGCTGTGATACTTGACGGACATCATCGGCACCCAGTAAAGGTTGCAACTCAACTGATGGGGCTGGAGTGAAAGGAAAAGATCTTTATTACTGTTATTATTATTATTATTATTTTATTATTCTTTTCTTTTTTTCTTTTTTTTTTAAGAGTTGAAGTTTCCAGCATCCTTGAATAAGGCCTAGAAGAGAAAATCAGCAAGACCTGCTTATCAAAGCATCGGTCAGCTTTGGTCCCAGCAAACCTAAAATCAAAGGGAGTGCCACAATTTTCCACCGCCTTGAAGGCACCCCAGCACTCAGCGGGGCCTAATAATCTGAACAAGGGGGCCACTTCGGGCCTGCAATATTGCCAGTTTTGCAGCACTGATGTGTGTGATTTGGGGCAAAATTTGACACGGGACCAGAAATAAAAGGGATATATCGTCTAGGGCTGTTTATCCAACACAAAAATGGGCTGTGAGAAATGTGTGGGAAATTGCGTTTATCACGCGTATTTTACCTGAATCAATTAGGCATTGATTCTGTACAATGTCACCATCTGCACAGATCCAATTTCTTCCTTAGAAGTCATAGGAGCCCAGGGTACTTTCAGAGCCTCTCAAAAGAGTTTTTATTTCTGTTAGAGCTTCCGGGCCTCAACAAATACGGAAATACGTAAGACTAATATATTCATCTTTACATCAGTGCAGTCATGGAACTTGATTTTTAAGTTTTAATTTATTAATTAACTTTGGAGGCTAGGTCCCACAAAGGTCAAAGTTTTAACTCAACCCTGCAACCACACAGACAGAGAATAAATCTGGGGTCACAAAGGGGATAAACATCCTGTTTTCAGAAAAAGCATCAGATAATCTCTCAATCTAGACTGGTGGATTGTTTTTAAGGATGTTGGTAAAGTTGGGAGTTAGGCTGGTGGGGGAGGCACATGATGGGTGAGGTGAGTCAGAAGGAACTTGATTCTACATGTTTTCTGGATATGACCCTCATTCTCTCTCTCTCTCTCTCTCTCTCTCTTGCTCTCTCCCTCTCTCTCTCTCCCAAGCTGGCTGCTCTAGCTAATTAGCAAATCAAAAGAAATGGAAACAATTCTAGACCTGAGCACAATCAAATTAGCAGGAGTTATTTGAGGATACCATTTTCACACAGTGTAATCATGCTCTCTTTGTTTTGGTCAAATGAGCGAAAATCATCTTTGAAACCCAATGCCCGCCCCCCACCCCTGCCCAGCCAGCTCTCTGGATGGTGGCATTGCATATCTCTTCTCATTAGTTTTACTCACGGTCTTTTCTATAAAGACAGGAATGCATAATGTACAATTAGGCAATACACATCAAGCTTCTCCTGCAACAAGGACCTTTTAAAAATGCATCTGACTTTTCAGGTGATTCAGCAGTGAGAGCCATTAGTGCACCATCTAAATCGGGACTTGGAAAGTTTATTAAAATTGGATTTTTAACCTGATCCCAATTTCCTCTGCTTCTAAAGAATCCCATTGGACTCCTTAATATTCATGCTATTAACCTGAAAGATTCAAACTGTCATTATGGGCGGAAAGACAATACGGGATAGGTAGCCCCACAGGCGGGAGTTGCAGATAAAGTCACACTGAGCCCAGGCAGGTAAAAGGACTGTGGATCCACATCTTTAGGAGAACCAAGCTCTCTCTTTTTCTCTCTCCCTTTTTTCTAAACTCCCTGGTCCATGACATATTTGGGGGAAAGAAAACAAACAGAAATAACAAAAGCAAACATAAGCAAACCATTTAATTACAGAGAGCACTAGACTAGGAGCCTAGTTTTTACTGGAAAGGTAGCTGCCTTAATAACTCGCCTCCACCGCTGGTACCCTAATTACTCCCACTCACTCACATCATGACATTAAACTTCTGCGCCTTTGTTTTTGTAAGATGAGGAAATCATAGGGGCGCCCGTGGGGCTCGGTCAGTAAGGTGTCTTACTTTGGCTCAGGTCATGATCCTGGGGTCCTGGTATTGAGCCCTGCATCGGGCTCCCTGTGGAGTGAGAAGTCTGCTTCTCCTTCTCCCTCTCCTCTTACCTGTGCTTTCTCTCTCAAATAAGTAAATAAAATGTTTTAAAAAATGAAGCAATCATAATTTCTAAGAGGTCTGGTACAAAACATACACATCCTGTAATTCATCTTGCCCACGTACCTGGCCCCAGGGCCTTTGAACGAATCCCAGCCAGTATTATTAGTGATTGCTGGTGAAACTTGTAGTTTGTTTGCTTTTGTTTCCATTTTATTCTCTCAGGCTTCGTCTTCAGCCGAACACAGTTTGCCACTTAACTGATGCCAGTGAGTTTTGGTAAAGCTGGGTTGTGGGGGTCAGTCTGGTTTTTCCTTGAGATAAGACTTTCTGCTCCCCTGGGGCATAGGTAGTGTCTTCACTGTCGACTTCTTGCTCGGTACCCGGCATAGACTTGAACACATACCAGGTGCTCAGCAAAGACTCTGGTATCTTATGATATTAGCAGGTAATAGATCATCTATTAAAACCCTCTCATTTTCTAGTTGATGACAGTGAGTGAGGGGGTTTAGGCCAGACTGGTTTCAATGGTAGCCAGTCTTCAAGGGCACCATCACTGTGTCTCCTGCGAGCCTCCATTCTGACACTGACAGCCCCGAAAGAGAAACACATCTGACCTAATCCAGCAGTCCTTGAGGGGGAGCATACTGTTTCAGACCCTGTGCAAGGTTCTGGGGAGACAACACAGAGTTCTCTCTGGTTCCCAACCTGGTCCCCGTAATCTAGCGGGGAAGCCAAATCTCTAAGCTGATATTTTCTTTTTTCTTTTTTTTTTTTTTTAAGCTGATATTTTCACTACAACATTTGTGCTGTTACACCAGAGCTGAGTTCTGATGGTACAGAAATGCCTGGCTAGGAAACCTAACTCATGCCCAGCAGAGGTCAGAGGAGGCTGTTTAAGAGAAAGGACAAATCTCTTGGCAGAGACATAAAGCTAACTAAGAACAAAAGAGCCAAATGATACTTTCTTATTCATCTAAACAGAAGAATGCTGATCATGGATCAATGAACATTGGCAGACATTTTAAAAAATGAGAGAAGTTAAAATCCAGCCCTCAAATTCTTAATCACTTGCCAGATCTACTTGGAGTTGCTTCCTGCAAGTGAAGTTTCTAGCAGAGACTCAGGGCTGGGGCCTAAGGCTCCCCTTCCTTTTCAGGACTTGCAGTAGGGAACCAAGCAGACCTGTTAACCTCCTCCCTTTGGCTCCCAGTGAGCTAATGGAGTCACTGCCAGCCTTCCTTTGCATCCGGCAAATGTGTAGTGAGATTCAGACTATGCAACAGAAACACTTTGAACTCTCAAAGAAAAATAATCATACCAACTTAGAACATCAAAGCTGCTCCTTATTTTGAAGAACCCATGACCTGCACAGGGCTTAGCTGCTGGTAAGGATACCAGTAATTGGCAAGGGTTTATCTCAGACTACCATTGGACCTGCACAACCTCCCACATGATTTCATACAGCTTCATAAGATTGGGGGTGGGGGAAACACTCCTTTTAAAGCTAACATAAATTTAAATGCTGAGGTTTTTCAAAGTGGAGCTTTAAAGTGACTTAAAAACTCATATATATACCTAAAATACACGTTATTAACATGAGTCTGGTTCAGAGAAGTAGTCAGGGTCATGAAAAAGCCCTCAAGCTTATTTTCCAAAACAAGTCTTGGTCTTGGCCTCCCAGATGCCATTGGCTTCATCAGATAGCCAGAAATGCTGGTCTTTGCTTTGCTTTCTTAAAGGGCAGTAGGTAAGGACTCATGAGTAAAGGGGTCAATTTCCTATGGCTACCATTCCATCAATGGGAAAGTATTTTTAAACCAAGCAAAATTAATGACAGTATTTTTAAAAATTAACGACAGATTAAATGACAAAGTCGAATTCTTCCAAATATTTATCTTCCAATATTTAAGATATGGAGGATCTAGTGAAATCTCACCTAAAATAAATTACTTTGATGTTCATTTGGCAGTTTTCTTTTCTCTTTCCATGTTTCTTTCCTCCCTCCTTCTTTCTAACATGTTTGCTGACCTGCCTTTGAGGGCAGCTTCCTTTGGCTCAGGTAAGCTGGTAAGCAGGCAGTCCAGCCTCTGTAAGGAGATTCCAACCCCACGCCCCTCGAAATCTTAAATCTGAAGTTGAGCTACTTGGATGCTGGTCGAGTTCTCCCCCAAAACCTCCAGCTACATGATCGGAGGAGGGGACAGAGAAACCCTGCTTCATTTCAGAGCTGGGATTTACCACCCTGGGGTGGTATAGCAAAAGCAGAGGTGAATTCTCCAGGCTCTCCTGGTAAATCCGCATCCACTCCCGGGGCGCGAAACCGAAGGAGAAGGGCGTGTTCAATGGCGACTCGGGGTGTTCCGGAGCCGGCTCCCAGTGGGGATTCTGGCTCCAGCTGCCTGGCCGCCGGCGTCCCGGCCTAGAGGCGGTGTAAGCTCCAGGGGATGGCGCCTTCGGCCTCCAGGGCGACGCAGGGAGCACCCGCACCAAAAGTGGGTTACTGGAAACTGTGCGGACGCACGGGGGGGGGGGGGGGCGCAGTCGCGGAAACCCTGCCAAGCAGGAGAGTGCGGAAAGAGGTGGGCTTGAGTTCGCACCTACTCTTCCCCAGCAAGGGAGAGGCGGTCGACAGGACGTCCCAGGTTCCCCGCGAAGGCAGCATCACCCAACACACAACCGCCCCACCCTCCTGGCCGCGCTGGTCCCCTCCCCCTGGACTGAAACCCGAGGAGCAGCCGAGCTGCTGGGTCAGATCGACGCGTCCTAGACGCGGAGCCGGCCCGACTCAGGGCAGCACCGGAGTGGGCCGGGCAGCAGTGGGCGCTCGCGATCCTCCTCTGCCCTGTGCGCTCTCCCTCAGGGCCCTGCCTCCTCGGTCCCCACCTCCTGCTCCTGCTCCTCCTCCTGCTCCTCCCCTCCGCGGGACTGATCGTTGAGCCTCCTGCCTGCAAAGTCCCCGGCGCGCGGGCAGCCACCAGCCGCCGTCACTGTCGAGTCTCCGTGGGTGCCCGCATACCCTGACTCGCCCGCCTGCCCGAGGCGCCCCGAAGCTCGCTCCACTGGCCGCCGGTGCTCCGCGGCGCTGCCCATGGCTCAGCCCGAGAGCCGACTTCGGGCGCCGGACCGGCTCGACCGCGGCGCTGCTCAGGTGAGCGCCGCGCGCTAGGGGCGGGGGCCGCCTAGCCCGGGGAGTGGCAAGACTGGGGGCCGTTGGGGTGCCCTCACCTGGCGCCCCGGATTTAGGGCAAGCGCAAAGCCCAAGGTGAGTCGAGGCTGGAGCAAGTGGAGTGGATGTAGGGGAAACAAGAAACAAGGAAGGAGAGGCACGGGGGTTTCTTCTCCCCTCCTGTCTTGCCCTCTCAGCTCTGCAAATCCAGAGAGACTGTTTTTTGTTTTTGTTTTGATTTGTTTGTGTTTTAATAGACAGGTATTCGGGTTTCTGACTTTGTGGATTGGATCCTCCCCCAGCAGAGTCAGGGGGCTCGCTCCTGCCCGCCGCATCTCCCTAGGACGGTGCGGGGCAGCCCAAGTGCAGCGCGCAGCAAAGCCAGGGTACCACTCTGGCTGGGAACTGGGACAGGGATACAGTCAGCAGAAGTCAGTGGGTCGAGAGAACGGGGTGTGGGGGGGGGAACCTAGGTCTGGGTTGCCCTTGCATTTGGTCGGAGTGGAGGAGACATAGGACATCTCCCGAGGGGCGGGGATGCTTGGGAGGAGAGAAATTAAGGCGATGACCTGTAGGTAGCCTTTTTTCCGAATACCAATTCTACACCATCCTGCTTTTTCATTTTACTTTTTACCTATTTTTTTCTGCCTCTGCTTCTATTTCGAGCACCTTGGATGGTGGCGGCAGATGAGGGTGCGGGGAGGCGGGGCGCCCACCCGCGGAGGGAGCGAGTAGACCCTCTCTCCGATACCGGGGCAGACTCGGCAAGCCTGATGTCTCCAGGTGCGCTCTCGGAGCCAGACGGCGGACTGCGCGCTGCTCCCCCTTCTGGCCCCAGCCTGTCCCGGGAGCCAGAGGGCTGGCTTCCAGAGCCAGGAATAGGATGGGGAAGCCGGCGAGAGCAGAAGCGGGGATGCAGGGCGCGGGTGTAGGGTGTGCTTCGCTCCGAGGTTATGTGCCGGCGCTGTGCGCCTTCCTTTTCACTTCCTCCGCGGGCTGGCGTCCCCGCTTCCTCGCACACCCAGGCCCCTCTCTTGGGAGTGGGGTTGCATCCCTCCTCCGCCCTTCACTGTGCAGGACCAGACGTTGCCTTGCCTTCCCTTGCGCGCGTCTCGCTCCTCCCCCAGCATTATCCGCCGGCTATTTTTATCCACTACTTGCAGGAAGATGCTTTTGGGGGGATTCTGGGGAGGCGACTCCAAATCCACTCTCTTGGCACTGTGCTCCCAGAAGCGGTACGCTGATAAGAAGGAGCAGCTGCAAGGAATGGCCAAGGGATTGGTGATGGAGTGTACGCGCTTCACCTCCCGCAGTCAGAGCTCTCGGAACCCGGCACCACAGGCTCGGCTGTGCCTCTCGCCGCTAGCCCGCGGAGCCGGTCCCCGGAGGAGTCCCTAGTGTCCGGGCGCCTTCTTCGGCCGGCTTTTGTGGCTGCAGCCCTAGCGCAGGCATGATCCTTTGGGTTCTAACTCGTGCGCTCGCGCTTTGCAGCCAAATCTCACTTTATTTTATTGAAAAGCAATTACCAACTTCCACTCAAGGGTTAATTCCAGGAATTCTGTTTTAAAAAGGGGAGGAGGGACATAACCTAACTTCTGCCCGCCTGTATTTCTAAAGCCCATCCTTTGACATTTGGAATTATTCTTGCTTTCAGCATTTTCAGTAAAGATCGGGCGCAATTAGAATAAGACTGACCTCGTGAAATTCCAGGAGATGGATGCTTCAGGGCCAAATCTCCGCTTTACTCTTTGTTTCCGGGGCTTACATTCTTTTACTCCCATAGGATTGTAGAAGTAGCGTGTTCAAATGGACCCTTGTGTTACATAAGGTTTTCTCCAGTGCTAGGAAGAAAAAAGATCACCTTCTCAAGGAGTCTTTTGGGGCTTCCCTGGGTCTTACTCTTAGCAGCACTCTGCAGGGTGGATCAACAACTTCGTGACTAAGCACTCCTAAGTCCTAGCAGTTAATTAGGACAGTAGCATTGAGTGAGGATTGGTGATGCTCTCTGGTGTAGGATGTACTGTAGCTTTAAGATGTTTAAGATGGGAATTTTTGGGGGTTTTTGTTTTGCTTAGGAAACTGGTGGAAAAGGGGTACCCCAAACTTGCAAATGGGATCAGGAAAAGCCCAGGGCTCTTAGCTCTGGAATTGGTACCCCTACCATGAGCCCAGGAGTCCTCCAGCTTAAAGCCGTGTTTTGCACAGTGTAGATGTTCAGGAACCCTTTACTTGGACTCTACAATATATTTGAGGCTTGTGCTTTCGTTGTCAAAAGAGGAAAACCCCTTCCTGGAAAAGCCCTGAAAGAGCTCTTTGAAGGGAAAGCCATATGGAAACTTTTCTTTCCCTGAATCACCATTTGATGGTGCCTGGAAGGGGCTGGAAATATGGACTGCCTTTCCCCCCTGCCAGGGCATCTACCCAGGGTAGCACGTGCCCACTATGAGTACTGAGTCCTGTTCTCTCTGTTGAGGCCACAGTTTGGATAGAGCAACACTAAAGTGGATTGATGCCCTGATGGCCATGAACCTGTAACCAGGGTCAAGGCTCATCAGACACCAGGTTGCAGAGTTTGTCTCTAAGCCAGAGTCCTTGCAGTCTTGGGGAGGTTGAAGGCGAAGCTGGAGCTATGTAGGAAGTGCAGTAACTTTTCAGGGGGCGTTGGAAAAGAAGGGGCTTATTCCCCATCACTTTGGTGTGTCTTCCTTCAGCTCTGCCAGTGACCCAGCGAAGCTGCCCTTTCTAAGTGGGGAGGCTGGCGAGCCTGCTAGCTGGATTTGGAGCCAGGTTCTTGCCCCAGGCCCCAAGCAAAGATTCTTTCCCTCTCAGATTCTTCCTCTGAGAAATAGAGACTGAAAGGTTATTATGAGAAAGTGACAAAACATATGTGAAGAGCATTTTGGCAAGTCTAAAACCCTCGGGGAAAATGTTCGGGGCTGGGGGAAAATGTTCGGGGCTACTGAGCATGCTTTTCCGGCAAAGTTCCATTTGGTCTCTTTTAATGTTAATTTTAATTACAATTTGTGTGTGTCCCTGTGAATTACATATGCTAAACATTAAGTGGGGGAGAGGATTTCCTATCATGGGCCAGTATCTCCTTGTGATCACCTGAAATCCATCAGTACCAGACCTCAATGCTTCTCAGAATGATTAATTTCTCGTTTTCAGGGTCAGGGTTAATTTTTTAGAGTTTTTTTTTTTTCTTCGTAACTTCATGGATTTTATATGTCCTAAATTCTGTTTGTCTGTCTCTCTATATACCTACCTATCTATTTGGGGGAAGGGCCCTGATAGTGATTAATCAGAAGGAAGAAGGTTGCGGATGAGTGTATCAGTTGGGGAAAAGTGACACGTGCCCAGTTGCAGGAGATGGGCTCCCCTTCTCTAAATCTGCCATCAGCATAATAAACCACTGGCCCTCAGTTGCTTTTTCTAAGTTGCAGATTTGCCCCCAGGACCTCGCTCAGTGCCTGGCCACTTAGGAAAGGCTCCGTCAGTGTTTTGAAAACAAGTGAATGAATGATTGGACAGCGTCTTCACAGCAACCCTGTGTTGTGCACAGGCAGATGGCACGATTTCTATTTTAAAGATTTGGAATCTGCAGATCAGAAGAAAAGTTAACTGATTTTCTGAAGGTACAGAGGATTCCAGATTGCAGTTCTGGTCTGTTTGTTCTCATTCGGCTCCACTGCTCTGTTTGTATCGTCCTCTCCCTCCCGTCAGTCACCACCACCGAAAACCCTCCTCCTCCACAGTGGGCTCTTGCATTCTGGAAGGTGCTCACAGAGGGACCTCTCAGTGGGAGGTGGAGCTCGCTCCCTCCGCTTGTTCGTCTCTCTGGGTCCTGAATGGAGGCTCAGGAGGATGAGCCCACCTGGGACCCGGCATCTTGAGGGACTAACTAAAGGACGCAAGGCCAGCTAAGTGTTTAATTACCACCCTGAGTCATGAATCAGGTGGCGTCAGCCACAGCGTGAATATGTCAGGACTTCCCCAGGGTTCTGTCCCCATGGCATGATCCTGCCATGTTCCCTGACACTGAGGTTCCCTCCATTCCTTCCCTCTTACCAAGCCTGGCTTCTCAGCTTCTCCTCAACTCCTAGAGGTAACCCTTAGTCTTCAGGTAAATTCCTTTTTCTCTGCCAGAATCTTACCTGGCTGATGTGCAGCCTCTCCCCATCTCTCTTCAGGCCCGTCTCCGGCATGACCCTTTCTCAGCTTCCTCTCCCCACAGGGAATTAAGCTCATAGCTTTCTCGGGCCATTAGAATAATATTTACCGGGCCAAAGTTTGTCAATAGTTACATGGTACCACCACATTTCTAGAAAAATGAATACATTATTCTTCCGAGGAAGAGCTGGAACTTAACGGGCATAGATCTCAGTTGGCATCTTTCCTTTCCGCCCGCCCCCCCCCCCATGCTGCCTGCTTTCTGGGAGCTTTCCAGCAGGGGTCGCACACGGAAATGCCTTCAGTGGCCAGGCAGGTCACCACCTGAGCAAAACAGGCCTTAGGGCCTGGGCCCCGGCAAGGAGCTCAGACCCAACTTTGGGTTGCCAGCGGGACCTCTGGCCCAGTCCGGCCACATCTGATTTTCTTTTTGTTTTTTTTTTTCAAGATGGGCTGTAAGTTCACAATTTTCTGTAGAATCTACTGAGTTTTAAGTGCCAGGAGCTAAGGCAATATTTTGAAATAATACCATGTGGGCCACACGGAACACTTCTGTAAGTAGGCCTTATATCCATCCACCCGGCCTCCAGGACACGGCCTCTGGTTTCTGGGGCTAGGAAAGAGAAGAGTGAGAATATGAGACTCCAGGAAATCAGTTACCCGATTCGGTGGTGGTGACGGGAGGGAGAGGACGATACAAACAGAGCAGTGTTGGGCGTGCTGTGTAGACGGCAGTCCAGTGAGTGGACCTCCGTGTTTATGGAGGGTTTGCTCCTGCTGTTCCCGTTCCCTGTTTTAGGAGGCAGTTGCAACAATCACACTTAGACCTTTGACACACGTGTCCTGAGTTCTGACCATAGACGGAGGATTGTGCGACCCTCTCGTGACATCATAGGGAGTAACACAGATGGAAGTCCTTGCCGTTGTACTTAGCTTCCAGTGGATGGGTCAGATGAAAGCAAGATAAATAAGTACGATCTGTCCTATTGTGTTAGATAGCGATGTGCTAAGGGTAAATTAGGGGAAGGCCATCTGAAAAGCCAGGGTTCTGGGGTAAAACCTCAGGCAGGTAGCCAGGGATCTCTGAGTTCAGTTTCCAATTCAACGTATTCAAAGTGAAATGTCACCCCCTGACATAAAAGATTTCTGCGCGTGGGTGTTAGGAGCCTTGATTATATTCTCGGAGTTGCTAGTGTGAGTAAACCCCTGATAATGGACTGCTCTCTTAATTTTAATGAAATCGACTACTGAGCCCATTTACCGAGGGTCCACCACGTGCCAGACCCTGGATTCAGTGCCGGAATGCATTAACCCACAAACCCCGCCAAGGCCCAGCCCTCAAGGAAACTGTAGACCAGCATAGAAGACATTATTAAATGATCCCAGCAGAGCAGGTAGCTAAGCCAGCAGCCCCCTGAGCAGCAGCAGGGGAAGGCTGTCTTCACCCCTGAGTTTGGGCCCTCAGAACACGGACATTCAGCACCTTTTTAATCGAGCATCTGATACGTGCTGCAAAGAGTTTCCATCTCTGCTGCTCTACGTAGTCGAAATGGGGACCCCATCATCAGTGAAGACATTTTGAAGCTTTAATTTCTTTACCTGGCAATGACAGTTTATATTGTTACCAGAGTTCATTTTGCATCACAAAGATGAAGTATGTTGAAAACCGATTCTATGTGTGAAACGTCCTTGTGCCCTTTGAAACTCTGATACACCCTCCCTCAAACTGCCCCAAGTTTTGATGTTGACTCTTGTCACTGGGGCAATTGTGCAGAAGAAAACAAAACAAAACGAAACGAAACAAACAACAAAAAAAAACAAGCCCTGTGTTTAAGGAACTTAGAGATAGTCTTGGAGTCAGATAAATTAGTACATTTTTGCATACAAGGTGGTGAAGGCATAGCCTTGGGCCTTCCGCCTGGGTCAGTGGCAAGCCTTTCCCAGAGAACACCTCCTTGAAATCGCTGTGTTTATTTCTCTCCTTGCAATCCTTTCCCTCACAGTGGGATTGGTGGCAATGAGGATTCTCTGGAGTCCTCTCATTACTTACTGTCTCTGACTCCCCATCAGAATCCGTGCCCCAGGCCGGCAGACATCTGGAACCTACACCAGTGTTTCTCCCACCAGCTCCTAGAACAGTGTGCCTCCCTCCAAGTGGTGGCTCAGAAAAGAAACAAGAGGCAACGTTTCTGCCTGGGGGAACTAGGGAAGGCTTCATGGGGGAAGAAATATTTAAGGAAAGAGAGAGGCATGGAGAGAAAAGCCAAAGAAAGATGATAAAACATAGTCAACATGTGTATAGACCACCCCCCCCAAGCCCTCGATGAAGCCTCATTTGTCCCAATTAGGGACTCCCATGTGGTCAGCAGGCGAGGAACTGGCGTGTTTACATACCCCCTGCACTGAACAGATTTGGGCTGTGCAGAAGCACTCTGGCATGCAAAGAATGAAAAAAGATTTCAAAAGAATTTTTAAAAAATGAAAAAAAAAAAAGGGAAAAGAATGAAACTGATAATTCCTTATTTCTGTTTACCGTGGCTAATATCCATGTTCTCCTTTTTGTACCTGGTGCTTCGAGGGAGACAGAGAGCTCCTAGTATCTTCATTTTTATATTTAAAGAAACTGAGGTCTGGGGAACTCTTCTTAGAGCCTCAGAACGAGGACGGCAGACCCTAGATCCACAGCCCTTGATTCTCCACCTGCAGTGAGCAGATGGTTCAAGGTGGAGACTCCTTAAGTCCCTGGAGGACCGAGGAGCCCGTATTTTCTATAAAGGAAGAAATATATTTAGATTTAAAACATTTTTCGCATCTCCTTTCATTCGTCAAGAACTTCCATTTCAGCACTTTCCGGGATGCATTTTTGTATCTGGTTGAATTTCCGCCTAGAATTCCTGCAGATTAGGTCCACCCCGCAGTAAGCTGTTTTATGTAAATGTCTCCACTCCTTAGTTGAGGAGAGTAAATCAGAGTCCTGTATCAGCAGTTAAATACAGCGGGAGAAAGGTGTTTGCAGATGCAGCTGAAATGAAAAGCAGGCTTGCCTCACTGTGCTCAGAAAAATAAATACTCCGGATAGTGAGGACGCGAGCGAGCGAGGGCTGGGCTCCTGCTCCGGAAACCTCGCTGGCACTTTATTTAAATTACGTCTTACAGCAGATTTTCCCCAGCATCCCGGAGAGGAAGGAGGGAGAAGGTGACGGTGACAGATTTCTGGGATTAGATTTTGGAGTCATTCTTGTGGCGGAGAGACCATGGCTTTTGAAGTCACATCTGTTTGAATTTCCGATCTCGCCCTTACTGACTGTGTCATCCTGAGAAATAGACAGTTTTCTGGGCTTCGGTCTTGTCAGTGTTCTAATGAGAATCAGAGGAGATTACCAATAGAAAATGCTCAGCATAATGCTCAAGAAAACGTCTATCCGTCTTGGGCAGCGCTGCCAAATTTTACAGGTAAAACTACAAGACGTCCCATTAAGTTTGCATTTCAGAGAAATGGCATGTGACGCTTTAGTACAGGCGTATCCCGGATACTGGATGTTAAGAAATTACTCATTGTGTTATGAAATTTAAATTTAACCAGAAGTCCTGTATTTTATCAAACGTGCCGGTGCTTATGGTGACAGTTCTGAATGATTACTTTGGTGAAAGTCCTATAACTCTAGGAAGTTAGAGAGGGGAGAGAGCACAGTGAGCTTGAGGGTGATGTCATTTGACCTTGGCCCTGGGTGTGGTCCAAGGAGAAAAGGAAGGGTTGTTTTCTCTGATGAGCTAAGCAACCCATCAAACCCAGGCAGGCTTATATGTTTGCTCAAGGAAGCGAAAGAATCCTGGGCCAAAACAGATCTCTCAGTGCATTTAATAAGTGAGACAGATTCCCTCCCAAGTGCTGACGGGGGTGTGTCCTGGACATTCTCAACACCCTCTGCAAGGTGTTTCTGCCCCGTGAGGCCACCAGGGTAGTGGGGAATCCACCAGCGCAGTTCCTTAATCCACACCAACACTGCTCCGAGCAGGTTCCTGTGGGGCTGGGATTGCAAAGTCGAGGCCCACACAAGGCCTCCACTGAGGCCACCGAAGGAAACCCTGTGCGTTGAAAACCCGCACCTGCAGGTGCTCCCTCATCCGCTGAATCCAAAGCTAATAAAACTGTCCGGGGGGCCTT
>CM052800.1:6352360-6373341 GCA_028533885.1 Nasua narica | reverse complement strand
GAGCAGGGACCGAGGCTGCACGCCCCCAGCTACCCCCAGGCGGCGGGTCTCCAGCCCCCTTCCCAGCCAGCTGCACTAAGTAATAAGACAGGCCCGTCCGCCCTCCTGTCACAGAGCTCCGCTGTGCCCAGTGTGTCTGCTTCTAATGAAGGATTTATTTAGGTCACCGCTGCCTTCTGTGCACACCACGCAGATTAAACCTGTCGAGGAGCTTCTCCTCCCTCCCTCCCTCACCGAGGCCGAGCACCTGGCCGCCGCTCATTCGTGCAGGGGGCATTGACGGGGGACCCCTCCGTGGGGCCCTCCCCAGAGAACCTGCATCCTTTCTCCGAGTCACGGTCCTTTCTTCCTCGAACCTGTCTGGTTGAGTCACTGCAGTACTTTGGATCATGAACAAATGGGTTTGACTAATTATCATCCCCAGATCCCATTTATACCACACAGCCTGCTTTTTTTTCTTGTTTTGTTTTTTTTTAAGGGACAAAAATAACTACCAGGATTTGAGGGCTTGCCATGGGCCAGGCAATATGGCAATATCCTCGGCTTCCACACAGACCGTTTTAGTTAATCCTCGCAATTAGAATATAGAGCCAGTGTGTTCTAGGTAGGGCTCCAAGTTTCAGTGCCATCGTGTGGATGTGAAATTATAGAGCTGAGATCTGAGCTGGCGTTTTTTGGCTCTAAATCCTATCTTCGTTCCAATCTGTCCCCTCCACCCCCCTCTGCAGCTAACTCCACCTCTGTGGCCAGGCCGATCCCTCTCTATTTTGTCTACCACAATGGTTACCAATCCTGGAACTAAAAACAAGCTGCCCCAACAATAGGAAGAAACAAAAACCAAAGGCACACTGGCCTCCCTGGGCCGCAGGCCAAGGCGATCAGAATCGGCACCCGGATGGACCCAGGGATTTGGAACTCACAGGGTCCTTGCTGTGCTAAGGGCTGAGGGTGGGCAGGCCAGTTCCCCCGGGAGCTTGTTAGAAACACAGACGCCTGGGCCTCTCTCCAGACCTCCTGGATTAGAATCTGCGTTTTGAACTAGATCTCCCGGGGACTGGTGTGCACTTCTGAGTTCGGAAAGCAGTGTGCTAGGCGATTGCAATGTGGCATCCGGAGAGCCTTGGGAAGGACGCTGAACTTGCTCCCAACCTGCCGCTCCTCGTCCAGATCCTTCGGCCCGAATCTCTCACCTCACCTGGAGAAGAATGGTGTGTGGGTTGGCTTCAGACCTCCTGTGGGACAGGTTGCATTTGTCGCCCTCATGGTATCGTGGAGTTCTCAGAGGCTCCGAAATCTGGCCCCAAACCCCTGTCCCCCCACGTGCTGGCCTCCCTGGCTTGCTCAGGTACCTCCTTCCTTCATTCCAACGGAGTTCTCTTCATTATCTGGGTAGCTTTTTGTAAATATGGAAACTCCCCACACTGCTGCGGAATGCTAGGTACTACAGAATGGCTAGAGGAGTCGGTGTTCCAAAAGTCGTCTTCTTTCTCAAGGGGAAAATGGGGCCAATTACACTTCCTTTCCCCAGACAGTAAATGTGACCCCGGGAAACTTATTTACATGACGTGGGCTGACCTTGGGTTTTTTTCTGCCCTGCACCCTTTCCACCCCATGTGAGAGAGGCCTCACAGCTATTACCATAAGTAAATCCAAACAAAAGCGGATGTCAACATTTGTTGAAGAGTGTCATGTGCAGGCAATTTCAAGAAAATAAATATTTATGGAAGTCTTGATATATCACTGTCCTTTCCTAGACTGACAGGCACTAGCTGAATCTGTTTGCTCTTTCTTGGTTTCCAAAATGACCTGCCGAGGATGGAAATTTGACACCACTGCAATGTGCCCTTAAGTAGTTGCTTAAAGGTGAAAGCAAAGATGTTTTTGGCTTCTAAAGATAAACAACAACAACAACAACATACACTGTTGATTGCTCAGAAGTTTGGTTGGATATGGAAATAACAGTTCTGTTGTGCTTACTGAGGTTTCAGTACATTCCAGAAAATTAAATCACTCGGCACCCTTGGATGTTTGTTTTTGTCTGGCAGTATAATAGCTCTCATCTTTCTCCTCTCCTCATCTTCCTGGGGAGGCTCTGTCCTGAACCTGGAGTGCACTCCCCACTGCCCAGAGGGGCATCGCCATTCAAAGGAAAAGAAGCACAAGGGCTTTGGAGATGGCCCATGGGATGTTCTTCTCTCACTTCTTAGGTCTGTGACCTTGAGAAGGTCATTGAACCTTAATAGCATGTTTGCCTATCTGTCATGGGAAGAAAGGTGGGCCATTCTCATTTGTTGAATGTCTGCTGGGTCCCAAGTCCTGTGCTATATATTTGGCAAGGGTAATATTACTTCGTGTTGATGGCATCCATGTGGAAGTAGGTTTTGCCCATTTTGCAGAATGGCATGTTGAGCCCCAGACAAGGAAGACACTGATCTGAGTTCAGAGAGCTGGAAGCAGACTAGCCTGCCCCTGCCCCGTTGCAAAAGTGCCTTTGCTTTTCCACCACTATAGGTTACCTTTTCATTGCTTCAGAAAAGAAAGATAAAGTGAGAATAACCACCACTTAGTTTGGTTACGGGTATTAGAAGAGATCATTTATGCACTCGTGCTCGCCCCCTGGCACACACCGGGCACCCAGTTAGGAATCTTCTCCTTTCCACCCCTTTCGTTAAGTCCCCTAAACGACTTGTGGTTGAGTGTTCCGAGCACCCTTATTATCCTGGAGCAGCTTCTGGTCTGTGCCAGCTGTGCCACTAGTTTTTGTTGAGAGGCTAGAAGGGTGTCCTGTAGACAGAGGGATTATGGGCAGTGCTACCTCTGATGCATAAAATTTACCGCTCGTGGAATATTCTAGTTATTTCACTTTATCTACGAATATGTTGCAGTTATATGTTGCAGGGACTGAGGGAATATATTACAGCTAATTATATTTGAAATCTAGGTCATGATGTGAATTATGTAATAAGACTTAAGGAGAAAATTAAAATATTTTGAGGGGTTATTTCACTGTTTCCCCTCCTTTTTTAATTAAAATATTTTCTAGGCTCTCAGGTGATCTTGTCCAGTCACCACTAGAAATCTTGACATCTGGTTTCTGCCTGATCCTCTCGGGATGAAGAACTCACCACTGTCTGATACAGTCTTTTTCGTAGACAAGCTGTTCAGGATGTCTTTCTGTTGAATTAAAAGCCTTCCTCGGTACCTTGGGCCATTTGCTTAACCTTCTGCTACATTCGACATGTTCATACAGCAAGTAGGATCTCTGGCACCTGCTGTGTACAGAAATCATGCCAGGCCCTGGGGGATGCAGCAGGGAGAGAGTCAGGACACCGTCGGGAGGCTCTGAAATTGGCATTGTTAGGCGGAAGGGCAGACTGCAAACAGGCTTATATAGTTTGGGATAGAACACGAGAAATATCCAATGGGATGATGGGAAAGCATGTGGTTAAAAGAGAGCGGATCAGCCCATGTTGTAGGGAAAGGCCATGTTTGAAGTTAGGTCTGAACAACAGGAAAGAGCCCACCCCAAAAAGCCTCAGACCCAGCATCCTGGAAAGAGGGAGCAGCAAAGGTCCGGGCCCAGAGCTGGCACGAGCTCGGGGTGTTCAAAGAAACAGAAAGGTCAGCGAGGCGAGAGCTTGGCTTGAAGGAGCAGATTGAGGCCAGAGGGACAGGCAGTTCCCATCCTGCAGGATCCCTGGGCCTGGAAAGGAATTTGGATTTAATTTCAAGTGCAAGGGAACCTCCATCTGAAAAATGCTGTGCATGCCCCTGGGTCACCCAGGCCTGGCATGCGGCCAACACCTTCAGGCGGGGCTCGAGGAAGCCCAGTGTCGCTGATGGGCAAGACTCTTGCCTTTTGAATTTTTGCAACTCAGGGCTTGGTTTAGCACTGCAGGACCAAGAAAACGGCATCCTTGATACTGGGAGCTAGAGCTCTCTTTGAGACCTTTTAACCCATCTGCAAAGGGAAGGGGAGGATTTGTTTTGCTCATCCTTCCAGGAAATCCTGTCCCTCATTGAAGGACCATTACCAGGCATGAATGTTCAGCAGGACCAGAGACGCTCCCCGTCAGTCCCAGGAACTACTTGTGCCCTAACTCCCGGCATTGTCAAGGGGCGAAAGGGGCAGTGCATCCCTGGCTTTGCCTGCTCAGACTGAGTTTGGACAGTAGTTCAGCCTCTACCTTTCTGGACAAAGTGCTGAATTTCCCTGAGCCTCGCTTTCTTGTAGTGAGATCAGTTCTCTTGAGGGCTTGCAGTGAGCATCCCAGGGGCCCCGTGTGCAAGGTTGCCAGCCTGGCGTCTGCTCAGTTACAGGTGCCACAGATGGGAGCTGCCACCATTGCTTCTGGTGGGGCAGGTGGCCTGGGTTCCAGGTGCTGTTGAGCGTTCTCGCCCAGCCTGTGCCAGCTCCGGGCTCCAAGCTTCCAGAAGGTTCCATTGGGGCTCCTGGCTCACAGCTTCGCCTGAGCTTGAGGGTCATCTCTTTTCTGAGAGTCTTACTAAAAGGCCCAGAAATCCTGGCTGTGCCACTGACGTCAAATTATCCAACTACCACGGGAGGAAGTTGGCTCCCAGGGACCACTCTCTGTGTGTGATATGTATTATATGTATATTTAGGTGTCCATATATGTGTGTATATGTACGCATGCTATTTTATATGTATATATATATATATAAAACGTAAGTTCTGTACATATACATGCTATCCATATGTGTATATACATATATATAGCTCATACATATACATACTCTCTCTATATATAGTATGTGTGTATGATACTTTAGCTACGTTTTTTTTATATATGTACCTCAAATATTTTTGGAATGTAGAAGGCTTTAGACATTTAATACATTTTTAGGAAGTATTAAAGTAGAAGTGAGGAACTTTTAAATTATCAATGGCCCTTTTTTTGTTGGTTTTTGTAAAAAGTATACACACACACACACACACACACACACATTTAGGTTCTTCTCTGCTGTCTGTTGGTAATTCCCCTTTAGAAAAAAAAAAGAAAGAAACTCGGATCTGCACTATACTAATCAGGATGCCTCATAATAGAGTAGAAAAAATATGAATAGTTAGACCAGATGAATTTCATCCAAGATCCCTTAGGTGTTGAAGGACTGGGATCTGTGGCTGCTTTCTGAGTCTGAATACGGAGCTAGGAGATGGGGTCAGCAATACTCATCCCTGAGAGGAGAGTGATCTAGGGGTGCATGGGGGGCTCAGTCAGCTAAGCGCCTGACTCTTAATTCAGCTCAAGTCATGATCTCAGGGTCATGAGATTGAGCCCCACGTCTAGTGGGAGCCTGCTTAACATTCTCTCTCTCCCTCTGCCCCCCTCACTTCAGTCTCTCTCTCCCCCCTCTTAAAAAAGTAGAGCAATCTAGTATGGAGGGGTAACTTTGTCCCGCACTTCACCCAGCTCCCCCCGGCCTATGTGCACATGCGTACAAGAACATACACATAGGCACAGGCATGCACAGGCTTGCATATGCACATGTGTACATACCCCAGACATGTAAGAGGCAAGCACAGTGGCATCCATTTTGTCAACCCATATGGGTCAGACCCACACAGAGAAGGAAATGAAATTTGACTGAAACATGCTAAAGCATTTAATCGAGTAAGGAAAAGTTCCGCTAAATTGAGCTCATTTCAATCAGTAGAAAACTTTGGACCACTTCTTGATCGGTCATCCCTCCTTAAACATTTTTTTCTTTTTCTTTTTTTTCCCCTAAATAGTTACGTCAGCGGATCTTACAGGTCCCTTCTCCAGTTCCGTGACTCTCTAAAAATGTCCGGTTTTTAATTGCTTTTCTCAGTTAAGACATTTTAATATGCATTTTTCAAAGCCGCTAATACAGTTGCTCTCCGAGGTAGGTAGTGCAATTGGTTTGATTCTAAAAAATGGGCAACCATAGAAATTCTTCGTTTATACATTCTAGACAAGTTTTAAACTAATAAAGTGAATTTTAAACTTGGCATAAAGAAGACAATGGGTTCTCTTGATGGAGAACATTTTTACTGGCTCTCTAAAGCCGACAGTCCCCAAGGCTGACCTGTCACTCACCCTTCCCTAACTATATTTGGACAGAGATGACTTACAAGAACTTTCAATGGCCTCTTCCTGGGAGACCATCACACATGTCTTCAGGATGATAATTGATCAGCTCCCTTAAACACGGACGTGGCTCCTCTGTCCTTGGGAACCTGCTGCCATCCGGCCCAGCAGTGGCTGTGTCCTTGTGGGACTCCAGTGCCTAAATGTTAGAAAGTTCAGATAGGTAAAGAGGAAAAGGTATAAAAGAGGCAGTTTGTGGAAAGGGCTCTGCATCCGGAGTTCTGAATTTGGGCTCTGAATTTTGAAGTGGACTAAATCCTCGTGTCCTTGGGCAAGAGTCCTATCTGCACCTGTCCCTCCTGCTACCTTGCACTGTTAGGTCACGGTGCCGATCGACTGAGCAGACTGCAAAACCACTTCATGAGCCGCACGACTTTGCACACTGCTCTTTGTAGTCACCTCCCCTGTTTGTCCCTCTAGGCTGACTTCAAACACTTTCTCTACTGTCCCAGTTTGTTCCAGGTGAAATGAGTGAACGTGTGTCCTCACAGTACCCTGCCTAAAATATAATCAGAGCATATATAGCACTGATGACTGCAGTCAGGTGATACCAGTTAACCTTGACCACATTTATAATGCAATACCAACCGCCCCCAAATTCAACGGCTCACAGCCACAATGGTGCATTCTCACCCACGAGCCAGACGGCTGGGTTGCACACAGTGGACTTGCATGGTGCTCTGCTGTACGCGCCTCTCACCTCTGGAGCCCAGGGGCTGGCCAGGGCCCATCCTGCTCACGGTCATGGCAGAAGCGCAAGAGGGCAAGTGCAAACACACGAAGCTGAAGGCCGAGGCTAGGGACTGCCGTCTTGTCGTTTCCATTCATAGGCCATCGGCCAAACCCTAATAAAATCGCTGGGGAGCACACCCACCCCACAGTGAGGCCATGGCAAGAATTGGATGCAGGGAGGAGTAAAGAACAGGGGCTAAGCATTCAGCGTTTCATGCAGGTTCACCTGCCCTATAGATCAGCAGCCCCTGGTGGGTGGTGGGGGACAAGAATGACGTCTGCTTCTACATCCCCACCCCCTCTGCCTGGGGCTGGCAGGTAGTAGATATTTCGGTGATGTTTGCTGAGGTCCAGAAGACCTTTCCCGCCCTTTCCTTTACAGCAGAGGTTGGCAAACTCTGACCGCAGGGCCACATCTGTCCATGTTGTGCACAGAGAGCTGAACATATGAATTGTTGAAAAAAATCAAAAGAAAATCGTATTTAATGATGCATGAAAATTATACGAAATTCAGATTTCAGTATCCAGCAAGTAAAATTTTATTGGAATCCAACTGTACCCATTCCTCTGTGTACTGTCTATGGCCACTGGAGCAAACAGCAGACTTGGAATTACCATAGGGACTGTGTCCCCCAAAGCCTAAAACATTTCCTGTCTGGCCCCTATAGAAGGTGTTTGCCACCCCCTGCAAGGTAGGATAAAGAAAGGGAGAGAGCCCTAGGGAGGTGACTGCCATGCCCAAGACCAGAGTTGTCAGCTTCCAGCAAGCCCTGTATGTATTTGGGGTTAATATCTTCTCCCCTTTGTTTCCTAGTAATTGGCGGCCTACGACACCCATGTGTCACTGATCAGAAGGCATTCCCCGCCGCAGCGCTTCATGACCCCGCGGCGCGGGGCCCAGTGAAGCCACCATGGTATCCAGCACGGCGGCGCTGCTCCTGGGCGCGGTGCTGCTGGTGGCCCAGCTCCAGCTAGTGCCTTCCCGCCCCGCCGCGCCCGAGGCGGAGCCCGGCCAGCCCGAGCTCGTGCGCAGAGCCGCCACCCTCCAGGGCGAGGGCCGGGAAGGCGCGGCCCCCAACGGCTCGGTCCAGCAGCTGCCGCAGACCATCATCATCGGGGTGCGCAAGGGCGGCACGCGCGCACTGCTGGAGATGCTCAGCCTGCACCCCGACGTGGCGGCTGCCGAGAACGAGGTCCACTTCTTCGACTGGGAGGAGCACTACAGCCAAGGCCTGGGCTGGTACATGGGCCAGATGCCCTTCTCGTCCCCGCACCAGCTCACGGTGGAGAAGACCCCCGCGTACTTCACGTCGCCCAAAGTGCCTGAGCGCGTCCACAGCATGAACCCGGGCATCCGGCTGCTGCTCATCCTGCGGGACCCGTCCGAGCGCGTGCTGTCAGACTACACCCAAGTGTTCTACAACCACATGCAGAAGCGCAAGCCCTACCCGTCCATCGAGGAGTTCCTGGTGCGCGACGGCCGGCTCAACGTGGGCTACAAGGCGCTCAACCGCAGCCTCTACCACGTGCACTTGCAGAACTGGCTGCGCTTCTTCTCGCTGCGCCGCATCCACATCGTCGATGGTGACCGCCTCATCAGGGACCCTTTCCCCGAGATCCAGAAGGTCGAGCGGTTCCTGAAGCTGTCGCCGCAGATCAACGCCTCGAACTTCTACTTTAACAAAACCAAGGGCTTTTACTGCCTGCGGGACGGCGGCCGGGACCGCTGCTTGCACGAGTCCAAAGGCCGGGCACACCCCCAAGTCGACCCCAGACTCCTCAATAAACTGCATGAATATTTTCATGAGCCAAATAAGAAATTCTTCGAGCTCGTGGGCAGGACATTTGACTGGCACTGATTTGCAATAAGCTAGGCTCGGAACCTTTCCTATTGTAAGTTCTGGTGTACATCTGGGGGAAGAAAAAAAAAAAGAATTTTAAAAGGGCATTTAAGCTATAATTTATTTGTAAAAATCCATAAATTACTTCTGTACAGTATTAGATTCACAATTGCCATATATACTAGTTATATTTTTCTACTTGGTAAATTGAGGGCATTTTGTATTGTTTTTCATGGTTGTTAACATTGTGTAATATGTCTCTATATGAAGGAACTAAAAAATATTTCACTTCAAAAAAAAAAAAAAACAACAACAAAAAGTCCTGGAGACCCTGTCTTTTTTGAATATAATTAACTTGCTCCCCGACTCAAAATAGCTGTCCGTGTTGTACTCATTGCAGGACCTATATTCTTTGTTGCTTTAAAAAGAAATGTTTTTCATGGCTACTATGCTTCTCTCTCGCCCTCTCCTTTCTTGACTGTTTATTTTAATTTTTAATGTCTCTCTGTGGTCATCAGATTTATTTTTCACTTGCATTGTGAGATTTGTCTTCACTGAGATCCCCTATTATTCTGGAGGTGGCAGGTTCACCTACTCCTGACTTTAGCGGGTCCCCAAGCATGGATTTTAACCCTCTGTTAGTAACTCAGAGTGGAAAAAGCAATATTAAGACTGGAAAAGGCATTAAAAGCAAGAAGCTCCCTTGTTACACGTCTTTGCCTCAATCAGTGCTTGCATACAATTCTGATCTCAGCAATGGGCAAAACCTTCAATAAAGGGGATGAAACCGTTGGCCTTCAGAATGGGCTGTGTGCTTTTCCCCAGGCGGCAGTGGGTCTCTGGAAACCCGTTTCTCTTAGAAAAGAGAAGTTGCGAATTGTGTGTTCTCCCATCTTGTAGATTTTGTGGAAAGCTGACTCATGGTACAGACAGACTTTTGCTTAGGTTGGGAGTCTGTTTATCTATTTCCTGAAAGATCGATATGCATTTATAGACACATATTCTGTATGCATTGGGACATAAATATGTGGTGTTTTACAATCAACTCTGAATGTGTAGTCCTGAAATGGAAAGGAAATTTAAGCTCCCAGGGGTCAAAATTGCAAAGAGAAAAGCACAAAGTGGAGGTAGACCGTAAGGCAGCCCTTGTACCTGCACTGAGGGGACAGAGGCCTGACTGCGGTTTCCCTTCTACTTCTGAAGGGCTGGCTCCTTGGAGGTGGTTCATGCAAGCCCCCGGAGTCTTGGTTTTCTCAGGCTTTCTCATTCAGTCAGCCCTTTACGGAATTAAATACACTGGATGGGTTTTCTTATTATGAAAGCAAAACATAATCATTATGTAAAAGAAAAAAAGAAATACAAAGAAGCAAAATAAACCCATTTCCTGAAAGAGTTTATATTTAAAGGTAGAGGAGTGAAATGGACATTAATATATATAAGAATTCATTGAAAATGCCCCCAAACAATCCCAGGAAGTAGGAATTATTATGGCAAGTTCAAGGAGGAAGAAATAAGCACGGAGGAGATAAGGAACTTGCCAAGGTCACACCGATTCCAAGCCAAGGCTCGGGGAGCCCACTTACAGCCAAAGCATAGATTGGTGGGGTTTTGGTTTTATCCTGTCCTAGTCCTTCTGGACTCAAAAGAAAAGGCCCAGACTCAGAGACAGTTCTTCCTGACTTAACCTGACAGATTCCTTCCCTGGTGCCAAATGTCTTCCACCTCAAGAGGTGTGGCTGAGCCAAAGGAGAGGGGCAAGAAAGAGCCTGCGCTTTTCTCAGTGGTGCTATCGGGGAAGTGAGTCACCCTGGTTAGAGGCAGCAGCTGCAGCCTGGCCTGACCTTGGCGTGGCCCAGGCCCCACCCCTGGCCCTGCAAAGACGGCAGGAAGAATGCCTCCCACCTCTGAACACATTAAGGTCCTCATTACACAACCAACTCCCCAGAGGGTGTGGCCACAATATTTATAGCAAGCTTTCTCGTTGACACGGCACTTTGCGATCTGGAGAGGACAGTGCACCCCTCCACAGCACATCGTCGGATCTTGCTTTGTCACAGTCATTAGGAGCTGAAGAGAGGAGAAGCCTGGAGAGGGTCAAGTGAGTTGCCAGGATTGCCCAGGAATTTGGTGGGGAGACTCCAATGTGAGTCTTCTGATTTTCCAAAGCATTTTTTTTTTTTTTTTTGCAAAATACTCATGGATGCCTGTGCCCTAAGGGGGATGCTACACTTGAAGCACGCAGTGTTGTCAGAGGTGGTGAGCAGGACTGGAGGAAGGAAGGACTGAGCCCTGGGGACGTGTCCTGGTGGCGGGGGCTAGCCCGGTTCCCGGTAGGGGTGGTGCAGTGTAAAATGATACGTCGATATAAATTCAATAATTGTTGATTTTGAGGTGTGGGGTCTTGACTGAGGATGTGTTCGTGGAGGTCTACGTGGGCACAGGGGTCAGGGGTTCTAGTGGTTCTCTTTTAGTCCATTTATGGCAAAAGGCCGGCCAGTCCTGAGGAAAAAACAAGGAGTACTTGAACTCCAGTAGCCCAGACATTTTAATCGCTTGCACCTGAGCACTCCCAAATTCAGAGAAGGCCCTGCAGGGGACCCAGGCCTGCCTCCCTAGGGGCACAAATACAGTGACTTGGGAGCCAGATGGGCACCTGATCCCTCTCCAAACACTGTATCAATTCTATTAACAGAGAGATGCCAACCAGAGGGAGTGAAATTCCTACCCCGAGCAGCCCAGGGCCAGCAGCAGCCTAGAAGCCTCCAGGTGGGGCATTGGAGAGAGGCGGCCAGAGCAGCTGAGAGCAGAGCCTCAGCTCTTGGGTTTGGAATATTCGCTGCACTTGATGCTTCTGAGTCGGGACAGCCCCCGCCCCCTCCCTTCCTCCAGGAATCAGGTAGCGCCGACATCTCATTGACACTATTAGTTATCAGCTCACAGCCTAGAAATGTGCTAGTTTAGCACAAATGCGTCTCTGAGCACAGGGTGGCTTGCTCTTTCAATCCTGGGGGACTGTTACTTAGCTGAAGGGAGATGGAGAGCAGAAGAGTCCCAACACCCAGGATGACTGCTACTTACAGAGGTGGAATCCGAGATCACCACCGAGAGTTCAGGTGCTCACTATAATTCCATTTTTCTTTTGAACCCTACTATGTGCTTAGCATGGTGTTAGGCCCTCAAGAGTGTAAAAGAAAACACAATAGGAATTCATAGTCACTAACTCTTCTGGGCTTAAACAAAAAGCATGGAGGGGCCAGGAAGGCAAGGGAATGAGCCTTAACTGTATCTGGACTGGCCAGTGCAGTTTGTTCTGTACTTTCTCGTGTCACTTGGGAACATTAGTGGGAGGAGGTCTGCTGGCCCCATTAGGGCGGGAAGGAACCCGAGATGGGAGAAATGGACCTGTCCTCATTGTTCGAGAAGAAAGAGAGAGCTATCACTCAATCCAGAGGGATAGTTGTCCCCGAAATGGGGCATGTGGCACTGAGGGTCACAAACAGAAGGTGAGAGATACTCGAGGTGTCTCTCAAAATGCCACTACTCGGGAGTAGGAAGAGAAGGATCTTCCCAAAGGGCAGGATCACTTAACTCCCGCGCCACGGGATCCTGTTCTTCCCACAGACAAGCTTCTTGGAGGAATCGCCATGATGCTGGGGAATGGAAGGCAAAGGATGTAACCAAAGCAGGGCTTTCTGGACAAGGGCGGCTTGAGGAATCAAGATAGTGGTGATGGGGAGGAGAAGAGGAAGGGGATATAGGGAACAGACTTTAAAACGCATTGAGAGCTCACTATGCAATCACACCTGTGGCCTTGACATTTGTTTTCCAAGTGGTGGAAGCTTTCTTAGCAAGCACCCGTGTATCTCTGTCTCCTGTGCAGGTGTATCTGTCACAGAAAAATAGCTATCCTTTATCGCACAGCCACTGTGCGCTTACTGTTTTAAATATGTTGCTTCTAATCCACGTGACAATTCTGAGAAGTAGGAAATGCCACGGTGCTGATTTTACAGAGGAGGAAACTGAAACTCAGACCATAACTTGCCCAGGCTGCCGGAGACAGTGATCTGTTACAGTTGGAACTTAGTCTCCGATGTCCTCACTCTGCTACTTTGTGGTGCCTGCAATCTCGAGTGTGGGGAGGGAGAAGTAAAGCATAAACATCTGTTATGCAGAGCAGAGCGTGGAAGAGAAATGATGGGCACCCGGGATGTGAGGATGCACAGATAGCGTTATACCAGACGGTTCTCAAGTGAAAGAGTGGCTGGGGACTTGATACAACAGGCACATGATAAAGCAGGCTCCTTCCTGGCAGACCTTCATTTAGGAAGTCTGCACTTGAGCGAGCACAGAGCAACATGGCGGAGCTCTCCAAATGGCAAACAAGGAGTGAGGACCGCAGCTACAAACACTCAGCAGAACTCTGAACTGCTTGCATGAAATATGTAGATGTAGGAAATGGCCCTGGTTCTTTCTCCGTTCCTGCTCATATCCACATCTTTACTCCTTTTCTTCCAAAGTCCCCCGTTAGGTCACCTGAGAGAAAAAGCATTTAGAGCCGAGAGTCCTGGGCGTGTATCCCAACTCTGCCAATTATTGGGCACGTGCCCTTGGGTTCAAATTCTCAGAACCTCAACATTTATCTCAATGTAAGTGGGCTGATATTTACTTAATTTTGGAGGGGTGGGGATTCAATGAGACAAAGTAGGTAAAAAAATATTAAAAACTCCGTGGGGATATGGCGTAGTGGTTAAAAGCATTTAGGATTTTAGGAAACAGAAGCAAACTGGTTTTGAACCGGTCTGCAGGCACCCACAGCCTTATCCACCTACACCCTATCCGCCTCCACTATGGGACTGTAGCCACTGCCATTAGCACCACATCCAGATCCCATTACTAGGAAGTGTCCCACCTCCATCTACCAAAAGAATTGGCTGCTCAGGGCTGACCCTATACTGCTTTCTGGAGGATTTCCCTGAGTTGAAGGAGTCGTCTTACCTGAAGCTGCCTGGGGAGTTGAGCTCACTCAGCTTCCTTGCTTTCTTGGGGGATGCCTGGGACTAATGATTGATGGATGTGGAGAGGTGCGGGGATAGCAGCCCAGCCTGTTGGTTCTGGGGAAGAATGATCTCTGTGGTACAATTCATGCTTCAGAACTCTTGAAGTATCCAGCCGATCCTGGACTTCTCCTGAAACCACACTTTCCTTAGCTTCTTTCCCTACTTCATTCTGTGTCCTTCATTGCCTTACCCATTTCTTTTGTAACCCCATTCTCAATGGGTGACTTGCCCAAGAATACAGGGATCCCCATCCAAGGCTTTGCTTCTTCGGCATCCAATCTCAGATAGTCAACTTGCAGAATTTTTTTAGTCTCTCTGGACTTCATGTAGATAATATGACCAATACACGGGATTATGATAACTCTTCTAGTTAAATGAAAGATGAGAGGGCATGAGTCTATTTTATTGACTGATACACAAAAATGCTGAATATAATAGTAGATGCAATCGTTACTAAAATGGGTCTCTCTCTCTTTTTTTTTTTTTTGGCTTATCAAACTGTCAAAATAATATTAATGCATCAATACCAAACATAAACTCCACCTTCCTGAAAATGTCCTTGTTCTCACAAATATGAAGGCATCGCTCCATCTTACTTACGTTATAGGACATTGTAGCTACTGTTCGTTGAATATTTCATGTGGAGCTCGCGCATAGATGTCCCTTCCTCTTGACTGCAACACCCTGGCACCTAACACAGTGCCTGGCATGTGGTATTTCCAGGAGGCAATCTGATGTGAAAACTCGCTCTACCATACCCTAGCTTTGTGGTCTAGCCAGACCCGTATGGTGTCTGAGTGTCCCCTCCTGGGAACACCTTTTCTAGCACTTCTCAATATACTGCCTCATTTAATCCTAACAAATCTCTGAGCAAAGAATCAATCCAAGCTCCATGTTTTTGCTGGCCATTGTATTCCCAGCACATAGTGTAATGCTTGACATAGAAGGTACAAATATTTACCAACTAAATGACTCATGGAGATGCCCAGGCTCTTTCCACTATGCCGTACTATAAAACATGTTCTGAATATTGCACTAATGGAGAACTTAGTATTCTCCAGGGCAACCCATCATATTTCCAAACTGGCTATTAAAATTCACACTTCTTGGGCCTAAACTATTCCCTAGCTTCCCGTGAATACGAGTTCTGCTACAGGCTGTCATGAAGGACAAGTCTCATACTACTTTCTCATGTTGGCACACTGGAAGGAAAAAACACTGGCCTTGGATTCTAAAGACCTGAATTTAGGGTTTTGGCTAGGCGTTTTCCATAGCTATGTGATGCTGGGCAGCTCCCTTCTCTGAATTTCTGGTACTTATTTGTAAACAGGATAAATGATACCTCCTTTGAGGAGAGTCTATAAGTATTACATGGCTAGTGGGCAATGTGAAAATAAAAGAGATCCTAATTCTATAAATACTCTTTTAATATTGCAAAACAATTCGCTCTCATGATAGATGTCATCCCCTCTAGAGAGTAATGGGATAATAGTTGAGTGTTTACCAAAAACTAGGCAGGTATTATCTCATTTAATTTTTACACCAGCCTTAGAGACAGTTACTACTATTAAACTTTTATGGATGGGGAGTCCAAGGCACAGACCTATTAAATGTCGTGCGGCTTGTAAATGGTAGAGCCAGGTTTGTTCCCTAGGTAGTCTGTCTTCCTGGCTAGCATACTTCACCTCCAGGCTACTTTCCTTTTCAATGCAAAAGAGATCTTCTTCAACATACCTGCCCATGGGAAGGGCTATAGCACAAAGAAGGCAAAAATAGAAATCAGGAACTTAAATACCAGCAAAACACTGTAGTAGGCAGAATTCATGAACGGTTCCCCTATGCTCCCAGCCCTTGCTGAACACAACCTGTCTAGTCCTCACCCCTTGAAAGGTCAAAGGACTTGCAAGTAAGATGGGATATCTATTCTCTTAATTAAGTTATTTAATATGTCAAGGACAACAGGGTGGGGCTGTATATGAATATAGGAGACTAACAGTGGACTGGAGAGAGAGTCTCCTACTGGCTTTGAAGAAGCCACCTACCATGTCGTGAGAGGCATAGGAGCGGAGTCCATGTAGCCAGGGACTGTATGGGCCAGTAATGCTGAGAGTGCTCCACATCCCCATGCTCCCCCTTGCCCCCCACCAGCCAATATCCAGCAAGAAAAAGAGAGCCTGCAGCCCCACCTTTGCAACGAACTCCATATTCCAGCAGCCTGTGAGCTTGGAGGAGGGCCCCGAGCTCCAAATGACAGCACAGCCTGGCTGAAACATTAGCAGCTGCCTGGTGAGATGCAAGCAAAGCTAACTAGGTCTTGTTCAAACTCCTGTCCCATGGGAAGCGAGGTGCTACATGCGTGCTGGTTTACACTGCTGAGTTTGCAGCCATTTTGTTATGTGTAGATAACTAATGCAAAGACAAGTCTACTTTCTTGCCATTCGACTTGGCTTAAGCTCACTTTTTTTATGATAAACAAACCCAACCCAGGGTTGCTACCCAAAGAATACACGTCTATTGTATGACAATCAGATCCTTCAAGTAAGACGATTCAGAGACAATCATAGTCAACGTCTTGGTTTGTACGGCTCTAGATTTTTCCAGCTCATGAATGTGTGTGTATCTGTGCATGTATATTAAAATCAAGTTACATCTTTTGGATAACTCACCCAAAAACAGGAGGGGAAAAAAAAAAAAACAGTTGATATCTGTTGATGCAGTTCAAAGGGATCTTAGAAGTGATTTAAGCCAATTTTTTTGTTTTAGGGATGAAAAATGTGAAAATGTGGAGAAGTAGTCACTGGTCACACTCACATAGTTAGTAGCAAAAACCAGAAAAACACTCAGAACAAGTTTCTGGTGCCTGTCCAATCACTTGTCTAACTCCCCACCTGGCAGTTTGCGCTCCAGGTGGAAAATAGTGCCTCACATAGTCATTTGCATAAAGCAGGTATCTAGTTGATCGTGGTCTGGCGAAGGTACATTGCTCATTTAGTCATGTGTTTGGTACAGTGGGAAAAGCGACAAAAGCTAAAGGGACCAGGTACTCCAGTCATCCATGGCTGTGCAAGAAACCACCCCAAAATGTAGTAGTTTGATGCAACAATCTATTATCTCTCCCAGTTCTGGGAGTGCTTTCGGAACACCGGGCAGGTCTTGCTTGGGTGTTCCCCTATAGTCAGGCAGTGGCTAGGATGGATGGGGTCTGAAGACTGGCCTGCCTTGTATGTCCAAGAGGCATCTTTCATTGCACATTTGATGTCTCAGTTGGGATGACTGCAGCACCCGGGGCTGCCTAGGCATCATCGTCTCACTCTCCACGTAGCCAGCTTGGACTTCCTTACAGCACTGCAGACTCTTGGTCATTGGTGGGACTTCTTACATGGCAGTTGGCTGTCCCGAGAGTGAGTGTTCCAGAAGACCATAGCCAAGTTACAAGGGTTCCATATCAAACGATTGCCACATCCTATTGTTTTAATAGGGTCAGCCCAGATTCAATGTGGAAAAGAACTACATAAGGAGCTAAATAATAGTGGGTGTGGTTCTAGGGGAACCCTCTTTGGAGACTAGTTACCATACTTGGCTGCTCCTTGACAACTGGATGGACAGAACACCTACCTAATGGATCTCTGGTCATTCTTAAAAGGGAGATTAATATAGGTTAAGCTTTCACGAGCCTCAGAGTCCATTATACTAATATAAGGTATCATTATCGTAAGTCCTTGGGCCTGCTATGTAATTTCAACTATTTTGACCTATGACATCTGACTATTTTCAGTCCAATTTTTTTGATCATATGTGATGGGGATTAAGTGATTTTGCACAAATCATTTGTTCCATGAGTAGGATACAGGCATGCACAGTGTTGTTTTCACTGTATTTTGACAGAGCCCAACCAAACCATCTGAGAAAAAAGGATATGCTCAGAACAGACTGGGGACTGGGGTCAGCATGGGAAACTTTGCCTTACGTGGGTGCAAACCTGGCAGACCTACAAGACCTCTGAGATAATTTGTCAAGCACAAGAGAATGTTGCTGAGACATTTAACACTGTGTGTTAAAATCTGTACACAGCATTTAAAAAAGAATGCATGACAGACTCCATTTCCACTTTCCTTAATTTAGAAGTTCTATCTTTAGTAGCAATTTGCATTTTCCACACAATTAAAGACTGTACCTAGTTCTGATTTGCACTTCAAGTATCCAATTCAGCTGTGATTTACATTTTTCCCCCTCTATTTATCTGTTTATCTGCTTCCCAGTAAGAATGCTGGGGTTTCTCAGTCTTGCCATAATCACTTAAAATGTGGGTGACTCTGGACAAATTTGATTAACCATCTCAGAGGGTCAGTTTGCTCATATATTAAATGGGAATAAGATTTTATTTAAGGAATTGCTGTGCATCTTAAAGGCCACGAGCACATCCAGGGACAGAGTAGACGTTTGACACATGTGGATTCATAGTTCTTTTAATTCACCCTTTGTGGACCTGTCCAAAGGATCTTTGAATAGAAACTCACTGTTGGTAGTGGAATCGTCCATCGGCTGTCACCGTCCATCATGAACGTCAAAACCAACACATCCAAAGTCAGTGAGTTCTTCTGTGCCTCTAAACATAAACCATCAGGTAAATCCAAGCCATGGGAAAACAAACACGGTGTTTGAGATAATTACCTGGATAGGTCTGTTCATTTTCTTTAAATATTCAAATAATGAAGAAGAAAAGTTTGAACGATCTTTTCGTTTCTTTCTTCTCTATACATGACAGATTCAGATTAAAGGTAATTTAAAAATAAAATTTCTTCCACTAAATAGTTTGGAAATTTATCTTTCTGGTAGAGAAGGTTCTTAACTGTTTCCCAAAGACACAAAATGACTACTTTGCAATGAGCTCCCAAATCTCTCATTTTTGCCAAAATCGCTCCTTTAAAATTCAGTTTTTCCACTTTCCTGATATACAATGTCCTACCTGATTAGGTTTTTTTTCTCCCCCTTGGGGGAGGGTATGGCAACTTTGGAAAATAAATCTAAAGAGTTCTAATGTTCGAGGGGTATTTTAGCTATGCCCATCTATTTGTTAGACTCCAATCTTACTCACAATCACCAAAAGGCAGAAGCAACTCAAGTGTTCTTCAGTAGATGGCTGGATTAAGAAACGTGGTCAAGGGGTGCCTGGGTGGCTCAGTGGGTTAAAACCTCTGCCTTCGGCTCAGGTCATGATCTCAGGGTTCTGGGATCGAGCCCCTCATCGGGCTCTCTGCTTAGGAGGGAGCCTGCTTCCTCCTCTTCCTCACCTTTAATCTGCTTTCTCCTCTTCCTCCTCTCTCTGCCTGCCTCTCTGCCTACTTGTGATCTCTGTTAAATAAATAAATAAAATCTTTAAAAAAAAATGTGGTCTGACCATACAATGAAACAACATTCAGCCATTAAAAGGCAGGGAGGGGTGTCTGGGTGGCTCAGTCGGTTAAGTGTCTAACTCTTGATTTTGGCCGAGGTCATGATCTCAGGGTCATGGGAAGGAGTCAAGTCCTAAGTAAGGCTTAGGATTCTCTCTCTCCCCCTTTCTGCTCCTCCCTCCATGTATGTATTCTCTTTCTCTCTCTCTCTTAAATAAATAAATACATAAATAAATAAATAAATAAATAAAATCTTAAAAAAATTCTGACCTGTGCTAGGACATGGACAAACCTGGAAAACGTTATGCTAATTGGCATAAACCAGACAGAAAAGGACACACATTGTAGAGTTCTAATTATATGGTAGGTCTAGACTGGTCATGTTCTTAGAAACAAAAAGTAAAGCAAAGGTTTTCAGGAGCTGTCAAGAGAGGAAGCAATGAAAAGCCATAGCTTAATAAGTGCAAAGTTCCTGCTCAGGTTATGACAAAGTTTTGGAAATAGACAGTAGTGACAGATACACATTTTCGAATGTAACTGATGATCCTTAATTGCACAATTAAAAAATATATATGTAATGCATAAATAAAATAATTATAAATATGTATATATATATATTATATATAAATATATTTCAAAAAGAGAGAGAAAAAATCCAGTCTTAGGCTTTATTTAATTGCAAGCAAACCAGCCCTGTTCTTGATTCATTGGAGGTATATGCGGAAATATACTGCAAAAGGCAGTATATGAAGAAGGCAGTACACGCAAAAGTGCATGCACTTCCATAAAAGTGCTAACTCTACGCACCATCATTGCACAACAATTCCAGTTTCCAACTGTTGCATTATTTGACAGTTTATAGATGAGAAATAAACATGACAATGTGAAGCAGACCTAATTACACCCACTTTTCATGTGCCTGCCTTGTGCCTTAGCTTCAAATCAAAAAGTCATTCATAGTCATCGTTTAAGCTACTGTACACGGTGTTCAAGCTCCCCCATCCCGAGAAGGACATTATTGCCTGTCTAGATAACGCTGTTTCCTATGTACCTAGGAAGTGTTCAGCATCACAACTGCAAGGTATGTGCATCATCAATCAAATCTTTCACGGTGAAAATTAACCCATGGCCTTGTCAGTTCTGTCTGACAAAAATTCACCATCATGGGTTGAGCTTAGCTTAATAAACAGTTTGAAATAAATGCTAAAACAATGAGGTCCTCAGCAATCAAAGACAGATAATATGCTTAACCTCTATTCAAAGTAACCGGGAAAAAAAAATGAAGGAAAAAAGAAAAAAAAAAATTAAGTAACTAAAAGAACAAATTAATGGGGGGAGGCACATTAAAATACCAGGTTTTTTGTTTTGTTTTGTTTTTATCCATCAGTCATATGGGCAAAGTGATTGAATAGGTATCATTATGTCTCGTATATCAACTTCCATAGATATTGAGTGGGGAAAAGTTATAGAACTAGAAATAAGACTGCTCTGGATTTAACTTCATGGAGAGTTAATCGTGCAAATATGCATAGTATTATAGAGAGAGAATTTGACACCTTGGAGTTTTTAGTGTGATTTCTACAATAGTTCAGTAATTCACAAGAAGTCCCGGCCATGGGGGCGTTTCTCCTAAAAGCGGTTTCTAGGTAAAAAGGGTTCAAAGGATTTGGAGCTGGTCAAGGAAAAGGATTATTTACCAAGTGGCACTTGTACAAGGTAGCGTGGGGGGAGTGCACACAGCATAAATAAAGGGATCACCATTCAGAGGGGGATGAGGGCAGGGAACCTTGGGGGAGGGGGTTCTGAATAAGGCTTAAAAGTCTAGGG
>CM052800.1:6336191-6351860 GCA_028533885.1 Nasua narica | reverse complement strand
TGCTTTATGAATATTTATTTAGCAGAGTTTCATTTTTCCACATTTTAATGCATTTAGTGCCCCTGTGTGAATTGTGATGTTCTGTGGAAAGCAGTAAGAACAGAGGTGATGATGCCTGGTCTGTGCCTCCAGTCTCCAAAGAAAAAAGTGAGGGCTCTGTTTCTCAGAACCGTGGCCCATAAAAAGCAAAAGCAAAACCAAACACAATGCTAGGGAATGGATTAGTAAACTGACTGCTGCAGGCAAGAAAGAGCAGTCCCCAACATGCGGCCACAAAGGAAGGATTCTTAAAAGACCAACCCAATATACTGCTGGTTTCAAAACTTTTACCTGTAGATGCTCAGTTTTGCACTCATTTTCATAAAAAATTATTGAGTACCAATGCTGCCCAGGGAATCTTATTAAATGCTTAACATGAATTAGCTCACGTTATCTTTATAGCACCACTAATGGTGATATGACTCCTCTTTTACACATGAGAAATTTGCAGATGAGATAAATTTTTGAAGTCACCGAGAAGCGATGAAGCTCAGCGTGGCCCCATGAAATCTGACCCCGTGTGTCAGTCATAATTCCTTTTACAAGAATGGGGGCATGGGCTTAGAGTAGATGGGCTTTAACTCAGTAACGAGGCCACCTGGAAGGAGAGGAAAAATAATAATGATGATAGGTTACATCATCATAGGTTACCATCATACTGAGGGCTTATTATGTGTCAGGCACTTCACATATAATAATACCCCAATTAGTCCTCAAAGCCTCAAAGTCCTCATTGAAATAGGTATTGTTCTCGTTTTATAGATTATGCATTAACTTGTCCAAGTTCAAAGAGCTAACAAGTGACAGAAGCAGAGTTCCAGGATCACTGCCACTCTGCTAGACTCCCAGTGGAGTCAGGGGCTGAGGCACTCTTGTCCTGCCTCGAGTAGAAGTAGTGTGGACACAGGGATGTGTCTTGTTCTAGAAGGATGTCCTAGGTCCAGGAGCCAGGGTGTCAGAAAGGCAAAGGCAGGGGTTGATATTTATGGAGTCTTCTCAAGGGCCTAAAATAAATACTTTACTGGAGCGCCTGGGTGGCTCAGTTGTTAAGCATCTGCTTTTGGCTCAGGTCATGATCCCTGGTCCTGGGATCAAGCCCCCCCATGGGACTCCCTGCTCAGTGAGAAGCCTGCTTCTCCCTCTCCCACTCCCCCTGCCTGTGTTCCCTCTCTCGCTGTGTCTCTCTCGGTCAAATAAATAAATAAAATCTTTTTTTTTTTTTTAAATAAATATTTTATTGACGTTTTAGTCTATTTTTCAGTGAACAACACATATGGAAAAGAAGTCTGAATTGTCATACCACAGAATGTAGAAAAACCATCAGCACAAATTTATGGTTCATGAAAGGCACCTGTCATAACATATCACAGAACCCTTGCACCCCGGTCATGGGTGCATCTTGTCATGACGTGGTCACCTAATCGGTGGCCAAAACCTTCTGGAAGCTTGGCACATACACATACATGCCAACGTCAGAGCTTGCCATTCAGAAAGACACGTGAAGAGCTGAGCTAGAGAAAGAAAAAATTTTTTTAGACATGATGACATATTCAACAAGATTACTTTTGAGAAAAAATTCGGTAAAACTTAAAAAAAAAAAGAAAGAATTGGATAAAGTGCATTGTCCTTTAGAGAATAGTGTCATTCTTTCAGAATGTATGGTGAGTGACAGGAAACAGTACCTGCCACAGGTATTTGGCAATGCAGGTAATAACCAAGGGATCAATCCAGTGGGATTTTCCAGGTGTTCTCATATATTCCAAAAGCTCAGTTTAAATATCAGTTAATCAAGGAAATAAACACAGCCAAACGAGCATTACGTGAGAACTGAAATTTGATTTCTCAACGAAGCCTACATTTAATGGAGAGGATGAACAATTCTTTTTACTTGAAACAAGCAAACAAATGAACAAAAACCTGTAACAATGTGTACTGATGGTATTAATCATGAGTGGAACTTCCAAGTTCTAACAAGCCACCCTAGACTTTCCTGGAAGTAAAACAGTGGAAATTATCTACTAGAGAATTCTCTAGTCTGGAATTTCCACTGTTTTACTTCCCAAAAACCCCGAAGAGCTTCGAGCAACTAACACCTTAAAGGTACAGAGGTGGTGTGGGTGCCAGAGTCACAAAGTATCGTGCTCGCACATGCATAGCACCAATGACCATTCACACAGGTGCCTCTGGAGGCTGGCACAGAGGTAGTTTAGGCTCCTGACCCCATTTCAGCCCCACAGGAGGACTCAGGAAGGGGAAGCTCATTCTTCTTCTCTAGTTGCAGAAAACAATCACAGAGAAGTTAAGGAAATCGCCAAAGGTAACTCAGTTCCTTAGCAGCAAACTAAATTCTCACCTATGTTACTCTGAAGGTCATTCGATTCCCAGGACAGCACACTACTTCTCATTTTCAATTTTAAAAGTGGCTTAAACAATTTTTTTTTTAACTTTTCAACATGGGTTCAGATAAGGAACAATTAGAGATAGTGGAAAGCAGAGTATGCTTCTTGGAAGATCAGATTGTAGTGAGAAAGAATGACTTCCTTAACTCTTCCCAAACTCCCTCCCCACACCCCACCCACCAGAACAAGCAACTTCTGACATAGGCTGTGACATTAACTCAGACACTGGTCAGGATTCGATTAGTAAGTTCATGGGAAATTCTGGGAATGAGATAACCAAGCTAGGAAATAAAAATGTTTCCTTTTGGGTCACAGGAACATATGGGGAAATGTCAAGGCTAGACAGAGCTGCTGAATGGAATGTCCTGAGTCTATCTATTGGAAATCTCACCACAAGGGAGGAGTAGAAAAGGCCATCGTCTCAAGTGAAAATATTTTATGCACTTTGGGGCAACAGATTAATGAGCCACCGGTTCAAATAAATCAAAAGATGGGTATAAATCGAGGTGGGATCTATTATTTATAAATGGCTTTATGTATTAGCTGATGTCCCAAGGTCCTTAAATGTTAACTCAGTCCTCCAAGTGACCCATGAGTTAGGAATGGATATTCTCATTTTTCTCATATAATTAAACAAAATTTCTTGAAAGTCAGGGTGTCTGAGATTTCACAGCTGGGAAATGTTGGAGCCCATTTACACTCACTCTGTCTAACTTGCCTTTGGAGAGCAGGAGGGAGACTGAGCAAGCATTCGAGCCCTGTGTCATCACAAAGAAAGAAAGAAAGTCCTAGAAGTGTTTTCTGGAGTGAAGAAGTCTCAGATAGGATATGATGGGTGTCTGCCTTCAAGTTCGACAAAATAGGTAAGGCAGAAATGCTTTGGTTAAAAGAGGATAGAAGCTGTTCCCCCAAAAATGCCCCGGAGCAAGTCAACCCAGTCACTGACTCAAGGCCGGATAGCTCAGTGAGCAGGCAAGTAGATCCTTGAGTCCAGCTGCCTGCGACTGAGACCCAGCTTTGCCAAGCCTTGGGCCTATGAACTGAGACAAACCCTTGAAACTCCTGGTGGTGCATGTGTCTGTTTGGGTCCACTGAGAACCTGATATCAATATGGTGTTAGATGTGTTAAGACATTTATTGAGGGAGTGTATTAGTGTCAGGCTGAGGTTGCCATAATCAACTGCCACAGATTGGATAGCTTAGGCAACAGAAATCTATTTTCTGTCAATTTCTGAAGACTGCTATGTTCAAGATCAATGTGCTGGGCATTCAGGTTTCTGGGGAGAACACTCTTCTTAGATCTTGGATGGCCACCTTCTTGCCATATTTTTACATGGCAGAGAGAGTGTGATCTCTCTCTTCCTCCTCTTTCTTCCTCTTCTTCCTCTCCTCCTGCTCCTCCTCCTTCCTCTCTTCCTCTTCATACAGGGACACAGTCTTATTGGATTAGGGGTCCACCCTTGTGACTTCCTTAAATCTCAATTACCTCTTAAAGAGCCGATTTCCAGATACAGTCACATTGCAGTTCAACATATGAATTGTGGAAAAAAAAACAAACATATGAATTGTGGAGGAGATCCTAGTTCAGTCCATAGCAGGAAAGAAGTAGGAGGAAGTAGGGAGAAACTGCTAAAGTCTACGGGGGTCTGATAGCTGTGAAAGACGAGAAGAGAAGAAGAAGAAGAGAGGATGAATATTTGCAACACAGTTTCAGGGAAGGTTTGGCTGGGCTAATAGGTATTCCTGGGTCAGTCACCCAGTGGAGGAGTTTTGCATTTCATTGGAATGGAAGTGGAATGACCTGCCATTCTTGGTCATTGGGTTGGAAGTAGTCCAGGGGAAGTGTGGTTTTATCAGACATGGGGGTGGACTCAGAAGGGCAGCAGCTATTAGCAAACTGTGCATCGTACAGTTAGAGTAAATTTCCCTGGATTCTCTGTGCATAAAGAAGAAGGAAAAACCAATAATCGTGCATAGCTCAAAAGACCCTTGGCAGGATTAACTGATTTAATATAAAGTGCATGGCACAGTGCCTGGCACATGATGAGAACTTAATAAATGTTAGTTCTTATTAAAATGTACTTATCATGCACTGAGGTCTTTAGGTGACACTTAAAGAACTCTGATTACATATTCATCCCAGGTTGGGCTTGTTGATCATCAACATCACTTTACACTTCAATTAAATATACCATTGATTTTATTGCTTTGTAAAAATCTTCCAAGGAAAATCAGCATGGATGCTAGAAAAAGGTTATAGCTCTATAAAAGGGCAAAAGAACTCAATTTTTCTCACTTGAGGCTAGTGACCATATTATGCAATTGCACTTGTACTGGTTATTTATGTGTTTCTAGTTCAGTTAAGGTAACTTAGCATTACAAAGTCTGAGAATTAAATGGAAAATTCTAAGACATCCGGTCAAACACCATACTTAGATTTCCCAAAGAAATGGCCTTTCAGCCTCTCTTCAGAAGCAGCAATGATGAAAAACAAAGTGTTTCACAAAGCCTGCCTTTCTTTTCTTGGACTATGTTCAGTCTAACCTCTGTCTAACTCTAGATCTACTCCCTCTTCTTCTCTACCCAATGCGCTTCTCTCTATGAGGCTGATCTCTATGGAATGTATTCCTGCTTCTAGTTGGATTTAGCCAATAGATTTAGGCAACATCCAGCAGGATATTGGTGGGTGGGAAGAGAGAAATCAGGCTACTTACTTCCTTGGGTCTTGCCCTAAGGGTGTTATAGGACAGGCAGGTCCCTGATGGAAGTTCCTGCCCCTCTCAAGAGAGTGGGTACTTGTAACTATCTTATCCTGCACTTACTGGTCCAAATTGTCACATTGTTCTTTATTTCTCCCCAACAGGCTACCCATACCTCTGTAGTTAGTTTCACGGATAAGCCCATCTCAAGTTATCCCAACTTAAGTTTGCTTTCGTTAACCGGTACCCTAACTGCCATACACTATCCCTAACTTAATAGAAATTTCCTTTCTATCCAGGTGATGGACCCTTTGTTCCATCCCTTGTAGTCAAACAGAAAGGGTCTCACCTATCTTTCCAAACAATAGCTCTTCAAGTCCACATGGACTAGATCTCAAGGGAGACCTAAAAATCTGGACACTGTCACTTTCATGCTGCAGCTTTTGTGACAAATATTTTGAGAGGACTATTTTGTGAAAAATCAAATCCAAACTAAGTGTCTTCCCTAAATACGTTGCTGGGGTCGACATCCTTTGTACACCTTCCATTCAAACAATCATCCAGGTCTTTTAACAACCTACTTATGTTTTTGGTCCTCGCCACTTCTTGAGAAAACACACTCCCTGTGTGCATACCTTTGTGAGGCTACACGCTCTCCCTTAGTGTGCCATAGGAAGAATGATAGCCTTTAATTTGTCCTCAATTGACTGTGTTCCAGCTTCCTTTGAAGATGAATTATACATCTTTAATGTTATTAAATTTTTCATTTTAAACAGTCAGTAAGAAAGCCAGGGAGGAGGGTGCAGGGAAAGGACAAAGCAGAGAAGAGGAAAGACAAAAATCTGCAAAACCCCTCCCCCCACATATCACCTAGTTACCAGTTTTCTGAGTGATTTATAGTCTTCTTCGTGTACAAAAAGTAGTTTTTTTTACTTATTGCAATTATATACTCACTTTTTTGTGCATCTTCTGATTAACATTGTAAGCATTTCCCCGTATTTTTATGTAGCTTTCCGAAAAATCCTCCAGGCAGATGATATGATACAGCATGAGGTGTCTCTGCCACAAGCTACATAACTAGATCATGCCATTTGATATGTAGGTTGTTCTTTTTTTTTTTTTTTAAGATTTTATTTATTTATTTGACAGAGAGAGAGAGCACAAGCAGGCAGAAAGGCAGGCGGGGGCGGGGGGAAGCAGGGTCACTGCTGAGCAAAGAGCCTGATGCAGTGCTCGATCCCAGGACCCTGAGACCATGACCTGAGCTGAGGGCAGAGGCTTTAACCCACTGAGCCACCCAGGTGCCTCGATATGTAGGTTGTTCTTGATTTGCTTGTAAGCTCAGACTATCAGAAATAAAGCTACCGTGAATGCCTTTGGAAGATGTTCCATTGTTGCCCTTGTTCTTTCTTCTCTTTTCTATTCTATTCTTTTTCTGAATTAACCTTAGTTACCAAAACATTTAAACAACCATCCATCTCTAGCACCATGGAATGTGTAAGAATTTTTGCATAATACACATCGTGGCCAGAGAGATGCTGTCATCAATGCAAATCCTGCTAGTGTTCCAACTCTAGCCCATCCTTGTTTGTGGTCTTGGCAAACGCTGAATAAGTTATAGGATCTATGACTGACCCCAAGGCTTAGAATGTTAATGGTTTAAAGAGTATCTTCTCCAGACCAGGATTTGTGCCAAACTCTGTGCCAGATGGGCTGATGTTTATAAACTTTTTATCTCTCATTTTATATATTTTAGGATCAATAACATTTTTATTTTATATATAAAATATAGCAAAATATGTCTTAATAGACAGCTCTGTTGCTTTCAGTATCACTATTACCATATCGCCTTAATGCTGTCTTTGTTCATAAATCTTTGTCTTGGGTATAATTTCCTTAAAAGGGATTCATTGGGGATCAAGGGGAACCTGGGTGGTCCAGTCAGTTGAGCATCTGGCCCTTGGTTTTAGCTCAGGTCTTAATCTCAGGGTCACGGGATCAAGCCCTGCGATGGGCTCTGTGGTCAGCATGGACTCTGCCCGGAGTTTTTCTCCCTCGGCCTCTGCCCCTCCCTCCTCCGCATGCATGAGTGCACACACACAGGCTCTCTCTCTCTCTCGATAAAATAAATAAATAAATAAATAAATAAATCTTTAAAAAAGGGAACGAGATTCATTGCAGCAGAATTAGGCAGCAAAAGACTCTAATCATTGTTAAGGACCTTAATACATATTGTTTAGTTGCTTTCTGGAATGTTTACACCATTTGAAATTGTATGAGCATGGCTTAATCTATAGGATCTGTATCAGTGTTAAACATTACATACATATAAACTACAAATATATATGTGCATATAAATTGCATATAAATCACATATATGTGCACATATAAATTGCATGTAAAACACATATAAGTTAATCATATAATCTAGATATTCAACAGGTACATTTATAGTTTATAAATTATATATTACAAATTATATAAATTATAAATTATATATTATAAATGTGTAAATTATACATACATGTATAATTTGCATATATAGAATATGCATGTATAATATAAATTGCCTATATAAATGTGTACAGTGCACATTATATGCATGTGTATAATTTAAATATTTAATAATTAGATAAGTGGAATAGTCATTCACTGTTATTATAATTAAATTAAAAATATTCCCAGAGCATCTGAGCAATTAGATGTATTTTTGCATAGTAATTGTTTTACCTTTTGGGAGCCTACATTTTTCCCTCCCGCTTCTAGAACTATAGGCCTTGATGACAAGTGTCCCTACTCTTCCTCGTACAGTACCACCCTTCAGTTTCCCAGTTTTCAAATTGAAGAGAACAGATAGCGGGGGAACCACAGAAGGAGAATGCCCAGCTTGCCGCTGGGCGGTGGTTATTGGTTTTAATTATTCCCATTCCATCCTCTCTGCTGCGGTCTGTGGTCTTGGCTGATGCCGAACCAGTTACACACGTGGTTACTAACCCAAAGGCTCAAGGTCTGAGGTTTTGTAGTGTAGCCCACTGGACCAGATATGATGTCGATGGGTCTGATGCTTGCAAAATATTCAAGCGAAATCTGGAGTCAAAATATATGAGCCAGAGTTCCGGATGTGATGGGGAGCTTTTCTACCCGCATCTTTTGTTCATCTGGGTCTTACGATGGAGAACAAGAGATGATGCTTGAGAGGGGAGACACTAGACTCCTCCCAGTTCTACCACCTAAAGAACTAGGCACTGGGGCAGAACACATTCGATTTCGTTGCCGGTCTTTGTTTTGCACCCGGATAAAAGATCAGGAGTGTGTGCAGAGCACAGCTGAGCTGAAGAGACGGGCCTGAGTCTGGGGGTTAGCGGCTTCTTCCAGGTGCTTCCTGTGGGTCTTACCCTACAGCGCCTTTTCGCACCTCAGAACTTTGCACTTCAGTCTCTGGCTCCTTCTCGGCACTCAGACCTCAGCCCCACACCTTACTCTGCCCCAGACGCTGTCACTGGTACTGATAACCTTATGCAAAGGCACCTCTCCTGCACTGCGATGACATCGTCCTGGGATGTTGGCCTCAGAGCAGTGGTCACCCCTAAAATGTGTGTGCATGCACGCTTATTTTGTTTTCTGGTCCCCCAACTGGAATTCAAGCCCCAAGAGATCTGGAATGCCTCTTTCCTGTGCATCACTGTGTACCGATACCTCCCATGTACTAGTAACCGTATAAATATATGATGTCAAATGAATAAGCGAATGAGCTGCTGGATGAACTGAAAAGAAATCCCTGCAGAAACAGGGTGCAAGACTGAAGCACTCTGCAAGAGGAAGAAGTCAGGAGCGATCCAGACAGTGGCCTATAGAATGGGGGGAGGGCGTAAGACTGGTCTATATGGAGGAATATGTTATCGCTGCCAGGGGATAGCATTACCTGTGTATGCTAGTGATAAAAAGCAGACCCATTTTTATTTGCTTTCACTATTTTTTTTAATTTAAATCCAATTAACTAACATACAGCATACTATTAGTTTCAGAGATAGAGGTCAGAGATTCATCAGTTGCACATAACTCCCAGTGCTCATCCCATCACATGCCCTCCTTGATGCCCATCCCCCCATTACCTTATCCCCCCACCCACCTGCCCTCCAGCAACCCCCAGTTTGTTCCCTAAGAGTTAAAAGTCTCTTATGGTTTCTCTCTCTCTCTGATTACAACTTGTTTTATTTTTCCCTCCCTTCTTCTGTGCTCTTTGGTTTTGTTTCTTAAATTCCACATATGAATGAAATCATATAATTGTCTTTCTCTGATTAACTTCTTTTGCTTAGCGTAATACCCTCCAGTTCCATCCACATCTTTGCAAATGGTAAGAGTTCATCCTTTTTGATGTCTGCATAATATTCCCCCACTCACTCCCTCACACACACACACACACACACACACACACACACACACTTACACACACACCACATCTTCTTTATCCACTCATCTGGGCTTTTTCACTGTTGCTTTTAAACTCTGTGCAGACAATGTGCCCATCGATGTCAGCACCCAGGACAGACGGCTCCCTCTGCACTGCCCTCGGTAACACTAGATTCAGAAGCAAATCCTCTTCCAGGTGTGAAGAAAGAAATATTAAATGTAAGCAGGTGGAGGAACACCAGTATTGAGCCACTCTCTCTTAGCTATTCAGATATTCTTTTAGCAAACATTTGTTGATCGCCTGCTATGAGGCCAGGGCCATGTGAGGTAAAAGAGAGACAAGGTGACACAGACAGAGTGCTGGGCTTTGCCTGGCTGGGGACTCTGGCCAGAAGGGACCATGACACAGAGTGAAATGTAAGGCTGCCCCACAGGCCCATAATTACCACAGGCTTTGGAGATGTCGTAGAGGTGTTGTCCTTCTACCTATGAAGTTAAATCCAAAAGGGCTCTGAAAGTCACGTGGGCCACTAGAGCAAGAAGAGGAAAGTGCTTTGAGCAAAAAAGGTATAGAGGTGTGAAAACTTAGGGTCAGTTCGGGATTCCTGGCTAGCATGCCTGGCATTCTGGCTGGAAATGTGGCTAGGTATGTGGAAGAATAGAGAAAGGGGACAGGGGGTGTAGTCGGGCCAAGTCTGCAAAATGCCTTGAATGCTACTTACAAAAACCAAAAAACCAAAAAGCAAACTGGATTTCCATCAATGATCAGCCAATAAGGGGAGTAGTTGCCCTAGGGTGGTGGGTATTGAGGAGGGCATGTATTGCATGGAGCACTGGGTGTGGTGCATGAACAATCAATCTTGGAACACTGAAAAAACTAAACGTATTTGGGGGAAAAAAATAAACAAAGATCACAGCCAACGTAGATAAGCTGAACGCATGCAAATGGCAGCCCCCCATGGAAGTGGAGATCCTGATACATCCACTTGCTTTCTGCATCCCTGTTCCCACCCCTTATTCAGTGCCATTTATGTAAACCTCAAAAATCCGTTCATGGGGGACCCCCGGGTAGCTCAGTCAGGGGAGATCCTGCTCTTGATATCTGCTCATGGGTCCTGGGATCCAGCCCTGGGTAGGGCTCAAGCAGACTCCTCGAAGATTCTTTCCCTCTGCCCCTCCCCATCACTCTCTCTCTTTCTCTGAAATAAATAAATAAATCTTTTTAAAAACAAGTTCAGGTTTATTAATGACAGTCTAGAGTACATCACAGAAGTGCAGCGTTTAAAATCTGGAGGTTGTTTCAATGATGAGATTGCAGAGGAAAAACAAATTCCTCCACATTTGAAACCCCCTCAAATAATCCTACCAGCTCCGTGGCTTCAGAACAAGAGCTCGGGGTTTTCATACTCCAAGCATTTTCCAAAGGAAGGGGACCCAAGCTTGAGATACTCCAAATATTAACTGTTGCTTCGTATGCCACGAATATGCCAGGGTCTTTGGCAGGAAAGGTCCATTGTCTCTAGTGTAGTGATCTTAAAATATGTAATGTGCCATGATTATGCATTTATTAGATGCATATATGACAACGATGCACGTGCAGACGCAGGGAGCAGAACAGAGAGAAATGGAGGACAGATTCAGTGTTGTGTGACGGGGAGACTCTGTCGTAGCGGGAGATGGTCCTGGACTCAATCCCCAGCTCCAATGTCCTCTCCTCCAAGGAGCCATTGTCAAGGTTCTCAGAAGCAGCATACACCAAAGATGTCAACTCTGTGTCCAAGCAAGGTCACATTTCCATTTAGTCCAAAACAATAGTGCCGTCGAAACCCTAGCATGATTGCAGGGTCTCGGTTCCTCTCATCAATGCCTTCCAAATCTCTCTTCCACCCCCAGCGGGAGCGTGTCACGTGCTCACGGTCAGCAGCCTGCCGTCGCCGTCGCCACCTTGTGGGATGGCTGGCTGTCTGCTTAAGCTTAGGTTGTATCAGGCAACCTGAGGTTTCTACAACAGCATCGCTCCCGAATCCCAAAGGCTTTGTATGCAAAGCTTTGTTTCCCCCTCAGATGAAATCCACAGAGCATCCAACGACTTCAGCACAGTTGTCCCCATGCCACTTGTCCCTGCTGTCTACATGGCTAGGGAGGATAGGGGCTGGACAGTGCACCTGAAGCTACTATTTCGCTGCACCCTAAAGAAGCCCCGATCCACCCACAATCCCACAAAATCTCTCATGAAACCAGCTCCTTGGGCTGCTGTCCCCCATGTCCCCTTTCCTGCATACAAAGCTCTGCAAACAGACTTTCGGGCACCAGGTCCCTTTCCTGAGTGATATAGTGCAGTTTGCACACATCCTACATGCATTTCCTCTTGCCAGTCCTTGCCGAGATCCCGCTGGAGAGCCAGCCAGCGCTGACTTAGCCTCTCCCACTGCGAAATGACTGACAGAGGTCCCTGGTGAAATGAAAAATAGCAAGCGCTCCTAAACCATTGCTGAAGTCCCTCCACTGAAACCTTCTGGATGCTGAGAGTGACTTTTTGAGAATGAGATTTGTGAGTAGATGGCTCTCAGGACAGAGGGAGCGACTGCGAAGGAGCACTCCAGTTTCCTCATCCAAGAGCATCACAAAATGGCTGCAGCTTCTCAGAGATGGTTTTTCTGGCTCCTATCCAGGATGATTAAAAAAAAAAAATCGAAGGTACTAATTTCAGCTAGAGCAGCCTGTAACTTAAAATCTTGGCACACGACAAAAAGAAAAAGAAGAAAGAAAATGGGAAAGAGAGAAATAAGAAGGAAGGAAGGGAGGGAAAGAAAAACAGGATGGAAAACAGACACAACTCCCCTCCTTGTCTCACCTACGGTTGGCTACAGTATTGTAGAACTTGCCAGGACCTCAAGATATCTAGTTCTATGGCCTTTTTCAGAGAAAGATATCTGAGCCTTGGAGAGGTGGAGGTTTTTGTCTCAAATCACAAAGCCAGTGAATAGATGAGCTAAAACTTGGTGCCTCACTCCGCACAGCCCCGTGTTGTCTAGAGAAACACCAGCTCCGATGAGTATCTCTCTCAGATTTGCAGCAGAGATTTCAGCCACCCGTCCGTTTGAAGATACGTGGTCTCAGTGCTGAGAGAAAAGAGCTAGTCGGAGCCCCTGGCCAAGGGCCAGAGAAACAGGGCTCTGGAAAGGGTTCAGGGGGACCAAGGGGAAAGGGAGGGAGCCTCCCAGCTGGGAGGAATCTTGGCTCTCCACCCAGGAGCACTGAGGAATCCTTCACAGGAAACTATTGAGGAAACTCTCCAGGATGGTAAACAACTCCAAGTGCATAATTGCTGGCAGAGGATGAAATACTGATGTGAACAAAGTCAGTTAAATGCGCTACTTTGTTACTTTCTTTTTTCTTCCTCCTTCCCTCCTGTCTTCTCTCCTCCCCTCCCACCCTCCTTCTCTAGCCCCCACTCCCTTCTTCCCACCTTTCTTCTCTTTCTTCCTCTCCTCTTTCTTTTCATAAGCCCTGAAGTGATTTACCTCTTCAGGTATCTAAACCCTAGCTGTTTGGAAATCCCAGCCTCTATCAATTTTTCATGGAGTGTGTGGTGGTGCCCACAGTGCAGAGACTTTGTGTGTGACTGAAATTTTTGCCAATCCTTCACTATTCCTTCCCATCACTAATCAGTACATTTGTGCTGTTCTTTTCCTTTTCCTTTTCTTTTCCTTTTCCTTTTTTCCTTTTCCTTTCCTTTTCCTTTTCTTTTCTTTTCCTACATTTCCTTTCCTTTTCTTTCTTTTCTTTTCTTTTCTTCTTTTCTTTTTTGAGTGTGTGGGGTCTGGGGGGAGCAGAGGGAGAGGACGAAAGAGAAAATCCTAAGCAGGCTCCACGCTTGGGGCAGAGCCTGATGTGGGGCTGAATCTCATGACCCTAAGGTCATGACCTGGGCTGATATCAAGAGTTGAATGCTTAATCGATGGAGCCACTCAGGCACCCCAAGTTTATGTCGTTCTGAAGAAATGCAGTAGCTAAAGCATGGAGCTAGTGGCTGGTCAAACAGACCTGGAGTAGAATTCTGACTCTAACCTTGTCTGGCTGTGTGTCCTTGGGGAATTCATTCAGTGTCTCAGAGTCTCACTTTCCACAGCTGACCACAGGGACAAAGCACAGAGCACAGGGAATCATGGGGGTGATACATGAGATGCTTCTCATCACCCAAGTTCTCTGTCTCTTGCTGATTTTGAAGTTTGCCTTCCTGTTCTCTCTGGTGCCAGATGCAAGAAATGATTCATTTATTCATTCATTAAGCAGCGACAGCATAGACCGGGCACTGGGCGAGGCCCGAGGATTCAGGAATGAACAGAGAATACACAATTTTGAACCTAGAGATTTGAACCCAGCAGTCTGACTCAGGCTGGGATTCCACCATCATGGGGCACTGCCTCAAACTCCATCAAGTGGGGAGACATTCTCAAGTATCCCTCCTCAAATCCAAATCACAGAATGACATTGAATTGCTTGGCATGTTTCAGAAAAACCTGTGGCTCGTAAAATAAATAGATAGATAGATAGATGATAGATAGATAGATAGATATATAGATAGATAGATAGGTATCAGATTCCCAAATCTCAGGCCCATCCCTGTGACTTGGAATCTGTTGGAAGTGGAGTCTTTTTAGTTAAACTTTTTAAAAAATATTTTATTTTTTTGAGAGAAAGAGCCATAGTGAGAAGAAGCACAAGCAGGAAGCAGAGGGAGAAGCAGGCTCTCCACGAGCAGGGAGCAAGATGGAGGGCTCAATCCCAGGACCCTGGGATCAAGACCTGAGCCCAAGGCAGATGCTTACCTGACTGAGCCACCCAGGCACCTCCTTAGTTAAACTTTTTAAAAAGCCCCCTGGTGCCTTGTATGTATAAGCCATTATTAGGACACTAATACATATGGGAGCAGACAGAATTTAAGACAACCTTCAGAAATCTGTGGAATGGGGGCTGTGGCCCTTGGTGGGATGGAGGCAAATCCAGGGCCATCTGTCAAATCTTGGGTCAAATATTCCCTATCCTGGGCTACCTTCCCCAGTCCTGGTGACCACCATGTTCCCTTCGGACGCCGTCCTCGGTCCCTCCCTCCATCAGGGTCTGCAGGTTGAACTGTTGTCTTCTTTTCCATTTCTGTTTCCTGCCACTTGTCAAACTGACTCAGCCATTCGTCCCCATTTTGCATACATCAGAAGCCGTAAAAGACGTGTTGAAAGAATGTCCAGAAGTCCTCCAGTAGGATCCTACAGTAGGATTTCAGGGTGCAGGCAGCAAGACCCAACTGAAAAGGGGAAGGCAAGACAGGATGGTCTGGGAAGGAAAGAAACTGAGCAAACACTGGCCTGATTTTCCAGCTCTCATCTCTCAAACTTCCCCAGGGCTGAGAATCTGAAAGAAGTCCCAAGCTGGAAGAACTCCTTAAAACCATAAATTCTATCCTCATGACCGCCATTTGCAAAACAGCTGCTTTCTTTTCCAGAGGCCCCTGGGTGTAGCTACCAGGTGTCCTTGAAAGGAGTCCATTGATCCTCCTTTAGCTTGTGTTCTAAACCTTAGAAACCCCTCAGAGATCTAGAGTCTGCATATTGGGGTCCATCAGAGCTCCGTCTAAAGCCTTGTGAGAGGCTGAATAATGGCTCCGAAGATGTCTACACCCTAATCCCCCAGAACCTGTGAATATGGCACCCTACATGGCACAGGGACTTGGCTGGTGTGATCAAGGTAAGACTTCTGAGGTAGGGAGATCATCTTGGGTTATCTGAGTGAGCCCACTGTAATCACAAGGGCCCTTGTAAGAGGGAAGCAGGGGTCTGAAGAAGAGCGGTGATGGGAGCCCACTGGCCAAGGAATGAGAACAGCCTCCAGAAGCTAGAAAGGACAATAGAAAAGATTGTCCCCTAGAATTTCCAGAAGGACAACTCCTTCGCCACACTTTGACTTGAGCTCACTGAGACTGAGTTTGGACTCCCAAGTTCCAGAAACGTAAGATAATAAATGCACGTTGTCTTACACCATTAGTCAAGTGTATGGTAATCTGTTAGTGTCGATAGGTCACTAGTACAGGTGCCTTGCTGGATCTTCTGGGTTCACAGAAGCCC
>CM052800.1:6286700-6335691 GCA_028533885.1 Nasua narica | reverse complement strand
AGTGTATGAGGGATTCTGAATTTCGTATCAATTCCAGGAAGGGAGGGATCTAATGACCGGCCTGTGTTTACTGAGGACCCACCAGGCACGGATGTAAGGAGTGATCAGGCGATTCTAATGATGGAGGCCTGACTTAGAGAAAAGTGGTCTAGGTGCTTCTCCAACCCTGAGGTGCACAAGGGTCATCTGGGGATCTTGACACAAAGCCATTTCTTATTTAGCGAGTGAGATTCTGCTTTTCTAACAAGCTCCCAGGTGATGTGATGTCTGGGATGCCCTGAGTGGAGCCACCCTGGGGGGAGCAAGGGTCTAATAGTTCTTATTCTCCCTTTGTCCTCCCAGATCTGGACATACAGCCGTCATCCTGTTGTTGTTTTAATACCTTGCATGGAGGACCAGGAAATGGGGAGATCATGAGAGAGACACAGGATGGAGGCAGGACGTCAAGTTTTGCAGGGTTTGGACAGTCCTGGTCATATTCCCGACTGACCAGCCAGCCCGGGGAGCTGCCTGGGCTCCCACCACTGCCTGGCATTCCACAGGGTTGGTCCTCACTCTCCCCAGGATGCCCAGGGCCCTAGTAAGATAACTGTTAATAGGATCCCACAGGCCTGAGTTAAAATGTTGTCTCCACCAGTTCAAATCGTATCGGTATGGTATTGATGTTAATTATTAATGAGGACATTTCTGTTCATTTCCCTGAGCCTCATTAAGTTTTTTTTTCATAAAGTGAAGGTCATCTTCTGCTTCCCAGAAGACCATAGACATAATACAGGGTGCTGATATAGTACGGTGGATGTCACGGAACTTTGAGGTCTTACTGATGTGGGCAAAGTAACAGCAGGGGTTGATGTCCAAGATGGTGGCTAACTCCAACCCTCTGACCCCAATCTTCTGCTCTTCTCTGTTCTGACCAGTCCCTGTTGTTGGTGAGCTCTTGAAGGGCAGAGACTGTGGGATTATACATCAGAAAAGCACTCACAAAGGTGGATGGCCCATGGGAAGTGCTCGACAAGGGTAGCATCACCACATCCTCGTTGTTAAGAAGCACCTGCGTTTCACACATGCTACCTGGCACACAACAGAAGTCCACTGCTGGAGGATGGATGGCAGCCATGGAACCCGATCAGGTGCCACTGAATGACTTCAGGGCCTGTTTCCACTTAAATTCTGGGCACTGGATGAATTGTTCTTGGGGACACATATGACTATTCAAACATCTATTACAGTCTTGAGTGGCCTCTTTCCAGACATGCTGGAAACTTGCTTCTTTCTTTCCATGTTTTCCCTATTGGTGCTTCTCACTGCCAGGCAGCCCTGCCTGGAGCTCGGTCCTCAGACCACAGCTCTCCCACTCCCCGTGGGCGGTGTCCTTTCTCCAGCCCTTCTCCAGGCAGAGATGTTGCCCTGCCCTCCATTCTTACCTGAAACACACAACACACCTCTTCAGATGTGCGGTATAGAAGAAGCCAGATAGGAGGTTACTATTCCTTCTCCCGTGATCTAATGTCTTCCAATCGCTCAGTGTCATTGCAGTCACCTTGATGCCATCAGGTTTCTCCACTACAAAACAGAAATGGTCAACCAGTCCAGTAAGATAGTAATGATGGTCAAACTGTAATGAAAATAGCGACTTGATTACTAAATAATCAGGCTTTGTGCTCAGCTCTCTGAGGATTTTCTCCTTGCAGCCCGGGAGGTAGGTCTTATCATTATACTCATTGTAGATGTGAAACTGAGGCATGAGAAGTGAAATAACTTCCCCAAGATCACAGAAGGGACCTGTGCCTGTCGCGATTACTTTTATTGGTATTCCTCAGGCAGTCATTCTCGGTGCTCTTAGAACAAAAACAAAATCCCAGCACCTTAGTGCAGTTGGGTGCATACAAGATCTTACACCACCCAGACTGTTCTCATCTGTGTGTCTCTTGCTCTTGAAAATCTCCCCTGTGCTTGGGATGTGATGTTCCCAAGGAGCACTAGTTGACTATTCCTCTTTCTGCCCTCTCACCTCCCACCTGGTGATCCATCTCTTAGGGACTTCTGCAGCTTGGTTTCTTTCTCCTTTCCAGGGCAGCCTTCCATGTGGTGCCCATGCAGGAAATCCCACCTTAACAAATAGAGCGCTCCTGACTATGGCTTCTCCCCCATTTCCTTATCTGTCTCCCACTTCAAAGTGAGCTTCCTGAAGGCTGTTTTGTTTCTCATTTTACCCCTAGTGCCTAACAAAGCATTAGACCCTAATAGTCATTTCCTAAATCGCTGAGTAAATGACTGTAGCTTCCCCACATTTGACCCTGGGACTAGACATCACTAAAGTCATGTGGCATGCTGATACTATTCACATTATCTTTACATATGTTATTCTTCTGGAGCCCAGAAACCCTATTCACCTCATGTGTTTCTTCTCACAATGTCACAAAACTGGCGTTCAGTGACTAAATGCTTATAATTGAATCAGAGAATATTAGATTTGAAAGAATCACTCATGATCATTGAGTGTGAAAACCTCTGTTCACAGAGGGACATAAGTTTATTGAGTTAATGAATTTGCTTATAAAGCTTGGGTACGTGGGGCGCCCGGTCGCTCAGTCGGTTAAGTGTCTGCCTTCAGCTCAGGTCATGATCTCAGGGTCCTGGGATCGAGCCCAGGGTTGGGCTCCCTGCTCAGTGGTGAGTCTACTTCTCTCTCTCTCTGCCCTTTCCCCACTTTCATGCCTTCTCTCTCTCTCTCTCTCTCTCTCTCTCTTAAATAAATAAATAAGTAAATTCTTTAAAAACAAGTTTAAAAATTCATGGGCACAGAGAGGAAGAGAGCTAACAATGTCACGGGCTTTGGTGTTGCACTTATCTGTGTTGAAATTCTGACTCTGTCACTAATTAGTTTTATGGCCTTATATCATTTCTTTAACTTCATAGAATCTCAATGTTCTCATCTTGAAAAGTGGGCTCCTAAGAACTAACTCACCAGGATGCTGTGGGAATCACATATTGAAAACCCCAACTGAGAAGCTGCTTCTGAAAGTGCAGAGCAGTCTTGGTCTTCGTCAGCCCAGAGAGGTCCACATCCCCACTCTGCCCTGCACTAACTGTGTGACCCTGAGCAACCCACCTGACCTTTCGGTCAGCTTTCTCATCTGAAAATGGGCATGATCATAATCACACCTACTTCATTTGATTATTAGGAAAACAGAAGTTCTAGCTACTAAAATCACCTCCCTTCTCTAACCCAGGAAAAAGTAACCACAGGACATGCCATATTGGAACACTGAGCAGATGCTGGCTGCAAAGACAGGGGCTACTGGACAATTTTAGATGTAGATCTGACCTTTTGGGCTTTTTGATTGCTGAGCATGGTAAGACTTTCGTGAATGGCACCTCAGAGCCTGGCGTCTTTCAGGAGAAGTCACATCATTTTTCTACCTGACACTCTGCATGTGGGTCTAGGAGACAAGATGCTGCAGATGTGTTCTTGCTGAGAGACCAACCCAAAGGAGTCACACTGGCAGCAGTGAGAAGATGGTTTGCTATTTTGTTTGTGATTGTTATTGCCATTTCTGTTTCTAACTCAGTGTGAAGGGAGATGTTCACAGAGGAACCCTTGTGGATCTTCAGAGATTGGCCATGTGGAGTCAGTGATGTGGGCCGGAGGGTAATAGAGCCTTTAAAACTGCTTCTTCCGAGTTGCTCAGTCAGACGCATCCATCAGGACCAGATGCACAGGGACCCCCAGGGGGTTCTAAGTGCCCATCAACTTTCCCAGCCATTCTTTGTCTCCTTGGGAGCCTTTTGTATCTATGTGTATCTATGTAGTCATATTTTGATTCATTCAACAGACACTTACTGGTCACTCCTGCATACCAGGCACTGAGGTGCCATGGCAGTAACATTGAGAACCATCAACCTCAGTGGATATACAGCTCATAGGAGAGAACATTTCAGAGTAGTATGGGAAGGGCAGTTATAACTGGGGCAGCACAGGTGAGCATGGACTGAGCCTGGACAATCATCTGGGAAAGGCTTCTTGGAGAAGGTAGAATAGGATGGGATTTGGTACCATTAATGCCATGGCATCATGGCAGAAGTCTTGGACATTACCTACCTTAGCTCCCCCACCAAATGATTGGAGACACAAAGGATACCAAGGAAGAGAGCCAGAGCCACCGTAAGGCTGCAGTATAGAGGGCTCTGGGCACTTAGGTTATCCAAAAGTCACCATCTGAAACTACTGGTGATTGACCGCAAATGTCAGAGACACCTGCATGTATGTTGTTTTGCTCTGATATAAATGTGGTTCATGCATGGGGACTGGTTATTAAGCAGAAGTAAGGCACATTCTCTCAGACTGAAAAAGAAGTCTGAAAGACTAATGGTTCTTTGATAGAACAAAACATGCCACCAAATTAAGACATTTCTTTTTTACTCTGAGACACAAATATTTTGGTTATTTTTTTTTAAGTTTTTTTTTTTTTTTTTAGAGATTTTATTTACTTATTTGGCAGAGAGAGAGAGAGAGCGATCACAAGTAGGCAGAGAGGCAGGCAGAGAGAGAGGGGGAAGCAGGCTTCCTGCCAAGCAGAGAGCCCGATGCGGGGCTCGATCCCAGGACCCTGAGATCATGATCTGAGCCGAAGGCAGAAGCTTTAACCCACTGAGCCACCCAGTGCCCCTATTTTGGTTATTTTTTTTTACCATAGTTTATGGGATCAAGGGTATTTGCCATAGTGATATTATCAAACTTAGGACATTTCTGAAAGTCTTAGAGCTTATTGCTGAGAATTTCAAGAGGTAGCAGTAGCTTTATTTTTGTGCCTTTCCCCACATATTTAATTTTAGGGAGAGGACAGGGGTGTGTATAGTTGTCCCCCATAGCTATGAGCTTCTAAGGGTCACCCAGAGACCAGCACCAAACCTGGTATGGATAAACAGTCAAGAAATGTGAAGCGACTCAAAGTGTCACAGAAAGTGAATGACCTAAAGTTAATGGCAGATTGTAAACTTGAAAATTTAGTTCTTTATTCTCTCACTCTGATCTTTTTCTTCAAATTTTGTGACAGCCTAATAAAGCATGAAATATATAGTTGTGCATGCTACTATTTGTGTTTTTCTTTACTATTTCACAAGAGCTTGATTTAGGAGTGAGCCACTGTTCCACACACGCAGGCTCTGTGTAATGTAGCCTAATCATGTTACCCCAAGCCTATATAATTGATACCATTCATCTGGTTTTGCAGATGAGGACAGAGATTCAAAGAGATCAAAGTCACAAAGCTGGCGTGTAGCAGAGCTAGGTATCAAACGCAATCTGACCCAACTCTATACTTTATTGTGACATCATGTGCCAGCACCCTAAATTCAGAGGTGAATGGGAATTGTCTTGAAATAAATCAACAGTGTATGGGATGTTATTCACATATACTTCATCCTTCATGGTCCTGCTCAAATACTCACTCTTCTAGATAGTACCCCACCTTCATGAGGCCTTCTAGACACCCCTCTGCCTAGAATGACTTAGGCCTTCCGAACTCACTGACAGCCAGCAATCATTAGGATTTAATTAGTGACTATCTTTACTGTAATTCACTTTGGCTTAGTTTTATATTATCAACAGGATCTTTAGTATCTCAAGGACCAATCCTGAGTCATAGCCCCAAATCATATTTTCCTCTATCCTAATCCCAAATAATAAATTCAGGTCATTGGGTAGAGATTTCATGTATCAGGGGAACTCCTCGTCTAATGTCTTCAATTTATAAATGAGGACAATAATACCTGAAGAGATTAAACCAAGTAATTCAAGCAGGGCCACTCAACTGTTTCATTCATTCATAGACATTATTTATTCAGTATCTATTAAATGCCAAGCACAACGGGAAGGATATGGTGAAAATGATAATAAATTAGTGACTAAATATGATAATTTCTGAGAGTGACAAACAAACACATTGTAGGACCAAAGAACAACACAGGGATGTGACATGGAGTGGGGGCTGCTGAGTTATGCAGGGTGGTCAAAGACACCATATTGGAAGAAGTAATAGTAGCACAAAGACCTTAATGAGAAGATGATTTAGAGTTCTGGGGGAAAATACTTCATGCAGCAAATACAAAGATCTGTAAAGCTGCTGGGTTCAAAGAGTGGAAAGAAGGCATCGAGTCCGGAGGGTAAAGAGCTTATAATCCAATGACAATATAAGAGGAAAGCATTTGAGAGTTTTAGCAGGGAAGCCAGAAAGTTATAATTTACATTACAACAGTCCTCTGGCTGCCATGTGAAAAATGAGTTGAGGAAGCAAGAATGAAACACAGATCAATTGGGAAAGCATTTCATTACTCTTTTTTAACAGCCTTATTGAGATATAATCAATATACCAAAAATTGCACATATTTAATGGACATAATTTGATTAATTTGGATGTATGCATACATCAGCAAAATCGTCACTGCAATATCAAGGTAGTAGACATATCCATCACCTCCAAAAACTTTCTTGTGGTCTGTGTGTGTGTGTGTGTGTAGGAAGAAAACTTAACATGAGATTTACCCACTTAACAAAGCTTTACGTGTACTACTATTGGTAACAATAGACACTATGCTGGAAAGTAGATCTCTAGAACTTATGTATCTTGCATAATTGAAACTTTATATCAATTGAACAACTTGCCATCTTCTTGGCAGCACCCTCCCAACCCCCAGTAATCACCATTCTGTTCTCTGCCTCTATGAATTTCACTCTTGAGATAACTTATGTAAGTGGAATCAAGCAGTATTTGTTCTTTAGTGACTGGTTTATTTTACTTAGTATATCGTCTTCCAAGTTCATCTGTGTTACCAAAAATGACAGGAATTTCTTCCTTTTTAAGAAGAAAGTTTTATTTTGTTGAAGTAAATTTCTTCTATATTTACTTTGTTGAGGTGTATTTTTTTTATCATAAACATTTCTTGAATTGTGCCAAATGCTTTTTCTGCATCTACTGAGACTATCATGTGGTTTTCTCCTTTTATTTTGTTAATGTGGCATATGACGTTCATTGATTTTCATACACTGAAACATCCTTCTATCTCAGGGAGATTTGCACTTGGTCATGGTGTATGATCCTTTCAATGTGCTGTTGAATTTGATTTCCTAGTATTTTGTTGAGGATTTTTACATCTATGCTCCTCGGGGATGTCAGCCTAAAGTTCTCTTTTCTTGTGGTGTCTTTGTCTGGCTTTATTTTTTTTTTAAGATTTTATTTATTTATTTGACAGAGAAAGAGAGAGAACACAAATAGGCAGAGCGGCAGGCAGAGAGAGAGGGGGAAGAAGGCTCCCTGCTGAGCAGAGAGCCTGATGCTGGGCTTGATCCCAGGACCCTGAGATCATGATCTGAGCAGAAGGCAGAGGCTTTAACCCACTGAGCCACCCAGATGTCCCTTTGTCTGGCTTTAGTATCAGGAACATGCTGACCTCATCAAACACATTTGGAAGGGTTCCCCTTTCTTCAGGTTTGCAAGAGTTTAGGAAGGATTGGTTCAATCTCCTTATTCGTTATGGATTTGATCAATTCTTTGGTTTCTTCATGATTCACCCTTGATACGTTGTTTGTTTCTAGGAATGTACCCATTTCTTCTAGCTTGTCCCATTTGTTGGAATATAATGGTTCATGGCAGTTTCTTGTGATTCTTTGTATTTCTGTAGCATCAGTTGTAATGTCTCCTTTTCTGTTTCAGATTTTATTTACTTGAGCTAAAAGAACCAGGGTTGAAATTTCATCCTTTGGATGACTCAACATTCTCTGTCAACTTTCCCGTGTTTCTTACTGCTATCTGCCCTGGTTTGCCTTTCATCCTAAAATATTTGTCTATGAGGCTTATTCACCAGGGATATTACATTTTACCACAGATGTGACCCTGCATGAGTAAGAAGATGAGATGACTCTCTTAAGGTCTCTGTGTTGCATTGAATTTAGGATGCATTTCTGAATGAAAGAGCTTCTGAGGCACTGTTGTACAGAGTGTTCCTTCTTAGCAAACCACTGTCCCTGAACCACACACAGTGCATCCTCATGTGCCATATTTCCAGAACCATACAAAGAAAAATAAAGAAACAAAGGAGAGCAAGGAAGTTCCTAGGGGCATGTTTCTCTAGGCTCCCACCCCTCAAAGTCCTTCTGGCACAGTGTTTCTATGCATATTAGTCATGGACATACCCTTTCCACTTTCCAGGCACATATTAATTAATTATTTCCCCATATTCTTGAGGATGTCATCCTTGTTGAAGAGTGAATAAGTATGCCTGTAGCAGGAGGGCCCCATCTGGCAGCAGACACACTCCAGGCGGAGGTTCTAGCTGACTCCAAGGAGGGAATATTAGCTAAATTATCATGTTATTGAGAAACATACTTCTATAGCCTCCTGGTCTGCATCCTTTTGCTTTACCTTGATGTTAATTTTGAATTTACCAAACTCACAACTGAGCACAGTGAGGGCAGGGTCCTGATCTTTGGGGCCTAGAAAATGATCTTGGAGAGGGATGGGGAAATATGTAGGTCTCTGCTTTCTTGGTACTGAAGATCCTGGAGTTAGGAAGACGCCTCCAAAAAATACAAAGGGAGTTTACAGTCAGAATGGCATATCAGAAAAAAAAAAAAAAGGTGGAGGAGAAAGTAAAAACCCAGATAACAAAATAAGAAGACAAAGGGAAGTCAACTATACTCAAAGCAACCTACTTAATCCATGCAGCAGCTCAGCAACGATGTATCCCCTGTAGGTTCTGGGCCTACAGATGAGGCAGGGGAAGCTCTAGATAAGAAACTAGTTGATGAATGCGAACAGCAAGAAACAAGGGCATGTTTGGAACTCAGGTGTCCCTGCGACGTGGCCTGCCCTAGGAAGGGGTTATGATGTAAAAGGAATTTGTAGGAATATAAAGCAATGAGCTTCATATGTAGGCACACGGATAGGGGAGCCTCTCCCTGGAATCTGTCCAATCTTGTCAGAATAGACAAGCAGATTGCCCAGTGGATGAAGAAGCCTGAAGCTTTGGTTTTCCCCTGCCCGCCCAAGTAGTGAGGTTTTCTGGGACACCTGGGAATCTCTAACTTCTGGGTGTCCGATGAATCAATTTCTATTTCTCTGAACTCTTTGATTTCTTATAATAATACTTTTCTAACCCTTCCTGGCAGAAAGTGAATTAACCAAGACTCCCCTGGTCACAAGTTACAGAAACTCATCTGAAGCAAAACCTAGGGATTTTATTTGCTCATAAAATAGAACACTCCCGAAGGCTGACCTAGCTTCACATACAACTGGATCCAGGTATGAAGTATCGTCATTTAGACGTGCACATTTTCTCCCTCTCTCACATGTTTCTAGAAACTAGATTCCTTTTCAGGTGGACCATTTTTTAAAAGACTTTATTTATTTGCTTGTTTTTTTGTTTAAGAGAGACAGAGAGACAGAGAGAGGTGGGGAGGGGCAGGGGAAGAGGGAGAAAGAGTCTCAAGTAGACTCCAGGCAGAGCTCAATCTCACCACCCATGAGATCATAACCTGAGCGGAAACCGAGAGTCACCCAGATACCCCTCAGGTGGACCATATTAAAGAAAATTGTGGCTTACTTGTGTCCAGACTTCCCTTCTCAGTAAGCCCAGCAAAAAGAGAATGTTGCCCCTCAATAAACTCTGGAAAGTCTCTGACATGCACGGCTTCCATTATACGCCCATTGTGAATATAGTCAGTAAGACAGAGGGATGGGGTGGGACACACTTATTGGCCATGGCCAGGCTTGATCAAAGCACAAGCCCACAGTGAACCACGAACCCACACCTGGACTACAAGTCCACTCCTCAGTCCCATGACCATTCCAGGAGTGCAAGTGCGTGCCTGGATCTCAAGCCCCCTCCCGAAGCACAGGCCCACACCTAGACCATAAACCCATGGACATAGGGCAGGATTGGATAGACTTCATGCCCCTGGACTGACAGTGAGTGGAGAGGGAGGAGAGACCAGCCTGATGAAGATACTAGTGCTTATGTCAGAAGACAGAGGATGGGATTCTAGAAAGAAGTAAAAAAAAAAAAAAAATCAACAACAAAAACAAACAAAAAAAAACATGAATAGATACAACTGATGCCTTTTTGGAACCATATTACTCAAACGTGCATTGAGCCTTTTCTAAATCTTTGCTATTGAAAAAACAGTCTGGGAACCAGCGGCATCAGCATCACCTGGGAGTTTTTTATAAAAGCAGAATCTCATGTCTTACTACTGGATCAGAATCTGCATTTTAACAAGATCCCTCTGAGAGCTGTGTGCACCTTCAAGTTTGCGAAGCACTAATCTGACCTTGTTCAATCATCATTTTATCAATAAGCAAGTATTCCTCAGGTGGAAGAAAAAAAGCATAATTTGAAAATCAGGAACTTGATAGTAGAATCCAAGCTCTGCTACTAGGCTTGGGAACTCTGGCCTGGTTACTTTTGATTTTTATCCTTTGTTTTTGTTTTTTCATCAGAAAAGTGAGAGACTTGGGTTAGCAAAGCTCCATGCTTTCTGCCAGTTTCTAACCTTTCGAAATTTTAGATTTGCTAAGTCTCAAAAGGGCAGGTAATTCGTAGGTTATAAAAACCATAATAAAAGGCTTTCTGCAGCTGTCAAAGAAGAGAGATATTTCAGAGGTGATCTTTGGAACACAAAATGCAGATTTCCTAATTTAGAAACCAAGCAAGATCTACACTCGTAGTTTTAAACTACGGGTCCAAAAAACCATAGAATTCCAAGAAAGAAGCCATGTGAAAAGTTGAAAATCCTGGATTAGAGACTGCAAATCAAGGGTAAGGTCTACAGAACCTCGGAGAAAAGGAAACAGTTAGCATCTACTATAAGAATCCAGGCATCAACCCTGGAGTAGGCAAGTCACAAATTATGCCTTGAAAAAGAAGTAGGACTGGGTTCTGGGAATCCTAGAGAAAACTTTGAAAAGTTCAAGCCTACCTCTCCTCACTGCATTAATTGCTTTTCAGAATATAAAAGAAATTAAATAACAACAGCCCCAATTAAATAATAGCAGCTTCCACTTCCTATGGCAATTAGGGAGATGGATAGCATGTAATTAATCCAAAGCCCCCAGAAGCTACTTTCACCCTTTGGAAATCAGCTCTCAGCTGTTCGCTTTTCAGTGGAACACTAAGGATTTCTAGTTGCCTTTTATGTTCAGTGTGTTATTAATATCCCAAATACCTCTATGTAAACATTAATTGCTTGCCAGGCAGCTCATATTTGAATCTGAATACTTGGTCTATGGAAACTAAATTCATCATCACACTTTGCTGGGTAACTGACCTCACCAGTGGAGCTTTAACAGGATCTTTGATGAAGGTGATGCACACTCCTCAACTCATCCAGAATATTTGTCAATACCACCTTGCCCTCCAGAAGAAAAATACATTTTGAAACAGAAAGCAGACAAAAGCTGGTCTCTGTCCTACTTGTGGGTGCTGCTTATTTGTGAGTGAGCATCCTGGGGAGCAAATTAAAGAGCTAATGACTTTGGTAAAACTCGCTTGAAATGGCAATATGGGAGGGGAAAGCCACTAATAGCTTTGCACTGCTTTTGTTAGAGTTGCTGAGGGCGAAACCTAAGAGGAGCGCACTCCTTTCCTGGCTCCCTAAAGAGCACTGAGCTCTAAGTGGCTCTTAAGGGTTCAGGGATATTTTCCCTGGATGTGCTACCCTTGAACTCCAACTTTGCCCCTTGCTGTAACATACTGCTCCTCTATCTGAGTGTCTCTTGTCTTTTCCAGTTCACTCTTGTATCACTCAAGGGACCGGCAGCAAAGAGATGGCACACGCCAATCAAGGAAATTAAAATCTAGGTAATTTAACATATCTTTCATAAAGGAACCATGTACAAAGGTGTAGGCAGGGTTCAGGAAAACCAGCAAAGGACACAATCAGAAAAGGCAGTATCCTGGGGCCAGAAGGAAGGGGAACACTTGCACCACTAGACTGGAAAGTGCAAGAGGAGAAGAGAAGAGGCAACAGTAGCCGGATAGAGTAGCTCAGGAAAAGATCCCCAGCAGGGAGCTGTGGCCTTCGGAAGAGAAATTAAGTCAATGCTTGAAAGTCATTGCAAGCAAGGCTCCCAGGCAACCTGTCTACACTCTGCTTCACTCCCCTTCTGCTGTATGGAATCCATTACTTTCTATTAGACAAAACCTACTGGAAGACAGATGGCAAGAAGCCAGTGATGCCATTATCAGCCCTCCAGGATACAGAACCTGAAAGAAAATAGGGGATTGGGGGGGCATCTGGGTGGTGCAGTGGGTTAAGCCTCACACTCTTGGTTTCTGCTCAGGTTTTGATCTCCGGGTTGTGGGATTGAGCCCCACCTTGGGCTCCACAGTCAGCACAGAGTCTGCTTGAGATTCTCTCCTCCTATCCCTCGGCTCCTCCCACTCATTCTCTCTCTCTCTCTCTTTCTCTCTCAAACAAAAATATTTAAAAAGAAAAAGGGGGGGGGCACCTGGGTGGCTCCGTGGGTTAAAGCCTCTGCTCAGGTCATGATCTCAGGGTCCTGAGATCGAGTCCCGCATCGGGCTCTCTGCTCAGCAAGGAGCCTGCTTCCTCTCCTCTTCCTCTGCTTCCTCTTCCTATGCCTCTCTGCCTACTTGTGATCTCTCTCCTCTCTGTCAAATAAATAAATAAAGTCTTTAAAAAAGAAAAAGAAAAAAGGAAACTAGGGGATGGTCATTATTGAGAGGGTCAAATGGAATATATGAACACAATGGGCTAGCGGGTATTCAAACCTACCACACCCCAAACTGAACTCCAGGGTTCCTTCTCCTGCCCCAAACCTCTCACCTATCCATATTTCTCATCATAGGAAGGATGCCCCCTGCCCCCTGCCACCTAGCAAACTCAAGCCTCAAACCCAGGAGCTGCTCTTGACTCCTCTTGTTCTGCTTAGCCAAGACTGATGTTCTCTCTACCTGACCTATAGACCCGATTTGTAAAACATACCTCTTATCTCATCCCTGTTTCCACTTATCTGATCTACCCTGGACCAGCCACCTTTTCTCTCGCGAATTATGGCAGTGGTCTCCTGGTGGGTTTTGCTGCTCCTGCCTCTTCTCTAAAATCTCTCAAGGACACCTGGAATGAAGTCCAAACTCCTTGTGCATCTTCAGAGAGGTCTCTGGCCTGGCCTGGTCCCTGCCCATCTTTCCATTGTTATTTCTGACCACTCGTTGCCTCAGCCACTCACTTCCAGCCATACTGGTGTTTCCCTGCCTTCACATAGGTCCTGTTTATTCCTGCATTAAGACCTTCATGCCATTCCTTTGCCTGCAAAGTCCTTTCTGGAAACACACACTCAGCTCCTTTTGGTCTTTGAATATCAAGTTAAAGGTCACCTTCTCAGACATACTTTTTTAAGCCATCTAATCTAAAGTTGTCTCTGGGTCACTCTGCCATATCTCACCGTTCTAGTTTCTTGTATATTCACTTATTCCTTTGTTGACTTATTTGTTGTTGTTGTTGTTGTTGTTGTTGTTGTTGGTAATTTGGTCTGATTCTCAGGATAATACAAGACCTAAGAGGTCAATGGTCTTCTCTCTCTTGTTGGTCTAGGATAGTCACAGTTTAGATAGCTGGATGAATCTCTGGGAGCAGTGAACATCAATAAATTTTTCAAAAATATCCAGAATACGAGTGAAGGAGAGAAAAAAGAAGCATTTTGACTTTTGGATATAGATAATATAAATCTGCTCTAGCACTTAGAACTCTGAGATACTGTGGGGTAATTACTATGTTTTTGTGATTCAGCCTTTTCAACTATCAAACAGGGATCACACAAACCTCAAACCTAAGAGCTGAACTATTACATATTTTGTAGGGATTTGAGAGGATTAAATTGAAGAATGCATGTAAAGTACCTAGCAAATTGCATGACAAGGAGGTTAGACCTTATCAATATTAGCTCTACTTTTATTTGAAGCAAATTTTATTGGTGTTGTTAGTGTACAGAATCAAAAAACTTACAAAGAGAAACTGTATATTTCAATTTACTTGACAAGTAAACATTATTAAGGATATGTCTGTTTCACTTACCATTATAGAATCAGAATATGAGATACATAATAAATGCTCACTTTTTGCAAATGAATGAATGAATGAGTGAATGAACAGGTGAGTAGTGTAATAGTGTGATAATGTAGTAGAATGGAAAGAAGGTTTGTAATCCAAACCAAATTAATGTGTTCATTCAACTTATTTCACTTAGCATAATGTCCTCCAGCGTTAAATAAGTCAGTGAGTCAGTTATCATATGGTTTCATTTACTTGTGGAACATAAGGAATAGCAGGGAGGACATTAGGAGAAGGAAGGGAAAAATGAAGAGGGAGAAACTGGAATGAGAGACGAACCATGAAAGACTGTGAACTCCAGGAAACAAATGGAGAGCTTTAGAGCGGAGGGGGGTGGGGGGATGGGTTGGCCTGGTAATGGATATTAAGGAGGGCACGTATTACGTGGAACATTGGGTATTCTACACAAACAATGAATCTTGGAACACAGCGTCAAAAACTAATGATGAGCTGTATGGTGACTAATATAACACAATAAACAAAATACGTTCACTCAAAAAAAATGTTTGTTGAGATCTAACTATGTGCTGATCATTGTTCTAGGTAATGGGGGGTAGCAATGAGCAAAAAGAAAATGCCTTCATGAAGCTCATTTTGAGGAAAATAATTGAGGAAAAGAAGATAGGGTGTGCTGGAGGGCTGCACTTTTTATTTATTTATGTATTTATTTATATTTACCTATCTTTCTATCTATTTGAGAGAGAGAGGAAGAGAGAGAGCACGTGAGCGGAGGGGCAGAGACGACTCCCTGCTGAGAGCCTGATGCCTGGCATGATCCAAGAACCCTGAGATCTTGACCTGAGCCAAAATCAAGAGTTGGGCACATTCAACTGACTGAGCCACCCAGGCACTCCTGGAGGGTTGTAGTTTTAGACCTGTCATGGAAGGCATCATTGAGAAGGTGACATTTAAGGAGAGTGTTGTAGAAAGTGAGGGAGTCAGCTAGGCAAGTATTTGGGCAGCAGTGCTTCTGCTAGAGATGAAGTATAAGCAAAGGCCTAGGTCAGAGTGTGCAGATGATAGCCTGCTTCGCTGGTATCAGGAGGCAGGTAAGACTGTGGTAGCGAATGAGGACAGAGAGGTAAATGTGGGCAGAAAGGGTAAGACCTCCAGGACCACCGTAAGAACTCTGGCTTCCACTGTGGGCAAGAAGCGAACCCACGGGGTGGGTGACTAGTGGAATCCTGGAATCAGACCACGGTTAGCAGGACCATTCCAACTGCTCTGATGAAAATGAACCAAGAGGGTGACACTGTGGAAACAGAGACAAGAGTTAGGAAGATCTGGACCAGGATGGGAGCAAGAAGTGGTCAGATTCAGAATTTGCTGGCAGATAGGATGTGGTTACGATAGGTAAGATCAAGAGGACACCAGGGTGAAAATGTGCATTTGATTTTGTATCCATCTTCATGAGCTCGCATTTGGTGGTGAGTTGACGTTCACTTTTCCTCTCAAAGATGTTATCTTCGCATTTGGGTTGCTATAAAGTTTTTTGAACCTAATTCTTCAGTAGAGAATCAGAATGAATATAACATGACTCCAAGTGATGTTGGTCTAGCATGCCTGGACAGGATGGCAGTATTTTTCAAAGTTTATTCCTTGTAACATCTTCCCTATGAAATTTTAGTGAATGTTGTGAGAAAAAAAGTCAAATAAGTTTAGTAAGGACAAAGCTAAATAATGCCTTTGCTATCAGATTGATCAGAGCCTCTAACACATCACAACATATTGTGCATCTTCAAGGTGGCAGTATTATCAGTGTTGAAGGCTAAATTATGTTTCCCTCCCTTTCCCCCCAAATCCATATGTTGAAGTCCCAATCTCCAGTCCCTCAGAATGTAACTGTAATTGGAGACAGCTTCTTTAAAGAAGCAATTAAGTTAAAATGAGGTCATATGGATGAGTCCTAATCCAATCTGACCGGTGTCCTTATAAGAAGAGTAGATCAGGACACAGACGCACAGAGGGAAGATGATGTGAGGACACAGGGAGAAGATGGCCATCAACAAGCCATGAGAGAGGTTGCAGAAGAAACCAATATTGAGGTCACCTTGAACTCCAGTTTCTAACCTTCGGAACTGTGAGAATATAAATGTCTCGTGTTCAAACCACCCAGTCTGTACTACTTGGTTATGACAGCCCTAGCAAACTAATGCACGGAATATCTGTTCCTTTTATAGAATTTCCCTAAGGTGGTACAAAGCTCTATGCTTTAGAAGTAATAGAGCTCAGGTCCACTCAGGATGTATCTGGGGCAACAAGGAAATGACTGATTAAGAAGAAAGTCCCCGAGAAAATATCAGAAGTGACTGCCCAATCATTTAAGGTAAAACAATCAAACAAACGACAAACTTCAAGAAGCAGAAAATGAAAGCAAATTAAGTGGAGGGATAACATTTCATATAAAATGTACACAATGTGTCTTATTTACTTACTTTGGGTACAAGAAATATGGTGAGAATTTCGAGCTAAGGTAAGGAGCTTCCCAGCTGACGATGCACGGTGAATCCCAATAATCAGAGATGATGCTAAGCTGTAATCCAACCTGTGAATTTCACTCACTATTTAGCTGCTGAGATTATGATGAAGGATTGATTGGAATTTGGGAAAAAAATAAGAAATTACTAAACCTATTTTCATTTGGAAATCCAGCACTTAATGGGCTTATGATACACTCTGCCCCATTCATTGCATTTTATTTTGAGAAAGAATTTCTAGCAAAGTTCCGAAAAAATATGCATGCATATATATGTGTATAGTGATGAGTAATGAGTGATATGCCATCAAAATCTATGTCCCATAAAAATATTGGTGGGAAAGTTTTCAGAAGGGAGTGCCAATATGCATGTTACTTGGAAATATATATATATATTTAATATATATAATTATATATATATATTATATATAATATATATATATATTTATATATATATATAAATGAATTTTCTGTCATTTCTGCTATCCAACTCAGTTGATTCATTACTTTTTAAGTGTTTCCTGTAATTTACCAAGGGAAGGAATTTAACACTCTTCCTGAAGTGCATGGGACTCAGAGATAATTAATTTCTTCCCTGTAGACTTGTCCTCAACACCTGATGAGAGGTTACAAAAAGAAATTTCATGTCTTATCCCTGCACTTACAGATGATATCATTAATGACCAGACTAATCAAAGAATGGATCACAAGAAAGAAATGGATACAGAACTAGTAGGTGTATTCCAGGAAGAATTGGATATTTAAAATTCAACATACTGAGTTCTTTCAAAGCAAACTTGAACATGGAGAGATAGTAGCTGAAAGAACATAGCTCACTAGTTAGCTAATTTTAATACGATGTTAATTTGGGGGACCCTTTCCTCTGAGAATACATTAGCTAGCTATACATAGATATTGATGTTAAGAAATCTTAAGTTGATGCCTCATACATTACATGCTTATGATACAAATCCTACTGCTTTTTCTTATTGTTAATCCAGAAGCCTTTACCAACTAGTGTTAATCTCTCCCCTTCTCACCCATCTGTAAGATTTACAGTTGATACATTCTATAGCATTCTATATAAAGTGTTCTACAGTATTCACTTTGGCCTTAGGATAATAAATGAAGTAACTTTGAAACTTCAGGGAGCTTCAGAAATAAACTCTCTTTTATAAAAGAGGGATATTAGGACCTTCCATGAAGTGTTCTTATAAATTTGGAGGTAAAGTATAAAAAACCATGATAGTGTCCAAAAAAGTGCCTCCTATTTTTGATACTGATAACATTATCATCAAGACTCATTATAATCTTACTATGATAATCCAGGGGTGCCTGGATGGCTTAGTCAGTTAAGTGTCTGACCCTTGATTTTGGCTCAGGTCATAATCTCAGGGTGGTGAGATGGAGCCCCATATCAGGCTCCTTGTTCAGTGGAGAGTCTGCTTGAGATTCTCTGCCTCTCCCTTCCTCTGCCTCTCCCCTTCTGTGGGCTCTGTCTAAAAAAATAAAAAAATAATTATATATAATTATAATCCATGCTTCTCATTTTACAGATGAGTAAATTGAGACTTGGTCAATAGAGTTGGATGGACTAGGTTTGGATAGCACCTCCAACTAGCTCCATGGATATTGTGAAAGGTATTTTTATTTCTCTGACTTGCTTTAGAGGAAACCTCAGTTTTTTCATCTCTATTTTAGAGGATACCTCTGAAGATTAAATGATATAACAAGTATAAAATAGCATGCAATGTTGGGCATATTTTAGAAAATAAATGCTAAAAAAGTAAAAAAAAAATAAAATCCTGTAAGATTAAATAAGTAAAATATTTAAGGAATATGAAAAACATCCCTTTGGTATCTTGGTGACTGTAAGGAGTCAGAGAATAGAGTGAGACAGTTCATTCTAAAGCTCTGAGCTTTAATGACACTAGGGAAAATCTGAAACTTTCATATACATGGAATAAGGACCTAGCAACTGGGAGAAAGGGCCAAGTCTCCTTAGAAGGAGATTGAAGCCAAAGGTGCAACCTTCCCTTGACTACCTTGAATGGCCACTAAGAGTATATTTTCATGATAACTCTGGACAGTAAGAGAATAGTGAAGAATATAATAATCGATATTTATTTATTTTAAAAAAGCAGTTTTTATGATGTAAAGTAGAAAGTTCTTGCACTTATGCTACAGTTTAATATGACTTGTATTTCTCTCATGTGAGAAACGTGGACACTTCAGAGTGCAGAGCTTAGAAATTCCCAAGGCAGTAACGTGGCCCTGGTGAGATGGAGCTCACTGTAGAGTAAGTACAAGAATTTTCTGCTTTAAGATAGAAGTAAACGAAGTGCCTTGATCTCATGCTGAGTCCCTGACTAGAATCAGCAGAAACAAACTATTAAAATTGATCCTCTGCCTTTGTTCTATGTTCCTCAGCAGAAGGAAACTGGGAGAAAGAACAGTCACACTTGGGCACCCAGGTAGCTCAGTCAGTTAAGCCTTTGGCTCAGGTTAAGATCCCAGGATCCTGGAATCGAGTTCTGCATCAAGATCCCCCCAAGCTGGGAGTCTGTTTCTCCCTCTATCTCTACCCCTGATCCCTGCTTTTGATCTTTTTCTCATTCTCTTTCTCTGATAAATAAACAAAATCTGAAAAGGAAGGAAGGAAGGAAGGGGAAAGAGAAAGAAAGAAAGAAAGAAAGAAAGAAAGAAAGAAAGAAAGAAAGAAAGAAAGAAAGAAAGAAAGAAAGAAGAAAGAAAGAAGGAAGGAAGAAAAAGAAAGAAAGGAAGGAAGGAAGGAAGGAAGAGTCACACTCCTTTTGTGGAGTCTACTAAGAGCTATTAACCTGTGTGGAGGTTAGGTTTGCTGCTGACAGTGCAAATCATGCATTGCACAACTTCTGGGAGCCTCAGTCACATTGTCATCATTTATTATGTGTACAGTTATAATGCATGTTTTAAGTAGATTGGAATCAAATGACTTGAGGAACCAGTTCTTTTGTCTGATTGGCACAAAGTTGCCATATTGGCTGCTATGAAGGCTGGGTTGGGAGAAGACTCTTGCCAAAGTCAGTGAAAGGGGCACAAATTAGAAAGAAATGGCCAATGACCTTTAGGGATGGGTTCCCATACAGCATGAGGGCATGCCCAGAGACAGTGCTATTTGTACTGTTACATCTGAGTAGAAGGATGTTGCACGTATTTGTAAAATCAGGGTATGTAGCCAATAAAGTAAATCAAACATTTTGTCAACAGAAATTTGATGGAGAGAGAGAAATTGTTCCAGAATGTCAAGTCAGATGGGTGGGTACAAAATGGAGCATTTATTGTTGGTACCAAGGAGGTTGGAAGCAAGTTGGAATATGGGTGGGAAGGGTTGATTAATAACTTTTTTGGAAAATATTTGTGTAGAACCTGTCCTTTTATAGGACCTGAGATACATCTTTCCACTTAAAGGAGAAAGAGCAGGTCTATATATGTACTAAGGGGTCATGGGAGGTCTAAGGTTATTAGAGGCATGAAATACTCAAAGGATTTTGTGTAGGAACTCAGAGACAAATGTCATGACTGTTGGGTAAATGTTAATTCTACCCCTGTGTTAGGTCACTAAGAGTTACATTAAGTTTTCATTTCTTATTATAAGATCTTCACACCGGACATCACATCCCTTTGTCATTTGTCACTGTCTTGGCTCTTGGCTTAACATGGTGTTTCTTTCCACGATCAATTTCTCCTTTTCTGACTTCCTCATGCTTGAGGAAGACTCAAAACAAGACTTCAAATTAAACAGGGTAAATTCAACAATGGAATCACATTCTAGAAGCTGTAGTAAATGACGGCAGAGAAACACACACCCCAAGTTGCAGGAGAACATGGCGGGAGGTAGCATCAGCTGAGCAATGCCAACACAATGTTGGATGGTAGATTAGTGGTAGCTAAATGGCAGAGCAGGGAAAATGGAACCCTAACACAATGCAACTGAGTTGAGGGGAGAAACAAGGAGACACCCATGAAGAAACAAGTTGAAGTGGGATAATTTTCACAAATTAGATCACTAGGCATCTTTCATGCTGGGATTTTTGGTGGGAATACATCAGACTGCTGTTTACAAGACTATATAAGGAGCAGTTAGCTTCCTGTGTTTGCCTTGCTCATAAGCACAACTAGGCAACTGTAAGAGAGAAGAAAGGTTTTCTCTTTGGAGATGGTAATGTCAGGGACAGCCCAAGGCAGAAGTGAGGTACCTTCTGGAAACAAAGGTATTATGGGAAAGTCAGCAGGAAAGAAACAGGATGCTTAGCCTTTGTCCTTGCTCTTCTGAGAGGACAATGGCAGACAGGCTTCTATCCCTCTGGCAGGAGCTGAGAGGATGCTTGGTTGAAGAAATAGACCAACAGAAGACAGAATTCCTATAGAAGCTGTCACCTAGAGGCCCAGCAATGAAATGGCTGTGGTCTGCCTGATCTACTGGCTGTAGAGCCTTTCTGGCAACAATTGGCACACACAAGGTTTTCCATCAGCTTTTTAGTCTCGACCTTAAACATGACGAAGGGCCAGCAGATATTTGAGGGCAGCTTCTGACATAAAGGGATGATACCACAGTTTTTTAAAAGCACAATTTTCAGAAGAGGAATTTGATCAAAGCAGAAACATGCAAGAAGCAGAATAACATCTATAAATTAGATCCTTAGATATATAAAATAAGATGTATATGGAACAAGATCAGGAAACTAGAAAATATGAACATGCAGGGAAAAAATTCTATAGGAAATTGAGCTATTATGGCAGTAATAATAATAATAAAATAATAAGAATAATAAAAGAAACAATGAAATGGTTAGAAAATAGGGTTAAAGTAATTTTCCCAAAAGCAGAAGAGATAGATGACAAACGTTAATTTTTTAAAAGATTTTATTTATTTATTTGACAGAGAGAGATCACAAGTAGGCAGAGAGGCAGGCAGAGAGAGAGGGGGAAGCAGGCTCCCTGCTGAGCAGAAAGCCTGATGCAGGGCTTGATCCCAGGACCCTTAGACCATGATCTGAGCCAAAGGCAGAGGCTTTAACCCACTGAGCCACCCAGACGCCCCTGGATGACAAACTTTAAAGAAAATATTAGAAATTTAGAGGATCACAGGAGGTTTAAAAGTTGCTTAAGTTCTAGAAAGAGGAAGGATACAAAAAAGGAGGAGATGTTCTAAGCAGAAAATACCTTACTAAAATTAAAGGGTGTGTATTTTAATACTAAAAAGAGCTTACCATTGAATATAAATTTCTAGGCCCAAGATGGAGCCTCTCCTGCACCAGATGCTATGTCAACAAACTGAAATTCAGGCAATTTCCATGCTTTTGTGAAGGCTTTCCCTTGCCAGGAAGAAGGACATGTGGTCAGCCAATCTCCGGACACCAAGCCAACGCTCAATTTCTCACCCCAAACAAAGCTGATCATGTGTTCCCAGCCAATCAGATATTTTCTATGCTTTTCTCTTCCTTGTTCTTTATTCTTTATCTAATAAAAAGTCCTACCTTCTGCCCCATTTTGCATTTCTCCAAATCAAAACTACCCACTTTATGAAATGTTAAATGAAATTTGTATCACCTAAATTGTCTTCTTCAAACATTTTTTTAACATCAGTACCCGAAGCAATGGGGGAAAATTCCACAATAAGGCACCCCATTGTAAAATTTTATAGAATGGGGATTTATAAAATACTCTAAAAGTTTTCAGAAAGAATATATGGGACATACAAGGAGGCTTAGGAATCAGAACAGTGTCAGACTTCTCCAAAGCAATCTTAAAAGCAAAGCCTACTGCCTTCAAGTTCTGAAAGAAATAAAATTTTATCCCCAGATGATCTATCATTTAAGTGTGATGGTAGAACAAAGATATGTTCAAGTGTTCAAGGTCTCAAACAATTAACCTCTCATGCGTTTTTCTTCATGAATACAGTGGAGAGAGTAACCAAAAAAGAAGTCAAGAGTTTCAAGAAATAAGATAGCCAGACAGAGTAGAGTTGAAGAGAATTCTCAGAAGAGTGAGGAGGAACCCAAGAAAATGGTGGTGTAGACAAAAGTCTTAAGTGACAGGTCAGAGAGATTCTGGGCTGGTGAACATGTGGAGGTCCTAGAGGGTAACACCCACAGGAGGGCGTGGAAGTTTTGTGCCCCTTTCTACAAATCTTTCCATGTGTATCTCTTCCATTTGGTGCTTCCCAAATTGTATCCCTTTAGGATAAACCTGTAATCAGGAAGTAAACTGTTTCCCTGAGTTCTCTGAGCCACTCTCAGAACGTACTGAGGCCAAGCAGAGGTCATGAAAACCTCTGATTTATAGTCAAGTGGGGTTAGAAGTACAGGAGACCACTGGACTTGGAATTGTTTCTAAAGTTGGGAAAGGGGAAATTCGTGGGACTGAACCCTTAACCTGTGGGATCTGATGACCATATTCCAACCCCAGGTGGCTATCCTCAGGAAAGAGTGACATTGTGGGACATCCAGATGGTGTGCAGGGAACTGGAGAATTGCTTGGTATGGAATGCCCACACCTCTGGTGTCAGAAGGAAAGTTCTGTGAACGGTAGAGCAGACTCACAGAGAGAGTTTTCTCTTCTCACATCATGTTGGGTGTTTAATTCATAGTTCAGAGTTAAACAATAACAACACCAAAAAGAAGAAAGAAAGAAAGAAAGAAAGAAAGAAAGAAAGAAAGAAAGAAAGAAAGAAAGAAAGAAAGAAAGAAAGAAAGAAAGAAGAAAGAAAGAAAGAAAGAAAGAAAGAAAGAAAGAAAGAAAGAAAGAAAGAAAGAAAGAAAGGAAGGAAAAACAATGCAGATTTTAAGTCCTGGAAAAGTAAGCTGCATGCAAAAGGAAGTGCAACCAAAGCACTACAGAGAACAATTATAGATAAAATTTGCATATCAAAATGGTATAAATGCTGGATAGTGGCTTCTCCAAATTAGCTGCTGGAACTATATTGGGTGGATGAAGATGCTAGAGGCAGTGGAGGCTCATGTTTGGAGTCGAGATGGCCATAACATTCTATATCTCATGGTAGAATATCAATCAATAATAGCAAAGGCCAAAAATCAGATCAGAGATAGTTCGTTCTGCTAAAACATATGTCTCTTATGGGAATTGGTTTATTCATATTTGCTGTGCATAGGTATGGTTCACGAGTGATTTCTTTTGGAAGCTATTTTGAAGCTATTAAAGGCAAACATTCTCAAAATTTAAGAGGAAACCATTAGCATTTTATGACTATAACTTTAAGAAAAATAAAGCTGGCAAGTCCTACAGAAATACCTTCCATGGGAGCTAATAGTGACATTTTAGTGGCTTTCAAAATCACTGGGGACACTGAGGACGTATTGATGAAGAGGCTACAAAGACATCCCTCTATGTTAGGAAAAGGAAAGATTGAGTATGAAATCTACAGCCTGTGAAAGGTTTTTAATTGTGATCAAACTGGTCACTTTTAGAAGCAGATGCCCTTGAGCATTGACATTTTGGCAGAGAATATATGAGCCCCAGGGTATGAGGCTGCTGAGGATCTGGGCATTCCATGCTGGGTGCAAATGTCACCAGAGATTTAGTTCTGTGACTCTTTTTATTAGGCTTGTTATTGTTTTAGTTGATGCACCACATTTCAACATCCATAGCTTTTGAGTGGTCTGCCCTTAATCCTAGTTTTCTCATAAATCTGCTATTTTTAGGCTTTTTGGTAATACATTTGACATTAGAGCAGAAATGGCTATGCTTAGAAGTATGGAGATAAATGCCAGAAGAAACAGCTAAAACCAGATGAAATTACTGCCTTCGGAGAGCAGTGGTTGAGGGAAGGGAAGTTTGTGGACATGGGCATTCTCTTTTCTTTATAAGCCTACTCTGTAGAACATTGATAAAAATAACCTTTAAGCATATTAATAATTTCTGATCAAAAGATTTAAGCAGTTATGTGTCTAAGCAATGTAACAAGTGAGTTATATGTTAAGCAGGTTATATGTCTAGCAATATAACAGATTAGATAAACTTATATCCTCTTATTACACACCACTCAAAAATGTTGAATACATCATAGGAAGCAGCCTTTGAACACATAGTTGAGTGCTTAAGAAAGTAAACCAGGGACTAAACATGGGTACGGAATTAAAAACTAGGGTGGTGGGCATGAGCTTCCAGGGGAATTGAGTTGAAGAGTTGACTGGAGGTTTCAGTAAGGGGAGATGCTGAGACTGAGAGCCATATATAACACCAAGATCCCCAACTGGCAACTGGCTCCTTTCACAAATAAATGATATATACATATCATATTTGATATACACGATACATATGGTCTGCTCTCTGAATACTACAGGGGAAAATCAATCTCTCCTCTATTTTTTTGTTACCATAACTTTTATGCAAGTTTGAAGGTTACATTCATACTATCCCCTAAGCTAATAAATTAAACTAAAATGAACTAGTTATATCCCAAGGTGCTTGGTAAAAGCCAACACAAAGTACATCCTTAACTAGGCCACTCAAGAGATTCACATATAAAATTCAGCTGAACATGAGCTTGCAGACCAAAATTACAAAATCCACAAAGGAAACAATCTAATATTTAGTCATTCATATTTAGTCAATCAACACATATTTATCAAGACCAGTGGTATGCCAGACATTGATATGGGCACTGGGAAAACAATGAAAGAAGAAATACAAGGGTTCCCAAAGGAACTTACATGGAAGTGAAGAGTCAATTATGTTAGTCTCCAATAATGTTGGTTAAAGAAATAAAATAATAAACTTAACCTCCAATAAAATGTGTTTAAAATGATAAGGTAAAAGAGGAGAAAGAAAAAAAATTAGGTTTCATGTGGATGTATATGTGTGTATATATATTAGCATGTGTGTATACCTTAATCCTATCTATACACTCATGTACACACACACACACACAAACAAACCAGAAAATAGTAAAATATGCATATTTTCTAAAATCTTTTTTTCTGTACCATGGTTAATGATTATAACATTTTCCTTATATTACCTATTTCGCATTTTTCTTCACCTCAGCCAGAACCTTCGCTGGTCAGCAGATTTATCTTATAGAGTGATCCAAACCTGAATCCCCACTGGCCCTGTCTCATTTGGGTTGCTGTGCTTTCCAGCTAACTTTGGAAATAGGAAGTGGGAATATGGAAATAGGAAGAGGAGCCCCTAGGAATGTCCCCAAGGATCCAGAAGTAGACCTCTCTCTCTTAATTCTCCTTGCCTACTGGGATCAGCCATCCCCTCCCGTGAGCTAACCCCTGGCTTTTCCTCACCTTCCTCATTAGGCTATGGGTAGGGACCAGTGGAGATAATGTGGGCATACCAAGTGCCAGGTAGGTAGTAGGGTCGCTGAAAACCTAAGTCCCTCCCCTTAAGTGTTCCTTCAAATGCTGCCCATTTATTTTATTGAAGATTATTGTTGGGGCCCTTCTGAAGAGGTGCCCAATAAATAACCCTCTTGCTTCCCTCAGTTTTGAACACTTTGAGGAAAGTTTTGTTTTGTTTTATTTTAATGGATACTTAATTATCACCCCTTAATGGCTAAAGCCAAACTAAAGGATGTCGCTCTAAGGATGAGTCAATCTCTGAGCTCCAGGACATAGTGGCATGTGTTTGCCCCTCTAGTCCCTGCAGCTCAGGGGAGAAGCTGGACCAGATAAGATCATGTGCTCCTGTGGAGATCATTTCCACAGGAAGATCATTTCCTCCTAAGAAGAAAGCAGAAGTTGGAGCCCAACAGAGCCAGCTGATTCTTCCTAAGTTCACCAATTAGGGTACTTCAGTCCACCATCCCTATGGAGACTAGGGAGAGGAGAGGCTGGAGGCAAAGATGATATTTGCTTAGATGAGAAAACCCTTTACAGCAACACCAGGAGGGGCAGCTTTCCACCCCACCAATTATCAATAAATATTTAGGATGAGCGAGATCTGCTTACCCCTCCTGAGGGGTAGGAGTGAATGCAATATATCCAACCTGTCAGTAAGACGTAACCAGTCTTCCTTCCTGAGAGGGGAGCCATAAGGAACTCCAAAGAAAGGTGAAGATGCCAAGTCTGGGGCCCTCCAGACCCTGGAATCCTACTGAAAGGGAATTTTAGTGCCTTTTGACTCTGTTTTATCCAAGGTCAGATGAATTGTCTGTTCAATATTGTTTTCTGAAAACTTCATATATTATGCACAGAACATTCTGTTGGGATAAAGTCCAACTCTGGGTAGGATTAAAATAAAACATAGATTCAATTATATTTTTAGTCATTTGATAGGGGGAAAAAATATATCATCTTATGTGTCAATACCCAGAAAGTTTGGATACTTCATATGTTAAGAACAAAACAAACACAAATTATTCTGATGTTCTTTCTTTAAATCCCCAAATCCCTGTGTTTCTGCCAGGTGTCACAGTACTTTTTTTATTTCAGCAATGAATACACAATGGCACCACTTCTTGGAAATCCTAGACCAGAGACAGAATTATCTCCCTCGTTATTTATTTCTACAAACCACCTCCCATACTCAAATTGCTCCTCCCTTCTTCTCATCTCATGTCCTGTCCTGTTTTCCCAGGGTGCGCAGGTTGGAGAACCACCCTCTTTTCACACAGGCAGAGGGTCTGTTTCGGGGACAATTGTGTCGTGTCCTCTGAAGGGGGCCATCTGTTCACCTTGGCGGATTGAGTGTCTCATTACTTGTGAAGATTTCTAAATTGGCTCCTGTTCCTGGATTAGAATCCACACCTTTTAATTCTTCCACTTGAATACCCTTGGCGCCAGAATCTCCTCTGGGGCTGGGGAGGTGGTTTCTTTGGCCCCTCAGGAGATATTTGATCAGGGCCCTGATTTTTCGACATCGTTCCGCTTCTGTCCCTGTCAGCAAGCAACTCATTCCTCCTCAGCCCCGCATGGTGAATGGACTGTAAACCCACAGAATGTTGACACTATTTCCCAATTAATCACTGATTCCTAAATAATTCAGAGGGTAATATAGTGAGAGAGACAGGGTGAGTCAAATTACTGAAAACTCTGCTAAGTAGGCTCATTATTTGCAACTCAAGTTAACTTTGCCACAGACCACTAATGCCAGGTTAGTTAGCAATATAGAGATGCTCCTAACTGGTCTCCACTCAGTTATTCTGACTGAGAAGAAATACAAGAGAAGAAGTAGAATAAACAAGAAATAGAAGATAATAGCAAACCATCCATGCCCTTATTTATCATTATAAATGCAACCATGGCCTTTCTTCCCCAAACTGAGAAAACTGTGTTATGAAGGAACTAAATCATATTTTGTATCTCTCGAGCCAACGAACTGAGTGCCAGTTTGCCAGGAATAGCATCGACTGGAGAAAGATCAAGTTGAGGGGACCAGCATTTATTGGAAACCTATTACATATTAGTCATTTTTAGGTGTCTTGTTCTGGATGTCCTTTAATCTTCCTAGCCGCCTTTTAAGGAGGAGTTTAGAAGCTGCACTTCACGGATGAGGAAGGGGTACTTGGAGAAGCTAACTAAAACATTCAAAGTTTCCCTGTCTGGAAATTTGCTGAGAGAGTGGATTTCAGATGCGCTCAGGACACACACACAATAACTATTTGAAGAGATGGGTATGTTAATTAGCTTGACTAGTAATCATTTCACTGTGACGTTGAAACATCATGTTGTACATCTTAAATATGTACAATTTTGATTTAATGAATAATATAATCGTTTCTTTTTAAAAAGGAGTTAGAAATGAGGCCTAGCTTAGCCTGAAGACACAGTCGCTCCATTCCAACACACACGCGCGCACACACACACACACACACACAGACACATTGTGGTCTAATTCATTCAGTGCATTTTGTTGACTTGTAAGCTCCTACGAGCCAAGTACTCATCAAACCCTGAGGATAGAGCTCTAACAAATCCCTGCTTTCATGAAGCCTCTTTTCCAGTGGTAGAGGCCCATATTAAACCAATAATCACAGAACTATATTGAAAGGCTTCAGGTTTCTGATCTGACGTGTAAAGAACTTGGAAGTATTAACTCTTATCCTCAAAATGACAAAAAAAAAAAAAAAGAGGGAGAGAGAGAGACTAACCCAAATGAGAATCAGAAACTATTCTTAGATCCATCAGATGATCAAGCCAGCAGGGCAAACCACCACCCCAGACACTGAGGATACAGGTGCAAACAGAGAATCTCAGCTTACTCGGAACAGAGTTTGCCACACAACCTTGTAGGAACTTCTGAAACTATAACACTCAAGCAAGCTGTTGGAGTCCAAACCCTGTGCCAGTCTGAGAGACAACATCCTGAGGGCACCTCCCCAGCCCCGCACTTCTGAGAGTTTTCCCTCCAGGAGAAGGGACATACTCAGTCTCCTCTAGCTTTCCTGTCTCACTTACAGAGAAGAAGGAAGCTGAGAAATGAAAGTCACAGCCCAAGGACACAGGCTCACTGTGAGACTGAGACCTAATCATAGGACTACAGAACACTTCCCTTTCTTCTACACCTACCACCCCATCAACAGTGTTTCTGTATAACCACAGATTACTACTGACATATAATTAAAATCACATAAAATCACATATAAACTGTCTGAAATACATCACAAATCCAGCCACCCCCTTCCTTTCCTTTCTCATGACTATGACCTTAGTGCAGATTCTTATCACTTCTGCGAACCAGTAAACGATCTTCCTAGTAGGTATTCCTTGTTTAGTTATTCTCTAAATTAGCTCCACAGAAATCCCTCTGAATATTGGACCTGATCACTGCACGTGGTTCGTGTAGAGGGAGGGAGTGTAACCAAATGACTGAGCATAGGACTCTTTGACTCAAATGCCACGGTTCAAATCCCAGCCCATCTAAGGTGAGATTCTTCACCCCTGCAATGGAAACATGACAGCACTCATGTACCATCTTCACACCACCATTGTCGTTCCTTTATTGATTGCTTCCTGCATGTCAGGCACTGTTTTGGGGGCCGGGGATAAGAAGATGACTCTATAAGGCAACCAAGCCATCTGGAACATGCTAGGAAAACATAGAGGGAATGAATTTGTCACTCAGATAAGGAGAAATAAGGAGACACAATCCACTACAGGAGGCAGAAGAGTGAGAGGCTGGTGCATCCACACGTTACAGCAAAGCTTCTGCTGCATCTTCATGCCAACCCCAGGTCCTGCAGAATCCATCTGGTCTCCACAGCTCAGTGACTGTACAGGTCAGACTGTCTTGGATCAGTTCCAGGGGTTGCAAATTACAAACTCTGGATGCAGGCAAATCACTTAGACCTCCACGAACCTTGTTTGTTCATGTCTTAAATGCAAATAACAATGGTTTAACCACATGTGGTGCTCATGAGAATGGCATGAGTGTTGTATATAAAGAGCATAGTTCCTTGTGTGTGCTGAAGGCTCAGTATATGGATTATTATTATTGGGGCTCAGAGTCAACAGAAACCACTGGCCGGAACAAGGAAAGCTTGGGAAGATCCAACTGTGTAGTAGACTGTAGACCCTGCTGGTTGGAGATTCACTCAGCTCCCTTCGGCACTCATTTTTCCTGCATTAACAACATCCTCTGGCACACGCCTGTGACTTCTTTAACTCTGACTGGGAGAGGGTGGAGGCACTAGAGAGCTAGTGCTTCTGTAAGTAGCTCTCAGCCAATGATGGACAAGGGTTCTTCTTGGATAAACAATCTAGCTCAGCCATCCAGCAGGGCAACACTGCGGAATGGTCCATGCTGTTGTGCAAAGGGCCCCAGTGGGATTAGGCCCAGCTGTACATGGTCACCTGCTCGTCAGTGCACCTGCACTGACTTCCTTCTTTCCCCATCTCACTTCCTAGCTCTCTCACCTGTGTTTCCTAGTCACCTCCCAAAGAAACTACTTAAACTCAAATCTTTCTTTCAGGATGATCTTCAGAACCTAGTGCAAAACATAGTCAGTGATGGAAAGATTCTAAATATAATGAGAGTGGCATTCTAGTTGGGGTGGGGAAGAATTTGAGGCTGAGAAATATAAAGTGACTGGGATGATATATTATTTAGCTACTAATTTGTGTTTTACTCTCCTGTTTGGGACTGAATGTTTATGTCCCTCTGAACTTCATATGTTGATATTCTAACCTCCAATGTGATGGTATTAAGAGATGAGTAAGAGGTCACAAGGTCATGAGGGTAGAGCTCTTCACTAATGGATTAGTGACCTTATAAAAAAGACCCCAGAGAGCCCTCTCCCTCTTTCACCATGTGAAGATACAAGAAGATGGACATCCATTACCCAGGAAGTGGCTTCTCACCAGACACTGAATCAGCGAGAACCTTGATCCTAGACTTCCCTGCCTCCAGAACTGTGAGAAATAAATGTTCCATGTTTAAGCCCTCTGGTTTATGATATTTTCATTATAGTAGACTAAATGGATTAAGATATCTCCCTGTATTTGTCTTCTCTGGCATTCTGAGCAGATAGCCAGGTCTTTTTCCACTTTAACTTAGAAAGGGATATGTAGCAAGACAAAAGCAGAAATTTATTGCAAACAACCCCTGTCTTGGCCCTTATTCTCCAAAGGGCTGGCTAAGTTCTATAGGGGTGGGGGAAAGAAGCAAGGTTGATTGAGATTTCCCTTAAGGCTAAGAAGGTGATATTTGTAGGTAGATGATAGATGTGTCAGACTATGAAGTCAGAGGGATTCAGGAATCAGCAAGACTTCGAAAAGGAAATGTCCATGAAATACACCGAGGAAGTCTGGACCTGAAACAAGGATTTCTGTGCCCCTCCCTGGGCCAGACACCACATGGCCTCCTTGCTTTAAGGACTTTGTAGGCTGAGACAACTGGGATATCAGCAGCAATCCTAATTAGATATTTTGGGGGGCACCAAGTAAGCCTCCAGAATTCTTTTGAAACTTTAAAAAGAGAATGGGGTACTAATAATGAAAGGTGTTTTTTTTCCCCTAGTCCAGTGAATGAATAGAGGCTTAGAGTCAAGATTTAATAAGGAAAAGTAAATAAATGTGATATTATTTAGACCTGAGTTCATTTAATAAGATACTCATGAGCCGTCTGTGAAAACGTTGAGTCAGACCAATGCATAGGTTCTTCTGGATAAAGCAGAGGGTGTAAAGCAGGATGGAAAAAGGAAGGGAGGGGGAGTGTTTCAACAGACAGAATGGAACACTGTTGTGCCAAAGTCCATTCTTAGCATTCAACTGGCCCTGGTGAGATCAGCACCATATTATAGCTGTTCTCTTGGCTATACCTTCAGACTATTACCCAGAATCTGGACTTGACATTTAATGTTTGTTCCAGCCTGGAAGGTACATGGATGGAGCCATTTGGAAGACAGGATGGTCCACCTGGATCAAGTCCAATTTTCATGGACAGTCATGACTCTCCTCTTGAAGACTTGTGTAGCGTATCTAGATTCTCAAGGAGCAAGGTTGAGTTAGTAGAGAGGAAGGAAGCCGCACCCCTCCTTGAAAATGCATACTGAATTATTAGCCAGCAGCATTTGACTTTGATGATCAGAAGACAAAATGCCAAATGTGGTGAGTGAATCAGCTCACCATAGAAACTGCCTTCTTCAGGACCACTCCCATAACCCTCAAGGTCAGAGTGTGTCTGACTGATGGCTACTCTGACATTTCTGCTATTCACTAAAGAGCCATGTCAGATGTAGGATAGGATTTGCGGTGAGACGAAGCTCAGAAGCTATGGCTAAAGCCTTGAGACTGAGTCCTGTTAGTCCTGTCTCCTATTATCTTTGTAGTTAATAATATGCATACCAAGTAAAATCTTCATGAGAATCAAATGCAGTATGGCAGGTGCAGACAATTTATCAACTGTCAAGGATAGATACTGGCTGATATTATACCTTTTATAAATGGCACTGCTGATGATCATTTAACTTCTTCAAACAAAGTCAATAAAATAATACCAATATTCACACAATGCTTGCTCCAGGCAGTAAATATATTATGCTATAAAACTTTTACATATTTTAACTAATTTTATCACCACACGAACCCTACATGATAGATACTGTTATAGTCCCCAGGTTACAGAAGAAGAAACTGAGGCACACAGGAGTTAAATGTCTCACCCAGGGTCATGTAACTTGTAAGCAGTGGAAGTAGAATTTCAATGAGAGTGTCTGGGGGCACCTCCGTGGCTCAGATGGTTAAGCATCTGCCTTCGGCCCAGGTCATGATCCCAGGGTCGTGAAACGAAGCACCATATCAGGTTCCCTGCTCAGCAGGGAGCCTGCTGCTCCCTCTACCTCTACTGCTCCCCCTGCTTGTGCTCTCTCAATCTATCACGTAAATAAATAAAGTCTTTAAAAAAAATAAAATAAATCAGAGTGTCTGGTCCTAGAGTCCTTCATTTTACCAGCTGGCTATGCTGCTTTTCTGAATTTTTGTCCATAAGTGTTCTCCCATCTTATGGTACCTTCCATTCCTTCTAGATGTGCTCATTTAATTTGTGTAGTCATTCTCCCCAAGACCATGTATCCCACGTATCATGGTGCACCACACAAGCCTAGGTCCAGGATGCCCATTGTAAGTGACGATGAGCTATACATACTTTGTCTAATGCTTTTGAAACCCTTCAAAGGTACAAAAGGATTCAATCTGAGCAGACACAATTTTATACATGTGTGATAGTTAATTTTATGCATCAACTTGCCGGGGACTTGGTGCCTAGATGTTTGGTCAAACATTATTCTAGATGTATCTGTGAAGTTTGGTTTTAGATGACATTAATATTTAAATCTGTGGACTTTGAATAAAGCATAATACTTTTTGTAATACAGGTGGGCCTCATCCAATCAGTTGAAGGTCTTACTGAACAGAAGACTGACATTCCCTGAAAAAAAAGAATTCTGCCAGTAGATGATCTATGGACTCAAACCATAACTCTCCCTTGGGTTTCCATACTGCTGGCCTGCTCTGCAGCTCTTGGATTTACCACACCTCTGCAATCACGTGAACCTTAAAATCTCTCCATGGATGAATGGATGGATGGATAGATAGATACATAGGTAGACACACAGATATATAGATAGATAATAGACAGACACATAGATACGTAAATAATAGATACAGTGATACTGTATAGATATATAGATACAGATACATAGATAATAGATACAGAGATACTGAGACATAAGATAAATATTCATCCCAATGGTTCCCTATCTCAGGAATAGCTACAAAATGGGAATGCTCATTAAGTGGCCCCTCCACTTGCAGGTTTAATGCAGAGAATGGAAGGAAAATGACGTGGCTTGTGGGGTAGAAATAACTTGACTTGAAGGAGATGTCAGACCTTTAACACCAAACAGACTGTCAGTAACAGTAAAAGAGTGGCCCTTCCTCCTGCCAACATCAGCACCCTGAAGATGCCTAGAAGCTGAATTCCCACAGATGTGGGAAGTGCATCCTATTGGAGTTCTGATACGAACTAACGGGAGCCACATGAGGCTCACTACAGCCAAGCATGTGCCAATAGGGAAGTGGACCATTTTTAGTAAGCCAAGAAACATTTATTGAGCTCTTCTTTCTTCCTGATGGTGCTCCTGGGAGTTTGCTCAGCCCTGGAGTTCATCCTGGACACAGTGCAGAATGATAAAGAAACATGGCAACAGGCACAAGAGAGCTTTAGAAGGGGCAGGGGTGGTAAACACCACAGCAGAGCATGGGAAAGCTTTCCCAGAATTTAGCAGGAGGTGACCTTAAAGGAGGCAGAGCCAGTTACCTGGAGGTTAGGACAACCTTGATTGCAGGAGCTTGAAAAAGAAACAGGAAGTGAGAAAGTGCAGAAAGTAAAGGGAACAAACATCAAAGAAAATGTAGAGAATATGAATCGGTCTTTCCATAAGCTTAGCATAAGAAAAATGTAGAGTTAAGTCTTTCTCTCTGATTCATTCTCTTCTCCCTTCCCTTCCCTTCCTTTCTCTTCCTTTCACTTCCTTTCTTTTCTTCTCTATCCTTCCCCCTCCTTTCTGTTCCCCTTCTCACCTCTTTCCTTCCTTTTCCTTTAGTATTGGACATGGAGGGCCTCCTTGAACATGTTTATATTCTGAGAAGGCGTGGAGACTTATAGGGATAATTGATGGACAGAGTCTTTAAGGAAGTTGGAGATGACAGATTTCGAATAGAGCTGGGACAGTTGTGTGCCAAGCTCTTTGCTTACACTGGGGATCCTAACCATCCCTATCACATCTTGCTCTTCTTGTCAGCCAGTTGTCAAATATCAGGAAAGAACACAAAGCACCTGGAGCAGGCAGTATCTGCACTCCACCCACATCGTCTTGAATTCTTTGTACATTTCTGTATTCACTGTTTGTGAATCAACTTGTTTGCTTATTTACTTCATGTACCAGCAAGGTTTCTCAAGTTTTCTTTGGCTTCTCACACAAATAACTATGGTTTTTCCTGGAGGAACTGCCCTCAGGCTACCTGCAAGCACAAGTAACAGGAGATATCTGGGAATGTGTTCATCCCAGGTAGCCTTTGACCACTAATAGACAGATACAGGGATGCAGGTAAGCCCAATACAGGTAAGCCCAATTCTCTTGTTCTGGTATCTACAACTCATAAGGCACATTTTCCAATTAAAGAATTTCCCTCTGGGGGAGTGCCTGGCTCGCTCAGTGGGTTAAAGCCTCTGCCTTAAGCTCAGGTCATGATCTCAGGGCCCTGGGATTGAGCCCCTCATCGGGCTCTCTGCTCAGCAGGGAGCCTGCTTCCCCCCTTCTCTCTGCCTGCCTCTCTGCCTACTTATCATCTCTCTGTCAAATAAATAAATAAAATCTTTAAAAAAATTTAATTAATTAAAAAAAAAAAAGAATTTCCTTCTGGGAAAGGTGGAAGCCAGTCCTCTGGGACACATTGCTTGAGTTCTTGGTTTGTTTGGCTTCCTCCTCTTCCCTTCCCTGCTTCCTCCACTCCCTACAGGTCTCTGTCATGAGACCATCTTTACTAAATAGCTTGCAAACAAATCCTTCTTCAGAATGGACTTTCCAAGACCCCCACTTAAAACAGATGCTTGTCTAACTCAATTAGAGCAGTTGAGAAAGAATATTCCAGGCAAAGTAATTAGCCGGATCAAGAGCCACGGGTGGGGAAAAGGAGCCAAAAGACCACTTCAACCAGGCTTGTGGGTGGAGACAAGGTGAACAACCTTAAGAAGCACCCATCCTTTTGGAGAAGACAGAGATAACAGTGGGTCAATCAAAGTTTCAATGTTGTTCCTGTCTTTTCCTTTTGAGATTAAAGTGTGGGAGGCAGGACTGGATTTGGGTAGGTAGGTTAGCAGAATTTCTTCTGGTTTACCTCTGTACTTGAGCACCATAGGGCAACTCTGGCTGTTATCCCACATCTGTTTGCAGGGCACCTGCTTGGTGCCCCCCATGTGCCGTGCTCCGTCTCAAGAGCAAATACACGCTTGTGTTCCCCAGGAACTTACACAGTAGAGGAGAGTAAGTGGCAGCCCAAGTTGGTAAGAGCCCAAGGCTGTGGGATTCAGAGGAGAGGGAGCCAACTGCCTAAGGGCTTGAAGAAATTTCTCTCCCCACTGAGGGCCTAGCATGAGGGCTGGGTCTCCAGTGGGCATTTCAGATGAAATGCAGAGTCAAGGGGTTAGGAGGGCACGGTTGGCCCACGACCCGCAGCACAAACCAGATTCCTCCCTGCATTCCATCAGCCAGACTGGGAACACGTAGTAGTAGGTACCTACCTCTGATAAAAGGAATTCTGTTAATTTGGTAAATTGCCCTCTGAGACTGACATGTATACTCAAGAAGTGTCTTTCCTTTTTTTGGTTGTTGCTGTTACTTTGCTATTTCTTTTGAGTAATGGTCTTGCAGAACTAATAATTAGCATACAATTAAATACAAAAGCAATCAACCCAGGAAGATGCCTCCTATAATTTGCTGCAGTCTCGCCTGAGCCCTGAATCCCTTTTACTGTCTGATAACTCAAGCCTGCGTAGCAAAACATCCAATTATGAGCAGCCCAGATATTGAAGGAGTACCTGGATGCAATATAAAATCAAACAAATCAGGGCTGTCTTGTTTCCTTAGCAGCCTGCAAGATGAGGCCTCAGCAGGTAGCAAAATACACACCTGACCCTAGGTCCTATTGAATGGTTAACAAAAACAACTTGGCCGAGAAACCTTGGAAATAAAAGAGGGAAGCTTTTGGTCATGGCTTTCTTTGCTTTGCTGTCAAAACATTTGCTTAGGAGAGAAATGCTGTATATCCAGACCAGGTTAGTGCACCAAATACAGTTCTGAGGGCAACACTGATCATTTGGTAAAAGAGGCAGCCAGGAGCTGTTCCTTGAAGTTCGTTCTGGGCCAAGCACTTTAAGAATAGTGTCGCTAATTTTCACAATAATCCTGCCAGTGGGTCTATTATCCTCATTTTGCCCTTGGGAAACAAAGACTCTGGGAAGTTCAGTAGAAACTTATCCTGGTGAATGGGTTATGGAGGAAAGGGACATTTTAGGCTTTCCTAGGGGAGAGTACATGTGGAGTAGGGAAAGACATATTCATTATTACAGCAGGGTATATTTTGCAAACTGAAAAAAAAAAAAAACCTGTTACAACACAAACAGAAATTAAAAACAAAAAAAACAAAGCTGGGCCTAATCTGCCCATCCTACAGAGCTAGCAGAAGGTAGGTCGTGTTTCCCTTGGGTCAGAGTTTCCTGAGGTGCAGAGGACACCTCGGCATGACTTCAATCCCGGGAAGGTTTTCAGAATCTGTTGAGGTCCCTGTGATGTTCAAGTTCATCAAAATGTTGCATGGCTTACAAAACGGTGGGAAACACTGAAGGCACCACACATTCCAGTACAAGGTTACAACAGCAGGGGTACATTCATCAGATAATTTAACACTCATCAATTAAATCTCAATCAGCTTACTGTTTATTGCACTATACTATGTGCTTGGCATTGTACTTGATGCTAAAATACAACGGTGCACAGAAATTAGGGCCCTGCACCAATTACCTCCCATTGGGGAACAGATAATAAGTAATAAATGACAATGACAGGGGATAATTATTACTGCACAAAAAAAGCAAAAAGCAGGGGAGGGAGATAAAAATGGGGGGGGTGATGAAGGCAATAGGTTCCGTAGGGTAGATGAGTAGATTGACATTAGATGGTTATGGTAGATGCTTGAAGAAGGGATGCTTGAGCCAAGACCCAAGTGAAGCCACAGAGGAGAGCTTGGGGAGGGAGATGTACCAGGATGGCCTGGGAAGAGCAAGGAGGCCAGTATGACTTCTGGTCACCGAAGGAGGCAGTAGGAAATGAGATGATGCAGGCTCCCACAGAATGTAGTGAGGACTTTGAAAATAAACATATAGATGAATAATGGTGATAGCAAGCACGTATATGCCCGACAATACTCTTAGCACTCTCTGTGGAAAGCTTTGTATTCTCTCAACAATCTGGAATTAGGGTTGGAGAATCAGAATTGGCTCCAATTTACAGAGCTGGTAAATAAAGGAACCTGGATTTGAAGGTTCCTCGGGCAGTGGGGCTGCCATGTCTGTTCTTGTCCTTTTCTCACTGCAGTGCCATTACAAATAGTTTTTACAATAACAAAACAAGATCCCCGGAAATTGAGTGATGGAGGAGCTACTTTGCTGCACAGGGCTGACGGTTCTATATGTCTACTTTGTCCATCTACACGCCCTTCAGGCTGCTAAGAGATTAATTTACTAATTACTGCGCTGGTGCAAATCAATAATGGCATTTTACAGAAGTGCAATGTTTAAAGTTTAGGCTTTTGAGCCATATTAATTCAGCAGGTCCCTAATGGAGGAGGTGGGGATCAATTGTGAGTCAGACCCAGTTTCCCAGCAGGGCTTGGTACTCATCCCAGTGAGACCCGATCACCATTGTTAGAAATACCGACACAGTACAGGAACATATATCCTTGCCAACCGCTTCCTCTACAGGCCAGAATGAAATAACTACAGGCAAATACTAGAGGGAAAAGCACACTCAAAAAGATCCACTTAAAGGGACTTGAATTTTAGTCCTGCCTCTACCACCAACTTGCTGTCATTTCCAAGAAACTGTGTCATCTTTCTACATTTCAGTTTTCTCTCCCACCCGATGGAGATAAGATCTATCGTAATGGATTTGGGGAAGGAATAAAGGACACTAAATGATGTGAGAATCACTACTCTGACTGGACCAGGAGCTGAAACGTGACGTTCTCACCATTCTAAGGGACAGGGTAGGACAGGACAGATCCACGAGTGGGGACCGATGCTGAGGGTCTAGAATTGAGAAGTATTGTTTATGATACAATGGGCAGGAGGTCAATTGTAGGAGAAGTTACAGAACTCCTAACATTAGCACCAACCCAAAATGGCATAGACCAGACCACAACTGGGGTGGGACCGAAAGGAGGGCCAAGTGTGTGCAGTGAGAGCAAGCAGACACAGATGCCGGGACACAGGCAACAGTTGGTCCGGTGGCTGGAGGGGGCACATGGCAGAGTTAACTGGGCTGAGTCAAAGCATACATGCATCTGTGACTGAGAAACTCACACTCATTCATTCGTTTCTGCTTTTCTCACTTCCTCTTCTTTCATTTATTCAATAAAAGTTGTTGAGTGTCTTGCATGCACTAGTGTTTTTCTGGCTACTGAGATGGAGCAAAGAACAAAACAAGCCCGGTCCCTATTGTCATCGACCTTCTATGATCCCAAAGGAATAATGATAGGCACATGAATAAAGAAATTTTTAAAATATTGTGACAATAAGGAACGTGAAAATAAAATGGGATAATTGTCCGGTGACCGACCGAGAGTGACTTTAGATAGTGGGGGCAGAGAGAAGGCCTCTTTTCTTCCCAGATTTTATTTTGAAAATTTCAGAGGTGAAATTTTCAAGAGACTGAAAGAACAGAACACAAGTATATTCACTCATGTAGATTCTCAAACTTCAGATATGCATCATGCTCATTTTTCCTTTGCTGAACCATTTAAAATTAAAATTGTAGACCTCATGACATTTGATTGGTAAATAAATGCATTTGGCATTAAGTGCTCCTATGCATACCAGTATCACTATCGCTACCAAGTTAGCACTGATATAATAACATTAGATAGTAAAGAGGTTTTGCACACCTTATGCTTGGTGGGTCAAGATTTTGCAAATTAGAGTGGAATATTATGCCTCCATCAGAAAGGATGAATACCCAACTTTTGTATCAACATGGACGGGACTGGAAGAGATTATGCTGGGTGAAATAAGTCAAGCAGAGACCGTCAGTTACATGGTTTCATTTACGTGTGGAGCATAAAGAAAAACATGGAGGACATTGTGAGAAGGAAAGGAAGGGTGAATTGGGGGAAATTGGAGGGGGAGATGAACCATGAGGGACTGTGGACTCTAAGAAACAAACTGAGGATTTTGGAGGGCAGGGGGTTGGGTGAGCCTGGTGGTGGGTATTGAAGAGGGCACGTATTGCATGGAGCACTGTGTGTGGTGCATGAACAATGAATCTTGGAACACTGAAAAAATAAAATTAAATTAATTGAAAAAAAAGATTTTGCAATTTTTTGTACTACAGATCTACCAATGAGAATAGTGGAATTTTTTTAGGGGGCAGGGATAACATTTCATTTAATGGGGATTCAGTTCATGTCCCCTCTAATCAAGTTAATTGCAAATACTCATTTGTTAATATTGATCTATAATACCCTTCCACATATTTCATCTCTAACATTTTTTTAACAGTTCAAGACAGCTAAATATTGATATCAATCTATGAGCATATGATTGTGTATTCATCATGTAGAGGGCCTTACAGAATTTTATTAGATTCTTTTCTACGTTTTCCTTTTAACGTGAGTTACATTACAGATTAATTGCATTCAACAGAACATTAGAGAGAGGCTCCTCAATTGCACATTTAAATAGGGTTTTAAATATAGAAATTTTCTTTACACTTGCATGGAGGTCTGAAAAACACTGCCGAAACTACAGTGAGAACTCACAAAAATCTATCTGTTGTGCATTTATGTGGGAATGGAGATCCTGCTTCCTGTTTTAATTTTGATAGCAGGGGGAGTTATAAAGCAGGTTAACATGACATGATTCAATCAATATCAGCTGTCACTGAAATGACTTTACCACAGTCTGTATTCTGTATTCTACTCTTTCACCTAGTAATTTCCTGTGGAATTCCTTATACAATATTATCAAAACTAAAGGAGAATTTAATTTTTAAATCCACTCAATGTTATGTAATAGTGGTTAAGGGTAGATTTTCTTGTCCAGAAAGATTTCAATTTAGTCCTGGGCTTGAATAATTATAATAAAATTTTAAGCCAATGAACCACCATATTCTTCTTTTATTATTACTGAAAAAAAAAATCACAGAACTAATGACGGTGACGTCCTTGAGAACAAATGAAATATACTCCTGACATTATTAGTTTGGTGACATATGATAGGTTCAACTATTTTGCACAAAGTACCTCTTGATGGCTAATACAAGGAGTAACCACAGGCTTCTAATACCTTGAATTTCCACTAGCTTTGGAAATCTGCCCAAGTAAACCTGTGTCCTTTTCATACTGTACTTTTCATGTGTACTTTTGTCACCATCAAGGATAGCAAATTGTAGCAGATTCTACTTCAGTTTGTACTGAATTAGTATTTTCTCCATTTCTCCACAAATGTTTTCACCAGCAGTTCATCTACACAGGCTAATGTAACTGTGCCTAATTCTCTGGCACATCAACGTGGCACTGAGTCCTCAAATAAACAACTACCAGGCAGTCTGGTAACGTCTGTAGACTTAATGTCTGTAGACTCATCAAGAGCCCAGGAAACTACCTGCAAGCCTTCAACTACCCGCTCAATGACCTCTCTTAGAAAGTTCTCAACTCTCTCAACTTCTCCCATGAAAGGCCCATGGGCGGAAGTTTATTTTCTCTGGATACAGGTCTTCAGGAGGTGCCTACAAACACAATTTAATTAACTCATAATTGGTAAATGTTTTTGTTGCTTAGCTAACAAATGTGCCACTCAAAAATTTAGATCTTTAAAAAATTTTTATTTATTTATTTGAGAGAGAGAAAGCATGGGGGGGGAGGGTCAGAGGAGAAGCAGACCCCCCACCTAACAGGGAGTCCGACATGGGACTTGATCTCGGGACTCCACGATCATAACCTGAGCCAAAGGCAGGCAATTAACCAACTGAGCCACCAGGCACCCCAAAATTTTAGATTTGTTAAACCTCATTTTCATTTATTATTTTTGTGAAGAACATTTTGCTTTGATGGAATCCTCAGTTGCAAATGTTCTGATTTTTCTGATTATTGCTTTCCTGTGAGTTAGAAATATTATGAGTGTTTGGTCAGATAATGTCAAGGTTTATAGTATTCTTTCAGCCTAAGTATACTGTCATTACATAAGAAACACAATGTTCTGACATCTAATTTGATAATAAAATAATCCACACTCCACTATGGTTTAAAAAGTCAAGGTTGGGAGTCCATTTTTTTCTCTTTTCTTGTTTCAGCAAGATGAGTATGCACTGAGAATCAGTAAATAGTATGGTGATACATATGAAACTCAAAACCTTGTCATGGCGTTAACTATGTACCAAGCAGGAGGGTGAAGCAATGAGAGAGTCACACACAGTCTCTGTCACAACTATGCTACTTGTCCTGTGCTATGAAAGTAGTCACAGGTAACACAAAAATAAATGAAGATGGCTATGTCCCAAAAAACTATTTATGGACACCAGAGGTTGAATTTCTTATAATTTTCATGTATCACAAAATGGTATCATTATTTTGATTTTTTCAACCATAAAAATACGCAAAAATTATTCTTAGGTCATAGGCCATTAAAAAACGGAATAAAATAAACAAGTGGCAAGTTGGATTTGACTCATGGGTTTATCAAACTCTGATCTAGAGTTGTCCTCTGCCTTTATTGACTTTTCCTTTTCTTTCTTTTCCTTTCCTTTCCTTTCCTTTCCTTTCCTTTCCTTTCCTTTCCTTTCCTTTCCTATCCTTTCCTATCCTTTCCTATCCTTTCCTTTCCTTCTTTTGCTTTGTTGGGGATGTCTTCTTTTTTTTCTTTTTTCTTTTGAAACAACCTCAAACTAACAAACATTGTTAAAGTTTAACTTTTTCCCTTGACCTATTTGATAAGAAGTTGACGGCATGGTGCTCCATCATGGCGAAATACTTTATCCTGCCCAGAATGACAGTCTCCAAATAGCCACAACACAAATATTCAAATCAGGAAATGGGAAATAGTGGATGGAACTAAGGAACATGTATATGTACGCTCATTCACACATTGACATAGATCTTTTCCTGCTTATCTATCTGTCTATATTTAAAAGCATGAGTTCAGTACAAAAAATCCAATTAAGTACAGGGTTTGAATTTAGCTTTTCTTTCTTTGCTGATTTACAGTTCTCTTCTCCAATAGGAAGAAAACAGTCTCCCATTCTCCATAATACATGTACCCATTGGATCTGAACTCCTGAATGTGGCTGTTATTGTGACCACCATCCTTACACGGAGCAGGGCTCATCCACTTGTCAAAACTTCACTGAGTACTTATTGCATTTCATTCAATGTACTACGTGTTTGGGAAGCAACGGCTAACAAAGGCAGGAACATGCTACTAGGAAAGCCTGGTAAAAGGAATCACACAAGTGAATATATAGTTGAAACTGGAAAATGTGTTTGGAAGATGTGAGGATTGTGGTGCCATCGAACCTACAAGTTTTCAATAATGGCCCCTGAACTGGCCTCTGAGGCCAAGTATCCTGAGAAATGGGGTTTCTAGTGAGAGCTGAAGAAAGTCTGGCTGGATTTTCAGCAAGCAGGGAGCAGTTGAAAGGAGAGAAGTCTGTAATAAAGCTGCACCCAGATAGTGTAAGGTTTTTTTTTGGTCATAACAGGGATTGGTAGGCAGGTATTGGATGGTGGGGCCATAATAAAATTTGCATTTCCAAAAGGTCCCCCTAGTTATAAGCCAGGAATAGGCTCTGTATGAAGGGAGACCAGTGAGGGAGCAGTGGCAATAACCTGGATGAAAAGATGAAGGTAGCCTGGACTATGGGACGAGTGTAACACTCAGTAAAGATTCATTGCATGTATGATGAGCAGACTCATCATCTCCTTCCTGATAACATCAGTTTCCTTCTAGCAAACTTTTTTTTAATTGTGTTTGTTAGTCACCAGACAGTACATCATTAGTTTTTGATGTTAGCCAAAATGTGGAAAGAGCCAAGATGCCCTTCAACAGACAAATGGATAAAGAAAATGTGGGCACGTACTGCATGGAGCACTGGGTGTGGTGCATGAACAATTAATCTTGTAACACTGAGTAAACAAAATAAAAGTATTTGGGGAAAAATAAATAAATAAATGTGGTCCATATACACAATGGAATATTACTCAGCCATCAGAAAAGATGAATACCCAACTTTAGCATCGACTCGGATGGGACTAGCAAACTTTGATGCATGTTTCACGATGAAAAAGAACGGTAACAATCTCTGAAAATCATCTTTTTAATTTGGCATTCAGTGATGCACTGACAATAGCGATGGGAAAGCAGCCCATAGACAGATGGAGGCTACAAGGCTGACTCATAATCGTGTGTGTGCGTGTGTGTGTGTGTGTGTGTGTGTGTGTATTTGGATCACTTTTTACATGGATAATCACACAGGTATAGATAAAGGATTGTTCACATATTACCATAGAGCTAACGTTGAGAATTGAGGGATGCCCTGAACTAATACAATTATATTTAAAACATACACTTTAACTTCCAATACTGGAATCCAGAATATCTGAAACTGACTTGGTGAGGAAGCATCATAAAACATGAATATGAGACTAATACACCCATCATGGACAGGCATTTTCATAATGATAGATGCAATAGTTAAACTGAATAATAAAGTAAAATGAGAAACACATCTAGACTAAGGTCCTTTTGGTGCTCATGCTAGGAATGCACAGTGTGACTGCAGAGTAGGTCAGACATTCAAGCTGGCCCCAAACATAACGGATGATGTGGAGGTTGGCTTTTCGTGTTCTTGGATCCTCACCATCACCCTGCAACTTGATAAAATGGAATAATTCCAGGTTTGCTAGACTCGAGATGTAATTAGGTCCCCTGCGAGAGAGGGGTAAAACGCCTGGCGGGGTAAGGAGATTTTAAAGGCCACCAGTTGCTAATTGCAGGTGTGGGGAAATCTGAATAGGGAAGTCCTGACAGGAGACAGGGAGCAGGAGCCATTGAAGCTGGCCATTTCCCTGCTCATGGCCAGCAGATTTCTGAAAGCCGACCCCTGTACACCTGTCACATGAAGCTGTTTTCAGACTCAAAGGGATGATTTTCTCTGCAGGGGCTGCCTCCCGGGAACCTTTAGGCACAGGGTAAATGGCTTGTGCCTGAGGAAGCATCCTTTCCTTCAAATGTGCTGGGTTTGTGCGGAAAGGAGAAAATGTATATACACATGCACTCGGAGGCAGTCGAGGAAGCAAACAGATGGAGAAGAAGGAAGACACCACATTCATAGGCAGCCACTGTGGTTTAAGTGTTTGCGTTATTTCCTTGAAATCTCTCAACCTCAAGTATGGAGTGCATTATCTCCTCTTCCAAATGAAGACCGGCGATTTAGAGAATTTAAATAATTGACCAACTCATACAACAGGAAGGTGAAATCAACTCCCATTTATCTGACCCCAAGGTCTGTGTTCGTATTACAACATATGCTGTTTCCACAGAGATGTGGCAAAGACGAGCTTGCTTGCTCTCCTTACATGGATCTCCATGGTTGGGATTTGAACATTAATTATCACTTAACTCAGGCTCCCAAATCAGCTTTTGTTCCCAGGCAGGACCTTCGGGATTACTGTTTAATTCAGAGTGCATGAGATGTTCAAGCCCCAAAACTGTGAGAGACCAATAAGCAAAGATTGAAATGCGGATTATTCCAGCCACAGGAGAGAAAAATAATTCAGAAAAGACATCAAACAGCAGGTGTGTGCATCTTGCAGGACCCCCAGCCTCGTCCCCATCTGCTTCCTTTTCGCAGGTAATGCCTGTGTCCCTTGGTGGAGGAACTGGCCTGGACAACCTCAGAATTCCTCCCAGGGTTGCACATGCAGAAGCCAGAACTTTCCTAAGAAATGTCTGGAGATCATTTCCTGAGATAGAAAATTCCCTGCCCGCCTCTCCACTAACGCTGACCACACCTCTGTGTCTGCGTGGACCTGTGTGTATATACATCAGACTTCAGGGTGAACTGGTTTATTACTGAGAGGAAGTCTATTAAGCAGAGAAGTTCATTTTTATGGCCATGGCATGATAATATTTGTATTGATTGAAGATGGAGGGACTGGCCGTCAGGTGCTTGTAATCCTCCTCCCCCGAGAAGGTGAGTCCAGTGCTGGCTGCAGGCCAGGAGGTTGCCTTGGACAGACTCCTTTATCCCAATACACTGCAATGTTTTGGACAAAGAGACTTTGATTTACACTAAGTGCCGCCTATTTATTCTGAATTTCATTTTTCCTCCATTGGAGTCCTTTGAGGGAAACTCATGTGGGAAGAGACTTTGAAGATCTGTATTCTCCCACTGTACTAGCACTTAGGGTACCTGGTTATCGTTTGTTTGATGGATGACTGAGCATCATCTTTGGTCTCCAGAAAGGCAGGGGCTGGCTCCACTTGAATGTCACTATATCCCAGGGCCTGGACAGGTGCCAAGAACACTATAGGTGCTAAAATATACCTGTTAAATGGATGCATTAGTATACTTTCAGTGGATGGATTCCTGCCCAGTTTAAAAAAAAAAAAAGCAGACGGAGGCTATAAAATATACTGAACACCAACAGTGTGCTAAACACTATGTTAAGTGTTTAACATACTTTATCTTGTAGTGATCAGTGTGATCATTCTCACATGAGGAAAAGCACTCAGTGTAGTCAAGTAACTTTTTCAATCTCACACAGCTGGCGAAGGTGGAATTTAAATGCACCTATGCCTGACTCTGAAAGTGAAGGGTAGGTTGTTTAATTTCATTTTTCCATTGTATCTTTTCACATCCCTAAAATTTTTGAAGCTCCCAAAGTAGAAACATACGAGCCAGGAAAATGTGGAAAGGAATGTATAACTCAATTTAGATGGATATGAAGGCATAAGACTAGGTCTATTGATATACATGAATGGAAAGAAATCATAAATACAGAGATTAGAAGTTCCAGGTAGTAAAGATTTGCAGTTGCAAGCCATCCAGATAAGACAATTTAAGGGTGTCCTGAAGGTTGGCTAGACTATCATTTTGAGGAAAAAGAGGCCAATACTGAATCTTGCTGGGAGTAGACACCATCTTTTGACCCAAATCACTCATATCAGAGTCTTAGTTAATTTTTTATGTGTACTGAGCAAACATGGAGTCAGTCAATCATGAATTCATTCAACGTTTCTTGGACATGCACTGAGTGCACGACTCTACTAGACTCTGGAGATGAAGAGTTATGCAATCCATAGTCCCTCCCTCTAAGACTTTTATAAGGAAGTGGTTATGAGGTGATAAAAAATCAGGAGTCCAGCTCTTGTCCTTAGATTATCCATATGTGACAGTACCTACCCTTGGAGACGCACACTTCTAGATTGGGTGGAAATCATATACCAAGAAAATAAAGGAGTAAGACCATATTCTCTGACCACGCTAAGCCCATCAACATCAGAAACAAGAAAAAGTTGGATTTTACTACCCTCCTAGGATACAGACGGCAGTTTTAGAGAAAATGAGGCTCCCTAACGCTGTGGGGCCACACGGTCCTTGGTCACACAACAGTTGGAATAACTCCCACTGTGCTCTCAGGTACACGGAGCATCCGGAGCAGTGGTGGCAATGAAAGCCAGGACTCATGAGCACCTCATGAAAGCCAGCATCATGACAAATGTGGCCAATTGAAACTATGGACATGAGCAGGTCAGATGGGATGCTGGAGTCAAAGACTGGCATTAGAGAACTTTTCTGGGGACCAGTGACAGCCTCCCCACAGACATGAGGTTGGCTTTTCAATCACTTCCCACATTATCCACGAGACGTATTGATTTCCATGGAAGTGAAACATGTGGTGTTCCCAACTGCTGTGGTCTGAAGGGCAGATAAACATGGCCATTACTTTCCAAATTTCTTTGAAGTCAAATGCCAGGCAGTCAAGTCCATTTACGCCAAAAAAAAAAAAAAAAAATTAAGCAGATTAAAATGTTGCTCTTTGGTTGCTGCTTATCAGAGAGGCAGGTGGGCTGGCTGTGTTTGGATGACCAGCATGGCATTCTCTAATCTGCCTTCACCCAGTGATCCTTAAGAGGTAGCTGTGTCCAAGGCATCATAAACTTTGCTTAAACCAGCCATGGAGTGTTGCTATGGAAATTCTGGTAGTGTCTAGGTACTTGAAGGCCAACCAACCTGCTGATGCATGATACAAATGGCTTGTATCTTGTACAAGTGTTTGTAAGGTATTGGACTCTTGATCTCACAGGAGTGATTCCAGACAGAATCTCCCATTTAGTGATTCATCAGAAGAAATCTTCAAGGGATAGTGCCCTTCTGATCTCCTACAGGGTGATGATGATTTGTCTGTCTCCTTTTGTCCCTCTCAATGTCCCACCATGAACCCCTGATACCATAAGTGAACCATCTGAGCCTGTGGATCTTGCTTTTGGAGTCTTTAGACCAAGCTAGCTCAAAAGTCAGCTCGGCTGTGCACTAATGGCACAATTTTGGGAAAGTAGTTTCATTTCTCTGAGCCTCTATTTCCCTATTGTCAAAACTGGAATGATCACAAAACCCATCCCAAAGGGCTATAATGAGGACTAAAAGGGATCACTCTGCAAATGCTCCTACGGAGTAGATATGTGACCCTGGGCCTTTACTCTTCCTTACTTTCTAGTTCCAAGTTGCACATGCTTATAAAGAACATTAGAATGAATTTCTAGAATATGATTCTCATCTCATTAATACATCTTCATTCTTTAATATCCAGCTCAAAAGTTCCTTCATTTTGTATCTGTTTGTATCTCTGTTATATTAAATGTCATGTTGCTCGATAATCACTCATCTATATGCTCATTTACTCAACAAGGACTTATATCCATATCTCATATCCCAGGATCTAGAACTATGCTTGGTCCTAGGGATACCATGAGAACACCTGTGCTTTCTCCTACCTTCGTGGACCTAACCATCTGCTTCTCCCTCCAGACTTGACCAAGAACCAGACATTTGTATAGCAACCGTGCAACACAGTTTCTGAGCTGACCTCCATCTGAAATCTCAC
>CM052800.1:6229739-6286200 GCA_028533885.1 Nasua narica | reverse complement strand
TGGTTCAGGAATTCAGACCACCATCCCGTGTCCTGAGGCTCTTCTTACTTTGCCCCTTCCTCCCTCCCCTTGCACAGGTGCATAGCCACCATCATGATCTGACTACTGTTCCTGCCTACTCTTCTTTTTTTTAGCAGTCAGAGTAACTGTTCTCTTTTTTTTTATCCTGCATACTCTTAATGCCTTACTTTCATCACTCATAATTTTTCCCAGTAAATCCTTTGCATGTGCAATTCTTTCTTGATGTTTGCGTCTCCGTGGACTTAAATGGACACAGAGCAATCGGAAAAACAGAACTAATGGAACGAGCAATCCTTTATTCAGTCACTAATTCATTCAACAAATAATCAGTAATCTTCTCATATTACATTATGCTAATGGTAAAGGTTAAACTAGTGTCTCTGTTCTTTCAGGAAAAATGACTAACTACATATTCCCTGATATAATCTGAGTGAAGGGCACACATAGTCATAGTGCCAGGGGTTTAGGAAAGAATAGATTCCACCCTCACGGAAGTGAGAGAACACACAGCAGTGTACTAGAAAGGGCTAGATACTTCTCCAGGGGGTGCTTTAGAGGACAAGTCACAAAATTATGAGCTTGGCAGTACTCTAAATGTGAAGACACAAATTAAATACAACCACATTAAGAGATGTGTTAGGATTAAGGAGGATTTGGTTGGGTAAATTGCCTCAGGTCTCTTTAGAAATTTCCCTCATGATGAGCAAGGATTTCAATTCTAGAAAAATCTGTTTAGTGAGCCTATTAAAGATTTGCATCCAACACCTGGATAAACAAAAATAAGTGTGGAGATAACAAGCCAAGGTGTGAAGAGAGCAGAGGCCTGTGGTGACTTTGCCAGGGAGTAAATTATTGAAAATCCCAAGGGTACCCAAATTCCTTATAATAGCGAAGTGAGCCCATGGATGTATTGAATCAGTTATACACTTTATGGAAATAAGCCCATTTCGTGAGACTAACATGACCACTTGCAGTGCTTAAGACCGTAACATAAACCTCTGGGGGAGGCATGTCAAAGAGGCCCGCAGTTGGGAAGCAGGAGATCTGCTTCATTGCTAGTTTTGAAGGTAAGCACTGAGCCATCGGCAAATAGTTGTCTTAGATAATCATAGTAAATAGTTCACGCAAGGGACTACTTTTCAGCACCTCCTACTGGTTCCTTGGCTTAGGTCTCAAGACTACCTTGCAAGAAACATTGCACAGATATCATCCCCTATTTGTATGAAGAGGGATACTGGAGTCAGGAAACACTGGAGGTGGAAGATATGGGTCCCAAGTATTATGACGTCATAATATGCTGTCACTACTATTTGCTGTTTTCACCATACGGATGCATACATATTCTGTTGATGCTTCTTCCTTAAGCAAGCGCACTCAGACTCAGCAAGTTAAAAGTATAATTCTTAGGAGATTACCCCTCAAAAGACCTACAGGAATCTGACCAAAGCCCTTGCAGTTCCAGAATGTTGCGCTCAGGTTTTACACCGTGTGTGTGAAGCCCTGCGCCCCTCAGCCACCAGCACACAGGTGGGAGGAGTCGCAAGAAGGGGAGCTCGGGTTCTCCTCCCCCAGGTGGGAACACCACAGGTTTCCTTCCTGACTTCTGTCTGCATAGCTGCAGATCTCAGGTTTTCGCTGCTCAGCCATTCTCCGAGGGTCTCCCTGAGCCACACGCCCGCATTGTTCTGAAGCTCTGGCAGTTTAGGGCTACCTCGCCCGTCGGGGAGGGAGACAGCCTGAGCTTTGGGAATGTGAAAAGGAAACCATCCATCTTCCCAGGCTGACAGTGCGCATAGCTCTGCTGGTTTCCCGCTCCTGCAGTTTTCCCACCCCCTGTTGGGGGAACAACACAGAGAACAGAATGGGAACCAGCAAGCCACTTTGTCTCCCCAGTGCAATCTCACGGAAATGAGACCCCAAAGCCCTTCTCTGTTTTCCTGAGTCTCAGAGGCTGGTGATGTCTGCTCTTTATTTTCCAAAGGGAGGCCACACAATGGCTACTGCCGCTTGGGAAAGCTAGTTGTTCCAAATTTGAAACCAGAGCAAAGATCCTTAACAAATGCAACTTGTAACTGTGAGAACGCATGCCCCACCCTGCAGGAGTGTGGCTGTAGAAGCCGAGAAGCTCACAACTGACAGCAGTGACAACAGCAACAACGATAATTGTAATGAGAGAAATTAATTTGTTGAGCACTTAGGTTTGTTAGGCACTGTCCTGGGAATTTAGGCCACCGACCCAACCTAACCATTGGATCTTCACAATGCCACTGCTAGATGGGGACTAAGAGTACCTCCACTGGACAGAGCTGAAGCTGGGGCACAGAGACCTGGAGCTGACCAAGGTCACGCTGACAGGACGCAGCAGCCAGATGGCATCCAGGTCGCGGGTCTCCATAACCCCTTCCCCGATCACCACCTCATATTGCAAAAGACACTCGTACCAGGAGGTGTCCTTCCGCGGGCCTAATTCTATCCTCTCAAACAAATGGAATGCTATCCTTTTGTCTATTAACCTGTCATCCAGGCAGAATTTTCAGAAGTAAAAACATTTTGGTTCTTGCCCCCTCTCACAGCTGAGGAAACAGAGGTTCACGAAGTTTCTGTACTTTTCCAGAGTTCCAGAGATACATGAGCAGGAAACTGAAGCCTGGCTCAAGGATCTCACCCTTTTCCTCTGTCATGTATCCTCTCAAGTTCACTGAGGCCCTGTCCATAACGGAATTTTTTTCTAAACTAACCTAAATTTCACAGAGAGCTATGAAATTCCAAAAATACACGACAGTGAGGAAATGGCAACAGTGCAATTGGCATTTCCTTAGCAGCTGAGGATTTATGTGGTATTTAATTTTCACCTCTGTCTTTCCAAGAAAATAAGTCACTCTCTACAGATCCTATAGCATGGTTTAAACCTCTAAAAGTTCAGATTTTCTAGTGTTAGGAGTCTCCCTTTGGAATAATTCTTTCCAGGATCAATTGGCTATACTCGGCCTGATTATAGCCCCCCAATAATTTTTAATTGAGAGCTTTACTTGCTCCATACATGTAAATATGAAGAAATAAGAATAAAATACAAATCAAATCTCCTTTCTACCATCTCCCAGAAAAAATAAAGTGTCAAGTGTCAATAATTTGCCTATCAAGTTACTTTTATTTGTATTTATTATTTTTATTATGTTATCTTAGTTGCCATACAGTACGTCATTAGTTTTTGATGCAGTGTTCCAAGATTCATTGTTTACGTATAACACACAATGCTCCACACAATACGTGCCCTCCTTAATACCCATCACTGGGCCAAACCATCCCCCCAACCTCCTCTAAAACCTTCAGTGTATTTCTCAAAGTCCACAGTCTTTCATGGTTCATTTCCCCCTGTGATATCTTGCCCTTCATTTTTCCCTTCCTTCTCCTAATGTCCGCCGTGGTATTCCTTATGTTCCACAAGTAAGTGAAAGCATAATGTGACTGGGATGGTGGGAGATGTAAACATTCTTCTCACCCAGAGGATAAGCCCAGGTACCTCAATCTTGAAAAACTAATTACAATAGGAATGCCAACAATTATTGAGCATTTTCTGTGTACCAGACAATGATCTGAGCAATTCACATATACTAAGTCTTTGAATTCTCATACTGATGCTGTCAGGTAAGTGTTGTAATTATATGGTTCATAGCCATAGTCCTCAACTAGAGGTGACTTTGCCCTCCACTGGACATCTAGCAATGCCTAGAGACAGCTTTGGTTGTCCCAACCAGAGGTAGGGATGGAATCTACTGGGTAGATCCCAGGGATGCTATTCAACTCCCTACAAAGCATAAGACAGTCAACAACAAAAAATTATCCAGACCAAAATGTCAACAGTGCCAAGGTTGAGAGGCCCTGCAAAAACTGAAGAAGAAATAGAAAATATGAATAATCTAATTGAGATTCTGTCAATTGAATCTGTAAACAAAATCCTCCCCTGCTTCTCTTCCCAAATAAAAAGATAACAAGGTATTACAGACTAGTTTCAGGAAAAATCCCTAATGCACTCTGTTAGGCTAGGACAATCTTGATCCTGAAATCACTCAAAGACATTTCCAAAAAGGAGATTATAAACTGATATACCTAATTATGATGCAAAAAACTTAAAGATATTATGGCATATCAAATCCCGCAAATTCAAATGAATACAATCTGACAATGTAGAATTTGTCTCAGAAATTAGAGGATAGCTCAACATCAGAAAATCAGTTAATGCAATATATTACATCAGTAGATTATAAGAGAAAAACATAATCCAAATAGATGCATAGAAATATTTGAAAAACTTCAGTCCTCATATTTGAAAAAATAAAATTTTAAAAATGTTAAGAACATAGGGAATTTTAAAAACTGACATTAGGGTCACTTGGGTGGCTCAGTAGTTAAGCATCTGCCTTCAGCTCAGGTCATGATCCCAGGGTCCTGGAATCGAGCCCCACATCAGACTCTCTGCTTGGCAGAAAGCCTGCTTCTCCTTCTTCCACTCCCCCTGCTTGTTTTTCCTCTCTCACTCTCTCTGTCAAATAGATGAATAAAATCTTTAAAAATAAAAAATAAAAATATAAAAATTGACATTAAATTTTTAGCAAAAATTGTGCATAATTATGACATTTAGAAGCATTTAAATTAATGGAACAAGACTGCTAGAAATCATCACTTATATTAAGTACTGAAACAAAGTAGAAAAAAGAAAAAATATGAATTACAAAAATTGGAAATAACAGAATGATATACAAAGAAAATTCAGGCAAAGCTACAAACTATTAAACTAATTAGATGGTGCATTAAGGTTATTATAAACAAGATTGGCATATGAAAATAAGTAGCATTTATTATCCTCATAATAATTAATTAAAGACTGTAATGAAAGAATCATTAGAGCCATTCACTATAACAACACATTATAAAATCCTCAGCAATAAATATAAGAAAAATGTATAATACCTTTCTAGGGAAAATTACAAAACATTATTGAATGGCATTAAAGAATTTATTACTAAGTGGAAAGATATAAAATGTTCATGGATATAAGATTAAATATCACAAATGAGTCAGTTCTCCCAGATTATTATTAATTATTAATCCAATACAATTTTAGCAGAGTTTTAAGTAGAATTTACCAAGCTACAACCCTATGTAAACTCATTGGGTCAAAAAAGCCTAAATTAAGTTTGAAGCAAAGAATAAGATGGGAAGAAATGCCCAAGAGATATAAGACTTCTAAAGTCATAGTGTTTAAAAAAACTGGTATTTTTAGACAAATCAATAGAAAGAAATGAATACAGATACCTAAAATGCAGCCCTATACCTGCATGATAATGTGATATATGATGTCTGTGGCAGAGTCAACAAATTGAACTGGTAATGGGAGGAAGGTAATTAAATCCCTATCTCGCACCATACATGAAAATCAATACTAGGCATATTTTGAAAGGTTCATCATTTTAATACTTGTGGTAAGAAAAGATTTGTTTATTAAAAAAATGCAAATGATAGAATTTGCTACTTTAAAATCAAGAGTTTCGTTTAATTAAAAGACCGAGAGAACAAATCCGCAATACATGTATTGTATGCGAATATACATTGTATTCACAATACAAATTAATCAACTGATTAGTTTCCTGCAATTAAGAAAAACTCATACAAATCCATTAAAAATTATTTAAAAAAAAAACTAATGGAAAATGGGCACAGGATAAATAGACAGCATATAGAAAAGATACCTGAATGGTCAATAAGGAAACATGAAAAACATGTTTGACTTTTCTACTAATTGGAAAAATGGAAGTCAAAACCACACCAAGAAACCACTTCACATACATACAAAATTATCAGAAATTTATAAAATTCTGGTAATAATCTTGTCAGGAATGCTGGAGGGTGGGAAGAATCACACACTGCTTAGGGAATGGTGGACATATCCAGCTTGCTTTGAAAGCATTGTGATAACATCCTGTGAAGTTGGAGGTATGGATACGATCGACCCAACAAATATCTAAACAGTCTTTTGACTCCGTGCACAAAGTGACACAGAGAACCTTGAAAAAAGCTGATTCCATAGGTGAGAAAGATTTATAAGCCAGGAAGTGAACAGAGGTCTACCATCCACGAGGAGCAGGACCTTGGGGGCAATAGGGACCTCAGAGGGCACCAGCGATGATTCCTAAAAGGAGGCCAGGCCCTTCCAACCTCAAGAAAGATCTTATGTGTCCAGACTTGGCACAGAAGCAACAGAGACATAACTGTGAAAAGAAGATCAGGTGTTAGACAATGAGCATAACGATAGTGAACATAATGATAGTGAACTTGGTTGATCAAAGACCCAAAGGCACAGAGACACTTCCCCGTTATCTACTTCCCTATAGAACTAGTTGGGCAGCTCATGCTGTCCAATGGGGGACTGACCAGAAGGATTATCATTGCCTCTTCCACCAGCCTGGCTGAGAGGTGATTAGTATCAGATTTCATTTGATTTTAGGGGGAAAAAAAAGTAATGGGTCACTTTTTGCAAACCCAAATTTGAGATTAGTATGCATACTAGCTATAGACATGTACACTATTTGACACTCATCCATGAGTTTGATGGTTCGCCATCAAAGAGAGCTGCCAGATATATCTTCTCAGTCCTAGGATCTAGAATGCCTGGCATCTATCTAATGGCCACTCTGGAAATGTTAATGCCTTCCTTCTGATAGTTTTGAAGTCACATCACTCATGTGTCTCCTACTTCACCAACAGGCAAGCCTGGGTTTCATGCAGGGCAATAGTATTTAGAAATATTTTCTTGAATATTTTTTTTTCCAGGAGCCCCAAACATCTTTCATTCCATCCTGCTACATACTGAAACCTGTTGTTCCTCTATCAAAGTTCTTCCAGGCCCAGTGCTAAATACTGTTCTGATCAAAACAAAATAGAATCTCCTCCCACCTTCAATGGCCTCATTTAGAAATTAAAATCCCAGGGATCTTGTCAGAGCATTTAGCACCAGACCTTTTTCTCCTGCTGCCCCTCACAGGCTATTACACTAATAAACTTTATTATCTGTTCTGTCACCACCGGTAGTTATACAGCCCAGTGGCCGTTGCCGAAAAAAAAAAAACATAATGATAGGAGAACAAGGTAAACTTAATAAAGCATCTTTTGTTCTCCTGGTATATGTAGGATAATGGGCAATTTATTTTTGTTTATTGAACACATAAAGAGCTTGATGTGACCCCCATTTTCCCAGAGGCTGAGAGCTCAGCACAAGAAGTCACTTCCAGCTAAAGGCAGGTGGCAGTCGGGAGGCAGAGACTGGACACATCAGGTGTTTTCATATATGTGCTCTTGCTGCCAGTAGCTCTCCTCACTTCCCTTTTAGGGTGAGAAGAAGTCGCGAAAGTGTGCTAGTGACTCACCCAAGGTCACTGAAAGGGCCGAGGTTCACCATCAAAGAGAGCTGCCGGATGCATATCCAGCATCTCTTAAACATCAAAATTCATGGTCTTCTCTACCTTTATTCCAAATCCTTCTCAGTTTTCAACGTAGATGCCACCTCCTCCAAAGAGCCTTCTAATAGTTCAGTGTGATTTCAGTGGGCACCAAATAGGTTGGCTCTGAAAGCCGATGTTCCTGCACTCACCTGTCCTTCTTATGAAAGCACTTATCCTTAATTCTTCCAGCTTGAAATAATCTTTCTTCTTTGGGAGATTCATGGCACTTATCACACAACTCTGTGAAAGCATTTTGTTTATTTGTTTGTTTGTTGTTTGTAAGATTTTATTTATTTACAGAGAGAGAGAGAGAGACAGGAAGAGAGGGAACACAAGGGGAGTGGAAGCAGGAGAAGCAGACTCCCCACTGAGCAGGGACCCCCCCCCCCAATTCAGAGCTTGATTCCAGGATCCTGGGATCATGACCTTGAGCCCAAGACAGACGCTTAAGGACTGAGCCACCCAGGTACCCTAGGTTGGTTTTGTTTTGCATAGAGTTGTATTGACATGAAGATTTGACTTTCATCTTCACTAGAAGACCACATATGTCATTTTAGTTTAGAACAGGGATTCTATGTATTTTTAAACCACATCACATGGAAGCAAAACAAAAGACCTGAGGGGTCAATCATCTCATGATTATCAGTTTCCAAAGGGAAGAGAATGCCTAGTAACAATAAAGTATCACAAAAGGGGGTGGGAGGGTTACATAAACATTTGTCTTGTTAATGAGGTATTACCACTTTTGATTTAAACTGTAAAATAAATTTATTTAACAAAAACTTACAGAAGGCCTACTCTGAGCCAGTCTCATTCTAAGAACCTTATAAATATTCAATCATTTGATCTTCCCCAGAGACCAAAGAAGAACTCATTATCCCCATTTTACAGCTGAGAAAACAGAAGCGCAGAAAGAGTAAGTGGTTTGTTCAAGGTCACACAGTATAATTTGCCCAAGTGTTGGAATGAAGATTCAAACCCAGGCCATCTGATTCTTAACCATCACGATTAAATTATGTGTCAGATATTGTTGATACAAATGTGCATCACTGTAGGGCTAACCAAATGACCCACAATAAACCCAAACTAATGATTATGCTGAACCCACAGAATTTCTTCTTTTGAAGATTTTATTTATTTATTTATTTATTTGAGAAAGGGAGAGAGAGAGCAGGAACAGGGGTGGGGGGGCAGAGGGAGAGGGAGAAGCAGACTCTGCTGAGCAAAAAGCCTGATGAGCAGTTCAATCCCAGGACCCTGAGATCTTGATCTGAGCAGAAGGCAGATGTTTAACCTACTGAGACACCCAAGAGCCCCATGAACCCACAAAATTTCTAATGGGAAAAAAAGGAAGAAATAAATAGTTATTGAGTAGTTATCTATTTTATACCCAGAAATTTAAAAAATGTATTGACATCGGGCGCCTGGGTGGCTCAGTTGGTTGAGCGACTGCCTTCAGCTCAGGTCATGATCCTGGAGTCCCAGGATCGAGTCCCATATCGGACTCCCAGCTCTGTGGGAAGTCTGCTTCTCCCTCTGACCTTCTCCCCTCTCATTCTCAGTCTCTCTCTCTCTCTAATAAATAAATAAAATCTTTAAAGAAAATAAAAATAAAAAAATGTATTGACATCATAAAAAATAAATTATTGTCCTCTTATTACAGACTCATCCCTCAGGAACAAGCTTTACAGAGATTAAAAGATGCCGGCCAGTGGCCCCGTAGTTAGTTAGCACCAGAACTGTGACTGGAGTCCGTGACTGAATTAAGGGCTTTGTGTCTAGCATCATCATGAGAAGTGCAGTCTACTGCACACCATGGCAATGATGCCAGAGTGTTCATTAATTTCCCACAAAACAGCCAATGTCGTAATTGGTCTCTTGCTACCAGTTGCTATCATTACAAAAGTCACCAAAGCAATCTTAAAGAATATTTTTGGCACAGACTATTTTTTCCACGTTTAGCACAATTCGCCAATTTAGTGTGGTTCATATTATTGCGTGGCCCTCTGCAATGCTCTGGAGGCCATTTTTAACCCCCTATCAAGATTCTCGGTCTTCTCTCCTACTTATCATTTTGTGGAGAGACAAGCTGAGTTTGCAACAAAAGCACTGTGTAATATTTTTTGCCTTCATAAGTTTATGAAAAGCCCACATTCATGACACTCTCTGCCTCTTCCTTTGTGATCAGTCCTGCTCTGCTCCGTTAATAATTAGAAAGATAGCGCCCCTCTCTTTCCTTTGCTTAGAATAATCAGAGAACCATCTCTTCATCTTTTTTCCCATTTCCCTTCCTTGCCAGCCAAGTATTCTGAGCTGATCAAAAGTAGTTTCTTCAAGTGTCAAAAGTGTTTCCAGGAGTGCTAAACTGCAGAAAATTCAACGTTGCACAGGTACAATATATGTATAATTTATAGATAAACAGAATGAAGTTGACAGGTGCTTTTGACGAACACTGTGACAGTTGTAAATGCTCCCCGTTCCGATATTCATGAGTTTATTCAAAGGCCAGTTTCTAGTGACCAGGTGCTGGCAAAGAGTGGTGTTGCTTTTCCTTCTAATTCTAACATAAAATCACAGCAATGGGAACATTATTACATGAACAACAACAACCGCAAAGTAGAAATAGTCCCATGAAATACATTCCCGTTGACTTGGAGGTTCATTTCTTCTCCTTTTGTTTTTCAAAAGTAATTTGTTTGCACCTGTCACCTCTCAGCTCTTTATATAAAATGCTCCACATGAGAAACTTTCAGAAGGGTAGTCCTGCTCCATAAATGAGTACAAAAGAAATGCATTTTTTAACCTGGCATTTCCTTCAGTCCAAATAAAACCACTTAAAAGCTTTTTGAAAATTATATTCCACATCGAGAGCATGAGCATCAACATCCTCCTACCCCCACAATACACAGCTGCATCTAGACACAACTGAATAGCTTGCTAAAGTCTGAGCTATCTAGAGCAAAATAGTGTCATGCCTCGACATATGGCCATCAGTTGTCAGCTCTGAGTTTTCTCCCTGACAGTATGTTACTGATAGGTGTGGATTGTATACCAAATAAAAGTAGTTCAGTAATTGGCAGGAATAAGTGGTTAGAAAATGACCAAAGACCTAAGCATTCAGCCCACTATGAAGAATTCCTTAAAATAAATGCAGTTAAATCTGTGTTAGGGGCTTGAATCACTTCTATCATTTACTCATCATGTAGTCATTCCCACGTGATGGTTAGCTCTAAGAGATACACTATGTTTTCAAAGCTTCCCTCTTTGATGGTGTTCTTACGTTGACTCGATTTTTCCTCCCCATAATATAGCCACAATTCACCTGTCCATGCATCTAATCAAACCTTTTCCCCCGAGACCCAAAAAAATAGGTCAGACCTCGCTTGTGCATTAAGGCCTTTTCCTAATGAGGACAGCTAATGTAGGCTGTCTGAATCTTTACTTTTCCAGTATAGACATTTCTGGTTTCTTCAACTATTCTCATATTTTTCTTTTCAAAATCCAGATCAAAAGCCTTCCCTGAGTTCTCTAGGCAGAACTAGTTCTTTCTCCAAGGTACTATTCTAGCATCTATCATATTCCTGTTAGCCACAATTTGCATCATTAGGAATACTTCCAACTGCAAGTAGCAGAAAGTCCAAAGAATGTTGCTTTAAACCCATGGCTCTTTATTTACTTAAAAACCAACCAACCAACAAACAAAAAACTATGGAAGTAGATAGGCTCAGAATTAGTCTGGCAACATAACTATACCATCAAGAACATGCGGTGCTTCTAGCGTTCTTCTCTGCCTTTCACAACTTGTGAATTTTGTCTTATTACTCTTCACTTTGTTTTTGCAAGATATCTTGGGATATCTTATCCACAGTCAGGGAAAAAAGCAGAAGAAAAGAATGATAACAGATTGTTATCTCTTTATTTCATCACTTTTAAAAGGAATCAAAAGCCCACCCCCAAATTTAGCAAACTGAAATTAAAAATACACAAGAAGGATAAAACATGATGAGAAAGTGTCATTTATCCCAGGAATGAAAGGTTGGTTTAATATTTGAAAATAAATTCTTGTAATTCAACATATTTACAGAAAAAAATAATTAAATAAGATCTACTCAATAAACATAGGAAGATCATCTGACAAAATCCATTATCCACTAATGATAAAAATTCTTGGTTAAATTGGAATGAAATTAATTTTCTTGATCTTCTAAAAGCATCCATGAAACAACTTACAGCTAATAAATACTTAATGGTGAACAATTAAGTGTTACCCCCCTAAGATAAGGGGCATAGCAAGAATGTGTTCTCTCCTTGCTTTTGTTCATTGTCCTGAAGGGGTTAGCCAAGACTTAAGAGAAGAAAAAGAAATAAAAGGCATTCAGATTAAGTAGGTATGTTTAAAACTGTCTTTTATTATTATTATTATTACTATTATTATTATTATTATTTTGGTTTAATGTTTTTTCACTTGAATTCCAGTGTAGTTAACATACAGTGTTATACTAGTTTCAAGTGTACAATATAGTGATTCAACACTTCCATACATCACTCGGTGCTCATCATGATAAGTGCACTCTTAACCCCCATCACCTGTTTACTCCATTGCCCAACCCACCTCCCCTCTGGTGACGATTAGCTTGCTCTCTAGAATTAAGTACAATTATCTTGATTAGCAGATCATCTATGTGGAAAACACAATGAAACCTGTACCAAAGCTACTAGAAATAGCAAATTTATCAAGATCGTAGGATGAAAAAGAAAATAAAAGCCCAGCTGAAGACTTCCTGATTGTCCCATGGTCACTTCCCACTGAAAAGCAAGAAGAAAAAGTAATTATATGGCCTAAAAAGGGGACATTGTTGACTAAGAAAACCAGTTAAGAAGGAAAAAGGGGGGATTAGCTGATGAGTATGCAACAGATGGTTTGCCATACACTGGGTTGTAAATATTTTGTGAGTAGGAACAATCTTACTCATTCTTGTATTTCCAGTTCACAGAAAGAGCTCAATATTTGGTGAGTGAATGACCCAAGCAAGACACTTGAATGGATGAACAAATGAATGGCTGAACCCATCTCGTCACTAGCCCCTTGTCCATACATTATACTCACCTTGTCCATATCTCTTTGGAAAGGGACACCAGAAAGAGAATAAGCTCCACAGATGTGGCCTTATAAGCACAGAACAAAGATTGCCCCTACATGGTCCTGATACCATTCTTCTGTGAGTACAACGAAGCAATGTGTGATTTAAGGTCCATCAATTTCATGTTTGGATCATTATGTGCTTACTTACAGAGCAAATGTGTATTTCTATGTATGTATGTATATGTGCACGTATCCATTCATCCATCCATCCATCCATTTATCTATCATCTATCTATCTATCTCTATATCTATCTACCTACCTATCTCTGCCAAGTCCCACCCTATCATTGGCTTGTCTAGACTCAGTTTCATCCTTTCAGTTTCACCCAACTTCACCACATTCCCAAAGAGAAACAGCATGACCTCTGTGTCTTCCTGCGACTCATTCACAGCAATGTGAAGGAGGAAAGAGCTTGAGGCCCCATAGACCCTCCGTATTGGTTTCCCAGGGCTACCCTATCAACGTACCACAAACCCTGTGGTTAAGATAACAGACATTTATCCTCTCACAATTCTGGAGGCCAGACCTGAGATCGAGGTGTCAGCAAGGCTAGTCCCTTCCGAGGCTGTGAGAAAAAATCCGTGCGATGACTCTCTCCTAGTTTTTAATGATTTCAGTAGTCTTTGGCATTCTTCAGCTTATAGACACATCACCTTGATCTCTCCCTTCATTTTCACATCTCCTTGTGTATGTGTTCCCCTCGTACATGCATTAGTCTCTGACCTTGACCTTTTACATAAGGGCTCACATTAAATTAAGGCTAATATTAGATTAGGGCTCACTCCAACACCTCTCTTTAACTTGTTTCCTCTTTAAGAACTCTGTCACCTAGTAAGGTGACAATCTGAAGTACTGGGAGTTCAGGCTTCCACATTTGAATTTTAGGAGGACATGACTCAACCCGTAGTACCTTCCTTGTTGCAGCGTAGTCCGTTAGGCGGCACATATTCCCTTTCATTCCCAGTCTCTGATATTTATGCAGGTGCATGTGTGTGCCCATACACACGTTCACTTTTCTTTTTTAAAGATTTTATTTATTTATCTGAGAGAGAGAGAGAGAGCATGAGAGGTGAGAAGGTCAGAAGGAGAAGCAGACTCCCCACGGAGCTGGGATCCCGATGCGGGACTCGATCCCAGGACTCCGGGACCATGACCTGAGCCAAAGGCAGTCGCCCATCCAACTGAGCCACCCAGGTGCCCCCGCACTTCTTTTATTAAGAGTCTTTATTTTCTGTTTTTAGTATCTTCAGGCCTTCCCCATTCTCCATGGTCTCAAATAACACCACCATGAACTCAAGAACCTCATGTTCAAAGTGAATTCTGTTTATGAAGGAAGAAAAGCAGCGATTAATGAGCATATACTAGACATTGGGTGCTTTGGAGGAAACGTCTCTCTGACATTGTAGCTTTCCTACAGTGATGCAGCTAGCACATGCCGGGCATAGAATTTGAGCCCCCAGCTGATTTTTAAATACGCACAGTATTTACCCACTATTGTACAGAATCTGAATAAAATAAATGGTGTCAGACCTACTCTTTTTAAGGCAATTATAGCAGATGGCTTCCTTGTGATCTTGGGTTGTCTTTCCCCTGTGTTTGCAAAGCTCCCAGGTGTTCTCGGGATGCAAAGAGGGTGCAGCGAGGTCGAGTTTCTGATGAGAGCCTCAGAATGAGACCAATTCAACCTTGGAGAGGCAAGACCCATACAATGTATTTACACATTATTTATTTACCTGATTCAGGAATATCATTTGGCCAGTGCAAATCTTACTCTGATTTTTATGCAGGCTGACAAAAGGAAGTACACACACACACACACACACACACACACACACACACACATTAAGCAGATTCTCTAAGTTTCTAGTTTCACGGCAACATTAAGTCACAGCTGACTGCCCCGCCCACACATTGCAGGGATTACAGGGTGTGACGGCAAAGTGGCTTTTTGAGAAATGAGTTGCTGCATAGTTCATTTTTTTTTTCTCAGTGTTGCCATCCTGCCAGGAGCCGCTATAAAAATGTCCTGAGTCCTGAAATGGGAGGGGTGGGGTTTCCCAACAGCCGCCAAGTGCTCTGGAAGCCGCCGAGCTTGTATGTTGCCCGTTTGGACTGTTGGCGTAGGTACAGCAGCATCAGCCCAAGTATTTATTAAGGGCCCATCTGTCCTGGCTGCCACACAAGACGCTGTGCAAACAACCAGAAAGAGGAGTAGCTCTGCTCTCAAGGCTCCGATGGGTAGGAGCTGACAGTTTCGGGAGGAGAATCCGGGTATCTCACGGTAGGGCCTGTGCAACACGGTAAGGCTTCCCAAGCATGTCCTCCTCCCCTTAATCCAAAGTGCACCCTATGCGACAGGCAGGGCGAGAAATGCTATGTGGCTTTTACACTGGAGTTCACGAGCCCCCCTCGAGGTTCCACAGCTCGTGCGTAGCAGAGGCAACTAAACCCAGATCTTTGGAGTCCTCCAACCCCCGTTCTTTCTATTCTCTCCAGCTGCCTTTGCCACAAACTTTGAACCTAAGCTTTTTCTATAAATATGCATCTAAGATGCAAATCTTACAACGGCAGAATATCAAATCTGAAAGTCACTAGGAGCTTGACTATAACATTTTTTTTTTTTTTAAATTTATGTGGGACCTGAGCTTCCTTGAAATGTCCACTGAGTGGTCAGCACAGGACATTCTTGGCAAATCTATGCCTAAAACCCAAGGGGGGCTGAGGGCTCCAATGCACATTATTTGCATATGAATTGAGAATAGCATGGGGCTAGCTCTCTCACTTTGGTTTTCTTTTTCCTACTCCAACTTCTCATGACCCCACCTTGCTTTTCTGAGACAACCGGAAGGATGGATTGCCCTCTGAAACAGGCAAATGCTCTGGATGGGGTGGGAAAATGGAGCTGTTCAGACACCCGGAATGGAGAGGCAGACACGACGTCAGGCTGAGTTTCTCACTTAAGGAATTGGCTTGATGCTCCCCAATTGTGGAAAATCAGTCCAAGGTAAAAAGAAGAGTCCAGGGGTGCCTGGGTGGCTCAGTGGATTAAAGCCTCTGCCTTCGGCTCAGGGTCGAAGGGATGGAGCCCCGCATCAGGCTCTCTGCTCAGCAGGGAGCCTGCTTCCCCCTCTCTCTCTGCCTGCCTCTCTGCCCACTTGTGATCTCTCTCTCTCTCAAATAAATAAATAAAATCTTTAAAAAAAAAAAAAAAGAGTCCGAACACAGCCCCTCACACAACAGAACCATGCATGAATCATAAGCAGACACATCAGTTTACAAGCTCTAATTGAAGCAGGGGAGAAGAACACCCAGGGAACAGGCATGTCAGGAAACTAGGATTCATAGTCGAGGGGGCAAGGTGTAAAACTCTGGAACGACTAAAATTAGATCTGCAGAGCATTGATACATGTAGAATTGAAATTGACTTTTTGTCATCCTTCATGGAAATGAACTGAGCTAAAATGAAATATCCCTGAAACTCCTCTTTCCAGCTCCTTTACTTACAAAATGGGAAAAAAAAAGTCTTTCATACATGCATGTGCATTCATTCCTTGTAAATAGATCAGCAAGATGAATAAAATAATGTTATTTATTTTAATCAATAAATCACTATTTATTTTGAGTCACAAAGGTAATATAACAAGATTTGTAAGACACAGTCTCCGGACTTCAAGGAACTCTGAGTCTAAATAACCAAACATACACAGACATAGTCATTAAAACACAATATAGAAAGGAATATAAAAAACTTGCCTGGAAAGTATCGTGTGGATCCTGAAATAGCTGATAAGGGAATGCAGATCAGGGAAGACTTATTGGTGGAGGTGACATTTCACAAGCAGAAAGATAAGCTATTATCATTGTGGATAAACAATATAATCAGGTGGAAGCATGAAATAGACAAAGACCAAGCAGAAATCAAGATGAAAGAAAAGACCTGCATCCAAACCAAAGTAGGGTTGCTGGAAAACAAAGGAGAGGAAAAAAATGCAGAAACACTGGTATTTCTTTCAAGTTACTTGGAACCTCCCTGCTATGGACCAAAGCCTTATGTCCTCCAAACTTCATATGTTGAAGCCCTACACATCAACATCCTGGTATTTGGAGGTGGGGCTTCTAGGAGGTATTCGGGTCATGAGAATGCAATCTCTGTGGAAGGGATTATCTTTCAAGAAGAGACAGAGAGGCGATCACTCCCTCTGAGGATGTAGCAAGAAGCTAGCCTTCTGTTTACCAGCAGGAGGGCCCCACCAAGAGCCCTTCCATGCTGGTCCCCTGATGTTGGGTTTCCAGCCTCCAGGACAGTGAGGAATAAGTACTTGTTTAATTCACCCAGTCTGTGGGATTTCTCATGTGGTAGTCTGAGCTGACTAGCCTTTCCATTTAGCAGGCCGGGAGTTCTTGGCCAGGGGAAAGGGAGAATTTGTGTCTTTTTCTGGAATCCCTAAGCTAAATGTGACAAATAAATCTATTTTACAGAGAATAAATTCCAAGGGAAAGATAGATCTGCATAATAATAATGATAATAATTATAATGATGATGATGATGTAGTTCCCTGAGTAATAGTCAATTTGGGGGGTCGAAAATAGCATATTATTTATTATCGAATTTCTAAACTTAGCACAATGACAGGCAATGCCATCAAAAGTGTTGCTGGAAATCGATATATTCAGTTATTGCTGATGATGTAAACTGTCAAACTATTTTGGAAAGAAATATGGAGGTGCATTATGAAGAAATATATATGCCATCATATCTCTTGAAGTAGCGGCCCTACTTCTGAGAATTTAAATGAAGAAAATTACCTAAAAGCCAAAAGTATATATATTAAAGGTGTTTATTTAAAGATGGCATCATTTTTATAGACAGGAAAAAATACAGAAGCATCCAACAATAACACAATTACAGGTACACTGCTGTATATTGACCACATGTAACATAATCCCTTGATTAAAATATCTATGGGTACAGGAAAAGTTGGATTACTACAATGTTTAAACACACACAAACATATGTGTAGATTAGTATTCCTTCTATGTAAAATTATGTGTGTGTAGCAATACAAAGTAAAAGAGAACGAAGACAAATGAACATTATATATCGTGTTTGGAAGGCAGGATTTTTCTCATTATATTTAGAGTTGCATTAATGTTTTTATAATGATGTTTGTGTAAAAAATAGCATTTAAAATGGCTATCATTTATTAAATGCTTATATTATGCTAAGCACGGCACATGCTTTATCTTTTTTAATTCTCATAGCATCCTATAAGGTTGGGATGGTTATGATCCATTTTTTAATTAAATTTTAATTTTTTTTCAAATTGATACATATACACTTTTACAAGATAAAGTATCACGACTAATTGTTTTGAAAATAAAAGGGGCGCCTGGGTGGCGTAGTTCGTTGAGCGACTACCTTCGGCTTAGGTCATGATCCCGGAGTCCCGGGATCGAGTCCCACGTCGGGCTCCCAGCCCCATGGGGAGTCCGCTTCTCACTCTGACCTTCTCCCTTCTCATGCTCTCTCTCATTCTCTCTCTTTCCAAATAAATAAATAAATAAAATCTTTAAAAGAAAATAAAAGTAATCTCCTGCCCCTTCAATTCCAATTCCTTTAAATATTTTCAGCAGTTTTTTTTTGTGATTCACCCGTATTCTCAAATCACATGACAATATTACCATTTTTTAAAAATTAATCTATATCTTAACTCTAGAGAATAACCTGATGGTTGTCAGAGAGGAGGCACATAAGGGGATGGGGATCTAGGGGATGGGATTTAAAGAGTATACTTACCATGATGAAAAAAATAAAGTAAAATAGAAAAATAAATCAATTAATTTGGATTAGGTACAAAAAGAAATAAATAACATTTCAGCTTCAGATATTATTTATTTTTTAGATGTCAGCCATTCTTTCAAAATGCATCTTTGAAGAAATAATAAAATTTCTTGATGAACTCTGAGCAAGACTCATCAAGGAAAAAAAGAAAACACAAATCACCAACATCAAAGATGAAAGGGGGAATATCATACATATTTCACAGATATTAAAATTTTAATAAGACAATATTATGAGCAATCATATGGCAATGTTCCTGAGTATAGAGAAATCGAACAAATTCATTGAAAAACAAAATTTACTAAATACTGATGGAGAAAGAAATAGAAAATAGCAAGTAGCAATTTATATATTAAGGAATTGAATTCTTTTTTTTTTTAAGATTTTATTTATTTATTTATTAAGAAAGAGAGAGAGTGAGAGAGCAGGTCAGAGTGAGAAGCGGACTCCCCATGGAGCTGGGAACCCGATGTGGGACTCGATCCCGAGACTCCGGGACCATGACCTGAGCTGAAGGCAGTCGCTTAACCAACTGCACAACCCAGGGGCCCAGGAATTGAATTCTTAATTGAAATCATTTCACAAAGAAAACACCAGGCCAGGATGACTTTAGTAGTGGATACAATCATATGCTTTTGGAAGTTATAATACCAGGATTTCTCACTTTTCCAGTTTTTGGGTTATTTTTTTATTTTATTTATTTTAATTTTTTTCTAATAGACTTACCACATGCTAATTTGCATCTCAGCAAAACTGAAATATCCCAGCCTGAACAATCCACCAAAATATATGTACAAAAAAATTTTATAGAAGGTTAATTCATGACAGCTAAAATGTAAAACCAATCCAAATTTTTATCAAAAGGAGAATAAACACAGTGTATTATAGTCATAAAATGGAATATTACACAGCAGTGAAAAGGGGTTATTGACACATGCAATAGTACAGATAAATTTTAAAAGCTGTATATTAAGAGGCGTCTTGGTGGCTCAGCCAGTTAAGCACCTGACTTTTGATCTTGGCTCGGGTCATGGTCTCTAGATCATGGGATTGAGCCCCACGTCGGGCTCTGTGCTCGGTGGGTAGTGTCCCGGAGATTCTCTCTCTCCCTCTTCCTTTGCCCCCACCTCGCTTGCATGTGCACTCTCTCTCTTCTTCTCTCTCTCAGATAAATAAATAAATCTTAAGAAACCTGTACAATGAGCCAAATACACGAGACAGATAAATACATAGTGCTCGATAGTATCTGTGTGCCATTTAAGAATAAGCAAAGTGCATGGAAATAGAAGTCAGAAGAGTCCACCACCCTCTGGGGGTGGTTTTACATTGGAGACTACCATGAAGGATCTTTTGGGATAATGGAAATGCTCTATACTTGGATCTGTATGTAGTTGTATAGGTGTATACACACATGACATTTATCAATCCACATACATAACAGATCTTCATGTTACTAATTGTACATTGACCTCAGTTTAAACAAAAGCATTCCATAATAAGAATGATATAGTTTCCAGAAGGCTAGCCACCCAATGGAGATCATGTGGCTACATGTAGACAGTAAAGCCAAGCTCTAGCAGAAAAAAATATGTATGGGTCCTAGCAATGAAAATAAAACAGCACTTATAATAATAAAGCATGCAAAATGCAAAGTAGGTAAGAGGGATGACAATTCTTCCCAGAGATAGGGGAAGGTCTTCAAAAGTGACGTAACCTAAGAACTAAGTTTTAGAGTTTGCCAGTTACAAATTAGCAGGAAAATATTCTAGATACAGAAATCAGCCTAAAATTGTGGAAGATGAGGGGAAAGCAGTAGAGATCCTTGACCATATACCCCCAAAGTTGGCTTCATCTGCGAGTAACGGGGACATAAGAGATCTGGAGTCATGCTTGTGTTCCCATGTTAGAGGATTGGTCGGCATAGCAGAACAAAAATCTTAAAAACTATAGGAAATGTCCAAGGACGATAGCACATGGCCTGAATCGTATGGGAGTGCATCGTTACTGCAGAGAATACGGTGCAGAGAGATCTCTACCTAAAGAAGCACCAGCCCATGGCCACCTGTCATGGTAGCCAGACATGGTAGCTTGAGAATGCCTGTTCAAGGAGCAGGCGCCAGAGGATGTAGCTCTCATCAAATCAGAAGATGGCCATTTGTGTAGTTTTTTTGAAGGATCTGTTCTTAGATGTCCTTTCAGGACACGTGAAAAACTAGGCTGTCATTGTTGGCCATCCAGTAGCGACAGGCTAGATAACTGGAGCCAACACTGACAGTGCCTGACAGATACTTGAAATTCGAATTTAGAAACTCATCAAAGAGCTAACTATTAGTGAGTACTGAGTGACTGAGCCAAGTTCAAGCAAAGGTGTGGAAACCACAGGTGAGCTTAGCACCTGAGTTGCCTTAATCCTGGGCCACATCGCTACATCGGGAGAGGCAACTAAGATGTCCATCGGCAGTTTTCGTGACCTTGAGAGGCTATGAGGACTACGGAGATGGGTGCTTGCTAGGCCATCAGTTACACTGCGCGGGACACAGATGACTGGTAACCTACTGCCACAGTCATGCAGTGAACAAAGCAGCACAAAATTCAGTACCTCTCAACAACAATGCATGGCTTGCTTTCCATTCTGCAGGTTGCTCGGGGCTGCTCGGCTTCCATCAGAGGTCACCGGGCTTGTTTCCAGGATGCAGATGAAGTCCAGGTGTTCCTCACACATCTGCTACTCTCCCTCAATCAGCTGCTCCCCATGGGTAGGCTCTTTTCACAGAGAAAGTCTGCAGAACTACCAACACACGAGCACATCTGAGACTCTGCTGCTACCATATGCATTCTGTTGGCTACAGTAAGTCCCAGGTCGGGCCCAGGATTGCACCTGTCAGGGGAGGGAGGTGGGAGGTGAAATTTTCTGAACAGTATTCCAGTCCATGCTAAAAGCCACACTGTGAAAGGTTTAATGTAAACACACACACACACACACACACTTTGGAAGATAAACTTGGAGAATATCATCATGAATCGCGGCAGAAAATAATTTCTTACACATGATACAAAAAAAAGAGTAATGGATAACACTAGCCACGTTAAAACTAAGAATTTACCTTATTTAAAGATACCACTAATGAGTGAAAAAGTAAGCCACGGAAAGGGAGAAAACTGTCATCACATGTAACTGATGAAACACAGTGTTGTAAGGCTGGGAGACAGATGTGCACCATCTCTCTCCGCCGGGCTCCGTTCCCACTGTGTGTCTGTAACCGTCCATACTGGGTTGCTGGGTGCACAGGAATACTTCGGGGATCATCACACACGCTTCCATATTACACAGAATACCCTCATGTTCTTGGGACCCACAAGAAATGAACGGTAACCTAACGCCACAATCATACCGTTGATGTTGACGAATTAGCATACGTGTTGATTCACAAAATCCAGGAGCTTCCCAGGTGTGATCTCAAACTGGCCCCGGTACACACAGGGGAGGGAGAGACTGAAGAAAGAGGCAGCATCTCCAGGCTGGTAGGGGGGTGGCAGGTGCAATAAGCAAGGGAACTTACATACAAGGCTTCTCTTGAACAGCATCAAGAAGAGTCATCTCTGCACCCATCCGCCTAATGTTAAAATTATTTGTAGAACCCTTAACTGGGTTCAGCCACATACGCAGTCCAGATAGCCTCAACGCCATATCCTCATCTCCAGGCTGTGTCCTTGGAGCAGCTTCTGGGAACAGGCAAGGCAAATGGAACACCCTTTCCAAGGACACAGGAGGGAGGGAGGAGCCTCTAAGCACTCGGGTCCACCCTGTGGGTCAACTGACGGTCATGTCTTCTTGGTGACCTCCTCCAACAATATAATAGATGTTTATCTATAACACCAGCATACGTATATTTTCTTGACATAGACTTACAGCTTAAAAAAAAAATCCATGTTCTTTTATTTCCTGATAACATGGATCCCTTCAACAAAAATCAGTTTCTCTTTGTAATTTTTCCAACAAAATGATAAACAGAAATATTGTTAATATGTCCTGTTCCATATAGATTTTTATGAAAAGATGTCCTGCCTTTTTTTTTCCCCTTTCAAATTCTTTTTCTTACACCCTTTGCTACTTATTGGCTGTGACCCTTCCAGTAAATTATATTCTAAGACTCAACTTCCTCAAACGTGAAGACGAGAGAAGAGTATGGTCTCCCTCATAAGGTTGTGTGCATATTAAATGAGAACATACCCATACACACTTGTGGGAGTGCCCACAGAGTGAACACTCCAGAAATATTGTCACCTCCTCCTCCTATTACCGAGCACTAAAAGTACTCGGTGCCCACCCCTCTCTGGAGAAATTCCTGCTCTCCTCCTCTTCCTCCAACCTACAGAGTAAACAAGGACCCTGAGTCACTGGTGCTTACCCCTCTGACCACTTCCTGGAGCTAATTCCACAATTTAAAAACTCTTTCCTCTGCCACCCCTTTCCTTATCAGATACTTTTTTAATCCCACCTTTTTCCCCCCCTTCTGGTATTTTTATAAAACCAAGGTTTTCCAGAGTCTGTTTTATTTCTTATGGTCTAGATTAATCAAATGTTTCACAAGCCCTTGGACTCTAAACCCACCCACTACTCCCAACAATGAGTTTATGATTTTTTTTTCTTTTTCACTTTTATTTTTTTCCCTAAGTAGGCTCTCTGCCCAGCCTGGAGCCCAAGTTGGGGCTTGAACTCATGACCCTGAGGTCAAGACCTGAGCTGAGATCAAGAGTTGGACACTTAACTGCCTGACCTAACCAGGAGCCCCTATGATCTTTCTTAGCAAATCTTGCTGAGAGACCTAAGATTCACTGAGATTCTTTGGAACCTCATTAATTATCTAAAAAAAAATCACTATTTGAATGAAAACTTCACCTATTTCTTTGTTTTGGATTCAGTTATTCCTCCAGGAACAAAAAGATGAAGAACTTCAAAACACCATGGGCAAGGGGTTCATAACAGCCATGACAAAGGAATATAGGAATATATATTGGACCAAAGTGGCCACAATCTTATTTTTTTGGGAGCACAATACTTTCTATTTAAAGCAAGAGAAAAAAAATAGTAATCAGCAGTTTGACTTGGATTTCGTTTGCTCTTGACATTTTCTAACACAAAATAAGTGTATTCTGAACCAAAAATAAGTGTCATTCAGATATTTGAAAACAGGCTTAGGACACACAGTTCTTTCAATCGGCTTCAAATGAGGCATCTGAGAATAATGGGAACAATCACAGTACTTACAGCAAGTCAGCTGGCTGGCCAGAGGTGCAGACCTTGTGTTGAAAGTTCATTTATTTGTGCAGCAAATTACTTGCCATCCAGAAATGCGGTAAGCACTGGGGTCACCAAGAAAAACCAAACAAATTTTTTTTTCTCCAGAATCTCGTGTATTGTCAACAGGTTATTATCACCCAATGTGCTCCGTGCGATATAAGGCACGTGTCAAGGAAGAGGGGCAGCTAACCCACTCTGACGGTATCTGGACATCTCCGAGGAGCTCACTTCAGAGAGGGATCTGAAAGGCTGGTAGAAGTTGAGAAGGATGTGAGGGATGTAAGAAAAAAGGGATGGAAAGAGGAGGGGAAAGACAAGGAGAAACACAAGGCAAATGAAGGAGAGAAAAGTAGTGTGCAATGGGGAAACTCAAGCTCCTCAAGGTTCCCGAAGTTCAAGTGAACCATATGAGGTTTGCAAATGAACCTGTCAAGGTAGATTGAGGCCACATCTTCATGGATCTTGAAGGGTCTCTTTAGATACTTAGATCTCACTCCCAGTGAAGTGTGAGGTCTGGAATGGTTTTATGGCATAAAATCATAGTATTGATCACTGTTGGTTGATGAACCTATTATATTTCAGATGTCTTATATCCAATTACCTTTGATTTCTAATGTTTTCAGATGATCATCTATTTTTGATTAAAAAAAAGTTTTAAAAAGGATTGCTTCCCCCAAAGAAATTTTATAGACTCCCTACCTGAAAAATGAGGTGATTTTCATATTTTTCCCTACCTCTCCTCCTTCTTTCTTGCCTTATTTATAGGTAAAATCTTGCCTTTGATTTTAGACTCATATCTTTTCAAATGATCATTCTGCTTTTATATTATATATATCATCTTTCTGGAAGTAATGATATTTGCATTCGTTCTGTATCTATCTCTGTAACAATTATTTAGGTGCTATTATAAGTAGAGGTGCATAACTTCTCAGGGAATGAGTTGATCATGCACCTTATCGCCCTGTGGGGTGTGCAATGCACCAGATGCTGGAGCTCCATCAATGATCTTGATGTTTATCCCACACCCAAGTATATTACCCTGTTGGCATTTTCAAGGGCTTTTTTTTTTCTTCTTCTTCTTCTTCTCTAACATTATTTTCAGGTATTCCTTGAGTAGATCATATCTGTTTCCCAGGAAGGGTGGTATCATTCCTCAGTTGTTGCCTAAAAAAAAAAATGATTTTTTTTTTTTAAATTTCACACATACACAAAACTTTGTTAAGAAATCAAGTATTTATTTTATTTTATTTAAAGGTTTTATTTATTTATTTGACAGAAAGAGAGAGAGATCACAAGGAGGCAGAGAGGCAGGTAGAGAGAGAAGGGGATGCAGGCTCCCCGCTGAGCACAGAGCCCGATGCTGAGCTCTATCCCAGGACCCTGAGATCATGACCTGAGCCGAAAGCAGAGACTTTAAACCACTGAGCCACCCAGGCGCCCCAAGAAATCAAGTATTGGGTAATATTCATCACTCTTGGAACTCAGATATGTTCCCAATTTTTTGTTATCACCTTTTTAGAGATGTATAAAATTGGTTGGGTTCATCTTTTTGGGGGGGGGGGTAGGTAATATTTTTTACAGCTTTTTGGGATGTTTTCTTCTGAACTGAAATCAAAGACTTTCTTTATATTTAGACATTTCAATATTATTCCTGGTACTACATAAATTTTCTAATCTGCAGGTTCAGTTTTCTTCAGTTCAGGAAATTTTTCTCTTCCTCTTCCCCACCCCCTCTTCCTCCTCCTTCTTCTGAATACTGCATGTTCCATTTGTTCTGGTGTTTTCCTCAGGAATACAAAGGAAGAGATCTCATCTCAGGTAAAAAAAAAAAAAAAAAAAAAAGGCTGCTAGTATCACTTGCTAAGCAACGGAGTTCTTTAAAAGCACAGTGTTGGGAAGCAGGGGTGAGGGTTTAGGTGCCTCTAAGAAGTGGGAATGTTGGAGATTGGCTGGTATTTTGGCTATTAGAGTGTGGCTATACTGGATGACTGGCTTTCAGAAGGATAGTTCTGGAAAGGAGTTGCCCCAAGTTTATCCACTCGGCACAACCACCTTCTGACTGCTTTTGACTGACAAGTCCAGAACACGAAAGTCCCGTTTGCCGTGTGACACCTTCCCATGGACTCAGCTTCCGGTGCGTCCAATAGTGGGGCCCGTGAAGGGACACCTGGACTCTCTGCTTTCCTCTGTGTAGTCCAAACAGGGATTCTGTAGTGTACGCACACAGCGTATGGATTTCTCTGCCTGTGAGTGCATTTTTTGGCTCAGTCTGAGCTCCCGGCAGACAGAGGTTGTGAAATCTAGTAATTTGCTAGATACTGATGTGTAGTGAGATCTCAGTCTTGTAGAGGATGTGATACATGGAACATGTCAGGACAGAAGTTCCCAAAGTGAATCTCTAATGGTGGAATTTTAGAGATCACTTGGGGTCACTCCGAGGAGGCATTTGGCACGCTGAGTCCTTCCATCCTGAAGTTGCTCAGATGGCATGTTTAGATATCTAGGTGTCCTCTAGCATTAAAATGTTTACTCTACATGTGCTTATGACTCTTGATGGGAAACAAAACCACAAAAGAAAGGCCAATTCAAGTCACATTGGCCTCTGACCTAACCTGTGTGTGCTCATCATTAAGTTCAGTTTTAGGACATAGCTTAATCTTTCAGACTACTTGTTGTAACAGATCACTGTTTCTTTTTTCGTAGTTTCTGCTAAAAAGGTAGCATTTGTTTTTGTCTTCTATAGTATACATTTTATTCGACGATAATCTTAAGATAGGGCTCTTGTGAAAATATCATTTTTAAATTAAGTTAGAAATTCAATTAAATGTTTAAATTAAGTTCTAATTAAGATATAACATTACATTACATTAAAATATAAAACTATTTTTTGAGTGTTCAGCAATTAAATACATAAAGTCTGCTTTTAAAAAATACAAGAATAAAATTACCAATATTTGTTATATGAGGGTTAATTTAATAAAAATCCAATTCCCTTTATTATAAAGTTCATATTTTCATTATGTATTTGAAGTCACCCAAAGAACTCCCAGAAAACCAGTAACATTTTAGCCAAGTTTGAAGGCTGAATGAGAATTTGCCATTGGATGAATATGAATGGCAACAAATAAATGACTAAATTGGAGTTATGCAGCCTGTGACTCTCTCAAGAAAGCTAGCTCTCATTCCTTCTTTCCTTCCCTCTCTCCTTCTCTCCTTCCTCTCTTTTTCTTTCCCTCTCTCCTCCCACCTTCCCTCCCTCTTTCCCATCTTCCTTCTTTTTCTCTTTCCTTCTCTCTCTTTCCTGTATTCCTTCGTTCCCTCCCTCTTTCTTTCCCTCCCTCTCTCCGTCCTTTCTGCCCTCCTTCCTCCCTCCCTTCCTTTTCTTCTTCCTTGTTGTATTTTCAAGAACCTCCAAGTTCTTTGTTAGCAATTATGCAGATTCCCCCAATCCAATTGAGAGAAAACCATACTTGACCCACTAACTCTATCCCTTGCCTTTTGCCAGTTAGCTTTTATTCTTCTAATGCTTAACATTTATTCAAATGTTATCACTGTGGTGAGTGATGGAGATTTTAACCACTGGGCAGTTATGAGCACGAAAGAGCATCCCAGTTTCCCCAGACATTGATGGCTCTGAAAAAGAAAGGAGCATCGGGAAACCAGCTCCTCAAATGAATTGTTTTCCATTATGATCTTGTGTGGTTCAAACTAAAGAATGTGTTTGTGAAATACATACTGGTAGGAAAGTCTAGGCTATAATATTTTAGAATTGGCAGGACATTTGGAGACTACCTAGAAAATAGTTTTTCAACTTTTCTCCTGGAGAACAAAGACTTCCTGGAAGGCCCAGTTTGGGAGGTGAGAATGTAACACACCAAGTGGAAATAGGGTGCCACCTTCATTTCACTTGGAATAAATAGCCTTGTCTTAATCTGAAAAATGTAATAAAGTCGTATGGAAGGTGATAACTCATTGTGATTTATATTTCCATTTCTCCAATGAATGGTGATGTTGAGCACCTTTGCATATACCTGTTGGCTATTTGTATGTCTTCTTTAGCAAAATGTCTATTCAGGCCCTTTGCACATTTTTTAATGGGGTTATTTGGTTTTTTTGCTATTAAGTTGTTTAAGTTCCTTTAAGACGAGTGAAATAAGCTGAACACAGAAAGACAAATACGGCATGATCTTTCTTATATGTGAAATCTACAAAAAAGTCCGACCTCTAAAACCAGAGAGTGGAATGGTGATTGCCAGCGGCTGGGAGGTGGGGGAATGGGGAAATTTGGTTAAAGGATACAAAACTTCAGGATGTACCATAAATTCTGGAAATCTAATGCACAGCATGGTGACTATAGTTAATCATACTGTATTGTATACTTAAAATTTGCCAAGAGAGTAGATGCTAAGTGCTCTCACCACACACACACACACACACACACACACACACACACAGGCAAGAGACAACTATGTGAGGTGACGGCTGTGTGAATTGGCTTGACTATTGGTAATTGTTTCATAATGTATACATTAGACTATCACATTGTCTACCTGAAATATACCCAATTTTTATGTCAAGTGGATTTCATTCAAGGTATAAAAAAAAGCTCTGTGACATGTTTTATTATTTTGATAATGCATTTCACATCCAAGGGAGGTGGGGCAGAAGGAAAATAGTGAATTGTTCCCACCCTGTTGCTTTATAGAGACAAGAAGCAATGTTCAGAAAGGCAGTTGTGGCGGGAGGGGGGAAGGGGAAATTCCCACGCCAGGGCTCTTACAGGAACCCCCATGACATGTGGACACTTCCTTGGGAAGTGCAGACAATGCATGACTACAGAAAGCTCTCTGCAAACACTCCCATACATTTGATGGGGTGAGTTGTTCAATTCCCAGGATCTTTGCTTTTTTGCTCGCGCTCACCCTCCCTGGAAGTTTAAGGGGTGCGAAACAGGCCCTGCACTGGTATGGGCTCCCCGGCTTCCCCGACGAAGAAAGGTCTATCCCTCTTCCGTCATTGATCAAATGTCACCACAATTATCTGGCTGCTGGAAATAGCTCTGGTGTTTTTTGACGGTGACGATGCGCAGCTCTGAAGGACCTGTCAGGTAGATTTCTGCTTCCCTCTTTCAGCCCGCTCTTCTCCGAGACCTGCCTTAATTTGCTCCAGAGCTGAGGCAAGAGTCACGTTTCAGCTCTTTGTCCGGTTACCAGTTCCCCTTCTAAAAACACAGCCTCTTTTTCTTTGTTGATCCTTCAGTGACTTCCGATGGGACGGAGAAGGAATAGGTTTTTCTGCTGCCCTCTGCAGCTGGGTCTCCACGCAGCTCGGTGTCCCTGACCCAGCTAGTGTCTACAGCATCTTCCAATTTCCTGCCATCCATAGATTTCATTAAAGGGCTCTGACCCCCTTCCCAAGCCGTTAGTGAAGAGCCATTCAGAATGGGGGTACAGCTCAAAGCCTCCTCCCAGCCCGACACCTGACGCTCCTCTCTTTTCCGTCTGCATCTATCCTAAAGTGTGATATCCTCTATCACACTTTAATCTGTGGGCTTAGAAACAATTTCTGTCTGGGGTGGGACAGGGACTGGTGCTTGAATTCTTGCAGATATGCCTGGGAACGTGGAAAAGGCAAGGGGCTTCAGGTCCTGTCAAATGAACCCTGGGTCTGCCCACATCTCACTGTGTGACTGCATCAAAGAACATGAAGGGCTCTGGAACTGTGAAAACGAAACTAGGCATACTGAAGATGCCTTCCAAGAATGATCATGAAGACTAAATTGCATGAGACAGTATGGAAAGCCCCTGACACAAGTCTGTTTCCTGACACGCGTCTGTTTCCTATCAGTGATTCAGTGAAAGTTGATTCTTTCCTCCCGATCATTTATATTGAGGATTTGTGCCCGATGCTGCTTGGGGCCAGCCTGTGCCCCTTGTCTTGGCTGCTTCGGTGCATGCCAGCCCAGCTTCCAAGGCCAATATCTGCATCTCCTTGTCCAAGTACTTCCCCTCACCACGAGAACTTATTTTGCTGCCCCCAAAGGGAAGGCAGACGGAGCAGGGAGCAGACGAATGCCCACCAGGCAGCTACTGGTAATCCATCAGAAAAGGAGTCAGAGCATAAATGATCTGGCCCCCATGCCCCCAGTTTGGATGACTCTGAGGTGTCTCTTCCACACTGGACCGCAGCGGTCACCAGCTTGATAACACACCATTTATTATCTGACTTTTCTACCCTGACCTAAGACAGCCCAAGATCATGCAGACTAAGAAACAGACCTTGTGCCTTGTGAGTGTTTCATTAAAACACATTTCCTCCTCCATATGTTTTTCTGCCCCAAGAAGCATTCAGACTCAGGCCAGGCAACTAATTGGAGGATTGGCACCTATGGGTAGGACTTTACATTATTGGAAAAATTGGAAATAATGTTTAAGGTGTGTGTTAATACATGAGAAAACATGACAGGCTTCTACACAGTGCACTATGAGAAAAGTGAGAGTTCCTTGGTCATTATCAAAGTCACGATCTGTACAAGTATCAATTACCTATTGACGGCCTATCTTAATTCCTGCCCAGCAGGGAATCATGCCCCAAGGTTAGTCTAATAAGGGGAGAAACCGGTGGTAGATAGCAGGTAAGGAATGAGGAGTGGAAATAATCCAAGCCAGAGATGACAAGGGGGGACTGCAAGTTGGCAGGAGGGGCCTGATAAGACCCAAATGCCCACTCCGAGAACTTGGGAGTGTGGTCATCATGGAAAGATGAAGACTTGGGTCAAGAACCATAGGGCCAGGACCAGAAGAGGGTTGGGGATTAATGAGGCAGCTCTAGGAGAATTACTAGTGTTCCCGGCTTACCTTTGGGCACCACCAAAGTTTACAAATTTATGAGCCACCAAACCTGATCATTAGCTGGGCAGCAAAGTGCAGGCTGGCCTACTGGAGGAGACTCAGGACAACGCAGCCTCATCAGGATTCAGTAAACAGGAAAATGGTGTTACAACCCATCCACCGCTCAGTGTGCGAGCGCCTCTGCCCTCGAATGCCATCAATTTCACACAGCTGCCTCTGCCTTTTGTCATAATGGCTTCACTGATGACTTAACTCCCTTCTCAACACAGGCATCACCTCTGTTTCCGCGCCAGCTCATCCATTGTTGGCCGACCTGGAGCAGAAAATAGGTTGCTTAATAAATAGTCTCAGCATTGGTACAATACAGCCTATTTCTAGGTCAGCTGTACCTGGTGGGGAGGGAACAATGATCTCGTGGTTAAAAGGGAATGTGCTGCCCTATTAGGAGTGTGTCCCTTAGATGGTTAATTAACCAGAGACCTGGGAGCCCGGCTCAGAGAGCATGCTCTGAAGATGAGAGGGAAGTGGGGGCACTGTAGGCAAGCCGTAGGGGATAACCTTGGATGTTCTCTCAAGAGCTGGCCGCACACATTGCTCCACAGCAATGACTGATGTGGCATTTATACAGTGCACAGCATTGGACTTTCTCACTGCTGTGGACCTTTTAGGCAGGGGCTGTTTAATCCACTAGGACATTCAATCACATCCTTTTGAAAATTCTCGGCCCTCCACGCTCTCTTTATCCGAGAGATCACCTTCTCCAGCCCCTGACCAGGTGGCCAGCGCCACGTAGTAACCTTCCTGTTGCCCTTGCGTGGGTCAGCAACTCCCCTTGACCTTACTGCTTTGACCCTTCCCGCAGGCCATGCCTGACTATTTATTTCCTGCTCTCGACAACTCCTAACTGTACCCTCTATACAATCTGCTATTTGTTGAACATCTCCTAGAAAATACTAAGTACAAACGGGAGCAGAGAAGGTGAGCTCCTGCATAAACAGACACAACGTTGAACCCCGATTTTGTTGATCTTTTCTAGCAGCATGACCTCGATTAAGTTATTTCATCTTTGTGAGCCCCTTTACTGATTCATCGCCAAAGTGGAGATTCACGTAAGTGCTCAACAAATCTTTAGCTGTTTTGGTGATTACTTTTATTCTACCATTATGTAATAATACTAAATAGATAATGATAAATAATTTATTATAACCATACACTTATGTAAATATAAGGTATCAACTTACTTAAACTATAAAGTTAGAAATACCTATTATTGAGGCTCCTGGGTGGCTCAGTGGGTTAAAGCCTCTGCCTTCGGCTCAGGTCATGATCTCAGGGTCCTGGGATCGAGCCCCGCATCGGAATCTCTGCTCAGCAGGAAGCCTGCTTCCCCCCTCTCTCTGCCTGCCTCTCTGCCTACTTGTGATCTCTCTCTGTCAAATAAATAAATAAAATCTTTTAAAAAAAGAAATAGCAATTATTATTTATTATTGTTATTACTATTAATAACTACTGTTATGAGTATTTAAACTTATCACCATTTTCATATCCATATTTATGTAAATGCTCAATCCTCTGAGGCATATGTAATTATTCTCACTTTACACATGGGGAAACTGAGGTCTAGGAAGATTCAATAATTTTCTCATGGTGGTGCTGTTAATAGTAACAGGTGGGGCAAGAATTAAAACACTCGGGGGTGCCTGGGTGGCTCAGTTGGTTAAGCAACTGCCTTTGGCTCGGGTCATGATCTCAGAGTCCTGGGATCGAGTCCCGCATCGGGCTCCCAGCTCCATGGGGAGTCTGCTTCTCCCTCTGACCTTCTCACCTCTCATGTTCTGTCTCTCTCTCTCAAATAAATAAATAAAATCTTAAAAAAAAAAAAAGAATTAAAACACTCGGCTCCTAAATCCACTGTGATCCTCATTCTCTTCGTTCTTTCCCCTCCTTTTTTTCCCTTTCAAGTATGACCTGCCTCCTTTATATTCTCTCTCTCTCTCTCTCTCTCCCTTCCCCCATCCCCATCCTAGGAATCCAGAGGTTGGAGACAGGTGCCCTGACACTTGACATTTATAGACAGGACTTGGAAGAATACATATTTTCTGCATTGGGTCATATTGAAAACAACACAATTGAAATCAGAGTTTGGATCATTTCAGTCGTTAAACCACACAGTGCATGATGTACACATAGACATAATTTTGCTGGTGGCTCAGGATTGTTAAGGGATTTAGTTGAAGTAAATCTGAAAAGTATAAAGTGGCGTATGATTGCTTTTATTGATAGTTATTAGTTTCAAGAACGTTTCAGCAATTAACTGCTTATGAAGTTTGGCAAGGGCTGGTCCTACTAGACCTACTTCGCCGAAGAGGTGATATAATTATAATTAGCTCATTACTGGTGTGCCACAGAAAGCTTGAAATTAGTGTACACTTAATTGGTTCATGTATTCGTTTTACAGTTAGCAAACAAAGCAGACTTGGAAGATGCCCTCAGGCTGCTTACACTCGGGTGAGTAAACACACTTGACTTACACGCTTTAATCAAGGCAGATGAACAAAGGGGCGCCTGGGTGGCTCAGCGGGTGAAAGCCTCTGCCTTCAGCTCAGGTCATGATCTCGGGGTCCTGGGATCGAGCCCCGCATCGGGCTCTTTGCTCAGTGGGGAGCCTGCTTCCCCCTCTCTCTCTGCCTGCCTCTCTGCCTACTGGTGATCTCTCTCTCTGTGTCAAAAAAAAAGACAGATGAACAGAAAAAAAACATAAGTTAGTTTGTGACAGTTTGGAAAGTGCTCTGTTGGAGAAGTCCAGGGTTCTGTTAGCATCAACACCCTTACAGATATCTGGTGTAAATGACTGAGTTGCTTGAGAAACCTTTCTTCATAAGTGATATGGAAGTAAAACTTAGGCTAGGGGAAAGAATCACGATTTCATTACTGCATTCCTGAAAGTTGTTAAAGGCAAACTTTCACTTTTTATGTATGCATATGCATTTATAAAAAAGTATGCTACTCTTACATGGATATTACATATAGATATATTTATTTATTTATTTATATTTATTTATAAAGCATTAATGTTTATTTGAAAATTAGCATATGTTGCACATTTATTACAAAAACCATAAGCAAAGATAAACATGTATACAGAAATCGATCTTAGAAGATTATGCTCCATGTAATTATTTTTAATAATCCAGTTTATGTCCTAGTTTATATCCTTTTCTTGGCATATATGCATATATTTATTTTACAAAAATGGCATCATATTCTGCTCCTAGTTTTGTACTCTGTTTTATGTCTGTGCCCAAATTACATGATGATGTTCTTTTCATATTTTGGATGGTGGCAAAGCATTCCCTTTGTGTATATGTACCATAATTTAAATGATCTTACATGGACATCATTTATAGTTTTTAGCCACTGTAAGTGCTTTTGTAAATACCATAATAAACATCTTATGTGAATACTTCCATAAGATAAATTCAGAAAATGCTACCTGAGTCAAAAGGTACGGTATGATGCCTTTAAGGATTTGGGTCTGAATTGCAAAATTGCTCTTCTCCCACAAGTCTATAAGACACCCCATTTCTGCATACCTTCCCCAATGCTGGATGTTATTCTTATTTTTATTTTTTAAAGATTTATTTATTTATTCCTGAGAGAGAGGGAGAGGGAGGGAGGGAATCTCTGACAGACTCCCCACTGAGCATGGAACCTGACACGGGACTTGATCTCACGACTCGTGAGATCATGACCTGATCTGAAGTCAAGAGTCGGAGCCACCCAGACTCTAGACTGTACCACCCCTGTGCCCCACATACATGTTTTTAAATCAATTTTACTGACCTATCTGTACATGTAATAAAATGTCCTCATTTTAAGTATGCAGTTCGATGAGGTATGAAAAAGTAGAATGAGCAAGTACTTGTTATGTTACCACCAGACTCTACAACATGGACTGAGGATGGGTTGGGAGTGCTCCGTGAGATGGTTTGGAGCCAAACAGAATACATGTCTTCAAAAGCATTGCTTCGCAAACATTTATGAAGCTTCAGGCACATAGCAGGCATGGTGCGAGTTGGCAGAATACTGAACTCCTACATTGCCTGAGTTTCTGATTTACAAAACCCTGCCCCATCCATTCTCTTACTCATTTATTATTTGTTTATCAAACAAGATAAACTGTAAGGCAAATGGGAATTACTACACCCACTGAATAAATAAGGAAACCAGGCAATAGAGAGGATCAATGATTCATTCACGATCACCATGTAGTAACTTGGACAACAAGGACTCACATCCAGGTCGTTCTCAGACACTATGAGGTGGCTTTTTGTGGTGTGTGTGGCCCCATATTCCATCAGAACATGCTTTCCTCAAGCATGCTAATGGGTGTGGAAGAGAAAGAGCTCTATTTGTTGCTGCCAATAGATCATCTAGCCTTTGGTTACCGCTAAAATCCACTTCCAACATTGTCTAGTTCAAGATCTTTCTAAACCATAAAATTAAAATTATCCCACGCTTCGTCTCAACTCAATTCAATTTCATTCGATGTAATAAAGTTACGTGGAGTGTCCACTTCATACATATGCCAAAGCAAAAAAATAAAAAGTGGGATGCACCGGACTCTTGGAGCATCAGGAGGCCACTCACTTTGGCAGAGCTTGTGATGTCTTAGAAGGTGAGATTATAATAGAAGGATGGATTGAGGCCACTTGAAGGATTAGTGATTCACGGAGTATCAGTCTGCTTGGCCTACTCTAACCAAATACCAAAGACTGGGGGATGTAAACAACAGAAATTTTTGCCATAGCTCTGGAGGCTAGAAGTTCCAAATCAAGGTCTGGCAAGGCCAATTTTGGACAAGGGTTCTCCTTCTGGCTTACAGTTGGCATCTTCTCACTATGTCCCCACGTGGTCTTTCTCGTACAAGCACTGGGAGATAGAAGGAGTGAGGTCTTTGGTGTCTCTTCTTATAAGGACACAAATCCTATGGTAGAGCCCCACCTATAACCCCATTTAATCTTAATTTCTTCCTTAGAGGCTCTATCCCATCTCTAAAGGACTTCAATATACGAATGGGGGGGAGGCACAAACATTTCGTCCCTAACATTCTGCTCCCCTTGCCCCCCAAATTCATGTCCTTTTGCAAATGAATGCAAAATGCATCCATTCCATCCCCAGGGCCCAAAAGTCTTACCTCATTTCCACATCAACTGCAAAGTCTAAAGTCCAAAGTCTCTTCTAAATGTCAGCTCAATCAGATGTGGGTGAGACTCAAGGTATGGTTCATCCTGAGGCAAATTCCTCTCCAGCTGTGTACCCTGTAAAACCAGACAAGTCATGTACTTCCAAAATACACTGGTGTGGCAGGTAGGGGACAGAAAGTCTTATTCTGAAAAGGAGAAATAAGAAATAAGAGTTGAAGGGCCCTAAGCAAGTCTAAAACTTATCAAGACAAATTCCATTAGAACTTAAGGCCCAATGCCCTGTACTCCACTGAGGCAGCAACTATGTGGGGTACAAGCATTGCGTCCATAACACATTCAATGGAAAGCCATTGAAAGCATTTATACTTGAGATTAACCTGTACAAAATGTAATTTCAGAAATATCAATTTGGCTTGAGAGAAATGGCTAATTTGAATTTACAGAAAAGCAAAGTAAGTGGCATAAATGTGAAAGCTCTTGTGATAATCCATTTGCTTACTTTTCCCCCATTCATTCATTGTATATTTGCAGAGCTACGGTCATTTGCCATATGACACACTGATTGTTGAAAGTGCAATAACAGACTGGGCAGACCAACCTCTGCTTTCAAGGAACCTATTTTCTAGTATGGAAAATGGCCTGACTGCAGAGAGGCAGTGGGGTGAGTGGAGGGTTAAATAGGAGATATGACTCAGAAGGATTATCAGCAAAGCGAGGAATCTGTATGGATGTGCGCTAAGCAGATGCAGGGAATATTGGAAGTGTCCAATAAAGTCCATTTTGAAGACTGGACACTATTTTTGTATTCCATTTAATCAACATAAATATAGGAAGTTAATGGCAGTCATATTTTATTTGGGGCTGTTGGAAAGTTAGCAGATTTTGGTATTACTATACCAGGTGCTTTCAGCATGGCAAAACAGCCTTAGGCAAGTCAAAGTAAATTGAGACCCTTCATTTACTCATTTGTCCAATAAATATTTACTAAACACCACCCATGTGTCAGGTACTATGTTAGGTACTGAAAATACAGAGTTGAACAAAATTTATCAAGTCTCTCTTTTTCTGGAGCTAACCTTAAATTGAAGAGACTGACATCAAACAAGTAAATAGGGATATGGTGCGGTTTCAGATTGGGCTCATAAGGCAGGCGAAAAATTCAAATAGGGTAAAGGATCAGAAAGTGAGGGAGAAAGTGCCACTTTAGAACGCATGGTGGGGGAAGGACTCTCTAGAGAGAGGACTTTTGAGAAAAACTCTGAACAAAGCTTTGAGCTGAGTCACTTCAACCCTTATTAAATCCCAACAGAGCACAAAGCTTGGTGGGAGATCTTAGTAATAAGAGTAATAAACCAGGAAACAGGACAGAATCACAGTAGCCCACATAAGGCACAGTTTGGGGGGAATCCCATACTGAACTCTCTCTCTCTCTCTCCCTGTCTCTCTCTCTCAGTTGCATGCTCTTTTTTCCCCCTGGAAATCATTTATCTCAGAACTATATAATGTGCAATTGCAGAAAAATGAGACATTAGGAATAGAAGGGACTTTTCTGGGTAGGAACTAGCCCCTACTATTCACAGTGATTGCCTCCGTATGCAAAGTCTATATCTTGTGATTGTCCAACCCATGTTTGATCACTTTTCCCAGTGGAAAACTCATCACCCTGAAAGCAGTCCATTATGCTGGTAACTTCTACCCACTGAGCATAGGTCTGGCCTCTGGGGCCAAACTGGGCAAATACATTTCCTCTTCTTCCACATGGCAGTCCTCTAGATACTCATGTCTAGGTGAAGAATGCCTCAACTTCTCCTCTGATATGTTGGAATAATGTCACTCCCTATGCTGGTTTCCTTCCTCTGTCCTACCCACACCCTTGATTTCTCTCCCTTATTCTTTTGCTTGTTTGTTTGTTTTCTTTCTCTGAAACATTTATTGAGGGCAAAACCCTGGGCCAGGGCCATGAAAATATCAATATAAATAACACATGGTCCTTTATCTTTAAGATTTATCACCTCTCAGGAAAGAAAAGCTTTGAAAACAAACCCATTACACTGTGTATATGTTGCTATGGAGAGAGGACTGTGAACTCCAGCACTAGGGGAAAAGCCATGGCAAGGATGGTCTGAGTTAATCAGCATGTGGCCAGATCCTTGGGAGCTAAGAGAAAGAGCCATATGTGCACAGGTAGGCTCATGGGAAAATGCAAACACCTTCAAGGAGTTCCTCCTCAGAATTGAAGCTTAGTGTTCCTGAAGACGGTCCTGCAAAACATTTTAGAAAGCCAGGTATGGAGATGTTTTGTGGTGTCAAAATCCCTTTGAGCATCATGGGGACATCCAGTATGACCACACAAAAAACTAGCATCCCCTTTTTTTCAGAGACAAGAGACTGTAATTCTGTTTTCTGAGACAAGTTTAAATGGAACTAGACTTTATCTCTTTATTTGTCATATCACATGAATCGTTCTCCAGTTCAAGGAATTAGCCCCTTGGAAACATGGATTAGATTAATGCTTCCCCCAGTACCTCAGAAAGATCATGGCAATATATAAGTATAATAATTCTAGTGAAACATGTGGATGGCTTGGTAGACTTGGCAAGGCAACATCGTATGCAACATTTATTTTGGGGGGTAGCTATTTTCCCCCATTTTGATGGGGGTCCAGAAATGTCGCATGGGTTATCCCATGATACAAACGCAATTGGTAGAGGTAGAATCCAGGCCTTTGGGCTGCAAGATGTTGTAGTTCCCTCTAGCATTCAGTTATTACTTTCCTCAGAGAAAGTAAAAAATTTAGATGGTAGTCAAAGACATAAAGGAAAACCATCTATTCCTTTCTGACCAACTGAGCCACCAACCCCTCGCCCTGCATTTATTACTCATCTCCAATCCACATACACTACAGTTGTCAGGTTTGTAGAAAGGGCCTGGGAACGTGTGAGCAGCTGTCAACTCTTCAGAGATTCACTGCTCTGTCTCTGAAAAGAGGTCTGTCTCTGAATTCAGGTAGTGGGCACGCCTCAGTGAGCTTGGGTAAGAGGCATGGTCTCTTGCTTAGATTGCTTATGCCCATGGGGCATGGTTCTCTTTCTTGCAACATCTCGTCAAGCATTTGGGATAAAACAATAGCCCTGAGGTTACTGGATCCAAGTGCCTTTGTCTATTCATTTATTTAAGAAAAGCACAAGATGGAGAGAGAACCGGCATTTAACAGCACATAACAAGAGGGCTCGGTTGTAATATTATTATTATTTTTTACAGATTTATTTATTAGGAAAGAGAGAGAGTGAGAGAGAGCCTGAGAGGGGAGAAGGTCAGAATGAGTAGCGGACTCCCCATGGCGCTGGGAGCCCGATGCGGGACTCGATCTCCGGACTCCGGGATCATGACCTGAGCCGAAGGCAGTTCCTCAACCAACTGCGCCACCCAGGCGCCCCTCGGTTGTAATATTAACAACCAAGACTTCTGTAAAGTTTTCGTATGTGATCAATACATAACTCTAATTCTTAAAATTAGTTTTTGCAATAGGCATTTTTGATTTCCATTTTATAGTTGAAAAAACTGCTGGTCAGAGAAGAAGGAAGGAAAATAATAAAATACTTAGAGATGATTTGCTATATGTTAGACATTCTAAGAGTTATATATTTATTAACTTACTTACTTTTCACAACAACCCCATAAGATAGTTAACTTTTTTTTTTTTTCCTTCACAGGTAAGAATCAGTGGGAACAAATAGATTATGTAATTTGCTCCAAGTCCCGCAGATAGCAAAAACGGTATTGAGATAAGAAGGCTAGGGGTGCCTGGGTGGCTCAGTGGGTTAAAGCCTCTGCCTTTGGCTCAGGTCATGATCTCAGGGTCCCAGGATTGAGCCCCACATCGGGCTCTCTGCTCAGCAGGGGGCCTGCTTCCCTCTCTCTCTCTGCCTGCCTCTCTGCCTACTTGTGATCTCTCTCTTTGTCAAATAAATAAATAAAATCTTTAAAAAAAAAAAAAAAAGGCTGGCAACTCTGGACACCTGGGTGGCTCAGTCTGTTGGGCATCTGACTCTTGATTTCAGCTCAGATCATGATCTCAGGGTCGTGATATCCAGCCCATCACCTGGCTCCGTGTTTGCTGGAAGTCAGTTTGAAGATTTTCTCTCTCCCTTCACCACTCTCCCAACCCCCACCCCCACTCGAGTGCATGCTTTCTCTCTCTCTCTCAAATAAACAAATTAAATTAAAAAAAAAAATAAGGCTGACAACAGCCTTATCGCCTCCTACAAGCATTGCCTTGCCTTTTTTTTTTTTAAGATTTTATTCATTTGAGAGAGAGAGAGATCACAAGTAGGCAGAGAGGCAGGCAAAGAGAGAGGGGGAAGCAGGCTCCCTGCTGAGCTGAGAGCCCAATGCGGGGCTTGATTCCAGGACCCTGAGATCGTGACCCGAGCCGAAGGCAGAGGCTTTAACCCACTGAGCCACCCAGGAGCCCCTCATCTTGCCATTTTTATCATAACTTGTCTCATTCAGTCCTGTCGGTCACCCTGGGAAGCACTCGTTGGGATTCCCATACTTTATATGCTAAGGGGCCTGAATTCACATAGTAAAGCTGATATTCAACTCCAAATATTCTAACATCACATTCCTTGTCATCCTACAACACTGAAGTTCCTGATAAACAAGACAAATTAGGACCTTGTATTATATATATATTAAAAATATATCATTTACATTCTCAAAACTAGTAGGGCAGTGGTGAAATGCAAACAGTTTACCACGTTATACAGGCTAATTTCATTTTTTAAAAAAATTATTATGTCATTCTTCAAATTCATTGGTGAAAAGTCAGTTGTAAGGGAGCTTGTTCTCATTTAAATACTCAGTTTTTTTGGAGGTAGAATAAGCAAACATTCTAAGGCAGCTCAGATGGAGGCAAATGTGACAGGCTGTGGACTGTGGAACTTCGGATGCGAAGCTGGATCAGAGAGTTTCCTTGCCAAAAGACAGGGCCAATCAAATATTCCTCACTTCTCCAAACCAAAGCTCCTTTGAAATTGTCAGCTTTATTCCCAGAAGCCCTTGGGCTTTACCATCCATAATCCTTTCTTATTATTTTTAACACTGGGTCATAGTCCTTTGAGTCTCACTGTCTTGTTTTCTTTGGCTTTTAGGAGGCTTGAGTTTTCAGATCCCTTCTTGATTTCAATAGAAGTACTATTCCTGAGACACCTCTTGCAGAGTTTCATTAGTTGTCAAACCTTGTGCCAAAAAAAATAATAATAATAATATTTCCCAAGCTATACTTGCTGGGTTTAGTGATTACACAGGAATCGACAACTGTAACTATATTTTTTCCAAAGTTTAATCTGCAGCTTCTAGGCAGAGACAGATTTGAAATAACAAAACCCGTGGATTTTAATTTTACCCTTGTAAGTTATTGGTTGTATAACAATTGTTACAAGTTAAGCTTTCTTATCCTTAGCTTTCACATCTCAAAACTTTAAGGTCTATTATCTATCATGAATGATTGTTGTAAAGATTAAGGGAGCTCATTCATGGGGTACCTGGGGCCTTTAATCCATTAAGCATCCCACTCTTGATTTCTGCTCAGGTTATGATCTCAGGATCATGAATTGGTTTCTGTGCTGGGAATGGAGCCTGCTTAAGATTCCCTCTCTCCTTCTCCTTCTGCCCTTCCCCCATCACTAACATAAGCGTGCTCTCTCTCTCTCTCTCTCTTAAAAAAGGAGATCATTCATTCACTCATCTCACTCATTCCCCATCCATTCAATAAGTGAGTTCTATGGATTTACTTAGTATCTAGGATTCTGTTGATCGTTGGAAGTGGTAGAGGTTAGAGTGCTTTCATTTCTATTCTCAGGACTGCATAATCTATTAGGAGAGACTTGCGTGCACAATTAACAGTTGGCAGGATGTCTGCCAATAGGATGTATGTACGGAAGCTACAGGAACCCCAAGGGGTGAGGGAAGGGTTCACCATCTAATGCTGGCTGAGTGTTAGTGGTACATAAAGGAATGAAGGTACTTTTCTCTGAGGAAGAGAAAACTAAGTAAGGACTTAGTGAATGAGTAAGCGTAAACCAGATTGGAGGAGGTTGGGACAGGAACATTCTGCAGATCCATACCTAAGATAACATTTGAAATGATAATAAGTGCTTAGCATTTTAAAACTCCAATTCTAGATAAAATAACAACCACCAAAAACAGTCAATTTGACCTCGAAACCTGCCTTTGATTTCATGTAACCAAAGCTATTACTGTTCCGTGTTTAACACCGAATCTTCATAGCATCCAAGACTTAGGAGCTGTTCTTTGAAGTACACAAAAGAGGAGATCTTGTGGGGACTTGACTTTCTGAACATGGAGAGATTAATTTACACCGCCCAAAAATAAAATCAACCTGCCATGAATCAAAGTTCCAATTCCTATTTTCCAGGACATTTCACAGGAGGATTTTCCCACTATGGAAAAAGTACAAGATAATAGAAAAATCACTCTTGTGCTACTTTGGAATGAAAACAAACAACAGAGTCATGCTCTGATGGGGAAGTTAGCAGGCTGTCATTGATATGTCTCTATAGAAGGGAAAAAAAGTAACATTCCAAAGAGGAAAAATGTTGCCTCAGTCAAGTAACTCATCTATTTCTATGTCTCCTGTTATGTAACCCTAATAGGAGTGCAGCACCAAGTTGGTTTTTGGAACTTTATTCCATATGACCTGCTTAGATTAAGGATGAACATGCTGTTAGGCAAAGAAGATGAGCCTATTGGTTTGGGTCTGCCTGTGCTACTTCAATGGAGTGACCTTGGGCAAGCCTTACCACCTAGCTGCACACATACTCAGTGGTTCCATAGCATCTGCTTTGCCCACAGACGGATGGATGTGAAATGACTAGAGCTGCTCTACTGCAAAATGAATGTAAGCTATTGACAAAATTACAGTTAGAAAACACCCCAATGGTGAATTACTTTTGAGGGAACCCTTTTCTAACTCTGAACCTGCATTCACCAGGCTTGGAATGTAGCAAAAGATACTGAGGGTTTTGGAATCCCCGCTGCCTTAATCAGCTTGGGCTGCTAAAACGAAATGTCATCAGCTGGGTGGCTTAAATAACAGACTTTAATTTCTCACAGTTCTGGAAGCTGGGGAGTCCCAGATCCAAGTGCTGGCAGATTTGGTGTCTGATGAGAACCCTTTTCCCAACGTGTAGACAGTTTCCGTCTTGTGGTATCCTCGATAGCTCTTCTTGTAAGGGCGCTAACCCCATCAGGACTCTATCTTCCTGCTCTCATTACTTCCAAAAGGCCCCACTTCCAATTATCATTACCATGGGGATTAAGGCTTCAACATATGAACTGTGGGAGGACACGTTGAGTTCATGGTACCTGCCCTCAATTTATGGGCCTTTCCTCTTCTTTCATCATTTAAACTTATTATCAGTCTCTTGACCTGTTTGAGAACTTGATCTCAGTTTACCTAGGCAGACCTTTCCACCCTACTTTTTCCTCTTTTTGTGCATTATTGACCGCATCAACCATTCATCAATCCCTGAGACGTTTTTTTTATGGATAGTTGGGTAATTGAAAGAGCACATGAAGGAAATTTAAGGTCCTCACATTCTGGGAGAACTCTTACCCATAGTAACAAGCAAAAATGATGTCTCTACCTAGTACAGCTCTTGGTACTGAGCAGATGTTCATGTGATGTTGGTCACCTTCCATCACCTTCCTTCACTGTCCTCATCCTTCTCCGTAACTATGAGGGTACAAGTGAGAAGGATAGGAATGTTGTTTTTTTGCATCAAGTCCTAAGGCCTAATTCTGCCTTCTGCTCACTGCAGGGACTGGCTGAAATTGATTAAGATCACTGACACACATCAGCTGACACATGTCAGAGAGTAATCGGAGAGCCTAGAGACTCTAAAATGGCCCGCAAATGGAAGGCAGTATTGGTGGGAGGAACAAGGGGATCATGTCACTTCACTGTCTGTGGTTGGTCTTTATTCTCCTGAGACCAGAGTGCAGAGCCTGGTTGGGTTAGCTTCTGTGTTTGGGAGATGCTGAGGCTGTGATGGGTTTCCAAGAAAAGGAATATCATAGTTGACTGCTGAAGCCCGTTCTTCAGTCTCTAGGGAAGCATTTCTCAAAGAGGCCGGAGGACGAACCTATTGTTCTTTATGACTTTCCAAGAAAGAACAATTTGGAAGAATGTAAACCCCAGCCCTTCATCCTAGATCTTTGCCCCAAAACTTCCTCTGGTGTTGTGGAAGCCCTGGGTCACCCATTTACTCAGAATCCTGCATATATGTGGGAAGGGAAGCCCAGAGGAAAAGGAGATGTGACCAGACTCGTGAACATCAATGGTTTAGTGACATTGAGACTGTGGCTGTGACTTTCACTTGACAGGAATGGATTCTGCTGGATCCATCTCTGGACAGCCCCTGCAGAGGTGACAATGTGATGGGAAAGTGCAGGCATCTTCTCTCATTGGGGCTTCCCTTACCAAACCTGGGAGACCTCCAGGTCTGACCCAGAGAAGCACCATGTGTGGTGAAAAGAAGACATTCACAGGACACTTCTTAAGATTGAGGAATAATATTTAAAAACAAAGAGACGACTCTTAGCAGGACACTCAAGGTGGGACAATCCAATGCTGTGAAAGCACCATTAAAAAAAAAAAAAAACACAGAGTTGATGTCCTTCTCTATCCTGTCTTACTCTCATCATTTCCTCTGCAGAGTATCAAAGATCCTAAAGAGGGGTCGTCTATCTCAAGATTGTGCTCTTTTTCCAATTGTATAGATAATAGAGATAAAGGCATAGATAATAGCTACATATATGATAATTATATACATATAATTGCAAGAATAATACATACATATATATATGAAAAATATACATTACTTTGCTTCTAAAGTTCTATAAGTTGTGTTGCAATATAAAAATGGAAATCATGAGTCAAATAAATTTAAGAAATACTGCAAAATTTCTGCAAGATGTATGAGAAGACTAAAAATGATTATGAATTATGTATTTCAAAGAAGGAAAAGAACTCTCTAGGATTTGCTAAGCTCACTTGACTGTGAGATCAAAAACAACAACAAAAACTCCAACAAACTGCCAACTCTATCGGTAGCCAAGGGTTCAGAGGAACTCATTTTAGAATGACTATAAGATCCTTAGCTAAAGGTGCTAAGGGACTCTGGTAGTGTCTGCACTGACTAGCCCTATACCCCAGGACAAGAAAGCTGTAGGATTTAGGGACGAAGCAAGACCGCCATTTAGCTTAGGGGCGCACTTGAGCCTCCTTTGTCCTGCTCCCTCAGGAACCTAAGTGTGGCTGCAGGCAGCCAAACAGAGTTAAAGTCCAAGTGAGTTTGGGGAGGAGGGGTCCCTGATATCAGGTAGCAGCAGCATCAGGAGAAGCCCCAACAAAAGAAGATACCCAGCCCCAACCTGAGAAGATGATCGTGAGGAAGAAATGAAGGCTCGTGACAGTATCTTATAAACTGCAAACTGTCAACTCTGGATGCCATTAGGCAGCTTCAAACACTGCGCTAGGTGTCACTGGTGCGTGATATGATTTAAAAATATTCATAGCCAACAGTTCTTGTGTGCTTACGTCAAGACTTAAGTCTCTGCTGACATTGTTCTTGGTGCCCTCCATGTATGAACTCTTCTAGTACCATTGTTATCAATGCTATTATTTAGCACTACTATTATCCCCACTTGAGATGAAGTACAGGGAGGTTTAGAAACGTGCCTGAGACCAGTGGTTTCTGCGTGGGAGCACCAGCTCTGCCTCTCGCAGCCTGACTCCCAGCCTAGATCTCACATCCTGTCACTTAGCATGTAATAAGCCTACATCAGCCTATTACTGCTCTGGGTTGAGGAATGAGGAAATTGAGTCTCATGGAGTACCTACAATTTGCCGAAAGTCGTGCCACTGTTCAAATGCGTAGCTGTCTTTTCAGGAGTAAATGATGTCTCTGGTTGAAGTTGCTGAGGTGGACAGAACAGCAGCCCTCAAACTTAATCCCAACGAGGCAATATATAGGTTTAATGTTTGGGGATAATTCTCCGCCATTTGGGGTTGTCTGCATCATTTCCCTGGGCCGTTAACAGCAGCTAGATAATCAATTTGATGAGGTAGAGCGAGAGCCTTTTGGGAAAAGCAGGCAATATTTGGTATTTATATATAAAATGTTTTATATTTATATAGTCAGTTATGCTTTTTGAGGAGGCTTTCACATCAGATTTTCCACATCATTTGGTTCTCCCAATACCTGTGGAGAATAGGTAGTTGCTTTTCAAAAGTGCACTGGATTTAGATTTAGATCTGTTTGAATCTCAGTTCAGCCACCTAACCGCACTGCAATCATAATAAGCCTCTTAAATCACCTGAACCTAGGACTGCCCTTTAGAAAATAGGGTTCATATGGCAAACCCATACGGTGCTTGGGAGTGAACTAAATTAGTATGTACAATATGTAGTCGTATGCTGTTAAATGTAAGGTACCTCCATACAGCTTCGTCCATTCACTGTCGAGCCCCACAGCGTCCTGGGAGCTAAGCTGTACTGGGCAAATCACCATTCTAGAAGAATCTGGTTTCAGCATAAGGGATAAAGGTCCATAGGCTCAGGTTGTGGGTCAAACTCAGTGACCTTGGACTCAGGGTTTCCAGATTGCTAATCCTTACTCCTTAAAAACAACACAAGATTCTTGCATCACATTAGTGGTTTTCCCGTTGGGTTCTAAGTGACCCAGGGATTTCATAAACGTTCTTGAGGAGCCTCCTGTTGAAGGAGGAGTAGGTCCGACATGGTCCGCCCTCCGCAACTTTCTTCAGAAGTGAGGAGTTGCTGCCCATGAATAATAAATAAACATATTCTGTTTGGTCTTCAAACTTGTGTTTTGTTTTGTTTTGTTTTTTAATATGGCTGACTTTAATATATAAGTGCGTGTGCATGTGCATGTATGTGTTTGAAATCCATATTCCTAGCTTAAAAAAATGCATGACTTATCACATAAGGATGTGATAAGTCAGGCAGATATGAATTGGCTCGCTAGCTATATGATCACCATGTGTGTTTAACCTCTCTGAGCTTTAACATTCTCATCTATGAAATGGGATAACACCATCTCATCAAATGGTAATAAAACTTAAATGGGGTCTTGGCCCATAGCTTTGCCAAATACATGTGAATTCGTTCCTCTTCCAATTCATGGGAAATGATTCTACCTATCTCTTTTTATAAGAGCATTTGACTTTAACATTTTCAATAGTGAAAAAATACATATATACTATGTATTTATAATTCAAAATACATTTAAGAAAAAAAAGTGTATATCTATAACCATTTAAAAAACTAACATATAATTAAGGCACTTTAATCTGCTCTGCATTTTATGGTTAATAAAGGTATCATTTCGGACTTTCATATATAACATTTAAACATATAAGATGTAGACAAACACCATTATTTTATATTTCCATGTTTATGATTTAAAAGGTCAATCAAATTCCTACTACCTTTCCATTTAATAGGTGATTCAGGGGATACCTGATGTGCTTACAGCATCAAAAGAGGGTGTATGTAGGTCTTCTAAACCCCTGGGCCCTCCATTACTTTGTCACACAATGAGCACATGGAGAGCGGCTATTATGCCAAAGCCTGACATTTTTTTTTTCAGCCTGCGCTTGCATTCCAGGGCAACTATTATTTCTCTTAAAGCTACTTTTCATCCTTAATGCAGTGGAAAATGGGCATTAAAAAGAGATATTATTTCTAAATAAAATAAAAGAAGATACAGAAGGAACTTGTTGGAGGATGAAGAAGCATCCGTTGGCAGAGAGCACCAGGGAACTTAAGTGATGGAGCTTTTGATTAGAACTGTTTCTTCAAGTGCAGGAGCCTGGGGATGAGTCAGAAAACCCACGTATGGCTGCTGTTCTGCCTCTCAGACACTGGAAAACCCTCTTGTGCTTTCACCTTCTCCTCCTACTTACAATGCCCAGCTTAAGAACTGAAGGGAAAATGCCCTGGGACAACAAATAAAAACATGTTTAGAAAACAATAAAAGTATATTTTTAAAAATACATGGAATTATAATGGAATACTTATACAAAAATCATGGAATTATAACGGAATACTTATACGCAAATCAAATTTGAGAAGCTTGTCTGTTTCGTGTGTAGTTTTGGGAGACAGACGGATCTTTATAAAAATCCGAACCTAGACACCCCATTGCCCTATCTCTGAGCATCTGAGTTGCTCTAATGACTGGCTTTCTCTTCTATAAAAGGGACATAAATCGGGTTCCTCTAAATAGGAACCAGATGATGACATATTTGTCTAATGCTTAGCTCCATGTCTGGCACAGAATGAGCTCTTAATAAATAACAGGGAGAATAACAAAATGAGGAGGATGACCTGTGAAGTCAAAATGTCAACCAACCAAAAAAATGACTTTGAAATTCCATTGTTCAGCTGTAAAAAAAAAAAAAAAAAAAAAACACACACACACACACACAAACAAACAAACAAACAAAAAAAAAAAACACTGAGCACTTGGGAATCATGAAAAAAAGATTTCATTTCTACACATGCAAACCAGTGGGCATCTCGGTTGGCTTGTTATTTACTGCATTAGACAAACTGTATTTATTGGTTGCCAGATAACACATTAGCAACTAGTAAGTCTGGTGAAAAGCATCAGATAAGTCTGTGAGCTGCATGTCAGCCAATGTCTGCCCAAGACAAACCAAAAGGAACTGAAGGGTAAAAAGCTCATCCTAATCATGTTTTTCCATAGGAAGTCAAAGTGATGATTCCATTAGTCTCTTGCTCTGTGGTGTTTCTTAAAGATTATGTTGTATCAGAAGAAATTGCAGGTTGTAGCTTATCGCGTAAGTTCTTCAAGCTTCTTCTACGGCTCTAATAACCTATTTCACAAGATGGTTATGAGGCATTCGACAAGATATCGTACTTGAAAGGAAAAGGAAGGTAATAGTTTTTTTCGGCTGAGTGAATATTAACTTGAGTCCTGGCACAGTGAGCATATCATAGGTGCACAATAACTAAGCATATTTGGTCCCTAGTTCCCCAGAGAGCTCGCTGAGAAGTTGCTGGAACAGGGAAATTAACACAAAAACGTAATGAATGAATTGGCAAGTGCACCAATAGACTTGGATTAAGATACCTCCTAATCCGCTTTGAAAATAACATCTGGAAAAAGTATCCTGTGAATCTTGAATGATGAGAAATATTTAGCAGGTGCGAGTGCAGAGGAAGAGTGGAAGCAGTAGGATAGGCAGGTGCAAAACACCACAAAGGAGTAAAACTCGGAGTAGGGTGTTTAGTGAGAAGCATCAGTGGAAGGTGGGGAAAGATAAGGTAACCTGACTTATTTCCTTTTAGCATGAGAAGAAGTAGCTTAATTCGTGGGCAGAGGCCCATGTCACTGGCAGACATACCATACTATCCACACTGCACAATCATCAAGCAGTCAAATATGGTGCCTCCACTTGAAAGATCCCTGAGCTAATTTCAAGCGTTCATGTCTGGGAACCAACTACAAGGTTAACTCCATGTGATCAACGCACAATGACCCCCCCCGTTGATGGAACCACAAATTTTGTCTTTCATCTTGGGCTTATCTTCACCTCCAGACCATGGATTTGGATTGGACCCTGGTAAAGTCATAGGCAGCTCAGAAGTAATCCTGCCCCCACCAGATCCTATTCCTCTTGTAACCATTGACTGGGTGCCACGTTACATCTCTGTTCTCAGAAGAGCTAAAACAAATGAAGACAGTGCAGTTATGAAAAGAAACTTTACCATTTGCCAGAACCATTGGTCAGTGAGGAAATGAAGTGGGGAAGGAGCATGGGCCAAAGTCCTTTCGAGAAGGGGATTTGTTGACTGAAGTGATAAAGCTGAACACCGTAAGCTGGCTTGCCTTTTTCCTGCCCTCTATTTATTTATTCTCTCAGTCCAGATAGACCAATGGACTGTCATGCATGGGTTAACTCGAACCCAAGTTACAGGGTGAATGGGGAGTGGGGGTAGTGATTCATAGAGCTTCGGGATAAGAAATTTCTGGCTTAACCCCATGTACCCCAAGTTGACCCTTTTCTCAGTTTCCCCCATTAGGTAGGTGTAAAGCCCCCTCCTCGAACCTCAGTTCTGCTCAGATTCTCCCATGATAGAGCCCAACCCTCCATCCACATCTGCTTCTCCACTTTCCCAGTCCCTAGTTTCCAACCCTAGAGCTCCAGGCTTATGTCTGATATCCTACTATCAGTATCTTCATGCTATTGACATTTTCACACTAATATCCATAAGCCATCTCTTCTCAGATACCCAAAGACGATGTTCTCACCGTCTCATCAGAGAGTTCCTTGTTACCCTGTCCATGAATTCCTTCCTTCCTTCACAGATGCATGCTTGCTCACCATGTGCTAGCTGTCAGTACGGTAGATGTGAATGAGGAATGGTCCCTGCCCCCATGGTATTCACAGCAGAGCCCAGGACAATGAAACATCCACAAATACACAAAACACCTGGATCGATTGTGTGGATGTTTGAATAGGAAATATATAGCAACTTCCCGAGGTAAGAATGAGGACGATATTGCTAAGGATCGTTCTCCAGATATTATCGCTGCATAGAAAACCACCCCCAAAACCTACGAGAACTGGAGTAAAACAAGGATTTTCTTATGTTCAGAGATTCTGTGGTTTAGGAAGTTCGTCTTCATATAGGGAGAAGGTTTGTCTCTCTTCCCCAATGTCTGGTCCTCAGCTGGGAAAATGTGAAGGCTGATATAATTCGATGGCCGGGGTCTAAGTAATCTGGAGGACCTTCCCTGACGTGGCCAGAGTTGATGCAGACTGATGGCTAGAACAGCTACATGTTGCATTTCATGTAACCTGGGCTTCCAAGCATCATAGCGGCCTTGGAGTCTCAAATTTCCTACAACTGCAGCTCAGGACTCTACAGGCAAGTGTGCCAGCTAACAAGGCAAAAACTGCATTGTTTTTTATTACCCGAATTCAGAACCCTTTCAGCATCTCCTCTGCCCACTCTGGTGGTGAAAAAGGAGTCACAAGTTCACCCAGATTCCAAGGGAAGGGACTTAGTCTTCTCTCTTTGTGGGAGAGTTGCAAGATTCTAGAAAAGCATGTGGGATGCGAGCTAAACTTATATCCATCTTTGTTAACATGAAAGCAATGGTTTTCAAATGCAAACAAGGAGGAAAGGTTCTGAACAGCCTTGGCAAAGATATTAGGCGTTAAAGATCATGATGAACATTGTGAATAGATTAGCACGTCTCAGTGATAATGCACGCAGAAAGGAACTGGTAGGGAGCTGTCAAGAGAAGTGTTGGGGTTACAGAGATCTTGAAAAGATACAGGGAAGCTCTTAACAAGTTATGGGAACTGACCAGATAAGAGATGAGAGGAGTCTCAACTCAGGTAATTGCTGTGGAATTGAAAAGATGAAATGACCACGAGATATTTAAGATGTAAAGTATTTACGACTTATCAGTTCATTGGCTACTGGGCTGAAAGATATGTGGGCATCACTTTCCTATTCCTATGCGTCACTTTCCTATTACTCTGCATCTTTCTCTCCTTCACTGGAGGTAAGGTCTCCAATCACATGAACAAATTGGGGGGAAAAGATCTAGGTTGGCCAACCAGAGCACCCCATTCTGTTGGGGTTGAGTGGTGGATACATACGTTAGGGATAGCTAGTGGACAATGCCATAGGATTTCTGGAACTACTGGAAGGATGATCTACTCTTTCCTACGAGAAATATAAGAATGACCTTACCCAGAGCTATGATTTGCCGTATTTTCCAAATAGAAAGCAACCGTCAGAGCATGGAGATAGCCCAGAGAAAATTCGAGCTGAGAGGGGGTAAAAGACAAGCAAAGACCTGATGATATTGTTAGAATCCTCAAATCCAGCTGAGTCACAAGCAGTAATTCACAGTTACACAGACCGAAATATTCACCCTTTTCAAAAGCTTTTTTAAGCTGTGTTTCCATCCTCTACAATCAAAAGAATACTGACCTCTGCAATAGAGAAATCAAAGATGACTGAAGTTCTCAGCTGGGCATCTTGGAAAGGGTGACACCAGACCGTTGGTGCCATGAGTACCACAGTAGAGGAGAATGTCTGGTGGCAACATCCATCCTGTTTTAGACTTGTGGCCGTGGAGTCACCTGTCAATCTACCCAGACACCAGCATGTTCTTCTCGCTGTGACTCATGCCAGCACTCACACACATGACACTCCTGTAGGCATACTCTGTGTTAAGCCCAGCTATTAGCCCACTAAACCAAATCCCATGATGTCCTTGCTCACTTAAGGAGCATTTCAAAATGCGAGAAGATAGTGTTATTAACAAGAAACTATATCAAACTAATCATTTGTTGTCATCAGTTAATGTTAATAATAAATGTTAATAATAACAAATGATTCTTACCATACTTCACGACTGATGACAATGTCTGAGTATGACCTAAATCGAGGTTGCAACCTAATGCTTTTGGCTTTGGGGGGTGTCGAGATTCAGAGGGAGGACAGAAAATGAGGTGAAAACTTCAGAATAAGGCTGTGACCGAGGATAATTCAAGCTACAATGTGAAGCCCCTGATTCTAAGTGTAATACAAGTAGCTTTTCTCTCTCCGGTGTGTTCTATTGATTGCAGACGAAATGTAATTACCTTCTGAGATATACTTTTCCCATCTTAACTCCCTCTACATGTGAAATGAACTGTAACAGACAAATTAGGTTTTTTTTTTCTTTCCTCGTTCTTAACATTCTTAGATTTTTTTTTTCCTGATCTGACGATTCTCTTCTCCTATGAATATAGCAGTGCAATTGAGGATTAATGGTGTGTTCTACAAGGCCAGATAGAAATAATATGCAGTCTGATACCATATGTAGAGTTACACTGGAATAGAATGCTACAGCTAAAGAGGGTCCTGAAATCGTCTCCAAACGTGTCTTACCTAGTAGGAGCCAGAGAACCCCAGAGCAGAGGAATCATGGAAGGCTTGAAATACACAAGCCTTGAATTTCTTAAGTCAGGGCACCTCAGCCAGAGTCCATTTTAGGCATATGAATCCCAGGTGCTTGGTATTAAAATAAATTCCTCTAAGATAAGCATCGTTCTTTGCATTTGTACATGCAAATGCATTTACACACTTTACAGTGTGTAAAGCACGTTCAGGAGCTGTTTAGTCATGACAATGAGGTGAGATACGTAGCCATAAAGGTTTTGTCAGAGGACAGATCTAGAAGAACCGTTCCATCTCTTTTGGCAGGAGTGGCTCTTTCATTTTTAAAAACAATTTCACAAAGAATATCATAACAAGAATAAAACATGTTAAATGTCATCCACACTCCAGTCAAAAGGCAAACCTATTATTACTCATTTTACCATGTTTCTTTTTGAATTGGTCCATTTGCACAGTGTGTGTATGTGTCTGTGTGCGTGTGTGCGTGTGTGCGTGTGTGTACACATAATCGCTTGTGCATTCAGGTCTTTTAAAACATTTTATTTTACTCAACTCCATATCACTTTCCCTGTTGCAACACTGTATTTAAAATAATCTTGGTTAATGCTTGCTCAGTATTAAAGCAAATGGGTAACATAATTAATTCTTTTTCCATCAGTGTTTCTTTTTTGCAAAAATGAATAAAAAAGGAATGAAGTCAGTGTGGGATGAGAGGCTTTGAAACATAATTGTTGCTTTTCATTTGTTTGTTAATTAGGTTTCCGTGGAGGCAATAACTGGGGGAGAAACACGGGAAGACAACCCAAAGGAGATCCGAGGCTATGGATTCAGACTTTGCTGTAGCAAGGGCATCGGCCACCATTACTTGGTTTTGGCAGAGACCCACAGGCAGGCAAAGGAGTGGGAGAATTTTACAGAAGAAAAAGAAAACCCCAAATATGTCCTGATAGCGGATTGGGGAATATCAAAGGCCAGCTATCAGGAAGCAGGGCATCTCTGTGATCGGTTTAGGGAGCGTATTTGCCTTTCTCGGGTTGGTCCCTAGTGGAAAGTCAGAGCAAAAGTGAGGGAAGCCAGAGGTTACAGACCAAGTCCTGACTTTTGGGGATCCAACTGCTGCAGAAGTGCAGTTTGCCTTCCAGCTCTCGTGGTTGCAGAGGTTGTGGGTCATGGTTCTCTTGTGGATAGCCCGGCCATCGCCCGGCTGTATTGTCAGTCTCTCACTGGATGAAAGTTAACGTGATCACTTACTGTCCGCAGCTGAACTCAGATGTCGTCTCTGAGCCGCGGCGTGAGTGAACCCTAAATGCCAAAGAGCACGTGAGTAATAAACTAGAACACTGTTAGTAGATGTCCCTGTTGCCACTCTGACAGCTGTTTGCTGACATAAATTTATTAGGAAGAGTTATGTAGTCCAAGGTCCTCAATAGGTACTAAATTGACCCTTTGGTTTTTTTACTTGCCTGTTTCTACTAACATCAATAGGGTAAAAAATTAAATCGACCTGGTCTGTGGTCTGTGTGGGTCTTTTAAGCAGCTACGAACGCTGGTTCAACCAGTGTATGGCGTGGTGTATTTTTATCCCGGAGGCAGTTTGTAGTTGTAGTTAGGTAATTTTTCCCAATTCATTGGTATAAGGTCCCGGATTCACAGTGTTTCATCTCTTCTTGTATCATGAAGTCAGTATCTGAAATGACATAAGCCATACAGAGACAGATAATAAACAACCATAAAGTGAACACCTGTGTAATCAAAGTTTGGAAGTAGATGGAACTAATTCCTTAGAGAACTTTGAAGCCCATCCCCAGTTTCTCTCTTCTCTCTTTTGTGGGAACTAATCATAATTCCAACCTCTGTGAAGCGTGTAGTCATAGTCCCAGCACTGCCTATGATACATTGTCTCTGGTCTGCAGCTTTTCATCTATCCACATGACTCTTCTTCTTTTTTTTTGTTTTTTGTTTTTAATTTTATTGATTTATTTGACAGAGGGAGAGAGATTACAAGTAGGCAGAGAATCAGGCAGAGAGAGAGGTGGAAGAGCAGGCTCCTCACTGAGCAGGGAGCCCAACGTAGGACTCGATCCCAGAACCCTGAGATCATGACCTGAGCCAAAGGCAGAGGCTTTAACCCACTGAGCCACCCACGCGCCCTTATTCACATGACTCTTCTGTTTAAGGCATCTCTTTCAGGAGTCTCTGTTAAAGGATCAAACTAATGTTCTCATGAAAACAAATTTCTCTGATATGGCTTTGTGGGGAGCATCACTCATCAATGGAGAAACCCAAAAGTTGAAGGGATTCCATCCAACTGAGAATCAGACTCTTTAGATTCAATGGTGTTCCCTCCCCGCAATATCCATTCACATGTGATGGGAACAGGATTCCCAATGTCATCCACTAACCCAAATACCAGAGGCAAGCGACAGAATATAGAACTACTTTCTTTGGGTTTCCTTTTAAACTAATTCAATATAATTAACTCTCCTGTTGTAAGCCTCTCCCTAAAATTTCCCCAAAACCTGTGGGTATAGATGGAGAGTCAAGGGGATATGAGATTAATTGTGGCATATATATATATATATATATATATATATATATATTCTTTTTGGACCTACTACATAACTATTGGGAGAGACAGAGAAAGTGCTATTGGTCCATTTGGATGAAGAAACTCAGAAAAGACAAAGTGAAGAAACTCAGAAAAGGCAAAGGTTGGCCCGACATAAAGGTACAAAGGACAGAACTAGAGTTTTCTCCCAGATACCAATCCTATATCCAGGGCCCTTCCTCCCAGCACACGTCCTTCCCCATATCATATCATAAATGTAGGAGAAGGAAATTTTCATGCTATTCTCCTTGTTTGAAACAGAAGAAACAGAGATGACACATCTGGGCTTGACCCAGAACAGGCTAGAATCTGGAATTTCCTAATTTATAATAAAATGTTGAAGAAAAATGTGTTCTTCCAAGGAACTATGTTCTAATCCTCCATAAATGCTTATGTAACGTCAAAGAACTAACTTTCCATTCATTTATCTGCTTGTTCTTTCAGCATTTGACACCTATTTAAGACATTTGAGATAAGCAGAATGTGAATTATTAATACCATTTTGCCAAGATATAATTCACGCTCAGACAAAGGTGCCATCTCAATAAACCTAAGAACTGATGAAGTTTTGGTTTTAACCCCAGTCCTTGCCAATGTGTTTAGCCTCCCTGTCAGGGTCCCTCCCTGGGTGCAATGATTGCCTTTCCTCCCTACATCATGACTGGAGATGTGGCCATTTTCTTTTTTCTTCTTTATTTTTTAATTTAAATTCAATTAGCCAACATACAGTTCATCATTAGTTCCAGATGCAGAATTCAATAATTCATCGGTTGTGTGTAACACCCAGTGCTCATCACATCGTGTTCCCTCCTTAATGCCCGTCACCCAGTTACCCCATCCCCCCATCTACCTCCCATTTTAGCATTTATTAATGCTTAACTCAGAACTAGAGATCTGTCCATGTGTGGTTTTGCTTTATTAGAATGCTTTTCTCCTCCTTCCCCTC
>CM052800.1:6201845-6229239 GCA_028533885.1 Nasua narica | reverse complement strand
CCTCCTCCTCCTCCTCCTCCTCCTCCTCCTCTTCCTTTTCTCTTTCTTTCCTTCTTTCTTTCTTTGGCAGGGGTTATGTATGGCCACTGTTGAAAAACCAAACTGAAATGCAATAAGAGAAGCCGAGTCAAGAAAGAGTGATTGTTACTTTTCCAGCTACTCCATCAGTTAAGTAAACCCAGTAATCAGTCAATGCTAATAGACCACCAGCAAGTCCCTAGCTTAAAATTGGGGACTAACAAAGGAAAGTATAAACATGGTCTCTCCCCTGGTGGACCTTAAAAATCATGTTTCAGAAAGAATAATAATACACTAGAAAAATAATGCAGCATACAAATGTTTGTTCTTAGAATAAGTGTTCTACGATATATGTTACCAATATTTATGATATACTTTGGGGCTCCTTTGTGTCCCAGGACTATGCTAGAGGCCTCAAGTCCTCACCTGGGAACTGAGATTCCAAATAGACTAACCTACCTGAGATCACACAGCTGATGAGTAGCAGCGATAAAGATACTTTACTTGCAACATTTTATCCAAGTCTCAGGCTCATGATTACAGGGAAGAAATCCCCTTATTTCAGCATTCTGGCTTTGAGCTAGTATCTTGGAGGAATAAGGGTGTCGAGCTAAAGAAAGGGAAAAAAAAGGGAGAACTCAGAAGGTAGAGGAAAGGAGTAGTGTGTGCGTATGTATGGGAGCAGTTGGAAACCTCTGTTAATCTGTTTTCACTGAAAAATGGGGGTTCAATGCTTCCAGGCATTTGGCAGGAGAATGGTGAGTTTGGAGCTTTGACAAATCAATTGGAGACAACATCACAACTAGATTGTAGGGAAAAAACAGATTTTCCTTGGTTTACTTCATCTGATGCTTTTTTACATAGATGAAGAATCGCTTCAACTCTATTATGAAATTGCTTTCTGAGTTTTCAATAATAGGTTTCTCCAGTGGCATCTTTGTAGCTTACAAAGTTGCAAACTTTCCCATGTGATGGCACTTTTAGAAGAGAGAGTATAAAATGTAATTGCTTTAGTAACATTTCACAGCAACATCAAGAAAGACTTTGATGTCCCTGTGGTTTCAAAACTCAAATAATATCAACTGTGTTTTCTGGGCTTTTTTTTTTTTTTCATTTCTGTGAGCCACATTCGTATTAATCACAAGGTGCTGACAGCTTGACAAATATTCCTTTGCATGGTATTCAACTGATATTTTTAAAAGCCCAATAATATATCAAATGGGAGGGGGTACTGATAAAAATAAATTTCTCACTGTTGAGAGCCAGAGCTTTAGATCTCCAAAAATTGTTCTTAGCTCCAAGGTAGTGTTACTTCAAAGAGGCAAAAATCGTCCAAATGGAGTAGAAAAACTTCAGCTCTTCCTGAATCACATTTCAATCAAGAGAAAAGAAAGTTATCTACATTATTAATCAAGGGAGGAAAAAAACAGCACTGTATGAATTTTCACAGAGTGTATGTTATTCTTTTGGACACAGTGCTCCAGGAAGCCCAGCTAGGCAATGGTCCTAAACCCAAAGCAGATGGTCTCTAAAATGATCATACAGATTCTCTTTCATAATGAATCTCAAGAATCCTATAGGATTTATAATAAAAACTGTTCATACATATGAAAAGACAGATGTTTCTTTAGATGCCGCTCACCAGTACTTTGGCTGAATTCAGGAAGAGCCATTAGCTATGACTTTATTTTCAAGCAGTTGAGTTATGTGAGATTTTAGTCTCAACTAATCAATGTCAAAACACCTTTTAAATGGAAATCATTTTTCTCTGGGGTGGAGGATGGAGGGCATGTGTTCAGGAGGCCAGGGAATTAAGTCCTCCTTCACATATATTTTTTATTGTTGTACAAGACTTGGGAAATCCATCAGGCTTCTTTTTTGGCAATTCTTTGCCCATGGAATGAGACACTGTTCAAAACACGTATTTTCTGTCTAATAAGCAATGATTAGGCTGACTAGCAGAGGAAAAGTAAGTTCTACCATTTGCAGGTGTTTGTAGTTTCAATACTACACCAGAAGGCAGGAGCCTGAGAGCCAATCCAGGATCTATCACTCACTAGTTTTTGAGTTCATCATGATCAATACCGAAGACATCTGAAATAATTCAGCATATCGCAAACCTAACAAGGCCCCAGAATCACCTGAGAAGTTCTTCAAAAGGAGTTTTCCTAGCCCCAAACCCGTTGTACAGAATCTGAATTTCTGGAAATAGATCTTCGAGGGAAGCTGTGGTTTAAAAAACTTCCCAAGCGATTTCTCATTTCCTCACATCCAGGAGAGAAAATATCATGTATTTTTCACAGTTGGTTATACAAATACTCCTCCAACTGAGTCTGCGGCTCCAGCTTTGGAAAATCTTTAGCTTGAGCACTCTTTTCCTTGTTTTGACACACGCAGGCACACATGCACACACTCTGTCATGTCTACATTCATGTCCACAGAGACTCAACTACATCTACCCACACGCACTCATGTACACTCACACGCATACATGCTTACACATAGGTATGCACGTTCATGCTCCCCCCACACTGATGGCATTACGCTATCGACCAAATATTTTGTGTGTGTATAAACATATGTTTACATGTTCGTGTGTATGTAATGATCACATTTGTCAATTTGTTAATCCCTCCATTCACAGGGTCTGAGTTTTTAACATCCTTTGATTAAATGACTGTATTTGATATATATCAGTAATTAAGCACACAGTAGACATAATTATAAAATAGCAATAATCTTAATAGATTATTAATAATCTAGCATTAATAATTAGAAATGTGTGTTTGCTGGAAAGAAATGTAATCCTAGCAACAGTTACAACATCGGGAGAGTGGTAACAACTCAAATATCGTACAATTAAATTGCCAAATAAAACATGTATCTGTCCTAGGGTGGGAGATTCTCTACTAGTTAAATATCGTGCAATTAAATTGCTAAATTTAACATGTATCTGTCCTAGGGTGGGAGATTCTCTACTAGTTGACAATGACACTTATAGTTATTTTTAATGATGAAAATATTAGCATTATTATGTTAATCTTAAAATTCAGAATGTAAATGTTTATGCCTGTGATGATCTAAATGGGTGTTCTCTTCCTTCCCTTCTTAGCTATTTCCACTCTCGTTTTTTTTTCTTAGCAGGAGACTATTGTAATGAAAAATTCCCATGAAATTTATTTTTTTAAAAGGATCAAAAGAGTAACTGTATTGATAGGATTGGGGGGAAGGGTGCTGATCACCATGAGTGTAATAATTCCCAGAGACCTGATATCAGGCGAAGGCAGTAATCCTGAGGGTGAGAAAGTGCCAAAGTCCACACTTGCCTGAGCAGGTCTGGAGTATTCTGGTGACCTTGGGCTTGCAATGCAATGTCTGCCTGGAGACAGGAAACAAAGCCGAAGGAGCACCCAAGCCAAGAATTCTAACAGGAGACCTTCATTAAGATGAGATTCCCAAAATCTAAACCTTCGGTAGAAGAATGAATGTCTAACAAACCTCACACTGAAGGGAGTTTCTATCGTGCCCTGGACGGAAGTGAGAAAAATCCTCTCTAAGAATTCAAAATCATGAACCTCCGTTTACATGGATTACTCATCAGATATTTAGCAGCTGTGTCATGTAAAAACCTCAGGCTTGGGCGCCTGGATGGCTCAATGAGTTAAACATCTAACTCCTAGTTTCAGCTCAGATCATGATCTCAGCGTTCTGGGATTGAGCTCCAAGTCGGATTCTACGTTCAGTGTGGAGTCCTCTGGGGATTATCTCCCTCTCCCTCTGCTCCTCCCTTGCTCTCTCTCTTTCTCTCACTCTCTAATAAATAAATAAAATATTTTGAAAAACAAAACAAAAAATCTCAGGCTTTTCATTCAAATAGATCTATTCTTAATGTCTTCAAATAGTTGACATAAACATATTCACAATCTCAGTGAAGGGATGTAGAATCTCTCAAAGAAGCTAAAGATCCAAGAACACAGTCACTCAGGGTGCTCATGATCTCTTTTTTCCTCTCTTCTGTCCCCTCCCTCTCTCTCCCTTCCTCCTTCCCTCTTTCTCTCTCTTTCTTTGTCTCTCTTTCTCTCTCACAGGCACACACACACATCATAAAAATAAGCCAACACACAAATAAACACCACAACAAAGCACCATGAGAAACAGTGGAGTAACAAATAGTAATAAACGGACTCAAAAAGATTTCAGGTCTCAGAATTATGACATACAGAATTTAAAAAACATGTTTTGTTAAAAAAGAAATAAAGGAAATGCTTAAAAATATAAGAACAAGAGATTATAAACATGACAAAGCAGACCTTAAAACATTTAAATAGAACTTTTAGTAATCAAATTGCAGTGATTGAAGTTTATAAGTAAAATAAACACACTAGGCGAAAGATTTAGTAAGAGCTAGAGAAAGAGTTAATGAACTGGAAGATAGTATGCAAAATAAAAAAAAAGAAGGAAAGAAAGAAGGAAGGAAGGAAGGAAGGAAGGAAGGTAAGAAGGAAAGAAGGAAGAGAAGGGGGAAAAAAGCCCAGTATTCAGCACAGGAAGACAAAGAAAAGATAAAAGAGAGAACAAAGTGGGGCACCTGGGTGGCTCATTAGGTTGAGGGTCCTGCTCTTGGTTTTGGTTCCGGCCATGATCTCAGGGACCTGGGATCAAGCCCTAGGTCAGGCTCTGTGTTCAGCAGGGGATCTGCTTGTCCCTCTCTCTCTTTGTTCCTCCCCCTGGGTGCTCTCTCTCTAATTTTATTAAATCTTTAAAAAAAGATAGAATAAAGTATGAAGATCTAATATTCTAAATCAGCAACAGAAGTTAAGAGAAACAAGACAATTTTCAGTTAGACAATGGCTGAAAACATTTAAGAACCATTGCAAACATAAATTTCAGACCCCAAAGCCCAATAAACTCAAACAAGATAAATAAAGATAAACTCACCCTCAGTGATGCCCTATTGCATAAGCTGGAAGGTGAGCTGAAACAGGGAGACATTAACTACCCTCCTGAGAAAGTGGTGTGATAGAATAATTAGTCGTTTCTTGGCAGCATTGTTTGAGGCCAGCAGTTGATGGACATGATAATGAACATCCAAAATGCTCAAAGAATTTACCAGTCAACTTCAAATTCCATCCTGAGCAAAAGGCCTTTCTTAAACAGAAGTGAAATAAAGACACTTTAAACGCATTATAGCAAATTTTTCACCAACAACCTTTCACCGGTGACATTTTAATGATCGTATTCAAGAAAAGGAAAGCAATCCCAAATAGAGTCAGAGTTACAAGAAGGAATGGTGAGGAGAGAAATCAACAAATATATAGGTGAGTAAAAATAACCATTGACCCAATACAATAATAGTAAATAGCGCCTAAATGTTGGTATTGGAAAAAAATGAAATATAATTTTCTGAAAGAAAATAGCATCTAAATTGGGCGGGAGAAAAAGTTCTTTGAGAGCAATAATAAATTAACAAAGCCCTATAATAAATGACTATCAATGAAAGAGATAAGGTACTAATAAACAATCATAAGAATGATAAAGAGCGTATTACCGCAGAGGTGGCAGACATCAGTGGTGGGAAAAAACAAAGTATCATGAACACTTTTATTCTGGTAACCATGGAGAATAAAATAAAATAAATATATCTTAAAATCAATTCAAGAAAAAACATAAAACCTGAGTATTCTTTTAGTCATTGGGAAATTAACCAACTTGTGCTAAAGTCAAGTTTTCTGATTTTAATAATTGTATGGTGGTCATATAAGAGAATGACCATGTTTTTAAGAAACACAGTTGTTTCTCAGTAAAGGTGCATAAGGTCTGCAATTTCCTTTTATATGATCTGCAATGAATAGTAACACGTATAGATAAATGGTTGGATGGAGGGCGGAGTGAAGGAGGGAGAAGTGTAAGGTGATGAAGTAAATGTGCTAAAATATTAAGATCTGGTAAATCTGGATGAAATGTATATGGAAGTTTGGTGTATCGTTTTCACAATTTTTCTGTATGTCTGAAATTATTTCAAGACAAAGATATAAATAAAAAGAGTTAACTGACTCAGTATTTAATGTCATCTTCTGAAACATCAGGTTTGGAGACTTTATGTGTGTGTTTTATCAAACAGTAAAGGAATAAATCAATTTACACTACAAAAACTCATTCAGAGAACAGAAGAATGCTCTTAATAGTTTTACAAAGCTAACATATGTTTAATAGTTTAACCAGAAAAGCCAATGTTGTTAGTAAAAACAGATAAAAAATAAAAAAATAAATCATGACCAAAAAAAATAAAAATATAAAAATAAATAAATCATGACAAGTTTGGGCTTATTTCAGAAATACAAGGTTGGATTAACATTAAAAAATTAACTAGTATATCCTGCTGTGTAAAAAAATGTTCAATTCAATTCATCATCTGTTCATTAATTTAAAATATATTTTATCAAACTGAGCATAGAAAGGATCTTACATTACTGATAAAGGCTATCTTAAAATAAAACACAGTAAGTATAAAATTAAATAGCAAATATAAGTATTACTTTTAAGGTTGGGAAGAAAATAAAGTTGTTTTTTAGCTAAGAATATATCTAATCAATATTGTCCTTCAAATCCTAGGTACTACAGTAAATCAAGAATTAGAAACAAAAGGCATGGGGACTGGAACAGAAAAATAAAACTGCCATCAGTTTACAAATAATAAAATTATATACTAAAAAATGACCACAGTAATTTAGAATTTGGCAGATTGGGAATTTAGTAGGTTACTCAACAAAAAAGAAAAATACAGGAGTTAAGTGCATTTCTCTACACATGACACAACCAATTAAAAAATGTAATAAGAAATTATGTGTAATAGAAAAAAATCAAAGCATTCAGTAAAAAAATTTAACAAAATTTTATAAGCTCTTTATATGTAAAATCACAAAATTTTATTGAAATGGATGGAAATATGTTTATTTGGACAACACTTAAGTCAATGGGACATTGGAGAGGGTAATTATGTATACTGTGAAGCTTGTATATCCTTGCAAAAAGAAACATGCAATTGTGGGTTAACAAGTTCAGTACAACTGCATTAAAACACAGTTTACCATCTATTTATGCACCCCTAAAAGTAAATTGTTTAAATTTTATGTTTTTGTATATCATATAAAGTATACAGAATTTATTCCTCTATGATTTATTTCTTCCTCTGTACTATTATTATGATTCATCCATATGGTTCCCCACAGCTGTAGCTTATTTTCATTGCTACGTAATATTCCATTGCAAGATTATAACACCATTCATTTATCCATATACTTGAGTTACTTCCAAGGCTTTAGTATTATGAATAACGCTACTTGAATATTATTATAAATGTCTCCTAACTTATATATTAATATAAATTATATTATAAATGTATATGTGAGTTTCTTTAGGATACAGCCCTGGGAGTAGAATTGCTAGGGTTAGAGAAGAGGCACATGGACAGTGTTACTAAGTAAAACCACACGATTTATACACTGGCAACTGTTCTAAGTGCTATTCGTAAATACAAATGAAGAGAATAGATAAGCTCCTTGCTCATGTTCTAGTAAGGGAAGCCAGAACTACTTGAATAAGTACATTAAAAAAAAATAAATGGGAAAATATGAGAGGGTGATGATAATTATAAAAATATGAGGGACCGACCCACGCTGCTGCAGAGTGGGGCCGCCTCTGGGCTCGTCTCTGAAGAAGACTCATGGCAGCTGACAGGGGGATCCTCAAAGGGAAGAGCCTGGTGAAGACTCTAGATGAAGATTGTCCCAACAAGAGAGGACGGTTGGAAAAAAAAAAAAGAGAGAGGACGGTTGGCATCTGGAGGATGAGAAAGAAGGGACCTTGGAGTGTTTAAGGTAAAGAAAGGCCATGTCGTCTGAGTCTCTGGAATGGAGTGAAATGTTATGGGAAATGTAGGCGGAAGGAAGACAACCTTTTATTGTTGTTGTCTTTATTATTTATGAAGGAAGATAATATTTATATAAATATTTACATAAATATATAAATATATATAAATATGAACTATACATAAGTATATATTATATTTACAGGTATAAATATAAACATGTATATGGATACATATATACAGATATTATATACATGATATGTATATAATATATGCATGATCTATATGATATATGTATATATTGATGATATGCATGATCTATATGATACATACATATCATGATATCTATGATATATACATATCATATAGATCATGCATATCATCTATATACATATATACATATATACATATATATCATACACATTTATACATATCATATATATGATATATACACAAACATATAATATATGTGTATATTTATACATTTATATTTTTTAGCTCTCTTCGATCACTGCCATGGTTGAGGGGGAGTCATTAAAGTGCCTGAGCAGGTGAACAGCAGACTATTCAGCCTGGAAGAATAGGCTTCATCTAGGGGTGGAGGGTGGGGCGGATGGCTGGGTAGAGAAACTCTCGTCCAAAAGATCAGCTGACAGATAACATGGGGAGTGGAAATGATGACGGAAATGAAACAAAGACAAATTCCAGAATTTGTGATAAAGTAGGGGTATCGGTGCCCACTGAAGAGATGGGAGAGTCTAGGGCAGGAGCTGGTTGGGAAAAGCTAGAGTTCTGTTTTGGATTTGTAAGGTTTGAAACGCCCACCAGAACTGCCTCTCTCATAGGACAAGAGCTAAGAAACTTAACATCCAGTCTTAGTCTATGGGCTTTGAAGTCAGTTGGACATGCATTTAACTGCTGCTTTTTGTCACTTAATTGCACTCTAGCCTTGGACACACCACTTTGTCTTTCTGAGACTTTTCCTGGTTTTATTTTTCTCATCCACAAAGGTTATTGTAAGAAATTAATGTGATGGTGTATTTTACATTCTTGGCACATTGCAGGTACTTAAATAATAATGAGTTCCTTCTCTTTCCAGTGTTTACAGTGAGAAAATTGAAGCTCAGAGAAGGAATGGCATCATTTGGAGTTACACAGTAGGAGTAGACGTAAAGGAAACATCTACTGATCCCAATTCGTTGTTTTTTTTTTTTTTCAAGCTCTCCCACATGTCCTAAACCTCCAAGCAGATATATGATCATGGGGGACAAATTTTACTATTCTCTGAGCAGTGTCACAGGCATTGAGAGGTGAAAATTCTTGCATCCAAATGATGCCTATGTGGGAAGGAGCAAGAAGAAAAATCAGGCATTGAAATAAGCAAGGAGGTGATGGGAGGTCAGAGCGCAGTGATCTCCAGGAGGTCCAGTTCAACAGTGCATGGAAACCTGTGTTTTAAGAATCTAGCTCCACTCAAGAGAGCCAAATTCTTGCCTTCTTCCTCTGTAAGTTACCAATGAGATGAATTCCATATTCCTCACATTGTTCTGGGGTAGACAAAAAAAAAAAAAAAAAAACACTTTGTTTGCTTTTATGCTCATACTCAAATGAAGGCCAAGTTAAAGGTAAATACAAAAGAAAGAGAGGGAAAGTGACTGTGCAGTGAAGATAAAATGTAGTAAAGACAAATTGGATACATTTTATGGAATGAGTTTGGAAAGCATTTTAAAAATTTATTTCAAAATGTATCTCTGATTTCAAATGCTATCCTGTTTCAAATCGGTAAACTTTATGTGAGTCACTTTTTCTTTTTTTTGTTTTTCCTTCCCCTCCCTCCCTTCCTTCATCTCTTCTTTTCTCTCTTTCCCCTCATTCTTTCCTCCCTCTTTTCTCTTGCCCTCCCTCCCACCGTCCTCCCAGCATCTCTCTTTCTCCCCCATGCCAGATTCTGTTATCAATCCAGTATTCTAACAATGACATTTCAGACAGAAAGGTGACTAACTACTCCTTGAAAATGTGTTTTACTGTCTCCTTTATGATACTTTGGAGGTAAAGTTTTGCCTTTAATACCTGAAAATGCAAAACTGGCATGTGAGGAAAATGTACTCTTCTAATGCATGGCTCATCTATCGTTGGCCTGATGGGATGACAAATGTTAATCTGGTTCATATTCCAATTTTATCTTTCCCCTGCTACATCATCCTGGAAAAGCCACTTGGAGTCTGTTACATAAATGGACCAAAGACAGCCCCTGTGTGTTAGCCTAAAATGCCCCCTGTGTGGTTTCCTCCTTCACAGCAAGCTAGGACCATTACACTAAAGCTTGCCGACTCTAGACTCAGATTCTTACTCGTTCATTTTTTAAGAAAATATAGTCCAAATAAACTTATTTTTAACAATGTAGAGCCTATGCACTTTTACACATGCCCCTACAAAATACCTCCAACATCTGCTAACTGTAGGTAAGACAAATCTTGTAGCTATACCCCAACTGGTACCTCCCTTAGGAGCAGATGTTCCTCACACTTGCTGTTAAGAGACAAGAGACATCACCTAGACATGTAAGCTCCCTCTCTGATTCCCTCTTCTTCCTCGGGAGGTCTGCAACCCATCCTTTTTAGGTGGTAGTTTTGTTCTATTGTCTCTGGAAGCTATATTTCTGGGAGGGACTGTTGCCATGCAACTCAGTCCAATAACCCTGTCTTACTGCATTTTGTGGCTGTTTGTTCCTTGATTAACCTTGAATTTCTAGAACTTACCAGAATTTCCTTTATAGAATGAGGAAATATTGTTTACCCAGCAGGGTTGCTTGGGAAAAGCCTGGTATCACACCTGGAATGTATTTGGAGCTCATTAAATGTGATGCCATTCTCTTTTAATTGATTCATATGTGGTGCCACATGCATCAGAGAAAGGAAAGAGGAGAGGCAATTAACAATTATTTGCTTAAACATTTGCAAATCCCCTGTTTGAGGTTGGTGGAATGGAGGAACAGGGGTAAACTGAGCAGTTTGGGTCATTTGGCTCTTTCAAAGGAATTAAAATATCGGGCATTTTCCCCTTCTCGCAGGTGGTCATATGCTACCTCTCTTCTCTCACACACACAACCATAAGCCTGAATGGGGGGAGGGTAATGGTGCCACTGTGCTATGTAGCAATGGGTCTGGGCCATTTGGCCATGCAAGTGTTGGTTGCCATTTGAGCTTTCTTGGTCCTAATCCTGATGTATTGTTTTCATTTTAAAATGGACTGATACTAAATCTCAGAGTCATGGGTTGTCCAGCGTTTTTACTGGCAAGCCAAATAGAATCATCTCCTCATAGGTAGCCTGAATGTATTTTTTGATAATTTTGGATCAAAAATTACTTGTGCCCCACACTCAAAAGCTCCATCTCTGTTGGTGTCCATAACATGCCAGGAAATAATTTTTGATTGTATCAGAATTCTCTACTGCAGATGAAATGTCCTTGCCCTAGGTCTTTAGGGTTTGATTCTCCTGCTGTGTCTTCCCATACTCCATACTGAATCTTTTCCCACCATCACCACCTCCAACACTCTAGTGTCAAAGCTGCATAAATCACAGACCAGGCCTCCCACAGAGACCTTTTCTGCTTCCGTCTCACTGAAAGCCAGCAGATTTCCATGTTGTCCAATACATGGGGCAAAGAAGCATTTCTACATGTGTTCCCTTGGCCTTTCTGACAGCCTTACCCTGGATGCTAAATACCCAATGTGGGAATTACTCCACTACCTCATTTGTCAATCCCAATGACCCACTCAGAGAACCGGGAACACTACCGTCAAAGGGGGCACAGACCCAATTAGTCCACTCTAAGCTGGATTTTAGCTACAACTTCACTTATTATCTGGCTCCCATCTACCTGCCTTCTAACTGGGTGTCCATGATGTGTTTCCAGTCTCCAGGTGTCAATGTCTTCTCCAACTTTATGTCCCCTAGATGTCAAAATGGTGTGGATTCCCCTTCCCTAGCCTAAGCAAATGACCACAGACTCCTTTTGGGAAGGACTAGGGGCACCTCTACTATGGACGACTCCTCCTACTGAGCTATTGTAGACTCCCTCCTCCCAAGTCAGTGAGTTCCAGACCTGAAAATTTCTTCAGGTCCGGGCACTGAACAAACATTCATGACATTTTTGTTTTCTTTATGAGAGTGCTGTCCATAATTTCATTTGCCTTCATTTTTGTCTCCTTCTGGGAATAGATAGAAAGTATATAATTCATTCCTAATCTGTTTTAACCCTACTGACACAGTAGTCTATAAGCTGAGTCCAAACCTGCCTCTGGGTCAGTTCCTTCTCTCCACACTCCTGGGCTGTAAGGGAAACTGCAGCCCTCCCAACCAACCTGCTACTACTGGATGTGAAGTGCTGTCCGCTGGCCTCTATTACTGAGGGCTCCACGATCCCCACGAATATTGATGAGCCCAGTTCTATGATGACGCTTCTACCATCTGCCTTGCCCTTCAGAGGAGAGCGACATGGAAATTCTTAGAAATACCTGTGCCTCTGTCACAGGTACAGTCTTGATGGCCCTGGTAAATGGGACTGAGTGGGCCCTCCATGGAATACTCTCTTCTGGTGGGTTTTCCAACTCGTGGGACACAGTCATGCCACCGTACCCACTTTTCTCAGTCTCTTCGTTCTTTCCTCTGCTCTTAGTCACAGCAATTCAGGAAATTCTACTTTGTTCAGCACAGGACATCACTTTCTCCAGGCTTCTGAGCTTCAGCTTAACAGTAAGTCTGACTTATTCCGGTACTAGGGGGTCTTATCAAAGTTCTAAATCTCTTGTCATGAAAAGCGTCTGCTAGTCAGTGAATTATTGCTTGCCCAGCCTTATGTTCCAACCGGCTTGATCAAACACTCTTAAAATCCAATTCCAGGGATCCTCTCCTGGCTCCTGCCAGTGCGTGCTAGGTGATGCTTACAGCCCCTTTAGGGGATAGTACTTTATTTCTATCAGGGCCAACAAATCCCCAGCCAGACCTCATACAGTGAGATTTATCCACAGTTATTGGACTGACCAATAGTCAGTCATCCAAAATAGCAGACACTTGTGGCTCTGGGCGGGGGGGGGGACTTATTGCTTTGTTGGGGAAAGTCCCAGCAGCACCTTCCTGCACAGGGGAAGTGTTTGCTCTTACTAAGGAAGGCTGTACCAACTGTTAAGGCTCAGGTGAACCAGGTGAGTCTAAAGAGCTGAAACCTTTAGAAGGATCTATTCAAACGTCCCCATTTCATTGTACAAGGCTCCAGGTTCTCCCAACCAGGGTTTTTATTTTAGCAAAACAGACCTGTTTTGACTGAGCTTTTTTGTCTGGAAAATTCTACCATGACTATTAAATCTAGCATTTTCTCCTCTGCCATGTCTACTCTCAGATGCAAGAACACCCAAGATCTACCCTCTTAAAAAGATTTCAAGTATGCATGTTGTTAGATATAGTCACATTGCCTTATAACAGTTGTCCAGAATTTATTCATCAACTGATACATTGTACTTCTTTTTTTTTAAAGAATTATTTATTTACTTTAGAGAGACTTACAAAGAGAACAAGGGAAGGGTCAGAGGAAGAGCATATCCAAACAGAGTCTGAATGGGAAGGCAGACATGGTGCCCAATCCCACAACCCATGAGATCAGGACCTGAGATGAAACAAGGAGTCAGATGCTTAACCAACTGAGTCACCCAGGCACCCCTACGTTGTACCTGTTGATCAACATTCTTCATTACCTCTCCCCTCCCCCAGCCCCTGGTAACAACCACTCTTTCTCTGTCCCTATGAGTTTGATTATTGTATATTCCACATATAAATGAGATCATATAATATTTGTCTTTCTGTGTCTGGCTTATTTCACTTAGCATAATGTTCTCCAAGTCCATCCGTGTTGTCACAAACAGCAGGATTGCCTTCTTTTTTTAAGGTGGAAGAAGTAATCGTAAGCAATAAGGAGCCAGAACTTAGAGATCTGGAAAATTCCATCTGTCCACATTGCAGAGAACACCAACAGTGTGGCCCAGTAACAATTTGAGTGTGAACTACAACAAAATTAGCAGCCCCAGAAGGAGTACCGCCAGTTGGAAATGAAGGGGGTAGAGATGGGATAAAATTAAGGAAGATTGTCAGACTTCTTAGATCCTACAGGACAAGACCATAATGCTATTCAGCTGTAAACATGTGCTATTCATCAAGACAAGGGAAGAATGGCCTTGAATCCGATTCAGAGATCATTGGGGCCAGTGGCTTGGCTCTAACAGCCCAGAAGGCCTCCGATCAATGACAGAGGGATACCACCCCTTCCCAGTAGAGCTGTGGCATGACTGGGGCACCCACATAGAGCCATGTGTAGGCAATCGTTGGCTGACGTTTCCACCCCAGTGGGCCTGCAGGGGAGAGAGTCAAACCAAAGAGTATTCTTCTCAAAATCCAGTGGAATTTGTCGTGCTAAGATTTGGACTTCCTCAGGGCCTGTAATTCTTTCCTTCTTTCCTATTTATCCTTTTAGGAATGGGAATGTCTATCCCGTGCATGTACTACCACTGTGTTTTGGAAGCACACAACTTGTCTGCTTCCCCAGGTTTGGAGCTGGAAAGAGACCATCTATAATGCACGTACTACTCAGAAATCGGTCCATTTGTCCAGCTACGCAGCGAGTAGCCCAGTCCCCAAACTCGACCTCACCTACCTTTCCAAACCACCCCCAAGTACCAGCCGTTCAGGGTCCAGAATTAAACACACATGATGTTCTTCAGGGAAACGCCCAGTAGGGACAAAAGAGGGATGGGGCAGAATAAGCAGAAAGAGCCTTCAGCAGTGCAGGTATGGCACCTGTGAATGGAGAGGGAGAGAAAGAGGGGGTCTACAGCGCAGCATGGGAAGTATCTTCTCCAGCCCGATGGAAAGTCCTAGAGCAAGTCTTGCCTGGAGTGGGTGGTCTCATATTGGGCAGGATTGTCCTGGCACCAGGTCCCGTGCTCAGTCCCCGGCCGGCGCAGCTTGGAGGAAGCCTGGCTGGGGTGAGGATCTCCACCAAAGGTGCAGGGGATTCTCCACAACTTCCGCTCCCAGGGCTCCGCCGCCCACAGAGAGAATGAGTCCTCTGCTTCCGTGGCCACAGCACCTTCACAATACTCACTTTTTCAACTTGACTTGAACTTGAAACCTCCCTTGACACATCTTGTTTCCCTTTTTCCTCATTAACGTCTCCTGCTTTACCCACTGCTCCCAGGCTAGTAAATGAGAACAGCATTCTGTTAGACCGGCAGGCAATAGGCGGAAGCCTTATTTACGACTTTGCGAATGATCCCAGGGCCCATGTGTGCGACGGGTGCATTTGCCAGCCTGCTAATAGTCTGTTCACACACACACACACACACACACACACACACACACACACACACACGTTAACTCCAGGGAACACTGGGGTTACGGAGAAAGTGCACAGCTTCACCAAGATCCTATGGCCCCTTGATCTGATGAGCATCAACTGATTTTCAGGCTTTCAGATTCAAGTAGATCTCAAGGGTTTCCTAAGCACTTTTTGGACAATACCTAATTATTTTAGTCTCTCAATATGATGCGATCAGAAAAGAGACTTGTGAAATGCAACGTGCTATGGTTCATTTGACTCTCGAGGGGAACTATAGAACTGGTCAGGAAATGTTTTCGAGTAAGTAATGGCCATTTATCAACCCATTTATCAGCCAGATATACAGGTGGCCGGGCCTTTTCCAGCTTGTGTATTATTGTTTCCAGTGAAACAAAATTCAAACAAGTATCTTTTCTTGGAACTTTTTGTTTGCCTTCTCAATGAGCATGGTGATCCTCAGGAAGAGAAGAGAGTAAGCAGCATTAAGCAAGCGCATTTCCCTAGAGCATCTTTCTTTTGGGGAGCGTGATGTAATATCCCATCTTACCATGCGTAGAGCGAGCTTGAGTAATGCTGGAAGGGGTCCTGCATCTACCACTCACTGGCTGGGTGATTATCCATCCGTGACTCGTTCTTCCTGAATTTCCATATCCTCATCTGGGCAATGGGGAGACGACACCCAGCCATGCTTGCCACTGCCCCCTCATTGGAGGATGGAGGTTGCATGTGTGTTCCCGGGGGGTGCATGGAGGGGAAGCAGGCTCAACTCCATGAGCAGACGAGGCTGTAGAACCAGGCAGCAAGTAAGAGCAGAGGGGGTCCACGCTTCTGGACCAGTCTCTCAGCGTTGGTTTCCGGTCAGCAGGAAAGTAAGTCCCGAAATGAGAAGAAAGTATGTAGACACACTGAGAGCACTTGTGATAATGCCATGATAGCCAAGCATGCCATCAAAGGCTTCCTCTCATTTGTACGGTATGCTGCACAAACAAATGGAGAGAACAAAACAAAACGAGTTCTCTCTCACAGAGAGTTCGAGAGGTACTGCTTTACAGCATGCTGAATCTCCTGCTCCACGAGGCTCTTAAATATTAGATAAGCCCAAAATGTGCTTCCTTTTTAATATTTAAAAATACTTTCTTTTAAAAGCTTGCCTAGGCTTTAGCTCACTTGGATCTGGCTGTCACACAGCGGATGCAACACAACGGCCTCCCAACGCTGGAGGCAAACCTGCTGCTCATGTCCAGGCAGGAGCAGGGTGCAGTGTGCGGTAGGAAGGCACCGGAAGACCAATGGCTTGTCCATCTGCTCTTCGTTTCCATTTTGTGTCTGTTCTCTAGTGTCTTTTAGCTTTCCCCAGCTTCCAGGAAAGGACTCCTTCCCCTGCCCATGGAACTCAGCACCCCTTTGGTTGGTTCAGTCTAATCCTGGTGACACCCATGTGACAAGTCTCGTCACAGGTCTGTCCATCGCTGTTTTCTTGTTTTTGTTTTTAATCAAAGAAAGAATTGTGCTGAACCAGCGCTAAGGCAAATCCTACCTGAAGGGCAGGTGATGGCTCAGAACAGAGCCTGAGGTGTGTCCTAGAAGAAACATGGGAGAAATAATGATCACTACAGCTCAGTAGGGAGAAAAGAAAAATCTTTAAGAAAAAAAATACTGAAAATGGAAAGTAGGTCAGGGCCCAAGTGAATATGCAGTCATGGGGTGAGTCAGTAGAAATTCCTTCTGGAAAGAGACACATTTGGGGAAAGGAGGCTGGAGTCCATGAGTATTCACAGGCCAGAGTTTGCTCAGGGCTCAGACAGTATCTGACCGCCACAGTGGTCTCTGCCTCCACCTCCATCTGAAGCCACTTCGTGCACAGATGTTCCTCATGTCTGTTATCCGGCAATAATGCTACAAATACACAGGTTCCACTTTGGTGCCCCTCAAGAAACAACACCATGTTATCTGTCTCCCGCTCCTCATTTTATTTGTGTGAGGGCTGCTATTGCTAATCTAATGTCCTTTCGGCTATAAAACAGAAGTCTGAGGAATAATTGTCCTTGATATGAGCATCATATAGGCCACTTAATGTTTTTAAGATGGGGTGTGTCCAGTTACACATGATAGGTTATAAAGACATTGCAAATTTTATGTTCTGAAATGGGCTCAGCATCCATTAACCTGCACCAAGGTACACACAAAGAAAGACAACAAAGAAAAGGCAACGTGCCAGAGGAGAAAGATGCAAATTTACCTAGAATAAATTCTGCTGCTGTCAGAAGCTCAGACTTCGTCAAGAGAGGTAGCAAGACTTGATTATGTGCACATGATGAAAAGAGTTTTAGGTACACAGGTATTTTTATAAAAGTTCTCAAAAAAAAAAAAAACCTACAGCAAAATAGCTTTTAACCTGGTGTGAAGTTTCCTTTTTGAGTCTCTGTGCATCTATCCACACAGTCATCCACCCATCCATCTATCCACCCACCCACCCATCCATCCATCCATCTGTCCATCCACCCATCCATCCATCCATCCACCCGTCCGTCCATCCACCCATCCATCTGTCCGTCCATCCATCCATCCATCCATCCACCCATCCATCCATCCATACATCTGTCTATCCACCTACCCATCCATCCATCCAAACACTGTCTACCTATCTCCTCATCCATGTCTTCCCTTTTCACCATTGCCATAGGCATTCCTCTTCTGTTCCTTCTACATCTTCAGTGACACAGGAGGGGAGAGTGGGCAAAATATACTTCAGATTATTGTTAACAAGTGAACCTAATTTCTATCTTGACACGCTGTTTCCTCCTCTCCCAGTGAGGAAAACTTAAAATAAATCCAGGATAAACAAGCATTTCATTCTCAGTCGACTTGAGGGTTTCTACCTGCCCTTACTCATATCTCTGGGTGATTTTACTTCATACTTTAGGGCATTGGGCCATGTCGATCATATGAGTATAGGGGTCATGGTCCTTGCTTAATGACACCTACCTACTCTACTATCGCCTTATTTTATTCATGCCCTTCCTGGTCCCAAGTCATTGGTCCATAGTGTTTGTTTGTTTGTTTGTTTGTTTGTTTGTTTGTTTTTAACCCTCCCCGCCTGTCTCTGAGGGCACTGAATTAACTTGTTCTTTTTCATGTAACTCTAGCCTCATTGCCAAGGACATGAGACATGTAAGCATTCTCTCCTCTGACACTCTGCAGCTAGAAAAATTTAAGAATTTTAGACCTTTTTTGCCACATGCCCCCCCCCCCAATTATTGACTATGCCTCTGCCAAGCTCTGCAAGGACATTTTACTAGATTTGGAACCAAGCTTACCACCCATTTGTTGGTAATGAATCTTGTGCCCTTCAGTCATTAGAACCTAAAAACTGTTCCTATATTTTACATTTTGCAGACCCACAATCTTGCCCCTCTCGCAGGCTAAAAGATGGGAAGGAGAATTGGGACTCACATCTCTTTTAAGGACCTCACCTATCTCTAAGTTTTTGCTTCTTTTCATACTTTCCCTTTCCTGCTCATAAGAGCTTTATCAAATTCAGGATGAGAGTAGTAACTCCTTTTTTATCAAATGTTTTTCTCAGTCTATTAGGTGTAATCTATATTTTATGTTCTGAGTCTTTTGGTATTTATGAAACCACAAAAATTATAAAAAAAAAAAGTGTGGGAATAAAACCTTGACTTCCAAAATTTATTTATGAGTTTCAAAAGACTATTTGGAAAAATCAGAAATGAAGTGTTGAATGTGTGTGTGGATACCCAGGAAAGCAATGCCTCCACAGACCTGTAGGACTGGGGAGGGGGAGCCTTAATGATCACCTAAACTTATCCTCCCAGCCCTCAGCTTTGCACAACCTGCAGTCCTGTTGCATTTCTGCATCCACCCACCACTTTTACTTTATGTTTCAGCTTTATCTAGTTACCTTTAGATCTGCTGAAATCTGCTATGTTGCTGTAAGATTCCAAGACTTTGAGCAAAGCTCTGCCTCACTCGCTCTCTCTTTTTTTGTAAGGGCATTTGTCTACATGGAAAACTCATTCATTCTTTCAAAACCAACTCAAGAGTCTCTCCCTTTGACATTTCTAAATAAAATCAAATATTCCCTTACCGCCAAAGTTTTTGCAATGTATTGAAATTTTTTTTTCTGACCTCCTTCTGTCTCCCCATCTATACTGGAAATATCTTAAGATCTGAGTCTGTGATATATATATATATATATATATATATATATATATATATATATGCATCTCTGTCATCTGTACAGCACATTGTATATAACAGGTACTCAGCAATTAGAGGAAGAAATTAAGGGGGAAAGAAAAGGGATTTCTGAGACAGAAAGAAGAATAAAGAAAAAAGTTTTGTTTTATGTTTTATACCTAAGTGAGTAAAGTACTAGTAAATAATAAAAACTAACATTTGCCTATAACCTACATTGTACTAGCCATATATTTTACTTAGATTATGTCATTAGACATGACAGATTTTTTTAAAGGTTTTATTTATTTATTTAACAGAGAGAGAGATCACAAGTAGACAGAGAGGCAGGCAGAGAAAGAGGAGGAAGCAGGCTTCCCGCTGAGCAGAGAGCCCGGTGCGGGCCTTGATCCCAGGACCCTGAGATCATGACCTGAGCCGAAGGCAGATGCTTAAATGACTGAGCCACCCAGGCTTCCCATAGACATGACAATTTTATGATTCCACTTCACAACTGAGGAATCCAAGCTACAGAAAAGTTAAACAATTTTGTTCAAGACTCTTCACCCAAGAGACGGTGGAGCTAAGGTAAGGATCCAAAGATACTTGATCCTAAAACCAACATCCTTTCCCATGATGCTCTCCTGAAAAGTGGCTAAAGCTGAGGTTGCAGAAAAGTATCTTAGTGCCTGCCTTAGATGCTGTTCTAGTGGCCTCTTCTGTTTCCTTCTTCATGAACTCCCCTTGAACTTCCACCTGCCATTGGCCACATTCTCTTCCCTCAATTAGGGCTCTGTCTATTTGCTATTTCCTTTTTGTAGACATTATAACATAAGATCTGGCATCAGAAACCCCATTTGGACTTACAATGCTGCCATACATTATCTTCTGTGAGTTATTTATTCTTTTGAAGCCTAGTTATTCTCCAAATGTCGGTGGTCGTAAAGACCCAGAGAGAGAACTTATGAAGCATTTCCTAAATGGTAATTTTTATTACCATGCCGCACTGAGACACTGGCAGTGGTGACTATCCAGACCCTTAGCCTTGTATATTCTGTGTTGTTTGTGTCTTCGAACTCTGGCCACTGCAATTCTAATGGATGGATTGCTTCAATTACTGGGAATACTATGAGAGGTTCGTAAGAATCGGGGATAGAACTCTGTGGTGCCATGATGGCTCAAGAAGAAGTGACATTTGATTGGAGGACGTGCAAAAGGCGTTTTAGAACAGCAGGCTTCACAACACTCTGTCCCACAGTTACTCTCCCCACCTCCCTGGGGACACACAGCACAATAGAAAATGAGTCTTCGACCTACAGGGAGACAGAATTTTTGTTTTTCTTTCTTCTAATGGATGAAGAAAGACTGGAACTGATCGGTTCAGAGTCAAGCAGGTCCAAAAGGGAAGGCAGGACTGAACGGACTGGGTTTTGCTCTTGTCCACTTCGGGTGGCTTTTTGGTGCGTGGAGTTAGGGATGGGATCGGAAGGTGTTTTCTGCTGAAAATAATCACAAAAGTGGTGAATAAGGAATTCCTCTGAACCTATGGGAGGTGGGATCTCTCTTTAAACAAGGAAACAATGTCACTTGATACATGGATGCAATTTTCTTTGTTTCTCTAGAGGCCAGACCTTGGACCAGTGGGTGGTTTACAGGATATGAGAATCAGATCTTCTTCAGGAAGAACTCCAATAATTAGGGTTAGCTATTGGGTGAACGAACGGATGAAATTCTAAGGAGGGGCCAAAAGACACTACAGTTCTAGGAGCGCATCATTGATCAGAAGGGCATGTCCGGATGCCACTTAGATTATCTGGAAGGATCCAGGTTTTAGAGGAGCCACACAGGCACTGACTAGCCATCCTGTGATCCCAAGAATCTTACTTAACTAATTGGACCTGTTACGTCATCAACAAAATAACAGCTTCCAACTAAATAAGTCTAAATTTGCTTCCAGATCTAAATTCTAGAAACACAACCAAATTGTGCTCTCTATTCTTTTCTATATCTCCTTTTTATATAAATTCAAAAAATCTTTTTGAAGCGCATTATACTTTCTGTTTTATAGAGCCATGTGCACCAAAAAAAAAAATGTATTCCTGAGAAAAATAAAGGACCAAACCACAACCCCCAAAATCAAATACAATTGGCTTAAAATAGTAGACTCAATAAGATCATCCTGATGCTAAATCACACTAAAAATAAAATGATAATTCTTCATGATAAACTATAACATCTAACACAGAATTATGCTTAAGGCTAGCCTACATTCTGATAGCAAAAATGAAAAATTGAAAAGCAATGGTACACTCTGAAATAAATTGGATAATGTGGATACTTGAAATGATGAATATTCCCAGCATTTTCTTTTGTTTATTACGTCCTGAGAGTCCACAGTTGATTTCAGATGATTATACATCACTTTAAATATTGAAGAACCATTCGAAGCACTCAAAAAGAAAAAAAATAACAGCATTGTTTCTTAAGAAATGAGGTAAGGCTGATTATGCTCCATTCAGTACAATAGATTTTATTCAATAAATTCCCAACACAGTAGGAATAAAAGAGATGCTTTTAGTGTACCCACATTAATAGCAGAAGATGTGTGTTTCTATTTTATAGGAAACATGCATTCTTCCTTACAATGTTTCCAGTTGGTTTCCACAAAGTTAAAAGCAGTTTTGCTCACTGCAAAAAAAAATTGCTGAAGACCAGAGAGCACTACTTTAACTCCTGGAGAAAAAAGTGCAGCACATGCCTCTCCCTGGTAGGCTGTGAGAACAGCCCTAATGCTGAGTAATTAACTGAGTGGTTAGTCCCCACTGAGGACTCAGGAAGGTATGGTGAATCAATTGCTTCTAGAGTAACTACCGTGTGTGGTCAGTTGCTTTGGATGAGTACCCTGTGAACTCTTAGGAATCCATCCTGGTGAATAGGAGCAAAGGTAAGATGTTAATACAACCCCAGGGTTCTCTAAAAGTTCCTATGTTTCCTGGAAGGAACTAATTTAGGAGTGATGCTAAAGTGTGTGGGGGATATTGTGTAACTTCGTGATTCATAGTTTGTCTTTCTTCTTTTTAAATACAGTGCTGTCAACTATGGTTGCCATGTTCTTCATGAAATCATCAGAACTTATTCACCTTAGACCTGACTGTTTATTTCTACCTCTCCCTATTTCCCCCACTCCCCAGCCCCTGGTAACCATTTTTCTACCTTTTGTTTCTGTAAGTCTGCCTTGTTTTTGTTGTTGTTGTTGTTGTTGTTTTGCTTTGTTTTGTTTAGTTTATATTAACATATAATGTATTATTTGCTTCAGGGAGTACCGGTGCCTTGTTTTGTTTTGGTTTGGTTTTATTTTGATTGTACATGTGAGACATGCAGTATTGGTCTCTCTCTGTCTGAATTACTTCACTTAGTGTAATGTCTTCAAGGTCCATCCATGTTGGCACAAATAGTAGGATGTTTCCTTCTTTCTCAAAGTTGAATAATATTCCATTATATACATACATACATCATATGGATATATATATATTTATTTAGGTTGTTTCCATAACATGGTTATTATGAATAACACTTCAGTGAACGTGGGGGTGCAGATGTCTCGCGGATATCCTGTTTCCATTTCCTTGGTACATATATCCAGAAGTGCGGTCAACCGATCATACAATAGTTCAGTGTTTAGAGGAAACTCCAGTCCACAACCACCACAACTCCAGTGGTTCCACCAACTGACGTTCCTGCTGACAATACCCAGAGTTCCTTTTTTCCACATTCTCACTAACTCTTGTTACTTCTTGTCTCTTTGATGACGACCATTCTAACAGGTGTGAAGTGATACGTCATTGCGATTTTAATTTCTATTTTCCTGATGATAAGTGATGTTGAGCACCTTTTCATGTACCTGTTGGCCATTTATAAATCTTCTTTGGAAACATGTCTATTCCGATCTTCTGCCCATTTTTTTTTTAACCAGATTGTTTGGGGTTTTTTGGCTATTGAGCTATACAAGTTCTTTGTATAATTTGGATATTAACCCCTTAGGGATCAGATACATGGTTTGCAAATATTTTCTCCCATTCAGTAGGGAGCCTTTTCATTTTGTTGATGATTTCCTTCTCTGTGCAGAAGCTTGTTAGTTTGATGTAATCCCATCTGTTCGTTTTTGGTGTTGTTGCTTTTGCTTTTAGTATCAAATCACTCAGTCTTTTGTTACCAGCAACAGAAGAGTGAGAGGGAGGGGGAACTTAGCTTGCTCAGAGTACTACAAACCATCGAGTTAGCTGGGTTGACTTGGGCAACTCAAGTAATCCATTGAGTGTGTTTCTTTATTTGTAAAACAAGGACACCACTATTTAGGAGTTATAGCTCTGATTAAATATAGGAAGAATAAATGGAACATCCCGGGAAAGTCTTAAAAATAGTTTCTCAAGAAATACCTGTCGAAGATAAGTAGACATAGGACATATGTCAGTAGTTTCAAAATGTGTGTCTAGGGGAGAAATGCAAAAAATGCAAGAGGAAAGGGTGGAGGGAAAGGAAGGTAAAGCAGGTGAGAGAAAAGGAAAGAAAGAAAGGGAAGGAGGGGAGGAAATCCCAGCCACGTTCTCTTGGGTGCTGCTGTCTCTTGCCACATCACATAAGAAGCTGGCCTCACTTTAACCAAGAAATCATGTCTCATCCCACTTGTCAGCACCTATCAGCCATCACAAAAGCCTCGCACACATAGTGTGTCTTTTATTCTTTGATGCTCCCTCAGCAGGCAGGACAGGACCTGACCCAAGACAGAGCTTAGTATCTGTCTCTGCACACACTGCCTTAGTTAAGAGTCATGCTGGAAGAGTGTGATCTCCACAAGGTAGGGTCAGGAAAGATGCGCGTGCATTCTTCTGTGCCATTTAGTAGCTTGGATCCCTGGCAAGTCTCTTAATCTCTGGGGACATTGCCCAAGTCAATAGTTAGTGGGAAGACCAGACAAAATAATGGATGGTTGAGTAAGGATATGTAAGGTACTACCCAAGTTTGTTATGGTTTGAACTGTCCTCCTAAAAAGATATGAAGTTCTAACCCCCAGACCTCATTGCAGATGCTATTCATCAAGATAAAGCCACACTGGAATTGGTGGGGGAGGGGCTTAACCCAATAGAAGTGGTATCCATACAAGAAGAGAGAAATTTAGACAAGTCGCCAAAATGCAGACCCGGTGGGAGACCCGGTGAAGCTGGAAGCAGTGAGCAGGGTGATGGAGCTGTGAGCCCCAGGCCCCACGATGTGCTGAGAACCTGCAGAAACTGGGAAGAGAAGAGGAGGGAGTCTACTCTGAGTCTCAGAGCACAGCTCTGGCGACACCCTGAAGTTACAGTTTTGCACAATCACGAGACAACAAATTTCTGATGTTTTAAGCCACCCTGTTGGTGGCACTTCCTGGGTAGCCACAGGAAACAAATATGCTATTTTATTATTGCTTTATGTTTCCTCCTCCTCCTTCCCCAATTATGTTCAGATATGTATAGAGCACTTCCAAAGCAAGCACTATGCAAGTAAGTAGGAATAAAAAGGTAATAATGACTAACACTGATATAGGACCACTGTGTGCGAGATATGGCTCTAAGTGATTTATTTAAAATACAGCACCATGAAATTGATACTGTTTTATCCCCAATTTATAAATGAGGAAATTAGGTCACAGAGAAGTTAAGTATCTTGCCTAAAGTCACCTAGATAATCAGGGTTTTAACCTAGGATTCTAGAGATGATGCACTTAACCTATCACTGTGTACACAGGCACTCAAGATTAATTATACACCGTCCTTAGCATCGAAGAACTCACTGTGTAAAAGCAGACTGCCCATACTTGTAAACACTTGAAATTCAGAATATTTGAGGGCCAAGGTAGAAGAATATATAGTATACTGATACAACCAGAGAAAGATATATAATTATTGGGATCCTGGAAGACTTCTTAGAGGAGGTGATAAATCAGATAATTTCTAATTACATCAAGGAGAGGAACAGGTGTTCCAGGCGAGAAGCAATGGGCATGTGTGCTTCTTATGAACAATCAGGATTTCAGTGGACAAGATACTCAGGAAGGGAGAGGACACTGACCATAATTTGTGCTTCATCTGTTGTCATCAGGGGTCAATTTAACTGGGGAATAGCAAGGTCAGGACTAAAGGGTGGCAAAGAAGGAACACAAGTTTCAAATTAAGAGACCTGGATTTGCCAGTTCTTTAAGGTGTAAAGAGAGCTGGTGTATTCGGGATTTTTTAATTTTTTTGAGTGAGGCTTGGATGGCTATGTATTTCCCCCTTAGGACCGCCTTTGCTGTGTTCCATAGGTTTTAGACCGATGTGTCTTCATTCTCATTGGTGTCCATGAATTGATTAAGTTCTTTGATTTCCCAGTTGATCCAAACATTCTTGAGCAGGTTGGTCTTTAGCCTCCAAGAGTCTGAATTCCTTCCAAGCTTTTTCTTGTGGTTGAGTTCCAGTTTCAAAGCATTGTCGTCTGAGAATATGCAGGGAATCATCTCAATTTTTTGGTATTGGTTGAGTCCTGATTTGTGACCCAGTATATGGTCTATTCTGGAGAAAGTTCTATGTGCACTTGAGAAGAATGAGTATTCTGTTGTTTTAGGGTGGAATGCGCTATATATATCTATGAGGTCCATTTGGTCCAATGCGTCATTCAAAGCTCTTGTTTCTTTATTGATTTTCTATTTGGATGATTGCTACTGAGAGTGGCGTATTAAGATCTCCTACCATTAATGTATTCCTATCAATATGAGTATTTTTATTAACAGTTGGCTTATGTAGTTGGCTGCTCCTATATTGAGGGCATAAATATTTACAATTGGTAGACCTTCTTGGTGGATAGACCCTTTAAGAATGATGTAGTGTCCTTCTGTATCTCTGACTACAGTCTTTCACTTAAAATCTAATTTATCTGATATGAGAATCACTACCCCAGCATTCTTTTGAGGCCCATTGGCATGAAAGATGGTTCTCCCTCCTTCATTTTCAGTCTGAATGTATCCTTAGGTTCCAAATGTGTCTCTTGTAAACAGCATATGGACGGGTACTGTCATTTTACCCCAATGTTCATAGCAGCAATGGCCACAATTGCCAAACTGTGGAAAAAGCCAAGATGCCCTTCAATAGAGGAATGGATAAAGAAGATATGGTCCAGCTCCACTGGGAGTCTGCTTCTCCCTCTGACCATCTCCCCACTCATGCTCTCTTTCTCTCTCTCTCTCTCTCTCTCTTTCTCCCCTTCAAATAAATAAAAAAGAAATCTTTTAAAAAAAAAGAATAAGATTTAAAGAACTATAATATTTAGTAAAAGTAAACTTTTTTCATATTTTTACCTATAGCTTTTTTTAAAAAGATTTATTTATTTGTCAGAGAGAAAGTGCACAGGCAGGGAGAGCAGCAGACAGAGGGAGAAGCGAGCTCCCCACCAAGCAAGGAGCCTGATGTGGGACCCGATCCTAGAACCCTGGTTTCATGACCAGAGCTGAAGGCAGACACTTCATCCCGGGACTCCGGGATCATGACCTGAGCCGAAGGCAGTCACTTAACCAACTGAGCCACCCAGGAACCCCTAAATCTTATTCTAAACCTAAATTAATTATATGTGTATTTTAAGACTAGTTAGTAGTTATACTTTATTCATTTTGTTTGCTTCATTTTTGTTTTTATAGACACATCACCATTAAATAAAAAAAGACTGATTTTTTTTTCCAGGTAGTTAATTCTATGAAAAGCCTACCTCCTGAGAGTATGAACCTAGGGGAACTTTATAAGCAATTTTTGACATGGTTGCTAAGAATAAGTAGACTTAAACATAATAAGTTGATGCAGCCACACTGGAAAACATTTCAACATAATTCCTCAAAACATTAAATAAAAGACTTAGTAATTGA
>CM052800.1:6170838-6201345 GCA_028533885.1 Nasua narica | reverse complement strand
GAAAACATTTCAACATAATTCCTCAAAACATTAAATAAAAGACTTAGTAATTGACCCAGCAACTCCCATCCTACCCAATTTCATACACCTAAGAGAAAAGAAAACTTATGTCTACACAGAAACCTATACACAAATGTTCACTACAACATTATTTGGAATATCCCCAAAATGGAAAAATCGAAACATGCATCACCTGACAGAAGGAAAAATAAAATGTATCTCCATCCATACTATGGCTGATTATTTTGCCCTAAAGAGGAATGAAGCCATGATATATATGACATCATGAATGACCCTTGAAAATACTGTTAAGTAAAAGAAATCCATCGCAAAACATCAGGTATTATGTAATTTCATTTTTATGAAATACCCATCATAGCCAAATCTAGAGAGACAGAAATCATACAATGGTTGCCGGGGGGCTGGGAGGAAATGAAGGGTGACTACTAATGGGACTGGGGTTTCTCTGGGGGGCTCTAAAATTGATTGTAGTGATGAATGCACAATTCTGTGAATACACTAAAAACCACTGAACTGTATACTTCAAATGGGCAAACTGTATGGTATGTGAACTATAACTCAATAAAGCAGTTATTAAGAAAACAAAAAAAAAAGAAGAAGATATGGTCCATATATACAGTGGAATATTATGCCTCCATCAGAAAAGATGAATACCCAACTTTTGTATCAACATGGATGGGACTAGAAGAGATTATACTGAGTGAAATAAGTCAAGCAGAGAGAGTCAATTATCATATGGTCTCACTTATGAGTGGAGCATAAGAAAAAACATGGAGGACATTGTGAGAAGGAAAGGAAGGGTGAATGGGGGGAAATCAGAGAGGAAGATGAACCATGAGAGACTATGGACTCTGAGCAACAAACTGAGGGTTTTGGAGGGGAGAGGGTGGCGGGCTGGGCAAGCCTGGTGGTGGGTATTGAGGAGGACACATATTGCATGGAGCACTGGGTGTGCTGCATGAACAATGAATCTCATAACACTGAAAAAATAAAATAAAAGTATTTGGAAGAAAAAAAGAGAGAGAGAGAGACCTGGATTTGAATAATGTCTACCATTTTGCTGCTGTCTCCCAGGACTTGATTCCAGGATGTGGCTACTGTCATCCAGGCCTAATTCATTGGTTCATTCATTCATTCATTCATTCATTCATCTATTTACTGCACATGTATTGGGCATTTACTCTTTGCCAAGCCCTCTTCAAAGGGAGGCAGCAGAGAGAGTAAGGAGGAAGCACTCAACATCCTCCACTTTCTTGGCGCATATATTTTTGAGTGATAGCCAGTTATCAGGTAAGCAAATGCTACCACGTCATAACTTTATCTAGTGATAGTTTCAGGGGAGACAATAAGAGCCGGAGACGGAGTGAAATGATGAGCAGGAGATACTACTACTGATAGGACAGTTAGAGAAGGCCTCTCTGCAGAGGCGGCATTCAAGTTGTGACCTAAAGAATGAGGCCAGACCATCCCTGCTAAGAATTGATGCGAGATGACCCTAGACATAGGAAACAGCAGTTGCAATGCCCTAAGATAATAGCAAGATTGGAATTTTCAAGAAATAAGAAGGCTAGCGTGCCATGAAAGAGAGGCATGACAGCAAAGAGGACACAGAGGGACCCAATGGTCAAGGTCTACACTTGCCAAGAGTTTGTACTTCACGATGAAGTTGGTGATGAGTCACTGAGGGATTACAAAGACGAGATGATACAGTCAGATTTGCATTTTCAAGAGCTCCCTGGCTTGGGTACCCATTAAGTCAAAATAGGAGAGATTGTCTCCGGTCATTACCAAAGATTCCCCATAATGCCCAGATTATGCATTTGACTCCATGCACTTGGCTGTTAGGAATTGGGGAAGTGTAGAGTAAATCTTTGTGGACTTGACTCATTCTTACAGAGGTAGTAGTACTGAGTTTTGAGCCATTTATTATATTGAAGGTTCCTAGTTGCATGGAGCTGTGTAGGCAGAGGATGGGTGGCTGTGTGACACAGTGACACAGGAAGGAGCAGTCACTTCCTGTCATTTACATGCTTCTCCCATTGCCTCAGCAGTAGGGCTAGCCAAGCACATTGTTCAGTTGTACGTGTTGTCTCTCCTACTTGCTCCTTCTCCCTAAGCCACTGTCAGTTAGTACCCACCTCACTATTGTCTCTGGATATTACCTAAATATAGAAATATTTAGGATATTCTGGCCCAAAAAACACATCCAATTGGTCTGCTTCTAGCGCAGCTATTGTTCTGAACCTCTTTTTGGCACGTGGGTTTCTATTTTGTTCCTTGAATCTCTGATGTACTCATGTGACTCCTAGATCTTTTGCTGTCATTTTGGGTCTGTGTCTAAACTGTCATCACAGGTAGTGACTTCTGACATAAGGAATGGATGCCACCATGGTTTCAAGTAAAGGGACAGGATATGTGATATCTATTTTTATTCTAACAGGGATAACAAAAAGGATAACAAAACGTACTTTTACCTATATAAAGAATAATGTCAAAGTGCATAACCATTTACCCATTCATCCATTCAATAAATATTATTTGAATATTACTATGTATCAAGAACTCTACTAAATACCATACCAGGCATAGGGGGAAAAAATGAAAAATTCAGAAGTGATCCTTGGCCTCTTGGAGCTTTGGGTCTGGTGGTAGGTGGTGGCGGTGAATAAGAAACCAGATAGGATATGGCGGAGAAGAATCAAATCAGAGGAATCAGGCATAGAAATGAGAATGACTCCAAAGTGAAAGATCCAAATTGATGACATCAGGAGACAGTGACTTGGTATGAAGATCAGATAGTGGAGGAACCTGTAGAGGTATCCTGATGGGCAGAAACAAGTCCCATTTTATAGTGCCTTTGCTAGGGAACCCATCTGAAGGGGCCCTTAGACCCCTGGAGTAGCCTGAGACATTCATGTTTGAAACTGATCTTGTTCTTCCAATTCTCCTACTACTTGAGTCCCTGCTGGGCTCCTTCCACTCCATGACCTGGAATCACTCCCCTAACTTCCATACAATGCCTTCCTTTGACTGTAGCATTTTCTGAATCCTGGATATTCAAAGCAAGGTTCTTCCTGGCCTCTGGTCTTCCTAATCCAAATAATGCAAATAATTTCCTCATGTATCCATTTGTGTTTTCATATGTAGCAAATTCCTGCATTGAGAGGATCATATTCTTTTTCCTTATAGAATATAAATATTTTCATTTCTTGGATGAATAAGCAAAAAAGTGATATGTAAAGGCATATTTATACATATCATCTGGCGCTCTGAGCAACCCCCTCTACCCCGTTTCTTCATGTCAGATCATGTTGATGGCCAGCGACCACGTTGGCTGCCTCCAGTGGACTATTTCTACATGTCACAGTCCATGAATTCTGCCCTCTGATTGGCACTGATTATGTCTTTTCTGCATGGTCTCTCCTCAGTGCTTGCCTCCTCCTCAAGCTTGCGTTCATAGTCTCTGATTATGGTCCTCCCTTTCTGACCCAGCCCACAAGTGTTGCCCCAAACATGAACGAAGCCTCACTTCCCCATCATTTTGGTCATTACAGCTACAAAATTGTCCCTCTCCTCTTGCCTTAGAAGAAAAAATGTCCCTCTAATTTTTTTTTTCTTTAAACATCTTCTGAGTTGTCTTACATTTTTTGCAGGGACCCTTTAGGTAGAAGTCTTTAAGACAGGGAATTTTAAGTGTTCTCCTGCCATCAGGAAAAAACAAACAAAAACACTTGTCACCTATTCCCCCACTTCCAAAGATGATTGACAAGTGTGGGGAGATTCTCAGATGGAAGATTAATTCATGTCAATTTGACTTTCAGTTAAGAATAATAATGATTAATGAGTATGATTCCCTCTTTGCTTTACCAAAGAAATTGCAGATAACTGGGGGCATAGGGGTGCCATGAGCAGAAACTTGTCTATTTGCTCCAAGAAAGCCTCCTGATCCCAGTACAGAGCTTGTAAGAGCTGATGATTTAGCAGCAGCAACCTTTCTCTCTGCTGACTAAAACTGAAATCTGAAAGATGAATATTGGCCCCTGGGCCATGTATCTTTGAAAGAGACTTCCTTTAACGAGTAAAGAAATTATTCAAAAATGTAAACCGAACTCTGCTTTCCCAAGTGTTTACATAAATCAATATATATCAAATGTCATGCTATTATATGAAAAAGGAATGTGTCTTGTTCTTGAAATATATAGCGCCAGATGATATGTATAAATATGCCTTTACATATCACTTTTTTGCTTATTCATCCAAGAAATGAAAATATTTATATTCTTTAAGGAAAAAGAATATGATCCTCTCAGTGCAGGAATTTGCTACATATGAAAACACAAATGGATACATGAGGAAATTATTTGCATTATTTGGATTAGGAAGAAAAACTCACACCTGCATTTGAAGAGTCCAGATACCTCAAGTAGAAGTGTCCTACTCCTGATACAGAATCAATCACCAAATACTCATTTTATTTATTAAAAACCTCTCAAACCTATGCCCTATTTGCAACCAGCTGTTAATTCCTGAGTTCAGGAGTGTAGCTAGTCTTTCCTAAACCAGAAGGGATAAACTTAGTGATTTAACAGATGCAAAAAAATCCCCCCAAATTGTAAGGACCATGACATTATGTGAGTCACTAGTGTCATAGGATGGGCGTCATTTTATTTTGCTAAATAAAGATATTTTAAAGGCACATGATCCACTATTGCCAACATTTGTATAAGAAACGTTAGAAAAAATTGGAAAAATTTTTTCTAAATTTAAAATGACAATTTCAAAATGTGTTCTTTTCAGTTGAATGCACTGATTTGCATTGCATAAAAAGAATTCTGCATTCTTTATTCTTCTTACCTCTTCAGAGGGCTGTGCAAACCTCCTCCAGGAGCAGCAGGGTTAAGCAAAGCTTCAGGTTCTCACACAGCCTCTAGTGAGTCTTTCTAACCACATTTCCTCTCTCTGGGTCCTTCTTGCTACTGCAGCCAAAATAATCTTCCTTAATAGGGAAAGCGCTGAGCTGCTTAAGACACTGTGGCTCACCGTCATCTTCAGAATGAAGTCTACATATATATTTTTTCCTTTTGTTTCTTTCCTAAGACAGACCGATTGTGCTCTGGAGTTCTAGAGTTCTGGAGTCCCGTCTTCCTTGTGGGTTCACCTTCAGTCTCTTCCCAGCATGCACTGCGCAGGGTCCCACAACGCCAGCCGCACCTAGCCCCTAAACAGGGACGCTTTGTCACACCCTTTTGCTTTTGCAAGTGCTTTGCCCTCTGTCAATTCTCACGTGGCAAACCCTTCCTTAGCCTTCTAGTCTCAAACCTAGGGCACCCCTCTTTGCCCCAAGTCCCCAGGCTGCATTTTGCTCATTCATTCAACAAAGGCTCCTTGAACCTCTGCTGTATGCCAGGCGGAGAGAGCAGAAAACACAACAGATGAAAGCCCTGCCCGTATGGAACTTATATTTTTGCATCTTCTTTTCCCTAAGCTGCCACTACAACTCGTGTACAATGCCATGGTAGTCTGAGACCATGTGATTTGTCTTCAAACCAAAACCCTTTGAGAGGAAATGGGATGCTATTCATACGTATTACAAGACGACAAACCATCCATGGCAGACTAGGATGTTTGACAACCCGACTACACAATGTGTCACTCTTCCTTAGCATCTGGGACTTCCCTAAGAATCCTGTATGCATAGCGCCCAGGAAACACCACGGACATGATTGGCAAGCAAAAATATCTCGACTTAAAAATGTTGATTCGTTTAATAATGAACAAATTAATGAACAAATAACCACAACTCTCTAAATTTGCGTGTGTGGATGTTAGTGTGTTCCTACAATAAATCACCCAGAATTAATCGGAACACTTTATAGGTTACATGGGACAGAAGCACAACTCAGATGAAATTAGGAGAGAAAAAGGAATATCCTTGGAAATCCAAGAGGGTTAGTTTTGGGTACGGCTAGATATAGCAGTTCACCTAATGTGATCTGGTGCTCCCTCTCCTACTCTCTCCGTTTTCAGCCTTGCTTCTCTCTGCTTAGCCTCCTTCTGACCAAACCCATATAGAGTCAAGATGGCCCCTGAAGCTATAGGCTTCTGGGATTGTTACAGTTTATGATACCAGCAAGAGCGAGAGCGAGAGACAGAGAGAGAGAGAGAGAGAATTTTTATGAAGAGTTCCAGCTGAAGTTCCAAGGAGGGTTTTGATCAGCCTGACTTGGATAACTTGTTTGTTCTTTTGAAATTGTACTTAAAAAAGAAGGGGGGGAAAAAAGCATTGCCTACTATTTACACACAGCATTTATTTTCTGTTAAGAATTGCCTTAAATACGGGGCACCTGGGTGGCTCAGTGGGTTAAAGCCTCTGCCTTCGGCTCAGGTCATGATCCCAGGGTCCTGGGATGGAGCCCTGCATCGGGCTACTTGTGATCTCTCTTTCTTTCTCTCTCTCTCTCTCTCTGTCAAATAAATAAATAAATAATCTTTTAAAAAATAAAGAATTGCCTTAAATCCTTGGCATGGCATACCCCCTTTGCTGCTCATAATAATCCTACATGCCAAACATTATTGCGTGAATTTCAAAGAATTAGTGGGATTCTCTCAGGGTGGGAATAGAATGATTTTCAAAGGAAATATTTTAAAAAGAGAAAAAAAAAAGTAGTTTCCCTCTGCCCCAAGAAATTGCTCAAATGCTAGTTTAATCCAGATATTCTAGAAGGTGTTGGTTGAAAGAGAAATGTGTAAATCTCTTTACAATTAATTAGCGCAGGTACACACAGCCAAGTTTGCATTCTTCCTCTTCTGTCTGGAAGGCCTGTCTATCCCATAAAGAGGCGGTCCAGGGCTGGGAACTTAGGGTCAGAGAGCAGGTGTTTGAGCCCAGCTAAGTCATTTGCCTTTGTGGGATCTTGATCTAAATAGTTAATCTCCTAAGCCTCTGTCCCCTCATCCATATAATGGAGATACTAAAGGCTACCCTGAACACTAAATTAGGTGATACAGAAAGTACTCATCGCAGTGCTGAGTCTAAGTGCTTGTTCAAAAACAAGCATTTGTTAGCTTTGTTAGAGCCAGTTTGGGGAAATTCACGCATGACCTGTGGAATCAGAGCCTGGCTCTTGGAGAAGCACCTTCCTTGGTTTGATGCTTCACTACCACCTTCTTGAAGTTCTTAGTAATTTTATCTTTGGACTTGTGTACTGGATATGAAGGCTGAGGGCACAGTGTGGGGTGCCCATGAGCAGAGGAAATGAGTGCAGTGTGTGTCCACCATTCCTTACCCTCCGTTCCATGAGCACAGAATTCCAGTGGATTCGTGTTGCGTGGGAGTTCAATGAGACTCAAAGCCAATATAAAGTAAATGTGCTGTGTCTTTGACTGAATAGGGTGCTGACAGCTCAGAATTATGCTTTCTGCTTGAACCAGAACTTGCTTCAAACAGAAATAAGGCAGTGGCACTCAATGGAACACAAAAGACCAACAGCCATAGCACAATCTCTCCTACTGTGTTCCTTCCTTGTGTTAGCCAACAACGCAGGCTGACGATGCGGACGTAGAAGGGAAAGGAAGACGGGATGATCCACAATTTCTTCACCTTCCAGCCTTTTCCTACTCATCAGTGAGGCAGAGGAGAGAATACTGGTTGGATGAGCACATAAAAAGAAGTGAAAGAGAACTGTTGAGCTAGCTCGGGGTCCCATCCCCACTCTGTGGTGAGAATGGGACACAGATACACAGGGTACCGAGAACTTACTAAGTATAAACTGTGCAATTGCAGGGTTTATGAAAATGAGTAGACGCTCTTACACATCCATTTAAGACTGGCATGGTACAGTATGAAAGTGAATGGAAAAACTCATGCCAGTAATTTAAAGTTTTAATTTTTATTGATTCAGAATGTCATTAAATGCAAATAAAAACACCACAGCAACTGGGGAGAGGGGCCACAGAAAAAAAGAAAAAAACAAACCTTTAACTTAAATTTCTTTAATGGTATTTCTTCTTCTGTGTTTTGAACAAGGGATTCATATTTTCATTTTGCACTGGGTTCACAAATGATGTAGCCAACCCCAGCTGTGTTACATTATTTCATCCCGAGCATGAATCTAGGCCCGCCTAAACCTCACCGCCTCCAGGATGGCTGCCCAGATTACTTGGCCCAAACCTCAATCTCTCTTTCTCTCTCTCTCTCTCTGTTAACCTGGTACCAACTTTCTTAATTTTCTTTTTTAGCACACGCCCTGATATGACTTGTATATAGTCCTGTCTCATCAGTTCGGCTGTGAACTTCCCAGGGCTGGGTATCTTGTTTTGTTCGCCTGCCGTCCCAGAGCTCTCACGTAGCTGTCAGCCCATGCAGGTCCTCAATTAAAACTTTCTGAATTGAATCACTGGCCTCTTTGTCTTGATCTGATGTCAATTTCTCTGCAGGGGCTCACCCTCAATGTTGCACTTTGATTGAATTCAATCTAATGCCCCAGAAGCATCAGGACGTCACTTTTCTCAGGAGAGTTTTCTTCCACATTTTGATGTGGGCTTTTGATTTCAGGCATTCAGGATGTTATGTAGATTTCTTTGGCTGCCCTGAGGAGGGACCTCCTTTCCTGGGGCAGCCAATGCATCGCTCCCCCACCCCAAGCCCCCGGGAGTTCTTCTCTGGCTTCTGGCTTTCTCTGAGCTAAACCTTTGGTCTGGTGAGTAGCCCAGCAGGCATCAGAGGGCTCTTTCTTTCTCTCTTAGCAGAAGGAGAGGAGCTGGCTGCTAAGAATAGAATGTGTGCTCTTGGGGCTGGGTCTCTAACCTGTTCCCTGCTGGAGGGGTTCTTGGAGTCACAAGTGACTAGCATAAACATGGAACACATGAGGTTGCCTGCCTGTCATCCTTAAGTAAATTCTGGAGTCCTCGCCGTGACCTTGAGTCCACTGTGATTCAGCCCCTGACCTCTCTCACCATAGTCCCATATCAAACCCATGCCCTGGTGGGTATGAACATCAAAAGCCCCCTGCCCACTCTTCTATGCCAGCCCTGCCTTGCTCATGCGGCCCCCTCACTCTGAATGACCTAATTTCCCTTAACCACGCTTTACCCCATCCCCAACTCAGGTTATCCACCCTTTCAGTTAATTTCTCTTTTCAGGCCCATCTTAAACATAAAATACGTTTATTCATTTGGGAATACAAAAAAATCCTTTTCTTAAGTCTGTCTTAGAGGGAAAAAAATATACTAAGAGACCCAGTATGTCTACATATGTTGTGAAAGGATGACAATCACATAGAACCAGAAAGAAACACAGGCACATGATCTTGTGCTAGGGAAAGTTTTTCTAAGCATGATATTGAAGGCAGAACTCATAAACTAAAAATGTCACATTTTTGAACATAGAAAACACTTAAATTGCATATTAATGCACAACATACAGAGATTTAAAACAGAGGAAAATCTACAATGATTTTCCTTCAAACTCAGAAGGATGAATATCCTCAATTTATACATTCTCTTACAACCCATTATTAGAAATAACCCCACAAAACCAGCATGAAAGAGTGATTTACAAAAGAAATACAATAAATGTTTTAAAAAAATCATATTAAAAGTTTTAAAAAATCATATTAAGGTTTAAAAAATCACATTAAAAGGCATGAAAGAAATGCAAATAAAATCTACTATATCAGTTTGGCACAGATTTTTAAATGATATTATCTATGATATTCAGCAAATATTTTTCCTTGTTACTCCATTGATTGGGGTTTGCCTTATGATGAGGAGGATTAACTATACTTCTTCACCCCTTGACTGAGGCCTTGGCCATATGACCTGAGTCAATCAATCAACTAAATTTAATCAACTGATGGATATTATCTGAGCAATGGCATAGCATGTGTTCACACGGTAAAGATTCTCCTCTTGCACACCTGCCTTTCATTATGAGAAGACCATGCTCTGGGTAACTGCTAGTTCAGATACCTGAGAGGTTAAAAGACACAGGAGCAAAATCTAAATCTGGCTCAGATCTTGGAGTCCAGCTAAACTAAGCCCGGGGTAGATTGGCCAAACTACAGCCAACACAGAGCCCTGTAAGCAAGGAATAAACTCTACATTGTTAAGAGTTCAGGATGTGTATTACATAGCATCATTGTAACAAAAGATACCTGAAACAATGTTTGATATTGGCTAGAATGTAGAGGAATGATGTGGCTATTCTGGTGAGAGAACTGAGAAACATTAAGGAAGGGAAGAAAGAAGAGGGGGGGGAAAGGAAGAATTCTAAAAAGATGGGAAGATAAAAGAGGGGAAGAGAACGGAAGAGAATCATATGATGAATTGCTGTGCCTAAAACAATCAGTTAGGATTTATAAAAGAAGCAAACATCAAAACTAGGTAATCAAGCAAAAGGATAAAACAAAAACCACAACCGTGTTACTACATATGATTATCATGTTTACAGTGATGATGCTGATAGAGGTGATAACTTGCATCCATGTAGCACTTTTCAAAATAAAAAAAGCTCCTCATAGGGCTGTCAAAATCCAACTTATTCCCATTTTGCAGGTGAAGAAACTGAAAGGATTTTTATGGCTTGCCCAAGATCATAGGTGGTCCTGAGATTTGCCTGAGAGTCTTCTCACTTCTGAGGCAGTGCCTTCAGCAGTGCAACACTTGTCCCTGCTGGCTCGAAATTTGCGTGACTGATGAACATGATTTCCCGAAAGGATCTGACATGTGCTCCTTTTCTGATTTGGGGAAATGAAACTTGTTAATAATCACATCCGTCCGGATGGCTCCCAGCTTACAATGGGTTGACTCACAATTTTTTGACTTTAAAAAGGTATGAGAGCAATGCACATTCAATAGAAACGAAATTTTGGAATTTTGAATTCTTATTTCCTCCCAAGGCGGTGCTCTGTGGTACAATCCTCCTCCGTGATGCTGGGCGACGTCAGCAGCCTCAGCTCCTGGTCTGCGATGAGATCAGGAGAATCAACACCCTACGCGCTGACAGCCCGTCTCTGCCCATGCAACCATTCTCCTTCTCACCTTCCGTATTCTCTGTAAATTGCATGAGAGAGTCAACACTTTGTTATAAAAGAGACTGTCTTAGATAATTCTGCCTGACTATAGGCTAATGTGAGTGTTCTGAACCTGTTTAAGGTAGACTAGGTGAAGCTGTGATGTTCAGATTAGGCGTGGTTAAATGTATTTTCGATTTAACGTTTTCAATTTACGATGGGTTTTAGGGGATGTAATCCCATCGAAAGTCTAGGAAGATCTAATAATTATGCAGTGATGGTTTAGAAGACCTGACTTTAGACTTTTCTCAGATCTTGTCAATTCCCATTATGGGACACTGCCCAGGATATTCCTCATGAAAGGATAGTAATTGCTCATTATTCAAAGGATTCAATTAAGGGGCTTTTCATCAAAGGATTTTAAGTACTCGCGGTGCTCCTTCAAAGACAGTATATTTACAGAAAAAGCCAGAAAGAGGGAGCAAAGAGAGCCAGAGTGTGAATGTTTAATGCACTAGACCAGCAAAGCTGCTGCCCACATGGAAGAGAAATTACGGTAAACTGAGCTGTGCTTTGAAATTTGCAAAGGACGGGTTTGACCTCTCACCTCTCTACCACAGCTAGGAGTGTTTTTAAGCCAGTTTTTTTTCTTCCCAAATACTTTTATTTTTTCAGTGTTACAAGATTAATTGTTCATGTACCACACCCAGTGTTCCATGCAATACATGCCCCCCTTATTACCTACCAGCAGGCTCACTCATCCCATCCCCTCCTTTTCAAAACCCTCCGTTTGTTGCTCAGAGTCCACAGTCTCTCATGGTTCATCTCCCCCTCCGATTTCCCCCCATTCACCCTTCCTTTCCTTCTCACAATGCCCTCCGTGTTTTTTCTTATGCTCCACTCATAAGTGAGACCATAAGATAATTGACTCCCTCCGCTTGACTTATTTCACTCCGCATAATCTCTTCCAGTCCCATCCATGTTGATACAAAAGTTGAGTATTCATCCTTTCTGATGGAGGTGTAATATTCCATTGTATAGATGGACCACATCTTCCTTATCCATTCCTCTGTTGAAGGGCATCTTGGCTCTTTCCACAGTTTGGCAATTGTGGCCATTGCTACTAAGAACAGCGAAAGAAACCGTCAACAAAACAAACAGGCAACCCACAGAATGGGAGAAAATATTCACAAATGACACTACAGACAAATGTCTGATATCTAAGATCTATAAAGAACTCCTCAAACTCAACACTCACAAAACAGATAATCACGTCAAAAAATAAGCCAGTTTGTTTTTAAGGATTAGGAACCCTGTGCAAGATTTTGGCCAAGCAAGACTGAATTGATACTGTCTGTAGGGACAATCTCCACTCCCTGAGGGGGGCAGTTATGGAGAGTGGGAAAGGATGGTGGATGTGGGTTAGGAGCCTGGGTTTAAGTTTGGTCACTTATGAGCTCTGGGAGTTTGGACAGCCTTTTTTTTTTTTTTTTTTAATTTTTTTATTATGTTTAATTGAGCCTCTGTGGGACCGAAGCAGAGCTATAGAACTATGTCTTTGTGGGTTTAGTTTTCTGGGCTCTGTCAATATTACGTTCTGCTCTTGAACTTCATCCCATTCCTCACTGGTGATAATTTCAGGATCACATTATCTCTGCACGACACAGACTGTCCCTATTCCACTCCCACACTGAGAAGAAGCTATGTGTGTGTTTCTAAATATTCGAGCATCTTAACCCTGGAATCTCCTTTTGAGGCTCCCTTTTCCGGTGCCACCTGTATTGATTCCTGTGTCTGGTAGGGCCCCAATAGCAAAGAGATGGCATACTCTACTTGGGACATTTGAGGAGCTATAAGGAAAGGGACCCATTGCAATGATGTGGTCAGGGCGTTAAGGAGAGTAACACGGGATGTTTCGGTTCTGGGCGCCGCAGCAGTGGGGAGCCGTCGCGGACCATGGATCTGAAGTAACAAGGAGAGGGAACAGAGTTGGCTTCCCAAGGGAATTGCACGGAATTGCATGACAAAAGCAGGGATTTTGCTAAAGCCAACCAGCCCCAAAGGAGTCAGGCAAATAAGATCTCCAACTTCGCCTCTCCGTGGTTCCAATGCCTTACCATTGCTGCCCTCACCTCTTCCCCCAAGTATGCCAGGCCTTTGGGGGCTGCTTGGTGAAAGAGCGATGAAACGGACTGAGGGAACGGCAGTGGAGAAATCAGATGACAGAATTGGGCTCACGTTTTCTGGCAGGACGTGGGTACAGAGTTCACGGTCTCAGGAGAACTTAGAAGAAATAAATTGCTTTCTGAGAATTAAATCTACACTGCCTGTGGCCTGCAAGAGAAACCCAGGCTGGAAATGTGAGCCGGTAAAGGCGGGGGACCACGGCGCCCGCCACCCAGGAAGGGTTTGTTACGCGTCTGTCAGGAAACTCGATATTGTACACACAAGGTATCATTTATTCTTCACAAGACCCCGTCCTTCGGCTCCGTCTTCCTCAGCTCATATGCTAGGTACCTGGATCCCATAGAGGTTAAGTCACTTGCCCACATTCTCACATCAAGTTAAGGGGCAGGGAGGCAAGTTCAGTGCACATCTGTCCGGATTCAAAACATGGTTCAGGGAGGGAGAGACGGAAGGCCACTGTGAGCGAGTAATGACCTAGTGAGCATCATTTCACTGTGACGACGCCAGTCGGTCCTGTCTCTTTGCTTCCCTCTTCTATACACAAATGCTTGAACTTGGCAGGGTTTTATTTTCCGGAAGGCAGAGACTGGGAATCCATGGTGGACTGGGTTGAACTTTGGATTCCCACAGATATATTCACCTGGAACCTGGACTGTGCCTGTATGTGGAATAAGGGTCTTCGCAGATATAGATCACGTAAGGATCTCAAGACGAAATCACCCTGGAGGGGCGCCTGGGTGGCTCAGTTGGCTAAGCATCTGCCTTCAGCTCAGGTCATGATCCCGGGGTCCTGGGATGGAGCCCCATGTCGAGCTCCCTGCTCAGCAGGGAGCCTGCTTCCCTCTCTCCCACTCCCCCTGCTGTGCTTTCTCCCTCTCTCTGTCAAAGAAATAAATAAAATCTTAAAAAATAAAATATGACCCTGGATTAGGATGACTTTTAAATCCAATGACAGGTGACCTTGTAAAAGACATAAGGAGCCGACAAGGAAAAAGACGCAGGGGAGAAGCTCGCAGGACATAGAGGCAGAGCTCCGCCAGCCAAGGTAGGAACACCAGGAGCCCCCAGGAGCTTGAAGAGTCGGGGACGGATTCTCCCTTGAGCCTTTACGGGGAATGTGGCCCTGATGACATCTTGATTGTTTGAATTTAAATTCAATTTAGTTAAGATATAGTATATTACTAGTTTCAGAGGTAGAATTTAGTGATTTATCCATTCTGTATAACACTCAGTGCTCATCACATCACATGACCCCCTTAATGCCTGTCACTCAGTTACCCCATCTCCCCACCTGCCTCCCCTCCGGAAGCCCTCAGTTTGTTTCCTAGAGTTAAGTCTCTCATGGTTTGTCTCCCTCTCTGATTTCTTCCCATTCAGTTTTCCCTACCTTCCCCTCTGACCCTCTGCGCTGTTTCTTATATTCCCCATGGGAGTGAAACTATCATAATTGTCTTTCTCTGATTGATTTATTTTGCTCAGCATAATCCCCTCCAGTTCCCTCCATGCCGAGGTAAATGGTAAGTATTTATCCCTTCTGATGGCTGAGTAATATTCCATTATATATATTGATTTTGGATTCTGGCCTCCAGAACTATGAGCGAAAAGAATTTCTGCAGTTTTAAGCCCCCTAATATGCAGTAATTTGTTATGGCAACTCAGGGAAACTAATGTAAGAACTTTGGGGTCACTAAGTAAATGTTCTTCCCCCTGAAAGTTGGAGGAAAGGAGGATTCATCATCTTATTCCTGTAGCTTATTTTGCTACCTAACTTAAATTTTGTACCTATCCCGTGACCTTTGAACAACTATTACAGAACCTGGAACTTAGCAATTATTCAATAAATATTTATGAAGTGAATAAATGACAGACGTCTTCTCATTAGTCACTCTGAGGGTTAGCTACTAATTATCGAGCACCTAATATGTCCTAAATACTGGCCTTGGGGCATCACGTTTTCCCTCAATTTGACAAGAACATTTGAGTGAGGAAAGGGTTAAGATAGTCAAGGATCTACCTTACCAGGCTCACAGAAATCCCAGAAGTGAAGAAATGTTACAGAGGAGATATTAACCAGAGAGAAGGAAATCCACCTTGTTTGTTCTAAATCAAAGAGGAGATATTTACGTGTTAGTTACAAATCCTCCTTGTTTGTCCTAAATGTTATAGATATTTATCAAGTTCCCTGGTCAGTTTTCTATAAAAAACTGACCATAAAAGCCCTCAGTGGCAACCCATCCTGGACCCCTACTAACTCTAAAGAGGTTTTTTTTTTCTTTTCCTTTCTGTTCTTACTTTCACTTAATAAATTTTCACTTCACTTCACCCTTTTGTGTCGGAGAGATTCATTCTTTGACTCCCTGACACAGGAACACTGCAACCTTGTAACACATTGTAAAGCAAGTATTAGTGTTTCCATCTTTTTTTTTTTTCAGTGTTCCAAGATTCATTGCTCATGCACCACACCCAGTGCTCCATGCAATACGTGCCCTCCTCAATACCCACCACCAGGCTTGCCCAACCCCCCACCCCAACCCCTCCAAATCCCTCAGTTTGTGGCTCAGAGTCCGCATCTCCCCCCTTGGACTTCCCCCAATTCACTTTCCATCTTACTCCTGAGAAGACCAAGACTTCTAGAAGAAAAGTGGGCTACCTACTCCTAGTTAATGGCAGGTGGGACACAAAAGAGGTGTGTCATTCCAAGGCGAGCATCCTAACCTCTACATTGTGGTGGGGCCCATCTGATCATGGACAGAATCTGTTCAAAGGAGAGAGGGTATGTGGCAGCTTGGGACATAACTGAGTTGAAAGCCAAATCCTAAAAAGTTTGGGTTTCAGTGAGGAAAAACCACTCTGAGCTCCACATAATTTTCTAACATTGCTATCACCTCTTTTCTTAACCCTAAGGAAGGACTTCAGCAGAGCCAAGCCAGCAGGGGGATGGCCTATCTCAGCAGGCAGTGAGGTCCCTGTTCTTAGAGATGGTTGGGCACTAGATGAATACTTGGACAGCTAACCCCAGAGCTCTGAGATTCTTTGATTCTTTGAGACCACCTCAGGTGGCTGATTAAAGGATCAAAGTACAGAGTGGTTGTAAAAAAGCTGTGACAAGCTCTCAGCTATAGGGAAGAGTAAATATTAAATCAGTTATCATTTAAAAATGGCTCTTCATCCTGCCTAGAATAGAGTATGCATTTGATATTCGCTGCTCAATTATCAATTTTTCTAAAGCTTTTTTAAGCGGTTTAGTATTTGAAAACATTTGAACACTAATAAATCCTCTGAGCTTCATCTGGGGGAGTTAAATGAGATAATGTTTACAAATCCTCAACATTATTTTTGACACATAACAAACGTGCAATAAATGGTAGTCATTTTCCCATTTACAAGATGGGCTGTATAGTATTTAGGAAAGAAAGCCCCAAAGTACAGTTAAAAAAAAACAAAACTTGCATTTGAAGAATATTCATGGCAAGAAAACAGTGCTCAAGACATAATGCTAACTGGAGAAAGCAGCATGTCGGAAATGTAGATATTTGTGGAAATTGTGCAATGTTCATTTTGCAAAAAAACAAACAAACAAAAACAACGCAAAAAACACCCGTATTTTAAGCTGACATTTAATAATGTAATTTTGTTATGTTCAGGCATATCTTTGTTTATAGCTATCTGATCACATTTATAATCTACAGATGGACTCTTACATAATAAATATAAGTATTGACAGAGATGCACCTAATTCAAAGGTATTTATTAATTGCTTATATTGTCTGGAAGGCAATTTGCTTTAAAAATACTTCTGTATAAAAAAGTGATGCTTGCAAGTGAAGTTTAATATTTGTGAGTAAAATTGAATTTAATTCATCTGCTATTTAACATTTAAAGTATGCATATCAAGAATCATTCCTTTCAAGAGTGGTTGCTTGGGGACGCCTGGGTGGCTCAGTGGGTTAAAGCCTCTGCCTTCGGCTCAGGTCATGATCTCAGGGTCCTGGGATCAAGCCCTGAATCAGAATCTCTGCTCAGCAGGAAGCCTGCTTCCCGCTCTCTCTGCCTGCCTCTCTGCCTACTTGTGATCTCTCTCTGTCAAATAAATAAATAAAATCTTTTTAAAAAAAAAAAGAGTGGTTACATGACACTATTGCTAGAATCCACACCAGAGGATATGTTAATTATCATAAAGGTTGATAGAAATTAATGTTATTGGTGAAGGGAGTAAAGTTCTAGATGATTAAGAATACTGTATGGGATCTACTCTATTCCATCAATATGGAAAAATCAACTGCCTTACATCATCTATGCAACCTTTGAAGTGCAGGGCCCCATTGGTCCTAAATCTGCATGGCACACAGGGCTATTGTCCAACTTAACTACATGCCCAGTGGATCCTGTGTCTGAACATCTATGGTTCCATCTTCTATGGTGGGTGTCAGTCTGACTGCTCTGGGGGAAGGGGAGTAGAAGAAAGCGTTCTCCAAACTTTACAGAAAAAGTGAGATTGTTTTTGTGCAAATACTTGCTCTGTGTTAGGCAGAATTTTGTAGAACACTTGCTTCATTGTAACGAACCACCTGATAGTGAAATTGAAGGGGATATAACAGACTCTTCTAAGCTCTCAGAGAGGAGCTCTAATCAACAATATACCCACCAAACATGGGTCAACTAATATATGTTGTAAATACCATAAATTCTGGAAAACAGATAATATTATTTTATCAAGTATTATAATGTACCATAAATTAATCATTTATTGTCTATTTGCCTATGTTTCAAGACGTGGTCACCCTATGTGTACTTAATGTATAGATACACACACACAACACACATTCTCTACAAACATACATAAAAGCTGGAAGGAAAAGTATCAAAGGTTCACAGAAATTACCTCTAGGTAATATTAACGTTCTACTCCATCTTTGTCTTATTTTCTGAGTCCCCTTTCAATAAATACTGCAAACAATTTACAATAAAAACTGAGATAAATGCTATAAAAAATCTGCATTCACACTTTACTGTTGTAGAGTTGCTCAAAAGAAACAGATGGCTGCTAGCCCTGTAACATTCTGTCTCCTAAAATTAGAGCCAAAGACTCTGGTGTGATCCATTGCATGAAATGGATTCCAGATTGAAAAATACAAGTGGCTATAATTGCAAAGCATTAACCTAATCTGTAAGAGTTGAGGGGAATCCATCAGTCCAATCATTTATCCAGTCATATGTAATGAATGCATAGAGTTTAGGAGAGAGACATGCCCTTGCTCTCATCGAGCTTTCACTTGAGTGGACAATCTCAACTGCAGTTACCTGTACAATGTTGGTGTCTCTTTCTAGAGGGAAGTTTCATGAGGGCAGAGATCTATCAGCTTTATTCACAGTTGAACTTCTAGGTCTTCTCAACAACTGTGTCCTTGAGCAGGTGCAAAATAAATATTAGTCAAGTCGAAATGGAAAGGATTTGCTAATGAAATTAAAGCCAATGGAAACCAGTTCACCAGAGTTTTGAGTGTTTGATGCCAGACATCTGACCGAGATTCAAGATGAGAGCAGAATTCAAGATAAGAGCAGATTCAAGATAAGAGCAGGTCTCAGACCCGGAGATTCTAAAGCTCATGTTCTCACTGGAAAGTTACAGTGGGAAATGACAGAATTACATGCAAAATATACAATCAACTAAGTGGAGGGAAAGGTTGATTCCTCAAAGAATCACAGAAGATTCATGAGTACGGGAGTGACTGAAGATATATATTTGTGACAAACCTTTTGGGCAGCTCTATGCATGGTCTTCTTTGGGGAAAGGGTGTACAAGAATGAATGGAGGGTAGCAAAAGTAGTGAGTCAGAGCAGGAGATGGTGAGCCATAGTTGTGGAAAGAAAAGGAGTGAATAGAATTAAGGAATGTTTCTGTAGTTACATTGACATAATCTGATGGCATCACTGAGTCATTCAACAAATATTAGTTAAATGAAAAAGTAGCCTGAAATACATTAAGTTCAACAATCAATCTGGGTTATTGGAGAAAATACTTGGGAAAATATCCTGTCAAAGTGGTGTTTTTGAAATACGTTTTGTGAAGTGAATCTTATATCAAGATGCTGAGTCACATCTAGTTTTATTGCATAATAACAGTAACATCAACAATAATTATATTGCATAATATTTATAACCATAAAACTCACTTGATTATCTCAAGACGCTATGACTGCCAAAGGTAAGTTATAATTAATGCCATATTGAAGAGAACATGAGGAAAATGATGCTTAGATGAAGTAAGTAACTTGCATATCGAGTCTTATGTAAATGGTAGTGTGTGGGTGTGGGTGTGGGTGTGTATGGGCCCACATATTTAGGGTTCTTCAGGTCATTCACCAGGCTAACTTATAAAAACAAAACAAAAAAATTGGGACACTGTGCCTATGAGAGAGTTATAGCTGAATCTACTATGGTTAGACCTTACAGGGAAGCAGAATTTACCACCTCAAAATACGTCTCTTCAGTATAAAGATTATTTTAGGCTGATTATTTATTTTTTTTACGATACTGCAAACACAGGAGAAACTCTGAGACCAAGTAGGACTTACCTTTTGGTAAGAGACATTTCCATTTATAAGGGAAATCTCCATTTGTGAAGGTGTGTCCCTCACTGTACCAGGAAGAGGGGGAAAATCCTAAATCTCTAGAAACTTATTAGTGGAGAAGGCGACGACCTAAATCTTTATAACAACCTTATCCTTGCTTACTGTGCTTTTTCTGGTCCCTTTCCATAACTGACTTCCCACCCATAACACCATCTTTTGCCTTTAGCTGAAGGTGATGACTTTGGCCATTTTGGGGAGTTACTCAGTTTTCCTGGGTCTCCCCCCTGTATACAGGAGGAATACGTGTTATTAAACTTTTGTTTTCTTTTCTTAGGTTAAACTGTCTTATAGGAACTTCATTATTAGGCAAGCCAGAGAACCTAAAAGGTCAAAAGGAAAATTTTTCTGCTCCCACAACCTCTAATAGCAAAATAAAGAGTTCCAAGAACATTATAAAAAATTCACATAAAATATAACAATCAATTTTATCTGAAAGAAATTTATTTTTTAAATTGCGAAGCATAATGGAGGGCACAGATGAATTAATCATTCTTTGACTTGGGTTGTATTAACCAGAATTTCCTCCGCTCATGAATTCATTTCCATTAACCTGACAAGATCAATTATTTCTCTGTCAGGATAATAGGTAGTAGTGAGTCTAAACAGTATAGTTTTAACCTAACAAATGTTTAAAATAAAAAATAATTACTAGTGTTTGTTCTTGAAAACACACTTCCTCTCGGACATGTCTGCAAATGGTAAAATCTTAAGTTCTAGCTGATGGTTAAAAACAGACTACTAAAGATATAATGACTCAAAGACATTGATTTTTCTCTGATTGATGCATCAGTGGACAAATCTGAACTTGCATCCTATCTTTCTCCATTGAACACATCATCACACTTCATGTACTTTGTCTTCCAAAATCCTTGCCCCTTAAAAATCCTTCATTCATTCAAGAGCCATGGTCATCTTTTGAGAAATAAATCCTAGAGCATATTTGTCCACAAATTAAAGTCCTCCAATGGCTTCTATTTCATTGGAATTGGATTCAAAGTCATTGCCCTGGCCTACAAAATTCTGATTATTCTCTATGCCTACCTCAGAAATTTTCTACTCTCCAGATTTCCTTCCGCCATCCAATTCCTGACAATTACCTGAATGCTCACCTGAATGCTCATCTTTGTACTTTTGTAGTTAGTACATCCACTGATTCAGACTTTTAGCAGCTGGAATTGACAGAACTTTCTACACATTTGGATGTGAGGCGGAAGGAAGGGCAGGCATTGACTATTAACATGGTGTTTCTAGTTAGTCTCTCTTCACTTACACAAGAGCATTAATATAACTCTGTTCTGGGAAACTTAAAGCAGTGGTGAAGAATTATGACTGTTTAGGGAGTGTTAGTAATTATGCCATAATGACGACTGAGTGTATTTTAATTGTGATTTGCTCGTAAATATCAACCTCTGCTTTCAAAGCCGAAGTAGAGAGGTAAAAAGCTGATCTACAAGAATAGTGAGCACAGGTCACGTGATCACTCCATACTATTCAGGACAACACAAGCCCTGGGGGAAAGGAAGTCTTAAATTCAGGACGTAGACTAGTTGACCAAAAAGACCCCCGGGTGGGGCGTGTAAAGCCAAAGGGCAGAACTCTGACCTATTGGTTACAGAACACAAAAGGGCACTTCCAGGACCAAAAGCTAGACTACTGTAAATTGTTGACAGGGTGGGAGGTAAATGAAGCTAGGCATAGTTTTCAACATGAAATTCCAAATAGCTAAAGAGCCTAATGACAAAGGAGATATTCAAAGGAGGCGATCAAAGGAACCAAAGGTAGATAGAATGCTAGAAAAGAGAAAAAGATTTGCCATGTATATAGTAAGCAAGTGGCTATATCTGAGATACCTAGTTAACTCCTACCAATCAATAAGGTAAAGACAAATAGTGCAATAGAAAATTGAAATGAAATTTACAGAAGGAGGAATACAAAAGATCAATCAATACGTGAAAAGCTGTTCAGGCTTAGTGAAATGCAAGTTAAAACAAGACACTATTCCTCACACACTGGCCTGGCAAAAATGTAAAGATTAATAATAGCCATTTTTAGCAAAAGGTTAGGGAACAGAGACTCCTACATTCTGGTCGGAATGTACACTTGTAGAGCCCATTTAGAGGCCACATGGGTTGGGATTATTGATGATTCTAGAGATCTATCCCAGAGAAACACTTTCACTGAAATCCAGCAAATCAGGCATAAGGATATCCATCGTGGCATTGCTTGGAAGAACAAAAGTCAGGAGACTATCTAATGCCTATTAAAAAGGGAATGGTTAATAGCCTGGGTCCTTGCATAGAACACTATGGAGCCTCTAAAATAACTAAGTCAATTCGTACTAACATGTAAATTTCTCAGAGATGTATTGTTAAGTGAGAAAAACAGTGTGATTCCAATTGGTAACAAACAAAAGTCATGGTCAAAAAACCCTACAGGCAAAACAACACTATGCAGGTAAAGGCTTTTAAAAGCCAGGAAAAATAAGAGGCATCACATCTATAGGGTAGTTTGTAATTACCTGTGGAGAGAGGAGGGACCTAAGGCAGGGAGTAAGGGGGGATCTGGTTTTATCAGAAGTGTTTGGATGAAATTTAAACTGGATTGGACATGCTGCCAGAGACTGGAAAGTTGCATAATTCAAAGAAAGAAACAAATGTATGGATGTGTTGGAGGAACAAGGGTACACACTGCTGATTCCAGTTTTTGAATACATCCTGTGAAACTTCTAACAGCCACTTACAATAACATTAAATTGCTTATTTTAAAACATTAGGAAATATGATTAGAGAACTAAAGAAGAATAAAAGAACGCAACCAAACATAGCATTTGCATGTAACCTGTGATCGTGAACATGGAGTATGAAATGGCATTTTCCAGAAAACTTAAAAATGTAAAAACAAAACAAAACATCAGCCATCTGGTTAGTTCAAGCTGTGATACCCTGCATGCCTATGTTATTTGTAGTGAGTATAGCAGTCTTTTTATCTCTATATCCAAGATGTCAATTGCTTTAAAAAAAATTCAATAATGGGACTGGGATACTAGAACTCAGGTGCTGAAACTTAGTTTTTGCCTGATTCATAACAACAACTGCATAGCACTCCAAAGGTGCAAGCTAAAGAAGTTTTGGTTGCAGGCAACCAACTCTGGGTAAGCAGAGCAAAAAGAGAATATATTGGAGATACAAACATGGCTCACAGAAGAGCAGAAATAGCTGAGAATCAGGGCTTGTGTAAGAATCCAGGTAACCATGTTACAAAGGTAGGTATCATTCATGTTGCTAATTTTAGGAAAAAAACAAACAAAAAAATTACACACATTGAGTTTTTTAAATACCCTCAATACTTTGTTAAGCCCTTTGAATATTTTAGCTCATTTATTTCCTCCCAATTATTTCCTCCCAATTACTATGTCCATATCACAGATCAAAAGACCATCAGTGAACAAATGCAGAATTGGGAATGGAGCCAAGCAGGCAGATTCCAAAGGGGCCATACCCTTAATTACCATGAAATTCAGTCCCTATTATGTAATTAGCAAATCCCGGGTAGACCTTTCACTGGGGGCACTGGGGGCTTAATCAGTGACCACACATCCTAGTCTTTGCGTCCTCTGTCCAGCGAACTGGACAAAGTAATGTATGCTGCTTCCAAAGTTCACCTTGCAAAAGTTTATCCATGATCTTTCGTCTTCTCTCTTCTCCCACCTGCCTAGAGGACATCAATGTCCTGGATGGTCTTGGAAGCCACACACTGATAATACCAGAGTAACTATCAGTGTGGGTCCCTGGATGAATGTGTGGAACACAGCCTGTCCACCCCAATCTCATGTCCACATTAATACATTTTTCTCAAGCTTTGTGAGTAGTCACGGATTTGGGAGCTATAATTTCCCAGGATGTCCAAAGTCTGTGCACCAATGGAAGAGGCCAAGTCCAGAAGTTAATTGAGACTGACATCTTCTATCCCCTTCTGATCCAACTGGGTTCAATTCAGCCTGCTTTTCTGGGCATCCCTCTTTGCTCGCAGTTCTGTGTTAAAGCCAATGAGAAACAAACAAAAAACAAAACAAGGAGGTTAAATCCACAGTCTTTGCCCTCTCAAGGAGTTTCCAGTCTAAGGAGCAAAAGTGGACTTATCTTGAAGTAGGCGATGAGTGATGGTGTTAGGTCCCTTCCAAGTGCTCCTTCATTTCCTTCATGTGAATTAGAATGCAACTGACATGAACAAGAGCCAAAGAACATTTTCAGGGTCTGTATCCCAGATATCAGAGTGATTTTGGAGAATCTCAATTCATTGGCTCATTGATTATTTCCCCTGAAATTGTAACTTGCGGGTCGAGAATTGATTCGATCAGTTTATATTGAACGGCACTATATGCGAAACGCATTTATAGGTATCACATACTCTATAAGCCTCGAGGTAAATTTCTGAAACTGGCATTACCGTAAAGATTTAAAAGAGGCCCCATGTGTTTCAGAGTAAGGCTGCTTGCCTGAATCTACCCACGTGGGAGCAGACAGAGTCTGGGTGTGAACCCAGTGTTCCACCCCACATTCCAGCGCTCTCCACTCCCACGCAGCTCTCACCTAACCCCACCCCCATTTCCTCCCCGGAGCTCTTTCTAGCTTTCATTTCCCTTCTTCCAAGTAGCTGTTTCCCTCCTGAGCCTCTCTTGCTTCAGACTGAAGTCTCAAGCTGAACACCTCACCTCGCTCTGCTTCAACAGACCTGGGAGGGAGGAACGGAGAGGGAAAACAGAAAATAGCTCAGCAGATGTTTCCAGATAATGTTTTTTTTAAGCGCAAGTTGCTAATGCAGAGGTTTATTTTGGGGCCTGCCAGTGTTAGCAGATGTTTGAGAAGACAAGTACCTGGTTAGACAATTATACATAGAAATTGATAGCAGGTTTGCATAAAGAGTCAATGTTTTCAAGAAGATAGTAAAATTGAGATTTCTTATTTGAGGATAAGATTCGGCATGCTTATCCCACATTGGTTCTGGGGGACTGATTTGGACCCTATATTTATTGCTGATCATTTGTTCTTACAGAAATGGGGCCATAGCAAAGGGGAAGTAGAAATCGCCTCTGCCTGCAGGTGCACAGCCTAGAGAATATAATTAGGGAACACAATGCCTAGAAACCCTGACACTCAGACGCTGGAGCTCCAATTAATTGCATCTATGTTGTTTTTGAACATAAATATTTACACTTCATTTCTCGTTAAAATTCTGCTTCTTAAAATATTAAGCCCAAACCTCTGATTGCTGGATAATTAATGGCAAAATAATGCTTCAAGACTTTCAGGAAACTGAAGGTGTGCAGTTTTCACTTTGGATATTCTCACGGCGGGGAAGGAAGATGCCCAATGATGCCATTCAGTAAACAGTCCCTGCATCTACCGATGGGTGAGGACCTACATACTGGGGTTCAGAGATAAGTAGGACACAACTCCAGCGTAAATCTCATGAATATCCTGTTACAAAGCTGCCAAATCCCAAAGACTTCATGGGGAAGTTTCCCTCGGAGTGGGAAGAAGTTTCAAGAATAAGCCTCTAACCAGAGTGAAGGACCACCTAGGTCTACCTGAGGAGAGCGTGCCCAGGGCAATGGTCCTTTGAGAAACCACGAGCATGGTGACTGGAGCTTTAGAAAGAACATCGGATGTGGTGTCCTCCACGATCTGTAGGCATCTTGCACAGGGAGGCATTTCTGTTGGGGTTTGACCCAACTGTTTGGGTTGCCTCCAAAGGGCAGCCATAGTTGAGGTCCACTCGAATACCACTGCTCTGGAAGCCTTCTGTCTGACATTCTCTACTGGACTTGTATCATTTCTCTGTATCTTCTGGTCCTTTTCCAGCAAGCACCGTAACCCTGTATCCTCAATGTGTGAGTCTTCTCAATTGAGTGACTATGTCACTCTTCTTGGGCTTAAAGGATTTAAGCATTTGCCTTTGCTGGTAGGCTGGACTCTGTCAGTGTACCCACCATCTGGCTCCTCACTGCATCTCCAGGGTCCTTTCCAGTGGCTTCTTCCTGACGATACTAACCTCAGAGGTCTCCAGATGGGCCAAGCTACTTTAAAATCCCGTATTTTGCAGATGCTTTCCTTCTAGCTGGAAAGCCTTTGCTCCTGAGTTTTTCTTCAGACCAATAAACTATTATTGACTATGCTATCTGATGTCTCCAGGCTCGAGATGATTTTTCTTGACCCATCCTTTATCTTTCCAGGGCGCCTGTACTTACGCTATTATTGTTATTCTCTTGTGTAATTGCCATTAAGACTTGTGGGCCTGTCCCCCAAACTAGCTGGGACCCCGACTAGTCACAGCTAGGGTAGGAACAGACCATACTGATTTCCACGGTTCCTCCCCTAGCATATCCCCTCGCACACAGTGAGGGCTCACGGCATGTCTTTTGTCTTACTTCCTAAGTGTGAACATTTCTCTGTGGAGGGACGGAGTTCAAATGAGCTTCAAAACCACAATAACAGTGTTGGTTCATGTGAGTGGTAAGCACTGGGGGGGGGGGGGGAGGCGGCATGACTGTCTAAGGATTCATGGCAGAACTTGACATCTCTTGGCTGTGATTCTGTTTCTTTCTGAGAACTGACTTTATTTGCCCACAATTCATATGGGCTTTTGCCAAGTAGGGGCTGCTTGATGTTCTGGGATCACATCCTTGACTATATGAACTAAAAGAAAAGAGAGAACATCTCTGTCCAGTGGCCATCTATGAATTCCCTGGGAGGGATTCCGATTGGCTACGTGCGATGGGTTCTAATGCTCATCCCTGAAGCCCCACTGAGGTGAGGAGGGTAGGGTGATGCGATTGGGCAGGTCTGGGTGAACGCCTTGCTCACCCCAATAGCTATAGGGCACTACAATTGTCATGCAAACCTAAACCAGAGTGGGGCCAGAAGAAGCAGAGAGCACACCTTCAATAGACAAAAACAACAGCGGTTTTCTCTATCGACCTGCTGGAAGGGCCTTCGCAGAGGGTACAACACACAGTGAGTACTTACTGAATGAGTAGGTTCCAGTTCACTTACTCCTCTCATCCCATCAGTGACTTACAGAATTGCACAGAAAGCATCTTGCCTTGTGTGTTTCATGATTGGAAGTTCATTTCCCTGTTTGAGACCCCAGACACTCCAAGCTCAAACCTACTGCGTTCAGTCTGCAACATAAAATTTTCATTTATATTAAGAGATTCTCAATCCAGCCATCCAGTCAGGCTACTTTTAGACTTCTGCCCACAAGCACTGGCATCAATCTGTTTCCAACAAAGTGTTGTTTGCTGTGATAATCTCACCTCCATCAGATGCTCCTAACTTTAACTCTTTGTTATTAAAATCATGTAGAAGCAGCTCGGGAAAGATAAGGCCGTGGGCTAAGGGTAGCTGGCAACAAGATGCTGGAGAAAGGCAGCTTGTGTGGGGAATTTATGCTCGGCTTTAATAATGACTTTGCTACCAATTCGCCTTGAGTGTGACACGGTGTCTCAGCCATTATTTTATCTACAAAAGACATTAGATCAGATGATTTATTGGTGTCTTTCCGCATTAATTCTCTATATACCTATGAAGATTCTTACGTCAAGAATAGAATTTGAGCAACCATGGCTTCATCCAAGCCACTGGAACCTAGAACACAGCACCATTCATCAAGACTAACCTGGCTATTCATCCAGCAGACACACAACTTAGCTTTGCGCTTTGCAAAGCATACTTGACGCCCAAGTATCAGACTTTGGCCAAATTTCCAAACAATATGTTTTACTCTGTTTCCTTTAATGACTTCAGGCCCCTCCCAAAAAAGCTGATGTGTTATTCTCCAAGAACTTTGTTTAATTTTTTACTTCTGCAGCTTTACTAAAGCAGTTTCTTCTACCAGGAAAGCTCTGCTTCTGCTCTTTCCCCCATTCATCTCCTACCCATCCCTGAAGGTCCAGGTAGAGCCTACTTACTCTACAAAGGTTTTCTGTTTCCCACCTCATCCGTTTCATTCAGGATGCTTCTCCCCCTTTTCCAAATAGCTCTAACAGCTCTTTGTTTACATCTTTGAATAAGAAGGAACACAACCCACTTTGTGTTACAGTTGTTCAGGGACTTATTTCTCCCTCCGCAATGCAAGCACCTTCCCATTAGGATAGGGTGTTCTGTGTAGGTCAGCACGAGGGAGGGGAGTTCGCAGTAGGACAAACCATCATCCACATCCCAGCACTGCTGCCTGGTCCTTCGGGGAGTCACTGAGTCCTCATGGTCATCAAATTCCTTGTCGGTAAAAAGCATAACCACTGGGATGTTGGAAAGACAAAATGGTATTTCAGGGAAAGCACTTAGTACCATGCTTGGAGCATGGAGCGAGTGAGTTTCACTTATGTTAAAGCGGAACACTCACAAAGGCAATTAAAATCTTTCTTCTCTATTGCACATTGAATACAATTAAGATTCCTCACTAAGGCTCACAAGGCCAGACACAATCTGGCTTTGCTTCTCTTGACCTCCCTTTTTTTTTTCCTGTTGTAGGTTTGCTTTTAACAGCTTTATTGAGATATAGTTGGTATATAATGAACTGCACATATTTAAATGTGTAATTTGTTTTGTATATATGTGTGTGTTTATCTATATATAAATATATAGAAGCTATCACCATAGTCATGATACTAAAATATTTACACCCCCTAAGGTTTTCTTTTCCTCCTTTGTAATTCTTTCCGCCAACACCTTTCCCTGCCAGGTCCCATATTTAAGCGGCTACTAATCTGCTTTCTGTAATGATACATTAATTTGCATTTCTTAGAAATTTATATAAATGGGGTCATCCAATGTATACTCATTTCTTGTTTGGCTTCTTTTACCCAACACTTTTATTTAAAAATTTATCCTTATTCTAGAATGTTATCACTAATTTCACTATTTTTTTTTTTTATTTTTGAGTATTATTCCATTGTATGGATATACTAACATTTTTTGACGGACATTTTTGTTGTTTCCAGTTAACTATTGCAAATAAAGCTGCTATGGGCATCCATATATAAGCGTTTTATAGATATATATTTTCATTTCTTTTGGTTAAGTATCTAGTAGTGGAATGGCTGGGTCATATGATAGTACCAGTTTAACTTTTTTTAAAAAAAAGCCAAACTATTTCCACAGTGGTTGGACCATTTTGCCATCAGTAATACATGAAAGTTCCGGTTTCCCCACATCCTTGTCAACACTTAGAATCATCGATCTTTTTAATGTTGGAAACTTTGATAGGTGTATAGTGGTTTAATTTACATTTTTTAGGCCCTAATGAGGATGAGCATCTTTTCATAGATTTATGTCCTCTCCATATGTCTTCTCTGATAATATGTCTCTTCAAATGTTTTGCCTTTTTTTTAATTGGATTGTCTGTTTTCATAGTATTGAGCATCAGGAGTATTTTGTATATTTAGGATACAAGTTAAATATCAGATATATGCTTTGCAAGTATTTTTTTCCCAACATGTGGCTTGTCTTATTCCATTAACAGTATCTTTTGAGGAGCAGTTTTTACTTTTGATTAATTCCAATTTATCAGAGTTTCCTTTTATGAATTATATGTGTAGCTCCCTGTATCTAAGAAGTTTTGCATAAGCTGAGGTTACAAAGGATGTATCCGATCTTTTCTTTTAGAAAACATTTTATAGTTATATGTTAGTTATATATTTTATATTTAGGTATATGATACATTGATACATTGTGACTTAATTTTTGTATATGGTATGACGTATTGATGAAGATAATTCTTGCATGTGTATATTCAGTTTTTCCAGCACCATTTGCTGAAAATTTTTCTTTCTTTATTGAATTGCTTTTGCAACTTTGTAAAAAAATTTGTGTTGATCCAGATCTGAACTCTCTATTGTGTTCCTTTAATTTAGTTGTCAGTTTTTATACTAATTCCATACTGTGTTTATTACTCTAGCTTTATAATAAAAACAGAATAAATCCTGAAATAAAATACTGTTTGTCTTCCAACTTTGCCCTTCTTTAAAGCTGTTTTGCTATTTTAAGTTGTTTGCATTTCCATATAAATTTGAGAATCAGTTTGTCAATTTCTACAAAAAATAAAGCCTGTTGGGATATTGATTAGGGTTAGAATGAATCCATAGACATGTTGCGAAACACCAACTTCTTAATAATATAAAGTCTCCTTACACATAAACACACATATCTTACCATTTATTTAGGGCTCCCTTAATTTCTTTCCGCAATATTTTACAGTTTCCAGTGTACAGATCTATCTTGGTCTTTCCAAGGAAAAAGAAATACAATTGATTTCTGTACGTTGATCTTGTATCCTGCAAAGTTGCTAATCTTACTTAGTTTTAGTGGTTTTGTTTTGTTTTTTAATAGATACATTGGATTTTGTACTTCGGTAATCTTATCATAGGTAAATAAAGAAAATTTTACTCCTTCCTTTCTAATTCATAGCTTTATTTACTTTTCTTACCTAGTAGGAAGGGCTAAAGCCTTCAGGACAATGTTGGATACAAATGGTAAGACTGGGCAAGCCGGTAAGACACCCTCACTGTATGAAGGAAAGCATTCAGGCTTCCACCACGAGGTGTGATTTTTAGATGTATAGGTTTTTCACAGATAATTTCTATTGGGTTATGCACA
>CM052800.1:6082572-6170338 GCA_028533885.1 Nasua narica | reverse complement strand
GATCTCAAAGGGAAGGCTGTCAGCTTTTTTCCATTGAGAATGATATTTGCTGTGGGCTTTTCATAGATAGACTTTATGATGTTGAGGAATGTTCCTTCTATCCCTATACTTTGAAGAGTTTTAATCAGGAACGGATGCTGAATTTTTTCAAATGTTTTTTCTGCATCTATTGACAAGACCATGTGGTTCTTCTCTCTTCTCTTATTGTTCTATCACATGGATTGATTTGCGAATGTTGAACCACCCTTGCATCCCAGGGATAAATCCCACCTGGTCATGATCAATAATCTTTTTAATGTGCTGTTGGATCCTATCAGCTAGAATCTTGTTGAGAATCTTGGCATCCATATTCATCAGGGATATTGGTCTGAAATTCTCCTTTTTGATGGGGTCTTTGCCTGGTTTGGGGATCAAGGTAATGCTGGCTTCATAGAAAGAGTCTGGAAGTTTTCCTTCTGTTTCTATTTTTTGAAATAGTTTCAGGAGAATAGGTATTATTTCTTCCTTGAATGTTTGGTAGAATTCCCCAGGGAATCCGTCAGGCCCCAGACTCTTGTTTTTTGGGAGGTTTTTGATCACGCTTCAATCTCATTACTAGATATTGGTCTATTAGGTTGTCAGTGTCTTCCCTTTTCAGTATTGGAAGATTATGGGTTTCCAGGAATGCATCCATTTCTTCTAGGTTGTTTAGCTTATTGGCATATAGCTGTTGATAATAATTTTTGATGATTGTTTTTATTTCCTTTGGATTAGTCATGATCTCTCCCCTTTCATTCATAATTTTGTTAGTTAGGGTCCTCTCTCTTTTCTTCTGTATTTTTACCTTCATTATTTTACAGGTATTTTGGCTTTTCGAAGGATTCTAGGCCAAGAGGTGTTTTTGCTTGCTTTTTCATTACTTCAAAGACATTACTCAACTGTCTTCTTACATATACTGTTTCCAATGAGAAACATGCTATTACCCTTTGTTCCTGTGTATATAATGTATTTTTCCCAGTCTTCTTTTAATTAATTAATTCTCTCTCTCTCTCTCTTTTGCTTTACCACTGGTTTTGAGAAATTTCATTATTATGTAGTTTGTTATAGTTTTTTTCTTTGTGTTTCTTGTGTTTGAGTTTGGTTGCATTTCTTGAATCTGTGGGTTTATAGTTTCCATAAAAATTGGAAAAACTTCGATATTTTTCTCCCAAACACACACACACACACACACACACACACACACACACACACACACACATCCTCCCTCTTTGGAGACCTCAATGTTACACACATTAGACCAGTAAGAAATTTTCCCACAGGTCACTGAAGTTTTGCTCATCAAACACTAAAGTCTTTGAGTTTTAAAGCTAACTAAAAACTAAAGTTACCACAACTAAAGTTTTGCTCATCATTTTATTCTGTTTTTCTCTCCCTACTTCCTTTTGATAGCATTTTGTCACAAGACATTCTCTGACCATGTTAATAAAGCAGAGCATCCCCACCACTTATCTCTAGCCAATGTCAAGCTTTTTTTCTTCATCTAATTTTTACTTTTCTTCTTTATTAATTTCCATCCACATTTATTTGACTTATTTACACTTAAATAAGTTTTGAAAGAAGGGCTATGTTAAATATTCAAAGAATAATTGAAAGTAGGTTTGTAATATGTGGATTGGAAAAAAATAGACAATTTAGGAGTGACTTAACAAAGAAAATTTCCTTATTGCATGTAACAAAGGGACCCAAAGTAAGACAGTTCCCAGATCTGTTAATTCAGTGGCCCTTGGACATCATGGAGGATTCAGTTTCATTCTACCTTTCTGTTTGTCATCTGTAGTGTATTGGACAGTCGTCTCAGCCAGCTTTCCTTATTTTCCCAATATGTTTGCCACAATCCCAAGCAGCACACGCAAGTAGCTTAAAGAGATTATAAAGGAATGATTATTTTCCTCCATCCCTTTGTAGGGGTAGAGAAAACTGTCCCCAGATTTTCTCAACAACCTCTCTTTGGTCAGATGTTGATACCATTTCCAAATTAAGTAATGGTAATGAGAAATGGAAATTGCCAATGTTGGCTTAATCTAATCAAGATAAACTCTCATCCCAGACCTTTCCTCTTCAACCCTGGGTATTATGGAGGGTTCTTCCCCCACCTCTTCTGCCTCCTTAGCTGCCTGACGTTGTGAAGCATGGAGTTCCGTTAGAAGGAATATGGGAAGTATGTACTTATGTGGGCTGCCACACATTATTTTACTAGGCTGAGACTGTGCAATTCAAACATTTCATAAACTTATTTTAGTTCCTCTAGATAATCTCTCAACTGATTCAAATATTTGCCAGAGTGTGAGACAAGCTTCCTGATGTCAGCTGAGTTAAGCATAAGGTTTTTAGCTTGTATTCCTAGTCTTTTGCTTTTTCTAACATCTCCAATTCTCGGCCTTCCCTCCTGGTATCTTGCCCACCACACTGATGCACATTGTCAACTGAAAATACTGTTTCCACAAACTTCCAACAAGCTGGCAATGGCATTTCTGAAGTAGAAACATATTTCATTTTTTTTTACTTTTAAAAATGGAAATTTAATCATAGTACATTTCTTGTCATGATACATCCATTCAAAAATATTTACAGCTGATTCTATTTACAGTGAATCCACAAATCTTACCAAAAATTTTCATCAAAGAGATGGTGCTATGCTTAATTCATCTTTTGTGCAACCTTGTACTCAGAATTAAAATCACATTATTTTACTCCAAGGAAGACACCTAGAGACTACCTAGTCATTCCTGGTGTTGAAGATATAGAAAATGAATCTGAAGAAATAAACTCATTTCATCAAAGTTGTAAGTAGTGGTGTGCTTAATTCCACTCATATCACCTTAGAAAAGCCAGTTGTGAATAGCTGCTCCTAACTTTACCATTAGTGATGTCAAATTGATAGCTTGAGATTGGCTATCATAGGAATATTTACACTAGGGAAATTGGCCATATGCTACAAATCAGGGTGTTTTCTTTTCTGAAATGCTAGTTGTTAAACATTTACCACTACAGCACATACTCAGTAAAAAACAGAGCAAGATCTAGGGTAGTAAAACTGAAAGAATTAAGAATTTTAGAACCATGTACTATTGTACATGTACCATGTACATGTTAATATTATTAATACCTATTTTCATTATCATTATTAACATCTCCTAACTCAGACTCTAGTCTTTCTTTCCACAAAGTTTTAATAGCTTTTATAACTCACTCATATCTTCCTTTCCCCCTATTTAATGGATTCATTTGTCCTTGAATAAATTTGGATTAGATAGTGTTTTAATCAGAATTTTAAAGGTGAATAACAGAAAAAAAAACTCTAATGAAGGGAGAAAAAGGATATATACTCACTTATGGAATTAATAGAGGATGGAGAATAAGCTTAAAGGATGGACAGGAGCCAAAGGGACCTGGCTGGAGAAACTTGAGTTAAGGTCATGCCTACAAAACAGTCTGATTATGACATCATCATTAGTATCACTACCTCAACTGCTGTGAAACATTGTGTCTATTTTATGAACCACAGAAAACAATTTCTACATAGTCTATATCTCTAATAACTCAATATTTAAATGCTGGTAGAACCATGTGGTTGGTTGAGACCGTCATGCTGCTGGTATGCTATAGGAATCTTGCTTTGCCTCAACTTCCATAGTAAGAGCTGGGAAATTGCCTCCAACAAAGATAATTCTCAATGGCTCAAACCAAAATGGGGATGGGATTTGGTTACTCAGTGGCAAGAGTGAAAACAAAACAAAACAAAACAAAAATATTCCCTGTCATTGTCATTGTTTAAAACTGGAAAGAAAAGAAGACACGGTGCACTTACCACATGATAATGTGGGGATGGGGAACAAATATCAGCATAGAGAAAGGCAAAAGTCATGAAGCCTCTTGAGATGGCCTGGCCATGCTGAATTTACTGTGGTTTTTGGATCTAGTTTCAGTCCTAAATAGGCTTATCCAGAAAGTGAAATTTTTCACATTTATGTGGAGAGAGAAATGGCTCAGCTATAAGATTAAAAATGGATTTCTGAATAGTGATAAACAGCTTAGGTAGTTGGTAGGAACCTGGAAGGAGAAAAATTGAAAGTCAGAGACACAGAATTTTGGGGAAGACACATGTAGATAGATATATGGCCATAGAAAACAAGAGTATGGATATTTGTGTCTCATGTTAATGCCCACCAGACAATATTCACATCAGAAGAACCGTGTATTATCAGGTAAGTATCATGATTTACTCGGAATGTGACAAAAAGTCCCTGTGTCCTCAGCCACCCAGTGCTTGGATACGAGGTCTGTGATTGACATAACCATAGTGGGAAGGATGCAGGCTATGCATTGAGCCTCATAACATGGATCCTTACCACACATGATATAGTCTCTTCTGCTATTATATGCCCAAACAGCAAAGATGAACTTTAAATCCTCGATACGGCTCTATCCCTTGAGGTATCCAGCCTGCCACTTGGTACTTGGTTATGTCGGGGCCAATGGTTGGCAGGGCAGCCATTTGTCCTTACTGGAACAGGTAAATCAATATAAATTTGCCTTCCCCAACTTTAATATCTGTGCCAGAAGCAATTTTCAAAGGTGAAGGACATTTGATTAATAAACATGAGATCCTGCATTGCACAGGCCCAGCCAAGGGATTCATTTTATTGAAAAGAAAGTGCAACCATAGAGGCAAATACAAGATATTCACTGATCCTACCACATCCTTCATCACCTAGAAGCAGCACCTGATAGAATGTTAGAAAAATCTATAAATATCTAAGCTAAAACATCCTTTGAGGACAACACCTTGCACATTGGAGTGCTATCCTTTGAGTTATGATACATGCTTGGAAACAACAATTGATTTGTAGTAATTTCTTCTCAATAAACAGAATCCACAGGTTCAGGAATCTCTGAGTAAAAGTAGAACTGACCCCTCTCCCGTGATTCCCATGACCCACTTGCAAACCCTGATCAAGCTTTGCCTTCCATCCATCCACTCAATTTGGACTCCTTATGCAGCAAAGAGTCAAGAAAAAGGGTTATCATACTGATTGGGTTGACTGACACAATTTTCAGAGGGATTAAGTTTGTTGCTCTACAATGGAGGCCACTCAGGATTCAAAGAGTCATATTTTGGTGGTTCTGTGTCTTGTGATAACAGGGGTCAGTCAGGTGTAGCAAGCATGCCCACTGTGCCCAACGAGGATGAGGGCTAATAGGGATGAAGGTCTGGATCACTCTAACATGCACATACTTTAGACCATCTGATGTGCTGCTGGCTGAGAGCGGGAAAAATACAAGCCATGTCATGAAAGAGGGCGATGACGAATCTCAAATTCAGCCTCGGGAGCATCTGGAGTGCTGTGGCACCATAGTTTTTCCCACTAACCACTGTGAGGTTTTTGAAGGTTTTGTTTTGTTTTTAGGCTATTCTTTAGTGATTATTTCTGCCTATCACCAGAAAGAATGAGTGACAGAAAAGACTTCATGTGGAGATAATCAGAGATGAACATACAAAAGGTAGCAGATGCCTGTGGTGGTCTGCCTTCCATTTCTTCTGGTTTCATACAGCCCTAGTGGGTGGCTCCATGTGTGCTTACGATGTGTCACCTCAAGAAAGAGCTTTAACATCTCCTGCTTTTCCACCTTACAGCTTTTTGTGATGCCATCTTAGCTCGCATCCAGGGAAGACCAAAAGTACAGGAACTTAGAGCATAGGATCCGTCAACTACTGGGGCATGAGACTGATAGATCAATGTTGCAGACTCCCATTCTTAGGGAGAAGATTCTGGAAGATTCTATGTCACCCACAGTGCAATGGAAGCCCAGTTCTGGTTTGGATAACCAGCTCAATAACACACACTCCAGGGACACCTGGATGGCTCAGTCAGTAGAGCATGCAACTCCTGATCTTAGGGTTGTGAGTTCCAGTCCCATGTTGGGTGTAAATATTACTTTAAAAAAATTAAGGGACACCTGGTTGTCTCAGTCAGTTAAGTATCTGCCTTCTGCCCCGGTCATGATCTTGGGCTTAGTGGGGAGTCTTCTCGTTCTGCTCCTCCCCACCCCACTCATGTACCCTCTTCCTCCTCTCTCTCTCAGATAAATAAATAAAATCTTAAAACGTTTAAAAGATAATGCACACTCCAGTTACTTTTTCGCTTTCATTGTCTCACTCTTAAATTCTGAAATCATTTCTCAACAATACAATCTGCACCCAAATCCTTCTCTCAGGCTCTATTTTGAGGGAAATCCAGCCAAGAGAGTATGGGGGTTAAGAAAGTTATCCTATGTTGCTTGGTGAGCATAAAGCATGATAATCTTCTGGCTTCACAGCCCAGGGTACTTCCGCTGTCTATAATTCATGGGATTCCACATTTAGCATCTCCTTCTCTAGATCACAATCAGGTATACCTTCTGTGTAGTTGGCATGTTCCAACTGTAAGTTTTAAATAGTACAATTTATATAAGACCACATTGAGATACCACCTTCCACCAGTTAGAATGGCCAAAATCAATAAGACATTAAACAACAAATGCTGGAGAGGATGTGGAGAAAGGGGAACCCTCCTCCACTGTTGGTGGGAATGCAAGTTGGTGCAGCCACTTTGGAAAACAGTGTGGCGATTCCTGCTGAAATTAAAAATAGAGCTACCTTATGACCCTGCAATTGTACTACTGGGTATTTACCTCAAAGAAGCAGATGCAGTACAAAGAAGGGACACATGTACCCCAATGTTCTTAGCAGCAGTTGTTATAATTGCCAAACTGTGGAAAGAGCCAAGGTGTCCTTCAACAGACGAATGGATAAAGAAGATACGGTCCCTATATACGATGGAATATTATGCCTTCATCAGAAAGGATGAATATCCAACTTTTGTATCAACATGGACGGGACTGGAGGAGATGATGCTGAGTGAAATAAGTCAAGTAGAGAGAGTCAGTTATCATATGGTTTCACTTACATGTGGAGCATAAGTAAAAACATAGAGGGCATTGGGAGAAGGAAAGGAAGGGTGAATTGGGGAAAATCGGAGAGGGAGATGAATCAGGAGAGACTGTGGACTCTGAGCAACAAACTGAAGGTTTTGGAGGGGAGGGGGGTGGGGGTTGGCTCAGCCTGGTGGTGAATGTTGAGGAGCGCATGTATTGCATGGAGCACTGGGTGTGATGCGTGAATAATGAATCTTGGAACACTGAAAATTAAAATAAAATTAATTAATTAAAAAAAAATCAACCCAGTGCCTGATACAAGATAGGCATTCAATGCATGCTACTGGCAATGGTGGTTACTATTATTAGCATTACGATTATTATTTCACTAATTTATCTACTGTTAATTCTGTTCAGCTTAGAAATTATTTTTTACTTAGTTTATTTACTTGTTACTTAATTTCTCTCTTATCTCAAAGGTCTTTTGAGAAAAACTCACAATTGTCACCAGCTAATGAAGCTAATGTTTAAAATACCTACTTTCCAAGATGATTTTGAAATTAGTGTATATGACTAAAACAGGGTCTAGCATGTGTCTACCTTCCCAATAATGCTTATTTTCCTTTCAATTGCTATTACCTATTACCATTACTGTTGCCAGTAATATGATCACTATTATCATTATTGCTTCCGGGGAATCAAAAATCAGTGCAAGAACAAAAATTCTACTTTTCTGTGCTTCATATATCACGACCCTATTAAATGTGAGAATTTCATTTTCATTAACTTCAGTTGCTCAATAATTCATTTTCACCAAAATGGCAAACCTGACCGAACATACAAATAGAAGATGGCATTTGCAATTTGTGTGCTCTTTTATGAAAGTCGCCAGTGAAAGCGCTTTCTAGGATTTATTGAATTTACAACTGGGACTCATCCATAAGATAATATAACATGCAAACGAACATCATTGATTGAGTGCCAACTTGGTACCATGGGCTGTACTGGGCATTAGCTCAATACAGCCCCAAATCCTCCCCTCTGACTTCCCATCATTGATCCTAATTCACAGGTGAACTAACAAGTTCAATCACCTGCACAAGGTCATGTATTTTGTACATGATAGAAAGAATACCTCCCTCAAATCAAATTAATAAGTGTTCGTTACTATATGTTTTATTCCTGATAAAGGGACCGTGTGCACATTTCAGAGAAAGAAAGGTATCTGTACTCTGAACTCTGATCAAGAATAGAAACTTCGAAGGTGACATTCAGACCCAGAGGCATATCAGAATTTCACTGCCTGCGTACGTCCTAGTTAGTAACTGCTCTCACTGTGTCTTTTAGAATAGTCTATTTTGGTCCCCAAACCATCAGAAAACTGGAAATAACTGAACCATGTAACAAGAGCTTATAATTTTTTTTTTTTAAAGAAAGAAAGAAACGCTTTCAGAGACAGGTGCCCTCCCTGCGATTGTACAACTTGCAAAACTCTCAACTCCAAAGGGGGAATTCCACAAGGGCCCTCAGTACCAGAGGCTGGTTGGGGGCAGAATCAGAAGTTCAGGTCAGCTCCTGTCTCTGCTTCTGCCTTTATCTTTCCTGGTGACTCATTCTGTAATGTGAGTCAAATAAACTCACCGAGGGTTTATTTTTACTATTTGCTTTTTATTTGATCTGGTAGATCATGTTCACTCAGATACACACATTAATAAAAGGCCAATTTTAAGCTCCATTTTTGCAAAAAGCACATGTCACACAAAAAGTATGGATGTTAGAGTCACAAACTTGCATTCAGTTCCTGCTCTGCCACTTTCTATCTGCGTGACCTTGAGTCCGTCCTCTAACCTCTTTGAACCTCAACTGTGGCCTCGCTTACAGGAGATGAAATACATTTTGCAGGGTTATCACGAGAACTTAATAAAAAGAAAAAAATTCCAGTGGAGTTCCAGATTCTCAGCATGATATAAAATGACTATTCATTCCCCTCATTTATTTCCCATCTTCCCTAAGTTTGACCATAATTTGATGGGACTTATTTTGGAAAAGGTAATAGACGAAGAGGCAGAAAACCTGAGCTCCCATTCAGTCTCTGGCCTTCCCTAGCCATATTCTGTTTGCATGACTAGACGGTATGATACACTTGAAAGCACAATGAACAGCTACTCTGCACCCCTGGAATCTTGAGTGACCTTTTCACCTGCTCATAACCCAGTTGTCTTGGGAATAAGGGATCATCAGGCCATCTGGCATAGTAACAAATAGCTCAGATTCTGGCTTCCAAATCCAACTCAGACATTAAATGCCTTTGTGACCTTTGGCAAGAAGTGCGGCCTCTCTGAACTTTGGAAGCTCATTTATAAAATGGGATTAATGACAGTACCTATGTCAAAGTACTGTGGTGAGCACTGAGGGACAGGGAATTAAAAGAGCAGTGCCTGACGCTAAGCATTTATACATGCTAGGTATCATTATTTTTAATTTCTTTATGGGAATTCTCAGTTCTAGATGGCTATTTACATGTTCATCACGTGTAAATAAATTTACTAGTTTAGTTAAGCATTTATTCAAGCTATGCATCAGGCACTTTTGGGAGTTTAGAGAAGTATATAACTTGGGTCCTGCCTTAAGGAGCTCACAGTGTGGTAGAGTGCTGGTCAGGCAAATCCTTAGTTGCAAGACACTGGTAGGTCCTAACGATGGAGCTAATGTAAGGATACAGTGAGAACACCTGACTCCAGAGGGAATATAAAAAGAAACATGAGCCTCCATTTTTCACTGATGCCCGTTACCATATTGAGTGATATTCTAGAGCTGATGAAGATGGGCTCCTATGTCAGAACTTCTCATGATGAAGATGGTTCCAATTTATATTTCGTAGTAGCTTCCAAGAAGCCAATGTGCAGATGAAACTAACAGTGTTAATAATGGGATGTTTCGGTTTCCTCGGTTTCCATTGGTTCAGCAAAATCCTTACTCTAGGAAGGCGATTTTATCTTCTCGGGAACACTTGTATGGCCGCTTCCACCAGGAAGAGGTGCCACATCTGCAACCAGGATGAAGCAATTTGCAGTCATCAGATCCCATTTTGGAAAGAATTAAAAAGAAGAACCAAATCATTAGCAGAAAGAATTCCTCTAGGAAAATTTAGAAAAGATGGATAGTGAAATGCTTTTAAAGGTAAGATCATCAGAATTGAGTTTTGTAATGTTTTTAATAATGCATAAGGGTACATTTTCTTCCATTTTGCTAACTCTGAAACAAAAAGAGCACTGGGCAGAGAGTCAGATTTGAGCCTTAGCTTCATCTCTAATTGGTGATATGCTCTTGAGCAAGTCAGAACCATTCTGAGTCTCAGTATCCTCATTTATTTAAAAAAAGGGATTATTATGGGTTAATTAATGCTTAGAAAAAATTCTGTAGAGTCACTGAACAATAAAGGACATTTAGTCAATAATATCCATTAATGATAATGATGATGATAAGTAATAATTTTTTAAAAAATCTGTGCTGTTCTTTTTAAATGAAGCCTGTCAAGAAATCTCATTGCAAGCTGCACCAGCATGTGATTATAAATTGGGTTAAGAGACTGGGAACCTAGAATTTATCTCTGAGATAATGGCCCAAGAGGAAACCAGAGAGTGAGCCTTTAATACTTTCATTAGGAGGAGAAGTAGCTTAAGCATGTGGATATCCCCATGGACCTTAGGAAGACTTTGTGGAATTGAGAAGAATTAGAGAAAACTATGGGACTTGAAAAGCTACCTTTGTGTCCCTTAGAACTTGTGAAAAGTAACAGAAGGCTGTTACTGCCTTAGGCAGATGAGTCTTGGGGATGCCTCAGTCAGCCAAGGGCTGCTCATGGAGAGTTTCCACTAAATTAGTGGAGGGACCTGGGACTGTAACTTTCATCTGCTACAATGTATAATACAAAACTTTCACCGGTGTGCCAGTCGATATGCAACCATACAAGAATTCAGTGTGGTGAAAATTGAGTATAATACTATTAGGAGGATGCCTTCCAGATAAAACATAAAGCTAATCTGGTTAAACGATACAGAGAAGCATAAACTACAACACACTTTGTGTAAGAGGTAAAAAAAAAAAAAATCACAGATACTTGAAAGTACAGGAATTTTCACCCAGTGAAACATAATAAGAGCTGACTGAGGGCAAGGCAAGATTTTTCTGCAACAGGAGTCTAGTGGCAAGGAGCAGATTAGGTGAATGGACTAAAAGTCAGGTGCCCATTACTGGAGGTGGTTCTATAATTATTGATAACTTTTGAGTCTTTAATAGCTTCACATTCAGCAACAAAATGTCTAGCACTGACAGCACTCTGCTTCCTCACAAGGGTATTAAAGCACTGCTTTGAGAGGCATGAAGAAAGACCTCCATCTTGGCTCACTCCTGGTCATATTGGATCTATTAGTTATCTATGGCTGTATATGAACTGCTCCAGTATGTAGTGGCTTATACGGCATGCATTTATTATCTTACAGTTTTTGTGGGATGGAAATCCAGCTGTGAGTTAACTAGATCCCACATTTCTGGGTCTCTCACAAGGACACGATCCATATATTGGCTGAGGGTGTAGCCCTCAGGCTAACTTGGAGAAAGAGCTCACCGTGCTCACTCTGGTGGTTGTTGGCAGCTTCCAATTCCTCATGACCTTTTGGCTACCTTTCTACCTCAGTCTCTTGCCACATGGTCCTCTCCAGACAGTATTTCCCAACACAGTAACTTGATCCATCCAAATGAGCAAGTGACAGGATAAGAGAAAGTTTCAGCAAAACGAAGAGAGTACTAGCAAGATGGCAGTCCATCTTTTACAACCTCATCGTGGAAGTGCCATTTATCTGTTTGGTCATATTCTATTCACAGAAACAAGTCACCATCCCACCCATCCCATCCCACCCATTCTGCTAGAGGGAAATATCCAAAGGTGTGAATACCAAGAAGTGTGGGTATTTGGGAGTTGTTTTAGGAGGATGCCTACCGTAGTTGGTACAGGAAAGGTCAAATTGTAAGGATCCTAACATCCTCTATCCTTACCTCCTGTCCACCTTTTTGCCATCCCGCCTATGATTCTGATGCTGAAATTCTTCTTGGCCAATATCTTTTTCCCATGTCTCCTTTATCCTTTGTCAATTTTTCTTTTTTGTCCTGAGAGATTCCAAGATAGTGAAAAACCAATGTCAGTTGGAATTCCCAAAGTTAGACCTAATTCTAATCTCATTACTTGCATTCTATGCATACTACAAAACAAAACAATGCTTTGCACTTATTATTATTATTTATTATTATTGTTATTATTTTCAGTTAGCCAGCTTTTTACTTTTTAATCTTCAGTTTCTTAAACTGTGAAGTGAAGCTACAAGGCAATGTAGTGTGGCGACTATTATAATGGGATTCGGAGTCAGACATTCCAGACTGGATACTAGCTGTCTGATTTCTCGGTGTTATTTCATGTGCACAAAGACTTCATGCTTTTTGTCTCTTTTAATTTCACAAAACTGTAAACTAGAAGCCCAGACTTAGAGAAGTCATGATCTTAGCAAACCTGTTGGCCCCTAGCAAGTGCTAATAACTCACTGCTATTAATTTTAATTTCTTAAGTGTTTCAACTTCATATGAGATCGCTAAAGTGGAATAGATAAAGTCACCCAACTCAATGATTGGTTAAGTGAAGAAGTGTTTTGTTAGGCCCTCACAAGCAATTGAGATTCAAAATTAAATGTGGGTTCCAGAAGAAAACTGGCTGGGCTCAAATACTGCCCTTACTGGTTCCCAGCTGTGCCATCTGAGTAGGAGGGGTAAGAGCGCGAGCTGTGGAGCCCACCTTTCTGGATCTGAATGTTGGTTCTGTTACTTACCAGCTAAGTGACTGTGGGGAAGTTACTTAACGTCTTGGTGCCTCAGTTTTCACATCTGCACAATGGTACTACTTGAGCCTATCTTCTAGGTTCCTCAGACGGTACCTCTCAGTGCTTAATAGGGTGCCTTTCATAAAAGAGCTATTACTATCCCTCTTTACCTTAGAATGAGCTGTGGTTGTATGAAAATTATTCATACAATACAATTGTTCATACAACAAACAAGTGAAAACCTCGTTTGTACACCTGTGGTTCACTCCTTCTAGTTATGGGACACTGGATAAGCCACTTTCAATACCTGTGCCACAGTTTCCCTGTCTACCAAGCTGAGTCAATTTCTTTAGCAATACACAGGGCCATAGTCTGTTCTGGGGACAAATAAATAACTTTCTTTAATCGTCTTCCTCCCTCCCCCCCTCCCTCCCTTCCTTTTTTCCATGTACGTGGAGTCCAAAGCTAAAATACATGGACAATAATGCTGCCATCTTCCCAACACGGATCGAATCAACACTTGACTGTACTAGAGATTTTTTTGTACTTGACGGAATATTTTTAATGTGTCAGTAGTTACGTCAATTGTTTTACGGGATGCTTTGATTTATTACAGCAATTCACATGTTATCCTCGGTTTTCAGATGAGAAAGCTGAGGACTCGAGGATGTTATCGATATGCTATAGCACTCCTGCAGGGAAGCCAAGTCTCCACGGCTTCATCCGACTGGCGACACTCATTCGGAGTCCTCTTTTCCTGAGTATTTTGGGCAGTATGTTGTAGATGATGGTAGAAGCCCCTCTCAACACACCACATCGAAAAATGTTTGATAAGATATCAGAAACAGTTAAAATGCACGGACAAGTGATATCAGAGTGAAAGAATTGATCTCTAGCAGGCGGAAGTGACAAGAAAGTCTGCATCCAGAGGACAGAGCGAACTCTCCCTCCCTGTTGACCTGGACGGCGGGCAATGACTCCACAGACCCCTGGTGACCTAATGCCTGGATTTTAATGGGCTAAATGGACAGAGGATAATGCTTGGCATTTGGGAAGAATGAGAGTTTAGCTGTTTTATAAACACATGTAGAACATTTATGAAAACTGACCATGTTCTACTAAACTGTGAAGCAAAGTCTCTGCAACTTCAGAGAGTAAGTACCTTGCAGAGGACATATTTTGGCTACCCCGGAATGGAGTTACAAGAAATGACCACATATCAGCAGTAATATGATCCTCACTGTGTGTCAGACAGAGTTTAAACATTACGTATCTCATGGAGACCGCACAACAACTCTCTTTTGTGGGTGATGGGACTAAAATCAAAACTGAGAAACAGAATGGCCCCGGGATTAAGTGGCTGAGGAGTGGCAGAGCTGAGATTTTACGTGAGCCCTGAACCACCGTGGTGATTATCACTAAACTGCTCTAGCTTTCAGACTTCTATATTTCGCTTTGAAATAATCCACATGTTAGATGAAATGGCCTATGAAGGAGCGCCTGGGTGGCTCAGCGGGTTAAAGCCTCTGCCTTCGGCTCAGGTCATGAACTCAGGGTCCTGGGATCGAGCCCCGCATCGGGCTCTCTGCTCAGCAGGGAGCCTGCTTCCCCCTCTCTCTCTGCCTGCCTCTCTGCCTACTTGTGATCTCTCTCTCTCTGTCAAATAAATAAATAAAATCTTAAAAAAAGATATATGAAAATTAGAAAACACTTAGAAATCTAGTATAAAAAATGTTCTCGTGGAAAGCTTCTGAAATCGTATCCAGGGAAAAACAGGTCACCTTATGGGGTTACAGTAAACATGAGGAAATAAGAAATTAATAAACTAAGCTTCCAAAATGAGAAGTGATAGTATAATTGAAGAGACGAACAAAGGAAGTGAAAATATGAGTCCGAATTAGCAAATAGGAAATCCATCAGTACAAATGTTGGTACTCTGGAAAAACTGGTTCGAGGAAAAAGAGGCAGAACAATTTAAAATATTAGAAATGAAAAATTAGGATTGCAAAAGGACCTAGAACTACAGATGCACTGAGGATTAAAATCCTAAACAGAGTTTAGGACTACTGAGGAGTATTAGGGAGATAGTTATACTAGTAAATTTGAAAATTTAGGTAAACTAGACAAATTCTTTTTTTTAAGATTTTTTTTAGTTTACTCATTTGAGAGAGAGAGAGACAGACAGAGAGAACACAAGCAGGGGATAAGGCAGAAGCAGGCTCCCCACTAAGCAGGGAGCCCGATGTGGGGTTCAATCCCAGGACCCTGAGATCATGACCTGAGCCGAAGGCAGTCGCTTAACTGACTGAGCCACCCAGTGCCCCATAGACAGATTCTTAATACATGTATACAAATATGTATGTACACATATAAATTTCCAAAACTAAGGAAGTAAAAGAAAACTTTGGTGAACCCATCTTATCAACGTGAAAACAATGGCACAGTAATTAAAATGATTCTCTTGTTTTAAGAATAAATCAGGTTAATATTTCTCAAAGGAAATACCAGACCTTAATGGTTTTACATCATCCTAAGTGGACATTAATAAACACGCATACAGTATTGTGTAAAAATATGTCCTGACCAAGTTAGATTTATTCTAGCAATTCAAAATTAGTTCAGCATTATTTGATCATTGTGATTTGTTATACTAACACATTAAAAGAGAAGAAAATTTGGTCATATCAACCAATTCAGATAAAAAACATTCATGACATAAGCATATTACCTGAAAACTACTAAAATGACCAATTTAGGGCACCTGGGGGGCTCAGTTGTTTAAGCATCTGACCCTTGGTTTCAGCTCAGGTCATGATCTCTGGGTCCTGAGATCGAGCCCACATCAGGCTCTGTGCTCAGTGGGGAGCCTGCCTCAGGTTCTCTCTCTCTTTGCCCCTCCCCTGCTTGTGCTCGCACTCTCTCTCTCTAGAATAAATAAATAAATCTTTTAAAAATGTCCAACTTATAAATCTATATTATTAAATATTATTATTACGATGGCCAACACTTAAACTATGCTGATCATATTCCCTACTCTAAGAAATTTATATACACATATTTATGTAAATCTCACACACATTTTTAAAATATAAGTCTGATATATAAACAAATAAGAAAAAAAAATCCAAAAGGAAAAAAGAAATATGCAATAGTTGCGAACAGAAATTTCCTAGATGAGGAAATTAGGACAGGCCACAAAGCATGTATTAAAAGATTCAGACCCTCCAAATTCACCAGATACGTGTAAAGTTAAAACACAAAGATGTGTCATATTTACCAGGTTGGCAAAATTCAATAAGTCTTCCATTATGAAATATTGATGAAAGGGTGAAGCAGTAGGAGCCCCTTCTTGCAGAAGACTAGTGAGAATACACATTTTTATTAAAGATTTTACTTATTTTTTATTTATTTGAGAGAGAGAGGGGCCACCATTGATACAGTGCCTACTTGGTACCTGTCTGTTTTAAGTGCTTTACAAGTATTGACTTCCTAAATCCTCACAAGGATCTTGTGAACGAGACCCTTTTTTTCTCCTTGTTACAGGTGGAGAAACTGAGGCACAAAAGGCAAAGCAAACTACCAGTTGGTGGCGAATCTGGGGAGCTCAGGCCAGCTGACCTTGAGTCTGTACGATTAACCAAAAGCATTTGGTGCTCTCTGGATGGACAAGTGCAGAAAAGCTTTTCAGGTGGAGAGAATGTTAAGCAAAGATTTGGCATTTGGGGCCATTTTGGCATGTTTGGGAACTAGAAGCAAGGCCAGGTAGCTAGCACTGAGCACACGTGGGGCACAGATAGAAGCTAGAAGGGGTCAGAAGGAAGCAACAGGGAGGAGTTCTAGCGCACAGGGCTTGGTCTCCCAGGGGAGGCTCTGTACTCTGTCCTAGAGGTTATAGGAACCAGGAGGGACAGGTAGAAATGCACAGGATTCTATCTGTGCTTCTAAGCATGAGCCTTGGGGAATGGCTTCGAGGGAGAGAGACGGGAAGGGACAGGGGAGTTTGGAAGCTATGTGCTGTGGTCCTGATGAGAAGCGACAGCAGTTTGGACCACGTGGCTGGGGACAGGGCGGGGAAAGCGGGTCTGAGAGACTGTCAGGTACAGAGCTAGCAGGATCTGCTGGCGGATTACAGGGTTAAGGCTAATCCGCAGCGCCCTGACTTGGCCCACTTGGTAATGGCGGTGCCATTCTCTGGGGCGTTGTAGGGAGAAACATGCTCCATTCGGTGCCGAAACCTAAGTCCCTGATGAAAGCCTGGGAAGCTTCTCCTCTTAAAAACAAGAACTGCTCGCAACGGCTTCCAGCTCAAGGTGCCCAGCAGACCTGGTTTGAATCCCAGCCCCAACACTTACTCCCTGTGTGGTCTTCGGCATTTGTCCTCCTTGAAGTTCAGAACAATCCCAAATCATGATATTAAGAGAAATGCATGTTGGGGTTGGGGTTAAGTGAACTGTTAAGTTCACTTAACAGATAGAGTCACCTCCGAGCGGGATACTGTCAGGAACATAGAAAACCGCTGATCTCGTGAGTTTATATTCTAGAGGAGAGAGGGCGCCTGGGTGGCTCAGTTGGTTGAGCAACTGCCTTCGGCTCAGGTCATATTCTAGAGGAGAAATAATTATAAAAGAACATTTGAGTGTCTCACATAGCCACCTGCTCAGCCATGAGTCCCAGGGGAAAACAAAACAAAACAAGTGAACCAGAAAACCAGGGTCAAAGGGTGGGCTATGGACTGAAATGATTGGCTGCAGAGGACCCCCACCCTGGAGGTTACAATCCTCAAAGGCAGAGATGAGCCTTATGAGAGCATCCCACAGACCCACAGCAGTGCCTAGTCCATCACCAATATTCAGTGAAGGCTTATTGAATGAAATAAAAGTGTGTGCTCAGCAGTTTTCACCGATGAAAAATGCTGAATCTGGGAAGAGCTCTGTGCTGGTGGCAGGGACGTCGGGTCCCATCACAGAGCTGGGACCAGTGTATGCTGCTTTCCACGCTCGCTAACAACATTGCAATGACCTATTTAGCTTCCGAAGCTAAAATAAAGAAGTCATCCTGTAAACTGCAACACACTGTGCTATGAAACAGGAAGGTTTCTCATAACGTATTAAGCAAATCACCTGCAAAATCACCACACATCACTGCAGAGTGTGGAGCAATATGATGCCTTGAAACAGAATAATTTATTCACACATTTGCTGACAATGTGCATTTCCGACACCCCATTATTTTCCATCCTGCATCATTTCCTGGTGCAGCATGGTCACGATTCTGCGATGTCATGTCAGAAATCGACTTAATTTTGCGCCCCCGAAAATTACAAGAGAGGTGTCCCGAGGATGTCATTTTTATATACAGCAGCAACGAAATTTTGCAGAGAAGTAAAAACCCATCTTTTTCAAATCATCGCTAAAAAAAGCTGTTTCTTGCACACCAGTGGCGGACCTTGCTAATGGAAGCCTAAGGTCCATTCCGTGTGTCAAAGCCTTGGTGGATGGGGGGGAGGTAGTCACAAGCTCTCTCCCTGCTAGGAGGGCTGAGCCACCTCCTACTTGCATTTTGGCATTTCCTGAGACCATGAAGTGGCTTCCTCATCGTTTTTAGTGACTGGAGGGGCTGAAAAAGTGTAGAATAAAGGGCAATCTGGCGTTCATAGAACCACTAGTACCTGTCTTAACTTTCTTTAAAATCGTGTCTATTCTTATGCTACGTTAGTCACCATACGGTACATCATTAGTTTTCAATGTCGTGTTCCATGATTCATTGTGGGCACTTAACACCCAGTGGTAAAATCGTGTCTCTTCTCCAAACTAGTCCTGGAGTGAAAACATTATGGTGCTTGCCCCCTTCGGTTTGAGGATGTGGGAATAGAAGCTCAGGATGTGCAGTGACTATGCAGTGATTGGGTCAAGTGACTGGGTCACAAAACCATCACATGGCTGAGATGTGACTTTGAATTCTGTGTTTGAGTGCAAGCATGCGCTCTAGTCTGGAGAGAATGCGCCCAGCGGGAGGAGATGCCCGCGGTCGCTCAACATATTCTGACCTGTGTTTCCTGAGCAAGCCAGCTCACTGAGGGCTGTGTTCCCAGATCGCATGACCACGGCCCCTCTGCAGAATTGCTCTATGAATCCTTTTGTCCTTTACCAAAGAGGTGCTTTAAAAAGAGGTGGTGTTTCCTTTATTACTGAGTTGTTGCAAGTGTTGTTGACAAAGAGGGTCCCCAGGGGTACAGCCCATGAGAGGACTCCCGTCAGGTCTCACTGCTAGAAAAAAGAGAGCCACACCTTTGCTAGTCTTTTAGCTAATTGCCCTTTCCTTTGCCCTCTGAGAAATTCACAACCAAGTTTATAGAACTTGGAAAGTAACATCACTTTGCTCAGCTTTGGGGAATGAACCACTTAGTGCACGAAGCGATAGCTCAGACTTCGTTCCTATTTTGATGTTTTACCCACGAACAATATTTTCTTGTACTATACATAATTCTATACACCACCTCGATGTCTTTTCAGCACTGGGTTGGCTTACATGCTTCCAGCGATGGCAATAACGTGATTTATAATTAATAATGATGACATTTTATGAGCTCATGACGTGCCAGCTACATGAAATCCTTCCTATGTGTTTAATCCTTATAATAAACTTGGAGGTGGAAACCACCATTCCTTTTTTTTTTTTAAAGATTTTATTTATTAATTTGACAGAGAGAGAGATCACAAGTAGGCAGAGAGAGAGAGGGAAGCAGGCTCCCTGCCGAGCAGAGAGCCCGATACGGGGCTCGATCCCAGGACCCTGAGATCATGACCTAAGCTGAAGGCAGAGGCTTTAACACACTGAGCCACCCAGGCGCCCCCCACCATCCCTTTTAACAGATGCACCAGCTGCACATTAGCAAGATCCCAGCACCCCCAAAGTCATCGACTGGGGAGCGTCGAACTAGGCTTCTATCCCAGGTCTGTCTCCTTCCAGACCCCACTTCTCCTCCACAGGGAGAAGCTGCCTGCGTACTTCAGAGCAGGTCTAAGTCCAGAAAGGAGCTGAGCAAGAGGGGGAGGCGGGGGAGGGGGACTGCCCCAGGGAAAGTTCCATTCAGTTCCCGTTTTCAATTCTGTTGCTTTCAGCCCCCTGAGACCAACGACGTGACCTGGTAATATGTGTTGTATTCTCTACTCTTCAGTATTGTTAATTAAAAAAGGCGGGGGATTTATGAGTTCTGCAGGGTCCTGTTTCATAGCTGCTGTCGTGTGGAGGTCTCCCCAGGGAAGCAGCCCCAGTGCATCGCCTTTTCTGTGGGGTCAGCACACTTTTCACTGAATTGGCCCCACAGGGGAATGAAGGTCTGGCTGGCTTGGCATCAACGGTAATCGTCACCAGGCCGGGAGAGAAGGGAAAAACTGGTGACAGCAAGGAATTTGTAGCTCAGGTTGGGTTTCTCCGGCGGATCACGCGACAGCCCTGCCACGTATGGACGATTCACTCTTTCTTTCTCTGTTTTAGGTGTGACACATCCTCAAAACACTGTATGTCCACAGCAAGGAAATTAGAATATACACACCAGCAAAACGACGTGAACATGTGCAGTATCTTCTCTTTGCAGATGATGACCGTTATCAGATCATATGCTTCCGGATCTTTTGCTACGTGAATAAAATTACAAACCCGAAAGAAAGAGATTCCACTGTATATGCTATTTCATAAGCGACTATTTTTCTGTAAAAACAATATATATATTGTGGGCATTCATTCATGCCAATAACTTTTCCACTGCAGCAGAGGTTAGAGATGGCCGGTTGTGGTTACTTCCTTGACCTTCTGCATAGTAGCTTAACAGGCTGAGTAACCAGGCAGTAGGAGGTAGATTTGGTGCCAATTTAAATAGTTTTCCACTTATTATTTGACACTGGAGCTAGCTTGTGCTTACAGACAGCTGCCTGTTTGCTGTGGGTGTCCTAGCTGAGGCCCGGCTCTCTTGTGTTGTTGTAAGGCTGTATGAGTTTCCATTGCTGCCGAGCACCAGGGACCACGGGTGTGGGCTGACCCAGACGCACTCGATATCTTCCAGTCCTGGGACTCAGATATCGCTCTGTCTCAAGGGATCAGCAAGCCTGCCTTCCTTCCAGAGGCTCCAGGGAAGAGTCTGCGGTCTTGCCTTTTCCAGCTCCCAGAGACCACTGCATTCGTTAGCTCTCAGCCTCGTTCTCCAACTTCAAGGAGTCACCCCACCCCCATCCGATCATGGGAAGGGTCTCCCCTTTGAAGGTTTTCCACAGGCAATGCTCAATAAACATTTCTTGAGTAACTACTTTGTGCCAGGCACTGTTCTGGGCAGCAGGAATTCCTTAGTGATAAAAAACAGTGACATTCCCTGCCCCTCCATAGAGTTCATATTCCGTGGGACACCCATGGTGAATCACCTTTCAGCAATAGCTAGACCACTTTGGACACTGATTTTCCCATTTTCTTTCTTCGATTCACCTTTCAGGGACCCAGCTTTTGTTCTTTTTAAGTCAGTTTTTTTTTTTTTTTTACTTTTAAAAAAAATTTTTTTAAAGATTTTATTTATTTGACAGAGAGAGAGATCACAAGTAGGCAGAGAGGCAGGCAGAGAGAGAGGGGGAAGCAGGCTCCTCGCTGAGCAGAGAGCCTGATGTGGGGTTCGATCCCAGGACCCTGAGATCATGACCTGAGCCGAAGGCAGAGGCTTTAACCCACTGAGCCACCCAGGAGCCCCTTAAGGCAGTTTTTTAAAAGACATTTATTTAAACATACTATAGGTAATCAACCAAGCCAGAAGATAGAGGAAAATTCATTTTGCATACATTGAGAAGCCCATGACTCAAGAACCTGTTTTACTATGTACTAATGATGTGAACTTGGAATGGCCCCTCATCTTTGCTGACCCATGTGATGGAAATGGAGTACATTCTCTGTGTTAAGCAATTTTTTTTTTTCTTTTTTAAGTAGGCTCCATAGTGTAGAGCCCACCTTGGGGCTTGAATTCATGACTGTGAGATCGACACCTGAGCTGAGATCAAGGGTCGGTCACTTAACCGACTGAGCCACTCAGGACCCCCTGTGATACACAACTTTAAAATCATACTTTATGTACATTATCTCAGTTCTCACACTTTGTGGGTTAAAGACTTTTAAGGGCGCCTGGGGTGGCTCAGTTGGTTGGGCGACTGCCTTCGGCTCAGGTCATGATCCCGGAGTCCCGGGATCGAGTCCCATATCCGACTCCCGGCTCTGCGGGAAGTCTGCTTCTCCCTCTGACCTTCTCTCCTCTCATTCTCAGTCTCTCTCTCTCTAATAAATAAATAAAATCTTAAAAAAAAAAAAAAAGACTCTTAAAATGCCATTTTACAGATGAGGACGCTGAAGAACAGAAAGAGTAAGTAATCTACCTAAGGCCACAACAGCTAAGAAGTATCAGAATCAGGATTCAAACAAGCCAGTCTGAACCCAGAGCCTACACTCACAACCCTCTTGATCCTTGTAATGGGTAGAATTTTGTACCCCCAAAATATATGTTGAAGTTCTAATTCTTACTACCTTCTAAATGTGACCTCACTTGAAAATCAAACTGGTGCAGATGCAATCCATTAAGATGAGGTCATATTGGAGGAGGGCGAGCCCCTAATCCAATATAATAGGTGTCCTTATAAAGAGGGGAAATTTGGGCACAGAGACAGACATGCACGCAGGGAGAATGTCATGTGACCACAAAGACAAGTTCTACAAGGCCATTCTCAGGGATCTTCGGGATCCCTGAGAATGGCCAGAAGCTCGAAGAGACGGAGGGAGTCTCCTCGCCAGGTTTCAGAGAGCATGACCTTAAGACAACACCTTAATTTCACACGTTTCACTCCCAGAACTGTGAGAGAAATAATATGTGTTGTTTCAAGATACCCACTACCCAGTTTGGGGTACTTTGTTGTGCAACAGCCCTAGAAAGCAGTTCTCCTCTGCAGTGTGGAGGTAAACTTTTAGCTGATAAATGATGTGACTCATGTAATGAACCATGTGTGTTCCTTTCTTTGGTTGACAGCAAGTTCAGAACATTGGACTAGTTGCACAATCTTAAGGAACACGTTTCCAAGTCTGAATGCTCTTATCTGGGTCCTAACATTCCAGATTCATTTTACCTTTTACTCCAGCGTCCTTATTTGTAGAAAATCTTCCTGCATTTTGTAGGTTTTTTTTTTTTTTAGCCACTTTCAAATCACACTGTACCTAACCACTAAAATGTGTAAAACGGGGAGGCACAACGTGCTGAAAGTCACTGGTCATTTGCAGCAGACATAAGTCTAGAACCTGGCTGATTATATACCCAGTTCACGGGAACCCCTTCACTATGGTGCCTCTAGGACCAAACACTTCTGTCCCCATTCCTCTGGCTACCTTCCCCAGCCACCACAACTGGAAAACCGCTGGAAGACCCCACCTGAGGCTAACCCAATCTTGACTCTGGTTCCTCAACTGACCCTGAGGCAGCTGGAAGTGCCCCCGGAGCACAGGGCACCCAGGTTGTAGATAACTGAGATTGCCTTCCAGAGCCCAAGATGCTTTCACTCTGTTCACGCTGCAAGGAAGTCCTCAGTAGGCATAGCCACTTAGGTGGTAGGGAAAACATGGGGTAATGGAAAGAATGTGTACACACACACACACACACACACACACACACACACACACACTGGCTTTGTCCCTATTTCTCCCAGTAGCTGGATGATCTTGGGCAAATCGCTTCGCCTCCTGCACTTATTTGGTTCTTCATCTGTGAAATGGGAATTAGGCCAGCTGAGCTGGTGGGCCGTCCAGGGTCCCGCACATCTGTGGCCCACGGTGAACGCTGGCCCCTTCCTAATGCCCTCGCTTCCGGCTTCCGTCGTCCAGATAATTGGGTCAGCCTCTGCTGCTGCTGCGGGCCCACCAGGACGAGCTCTGCGTCCATGATGAATTACAGCCTAGTTTTTCTCATTCTCTGACACTTTCCTCCACCGCCGCGTGAATGACAGAGCTTTGGGAGCCAGAATACAAAGGCTGCCCTGGGGTAGGACAGAGCAGAGCAGGAAGAGAAGCTGATTCCTCACCTCTCAAATCAGCTGTCATCATCTCGGCTTGTCTCCTTCGATGGAAGAGACTCGGGGAGTTGCGGAAGCACGAGCCAGCAGCCTGGCCGAGGCGATGTGTCCGTCTCTCCCTGACTTTCCCTGTCTTTATTGTTGTTGGGACAGGACGCATGAGATCACAATAGTCCCAGTGACCGGGGCGTGGCAGTTTATCAAACAACAACAACAACAAAAAACCCAAAGCAACAACAACAACAAAGGCAAAAACTGTTATTTCATCCAGAGCATTTTATTTCTCTCAAAAGCACAAAGAGCTCAGATAGATTATTGATGCCGTCCATTTTGAGATTGTTTTTCTGGCTTTGCTCTCGCTGGGGATGCTGGGCCTGGAGCCAGTGCTGGCCTGGGGGGGAGGTGGCGAATGTTCCCCGAGGACCCACGTGGCCCAGGCTGGGGTCCAGAGCTCCTGTGTCCCGGAGGCGATGGTCTCCTTCGCACAGGTGAGGAGGCGGAACCTCTGATTCATCCACCCTGTTTCTCCCCCCACTGGAGCTGGAGTTTGATGTCCCATCATCAGTTCCGTCCAAGTGAAGTTCACCTGGCCTGCAGACCAAAGAACACAGGTTCTAATGAGTCCGGGCAAGCCACGGAGATGCTCTCTGTGCTCTAGGTTCTCCGCTTTGTATGTAAAATCTTTATCCTGGCCCTGACGGTTGAGTGACCGTACGATCGCTCACCCATCCGTGCCTTGGGTGCTGGGGATCCCCAAGGCACATCCACCTTGGGAGAGACACCAGGACTCAACATATGGTCGTACTCACAGCTCAGATTTATTACAGCGACATAGAGAAGATGCACAGCCGGAGTGCGGGGAAAGAGACACAGGCAGAGTTTTTAAGAGTCCACGCGAGGTTTCCTTAAGCTCTCCCTCCCTCCCGTGAGGGGTCCCAGAGAGCACAGTCTTCCCCAGCCGTGAAAATGCAGTAGCCTGTGTGTGATGTCCCTGCCTAGGGAAACCCAGCAGAGGCTCAGTGCTCAAGGGTCTGCTGTGGTCCGCTCACATAGGCACCCTCTGCCTAGCACAGGAAAAATTCCAGGCTTTTAGAAAGAAAGCAGCAAACAGCACACTGTTTCCGCAGTCCAGCCATGTTGAGCCCACACTCTCCAGTTCGGGAAAGTGTTACATCACTGCGGGGAACCCAATACCAGCCAAGTTCCAGAGGGCAGCCAAGGGCCAACCTCGCAGGAAGGTCTTTCTAAGAAGAGCAGTCTGTGTTCTGCAACCGTCTTCGGCACCCCAGATACCAATGCGGGGGAGTGCACTGCCCCCCAGGACAGCAAGTGCGAACCAGAAATATCCTGGCAAAACAGGACGTGGGTCATCCAGACATTTGACTACAAACCTGTGTGTGAAACACTGTCTTGCCCGAACACAACCTGGGTCTATCTTAGCTCGACCAGGCTAACTGAATGGGCAATTTTCAAAATCGAGCTCTGATCCCACACGTGTGTGTTATCTGAAAGGAAATGCTTGTATCTGGTGCTTAGGCAGAAGCGACGCGTTGTTTTTACAGAAAAAGAATCAAAAATTAAGGCATTAGTGAAAAATGGATTCACATTGTTAGGTGCTTTGTATTTGCTTGTGCATCTTTAACTCTGACGATGTAGCCAAATCACCGCCTTTGAGTTTTAATATTGCCAACAGCCCGGCAACGAGGATATTAATTACTATTTCTAGCTATCCGCAGCCCATTAAATCTGTTGCTTATTAAAGGCAATACAGTTTCAAGTTCAAATGGCTTAAAATAATGAGCAGAATTCATTTTCAGTTCATTAACACAGTTGTCAGGATTCCTGGACAGGTGGCAATACCGCCCCTCCCACCTGGCAGAGGTGGGCTGCGAAGCCCAGGGAAGACCCTTCCCCGGTCGCTCTGCCTTATCCATTCTTGTCACACTTCTCCGCGATGCGCTCTCTAATTCTTTGATCTTTTGACATTGTCATTCGCAGGTAAAAGAAATTTAATCAAAATATGTATGCTGGAATTTTACTTAAGCAGAAATAATAACACTCCTAAGTTCAGGTTTCTATGGGAGCATATTCATTAGAAATGTGCATAATGTCAAGCCTGGCCTTTCTGTGGAAGCCAGCCGACCCCAGGGAAGTTGGGGCAGGCAGGCACAGTGGGTTGCCCTCCCCCCCAGGAACCCCCCCCCACTCCGCTCCCCGCTCCCAGGGCATAGTTTTGCAGCTCTGCACCTGAACCCACCCCAGGGGAAACTAGAAATGGGAGGGGCTATCCAAAACACAGGAGCATTTCTGCGTTCCCTATCTCTCTCCTAGTCCAGTGTCTCTCTCTCCCCGTGTGTGTGTGTGGGGGGGGGGCTGTTTGGTGATGATTAAATCAAATTATGTTAATGCATTTATATATAACATTAATATATAACATATATACACAAAATTTCACCTCTCCCTCTCTTTATATACGAGGGACAGAATACATAGATACGTGGTGGCTTGAATAATGCACCGTGCCCAGATGATATGTTCTCATTCTCATCCCCAGAACCTGTGAAAATGTGACCTTATTGGAAAAAAGGTCTTTGCGGATGTAATCATATTGAGGATCTTGAGATGAGATCATCTCACATTATGCACCTGTGCCCTGAATCCAGTGGCAAGGGTCCTTGTGAAAGAAAGGCAGAGGGAGACTTGAGACAGAGAATAGACAGCCGTGTGGAGACAGAGGCAGAGGTTGGATGATGTAGCCTCAAGCCAAGGATGGCCAGGGGCCACCAGAGCCGGAAGAGGTGAGGGAGGATTCCCCTCAGAGCTTTCCCAGGGAGCATGGCTCTACCAACACTTAGACTTCAGACTTCTGGACTCCACAACGGTAAGGAAATAAGTTCCTATTGTTTTAAGCCATAAGTTCGTGGTAATTTGCTGTGGTCCAAGGAGAGTAATTCTATTCCTACATATATTATATCTTATATATACATATATATACCACTATATAATATAATACTATCCCTATAGATGAAACACTATATTTATATACATATGTAACACTATATATAACATCTATTATAACATTTGTATATGTCATATATTATTATATAGAATAAATGTGTATATGTATAAACTATATACTACACAAAGGTATACCTATAACCATTATAGGCCTGGGCATACTGTTTTTATTCAATAGATCAATGAAGCAGTTTCCTGTTCTGCCCCCTGTCTTGACCTCCCCAAGTTCCCCAATAGGAAGGTCATTCTGAAAACGCACCGCTGTCCTCTACAAATGCCCCCTTATCCAATGTCACTGCACCAAAAACTTCCCTTTCAAAATCTCTCCTCCTTGAGCTCCTGTATCAGGGGCTGGATCCTGTCCTCCAAAAGTTCATATGCTGAAGTCTTAACCCCCAGCACCTCAGAATATAGCTGTATTCGGAGATCGGGTTTCGAAAGATGGAATTAAGGTAAAACGACGTCATTAAGGTGGGATGACTTCCTATGACTTCTAAGAAGCAGGCATTAGGACATACATCACTCACAGAGCAAAGACAGCGTGAGACACAGGGAGAAGGCGGCCAGGGAGGACGACCTCAGGACAAATGAATCCGCTGACACCGTGGTCTTGGAGATCCAGCCTCCAGAACCGTGAGACGATAGATGTCTGTGGTTTGAGTCCCTGGGCTGCAGGGCTTTGTTATGCGGCCCCGGCAGGCAAAAATGTCGTCCTAGCAAGGAAGGAAGATCATCTCCTGTCCCTCTGTGAGCCTGGGGTTGAGGGGGCACCAAATGCCACGTGCAGAGGAGGTGCTCAGAAAGCCCTCATGGATGGCCCAGCATGGCCAGGACACGAGGACCCCTGTGGGAGGAAAAAGTCCTTGGATGATGCATTGCTTCAGTTACCTTGAATAGAATGTGGTGCTGTGAAGATGGTCTTGGGGGGCAGCCCTGAGCCCCACAAGGCCGTGACTCCAGCATGCACGTAGACAGCCTTTGCCACACGTCAGGCTCCGTACTGCGCTCTGTTCCTATAAGAACTCGTGTAATGGTTGTGCTCTTTCTCCAAATTAGGTGCTGTTATAATTCAGCCTATGAGGAAGAGGAGTCACAAAGAGGTGGCCGAGCTTGTGCACAGAGCTGTCAGAGTGTAACCCAGGCCCTCAGCCTCCAGAATCTGCTTTTCGACACCACAGGAGGCTGTGGACGATAGAGGGGCCTCAGCATATTCCAGCTCTTTCTTGCTCTGAAACATTTCCCGTGATTTATTTCTTGTTGTTATTTTTTCTCCCCCTAATCACCCAAGATCTGCTCACTTGGAAACTGGTTTAAAAACAACAGATTTTTTTGGCATCAACTGCTAAAAAGACATCAAATGGAAGCAAATAGATTGGTAATAATGTTTCCTGTGGGGAACTCTAAAGATTTTTGAAATATAATGCAATCTTCTACAATGACCTTTTCCAAAGTCCTGCAAAAAAAAAAATATTAATAAAGAGGGAAAAAGAGACCAGAACTCTTTTATCATATTTGATTTGTATTGACTGTGGTGTCAGGGGGTTATTGAGGGCCTCCCGTCTGGCACGTGTGGGGACGACTCACAGTTGTAAATTTTTCATGCGTTTTATTTATTTCTTTGCTCCTTCCAACAGACCCCAGTGTCATAGGACTCCAGGAAGGATATCGCGTTCTACTTTGCGGTTTCCATGAAGTGGGTTATTTTTCCTGAATGTAGGGAAGGGTCTCTCTCTGCCCCTTTTCCTCACCCCTCCCTGACTGAGGAGGTGCAGTGATTTTCCAGCTGAGTAAGTTTGGGAAGAATGAACTGGGCGTGTTCGGCCCAGTCCCTTCCCTGCACTGGTCCCAGCTCCCTTCGGAGGGCACCCAGCTCCTGCCTGCTTCAGCCTTACCCAGCGATGTACTGTGTGGACACGTTTTGTGCCCTCCATGGTGTCTTTTTGGCCAATCTTTGGTTGCAGCGTTCGCTGAGGTGGTACAGACTCAACATGGCCAAATCCCTCCTCCGGGACGCATAGATCGCCCCTGCAAGGCGCACTACGAGCCCTTCCATTCCCCACCCCAGGGTCTTTGGGGCTACAAACCTGGAGGTGACATTTGATCAGTGGGAAAAAGAGATTAGGGATCCGTGCTCTGGCTTCCTATCCTTCAGGCGACAATTCTGTGAGGCATTCCTTATTTTTCTTAGGGGTCTGGACCATTGAGCGTTTCCGGCCAGGAACGGCCGCCTTCCCGAGACATCTGCCCGGCGGCTTTTCCTCCCTCCTGGCCTCACTGCCTTGTTTCTGTTTCCTAGACTCCCCTGCCAGATAATCCATGTACACCCAAGTCCTGGTCACAGACCTCGATTTGGCGGGACCGCAGGTGGAGAGGCTGCTGATTCTGGATTCTGGGAACTCGGCCGCTTTGCTGTGACACCAAGCTAAGTCCTCTGGCCTCTATTAACAACAAAGCTCCTGTTTGGTCTCCTCATTAGCCTGGCTTTATTTCTGAAATTGCTCAGACGTGGCAGGAGAGGATCCGTGCTCTCCTGTGGGGGGGTCCATAGAGATCCCGGCAAGCAGAGCCATTAGTGTGTTCGTAGTATTTCATAGTTTGCACAGTACGTCTGCATGTGTGAGTCCAGCAGTGTGAGGGAAACACACATAAAGAGTCTCTCGCGACCACCTCTGACCTGTGTCACCTCAGGCATGTCACCAACGCATGGGGGCAAACATTAAATAAGATAAAGGGTATCAAGGAAACAATGTTGCCTTCAAAATGCTCCCTTTGCACTAGAAAGACAGGAATAGGCAGGTGCGATGTGTTTGAGACTGGCACAAGGTATATGGCTTAAGCCCCCCATATAAGGTGTCAAGACAGCATTGAGGGGTAGGTAAGAATCTATATCTCATGCCCTGGGCCTTGGGGCCAGTGTGGATTCTGGCTCTATCCCTGTGTGATCTTAACATCTATCTCTAGGTCTTGATGGCCACATCTGGAAAATGGACACACAGATACCGAAATCCTTTCCTGAAGTGGAATGAGATAATACAATCCAAGTAGGTAGAGCAGCTACCGAAGTCCTTGACACACATTAAGTCCCTAATAAATGCTAGACAATTATATCACTTATCTGTCACTATGTACCTAATATATACTCGGTGGTTTGGAAAAACAGTAAGTATTTGTTATGCGATACAATTTTCGAGGGTCAGGAACTCAGAGACTATTTAGCAGAGTGGCTCTGGCCCAAAGTGTCACATGGGAATCCAATCCGAGGTTGGCTGGGCCCATCCAAAGGTTTGACTGGAGGTAAGGGATCTGGTTCCAAGATGGCTGCCCCTCCAAGACGGCTGCCAGTGACAAGTGTGCCTTGGCAGCTAGCGGGAGGACCCAGTACCTTGCTACAGGGACCTCTGCACACTCTGCCAGAGTGTCCTCATGTCATGGCAGCTGGCTTTGTGTACATGTATGTGTATCCCTATCTCTATCCATAACTACATCTCTTTCCATATTTATCCCAATATAATTTCAGACATATATTAAGACCCCTGGCTCTAGGCACAAGACTAAAGAGGAGTGAGGGGTCACTAGGGACTCCCCATGATCCTTTGAAACGCGTATCCCGGATTCAGATAAGTGGAGCGGCAACAGTTACATGTAAAGCCATGGAGGAAAGCGGGACACACGTTTGAAAGACAGATGGAAAGGCCAGTTGGATAAAAGCATGGATAACGAGAGACTCCGGCTGGAAAGAACACAAGGAGAAGCGAAAAACAGATGGGAAGTGGAAAAGAGAGCAGAGAGGTCAATGACAGATGATTGGGAGCGTCTGAGCAGGAGACCCACATGATTAAAGCAGCAACGACTGCGAGGGGCTCGGGCACAGTGTCTCTGGCAGCTGAAAGATACCGGGAGAGGGGAGACCGCTCCACACTTGATATTCATTCGTTATGAGTAAAATGCATGTCATTGTAGGGTAATAGGCACTAATTTATGTAAAGTCCCCTTGAGAGAACATATTACACTCTGCCTTCCACACAAGCTGAAATTAAGGTATCATGGCACTTTCAGAGGCTACGTCTCTGAGCTGACAGCCCAAGGAATCTTCCTGGGATTCAGTGATCACCGCCAAGCCTGGGCACAACTGTGGCGGCAGTCACTTTGCCAACTTTTCCAGAATCGGGTCATCAGTAGCATTGGAGGAGCTTGCATTTGCACTGCTGTGTAGGAGGGTTTTCATGGATCCCCCCACCCAGCCCACCTGATGATAAATGAACCTCACTTCCTGTTAACCAGGTCCTGCCCCAGGACTCCCACAGCGAGCTGGAGGGAGCAGCTGACGGGGGCAGGGATTGCACTACTGAGAGCTGGACAGACTCCTTCAAAACTTGTCACCTAATGCCAATGGTTTTCATGAACTTGTTTCTGTATTTGTAAAAGGAAGGAAAAAGGAAGGAAGGAAGGAAGGAAGGAAGGAAGGAAGGAAGGAAGGAAGGAAGGAAGAAAGAAAGAAAGAAAGAAAGAAAGAAAGAAAGAAAGAAAGAATAACACCAGGAAAGATTATAGGGAAGGTTAAACGAAATTTACTTAGAAACTATGTAGCAGGTCGTAGATGGCTGCTTTCTTCCCTTTTGCTTGTCTTCTGGAGCATATAAAAGAGAATGTAAACACTGGAAAGTGCCAAGCATTCTTCTCTGAGGACGTGACCTATAAGCAGGAGTGGCACCCCACTGGGCAGGTCTTGTCCCAGAGGAGGACCTTCAGCCAACGGGGTTTAAAGAGCCCATCACTGCCCAGACCCTCTCTGTTTCTCCCATGTTCTTCCATTTTTAACCCACTTGCTAGTGACCTTGGAATTTCCCCCTTCCACTCGGGTTGTAACCTCTGAAGCACACTGATTTGGGTCCAAGTCTGCTTTCCGAGTCCATGCTTTTACCTCCTGCTGATACGTCATCTCTGCCCTCCCCAGAGTCTCACCTTGATTTGGCTTTCCTCTTCTGGGCTGATGACTCAAAACGCATTCCCCGATGTAAACCAAAGCAATCATCCAGGTCAAACAAGTCCTGTAACATGAGAAGCAAGCCCACCTCCTCTCGAGGTGAGAATTAAGTGTTTTTTTATGAAGTCACTAAGAGGTTGGGGTTGTTTGCTAGTACAGTAAAATCTTGTCTCCTCTGACCAAAGACATCGGAAGCTAAGGGGTTTAATACACATGTTATAATTGGCAAATAATCGATGTCTGATCCTAGGGGCGCAGAGAAAGCTGATGAGACCCCATCTCCGTGGGAGGGTTTGGGATTCTTGTACATGGGTTTCACATCTAATTGGGAATTTTACCTGTGAAGGCTGATGGATTTAGGAACAGAATCATGAATAGGAATCCATCTGGACCAAGGGAAATGGTATTTAGTATTCAGTCTGAAGAATAAAATCCAATTGAAGCTGGGGAAATAGTTGGAAAATATCTCAAAGGGTCACAGGTCGGAGGGAAGGGGCTGCAGGGTGGGCTGCAATCTTGTGTGGCCAGAGCTAAGGACTGGGCTCCTCTGTCATAGGGCGGCCTGCGTTGGGTGAGGGTCTGGTGGGACAGTGCTGCTCTGAGTCACAGTTTCCTCTTCCGGTGAAACGGGGACAACCACATCCGCCTCCTATTTAGTGCTGAACCAAGTGTGGGAGCAAACAAAGGGCAACACAGCACAAATGTGTAAGGTTTGGTTTCAAGACCAATTCCAGCTGAACTTTAACCTTAAACAGAGGATGCAGCCTTGCCCGAGTGCTACGGGACGGTTTTCTCATCGTGCTAGCAAACGTACAAATTATGGCAGCGGTTCCGAATCCCGTCCAGGTTTGTCGCCAGGCAGAGATTAAGGTTTGCTCTAAATCTACTCCCTTTCTGTTAGAACCTTCCCCTTTCGGCAGGGATCCTCCATGCAGAGGGCTCCTCTGAGGGGCCAGGAACAAAAGGGGATTTGTAGTTGGCTGTAGGACCCTCAAGGGTTGATTGTCAATTCAAGTGAGAGCTGATGATTGGCTTCAAAACACAAGCCAAGGACACCTGTTCCCACCTACCTGTTCCCGCAAGCTTGTTATTATATATGAGTCTATAATTATTATACAAGTCCTCAATAAATATGAGCTGCCTATTATTCTTGCACATTATTATGCCAGTATAATAGTACTCGCATTATTAGTATACATTAGTATTAGCATTAGTATACTGTGTAATTATAATAATACATACAATATATTATTATATATAATAATACACAAACATAATAATTAACTCACATTGATTGAGGACTTATAATGGGCCAAATATTGTTCAAAAATACTTTCAACTGTCAATTCCGTCACAGCCCATCGTGTGAGGGAATTGCCATTATGCTCGATTTACCGATGAAGATACTGAAGTTCAGGAACACATCCAGGGTCATGCAGCTGGTAGGGGGGCAAGTAACAGATGAACCCAAGCACTTTGTTCCAGAGCCAGCATTTTGTACCCTGTGGATCCTATCCCGCCTCTGTCCGTGCGTGTGTTGGAGAACCAGCCCCCTTCTCAGAATTTGGGGAGCACCAGATTCACTAGGAAGCATTACAAAATGCTGACATCTAGACCTAGCTCTGTGTATGGAAAGCACAGGTCTCGGATCTAAGCATTTCACCGGCTTCTTTACAAGTAACGTCATCTAGCTGTTACCTTCCCCCAATCCTGCCGCCTCTCTTCCTTTCGCATGCCATACACATGCCACCTGTTGTCTTGGGGCTTTTTATGTTTGCATAAATAAACAGTTTCATAACTGAATGCATGAGTATATGAGTTGCTACAATTTTATGGACTTCATCTACTTATTTTTGTTTTACTTTAATCACACTTCTTTTTAAAAAATATTTTACTTATTTATTTGACAGAGAGAGAGAGGGAACATAAGCAGGGGGAGTGGGAGAGGGAGACGCAGGCTTCCCGCTGAGCAGGAATCCCAATGCAGGGCTTGATCCCAGGACCCTGGGATCGTGGCCTGAGCCAAAGGCAGATGCTTAGCAACTGAGCCACCCAGGCGCCCCTAATCACTTCTATATGGTGTTTTTGGGTCAAAGAGGAACACGGAAATGATTATGATGGGGGTATTCAGATTGTAAACCCTGGCGCCCCTATGTCTAAAGCTGCTGTTCCTTCCCCCACACATGCATCATTAACTTAAAAAAGCTGTTTGGCTCAATTTTTAAAACGCATTTAAAGAAAGCCTAGTATATAATATCTTAGGCCCAGTTTGCCTTAATAATCATTTCATTATTACACTGATACCCCATATATTTTTTAAATGTTTTAAGTTCAATTTAGTGAACATATACTGTACTATTAGTTTCAGAGATAAAATTTAGTGATTCATCAGTTGCATACAACATCCAGTGCCCATCACATCATGTGCTCCCCTTAATGCCCACCCCCCAGTTACCCCATCCCCCCCACCTCCCCTCCAGCAACTCTCAGTTTGTTCCCTAGAGTTAAGAGTCTCTTATGGTTTTCCTCCCTCTCTGTTTCTGTCTTGTTTTATTTTTTCCTTCCCTTCCCCTATATTCATCAGTTTTGTTTATTAAATTTCTCATATTTTTTAAAGTCATATATATATCAGGCTCAAGGATGTAGAAGGTAGCTCAGGCAGAAACCTTTCAATAATAAAGCAAATTTCACGTTGGTAACCACCTTTCACCAGGAACACCGCCCTTCGTCCCTTAATCAACTGTCCTTGATGTTTGTTACATCTCACGTATCTAACAGTCTGGGACAATTTTCTAATAAAAACAAGTAAATCTGGACTTTCTTCTTTAAAAACCTAGTTCGGCATGTGGGGTCTAAGTGAGTCTTCAAGCATGATTAACATGTGTTTTTCTCTGGATATCAAAGTGAAGTCAAGGAATTTATTACTGTTGTTAAGGGAATTGTTTTTTTCTGATTTACGTAAACTTGGTTTCATTCTCTCCCTTTCAGAAAATTCACACATCTCATTTCAAGTCCACTGGATACATTGTAATTTTTTTGAACTTTTAAAACATTTTTATTTTTTTGATTTATTTTTTATTTTTTAACTTTTTCATTAAATCTGATTAGCCAAAATACAGTACATCGCCAGTTTTTGATGTAGTGTTCAGTGACTCATCCCCTGTGTACAACAACACCCAGTGCTCATCACATCACGGGCCCTCCTTAATGCCCATCACCCAGTTACCCCATCCCCCACCTCCCTCCTCCAGCAACCCTCAGTTTGTTTCCTGGGGTCAAGAGTCTCTCGTGGTTTGTCTCCCTCTCTGATTTCTTCCCATTCAGATTTCCCTCCCTTCCCCTATGAGCCTCTGTGCTAACCCTTATATTCCATATATGAGTAAAACCACATAATTTTCTTTTTCTGATTGACTTATTTCACTTAGCATAATATCCTTGAGTTCCATTCATGTCGATGTAAGTGGTAGATATCCATCCTTTCTGATGGTTCAGCAATATCCCTTTGTATATATGAACCACATCTTTATCCATTCATCTGTTTAAGGACATCTCGGCTCCTTCCACAATTTGGCTTGTAAATTTTAAATCAGAATATCTTTCACTGGGCCTCCTGACCCTGAGCTGTTGTGATTCTAACTTTTTGGTTTGTTTGTTTCCAACCTACCTAAGGCCTGGAAGCCTGTATATATTATCACTTATCCTCACAAATCCCCATTTTGTACATTAGAAAATTGAGATTAACCATCTTTTTTTTTAACTATTAAATGACTGTGTCCATCAGGGTTCTACTGGAAGAGTGGAAACAGCATGGAAGATCACAAGCAAGCTGGAATACCTTGCAAACAAACTGTTTAGAGCATCTGAGCTGGGTTCACCTGATTAGGGCAGGCCCACCACTCCCTTTTGATGAACTTAAAATCAACTGATTAAGGACTTAAGCACTTCTGAAATGTCCCTTTACATTGGCACGTAGGTGAGTGTGTGTTTAATTTCCTGGGTATTGTAGCTGAGTCGATACACCAAAAAGTCATCAAAGTAATGGAGTTGCTCATATGGTGCTAAAAAGAAAAAAAAAAGAAAAAAAAGTCATCAAAGTAATGGAGTTGCTCATATGGTGCTAAAAAGAAAAAAAAAAAGAAAAAAAGTATAAATACTATCACACTTCATCACCTCTTACAAAGTGGTCTCCAGTCTTTATCCCCACAGAGAAAACATTTAAAAACGTTATGCACTGTCTTCTCACCATCAGTGAATCACTGTAGAAATGATTTTGAAGATTGGGGTAGAGGTACAAATGGAGCCCATCGAAATCAATAAGATAGTTTGAGTCGGTTGAGAAAACCAGCTGAGGATAGCATGACTCCTCTAAGTTATTTGGCAAAAGAGAAACACGGAACCTCTGGAAGGAAAGTGTGATGTGGTCATCGAGGACAACCAGCCATTTCATGAGTAGTGAGCAAGCTGGAGGGGGAGTACCTATCAGGGGCCTCTTCATTCCTATAGGATTTAATGTCTATTTCCACAAGTCCAATAATCACACCCAGTCTCATATTTTATATGAGCAATTTTTCTGTTATCCCCATGACTATACATACCTCAGGGCCCTGCCCACCCTATGTTCCCCACCAGCAATGCACATTTGTTCTGAACTCAAACCACTTTGGGTATACATTCTCCTGCAAATAGATCAAAAACAACTTATGAGAATTTCCAGGGGCTACAAAGGATTCACCCCAGCCCCAAAGTAAAGATGAAGGCAGAAAACTGACAACAATAAGAGACAAGAATTTAGGGTAAATTGGAGGGGGAGACAAAGCATGAGAGACTGTGGACTCTGAGAAACAAATGGAGGGTTTTGGAGGGGAAGGGAGTATGGGGATGGGTGAGCCTGGTGGTGGGTATTAAGGGGGGCATGGATTGCATGGAGCACTGGGTGTGGTGCATAAACAATGAATCTTGGAACTCTGAAAAAAAATTAAATTAAGATGTTAAAAAAAGCTAGACAAAATTTCTGACAGTAACAACGACAATAATATTAAAAACATCAATAACGTGACCCATTAAAGGTCAGGCCTGGCAACTCTGCCGTCCGTGGCCTCAACCAGCATCATCCTTCCGTTCTGGCTCAGCAAGCATTCATCCGGGGAATCATTAATCAGACCATCAGGGACGGTGCATATGTGTTTAGGGCCACATGTTTAAATGCATTTAGGTATTTTGAAAGTTTCTGAGGGTTACTGGAGGGGAGGTCGGTGGGGTGATGGGGTAACTGGGGGATGGGCATTAAGAAGGGCACTTACAATTAGTGCTGGGTGTTATATGCAACTGATGAATCATTAAATTTTACCCCCGAAACTAATACTACACTAAATGTTAATTAACCTGATTTTAATTAAAACCCTAAAGGGGTGGGTGGAGAAATTGTTCCAGCAGATGAAATTTCCTCATCTGAAAAGAAGTTACATCATTTCCACAATGATGCCAGATAAATAGCACCATCCATTCATTTCTGGTCCTTCTCGTCCCATCCGTTGGGATTAGAATCCATCCACAGGGAACTACTCGAAAGGTTGGTAGCCAATATGCAGCAAGACCACAGATAAGAAATGAAATAGAAGATGTAGGAGGAATCCCACTGTGCATGGGTAAAAGGGGGTCAGATCACAGGAGGTGGTGTGATATGCAACAGTTTGAGGTACAGTATTTGGGAGATAAAGACCCTGAGTTTGAATCCTTATCCTAAAAGCATTTGTGTAGTCTCAGGAAAATCCTATGATTTCTATATGCCTTGGTGTGGCCATTTAAACAGTGGGCTAAGAGTCCCTACCCACGGAATATTATAATAGGTATTAATTATTCAAAATATGCCAAGTGCTAGTCACAGTGGCAAAGCATTATGTGGGCTCTGTCAACATTTGCAATTATTATCTCCCCAGTTGGGGGGAATTTAGGAACTAAGTCAGAAGGCTTGGAGCAGAAGCTGGGAGATTTCTTGAACCAGAGACCTGCACTGGGGGAAGGTATATAAAGGAACATGCTGAGATGCCCTAGCTGCTTTAGAACCTGGTTCTCTGAAGCAAAGTAAAGGGCTGGCCTGGAAGCAAGCTTCCTTCAGAGCAGGACAAGGGTTGCTGGTGACAGAGAAGCCTGCCCACTGATGCCCTATGAATCTGCTCATTGAAATGACATTGGAGTTCCGTACAGAATGGGATCTCTCTGAAGCCTGTCTTCCTTCCATAACAGAATGCACCGATGTGCCCCCCTCTTCCATGTAACCTAGTGGTGCTTAATCATTGTTCCTGGGAGGCATAGTTGTGAGTCCATCAGGGGGCACCATCAGCAGGGAGGGAGGCCCTGATGCATGGGCCATTTCTGGTGAGGAGCAGAAGTGGATGGAGCCCAGAGGTGCCCCCCAACCCCCGAAACCTTTTGGCCTCTGGGCATTCTCAAAGAGGGCAGGGAGGGGACGCATTTCTGTATCGCTCAAAGGCTGCTGCCAGGAGCATTGTCCCGGAGGAAGGGTGTGGGCAGCGCATCCTCTGAGGTGGATGGGAAGGACCAGCCCCAGAACAAGGGCACCCGAAGGAAACTATGAGACAGCCTCTTCACACGCCTTGAGCTCGTGTTCTGCGGCTCCCAGAGAACTTGCTTTTGCTTCTCTCAAAATCATTTTTCATTCCTACACTAAAGTCAGCTTTGTGTTTCAAAGCCCAAACAACAAAGTAGTCCATGCTTAGGTGAGACTGTAGCCGATAGCAGGACTGAGGCGTCCCTCGGTGAGCTAGGGAACAAACCAGATCCTATAAACCCAGACGTGGTGAGGCTGGTAAAGGAAAAGCCGCGGGCATCCGGATGACAGAGACATGCACCCAGCTGATGGTGTCGAGAAATCATCGAACTTCAGGACTGAAAGGCATTCTTTTAAACATTCCAACATTCTTGTATTTCAACTCCTCTGTAATGTGCCTGTTAAATTAACTTTCCAGCCTTGGATTACAAATTATTTCCCGAGACGGAGAGTTGATTGCTCCCCGAGACAGCTCAAACAGTTGGAAGCTTTCTTTGAGTGAAGCCAAAATCTTAATCCCTGAGGTCTGCAGTCCCCAGTTTGCGTTCTATCTCTACATTTAGTTCCACTTGGAAGACATCCAGAATTTCATACTGCTGGGCGGGAGCTAGCAAGCTGACTTCACCTGTCTGTGCCTCGGCTTCTTCTTCTGTAAAGAGAGGGGGGCAAAGTTATCTACTGCATAGGGTTGTTGTAAAGATTTAATGAGATAATCCATTAAGGTCCTTAGCACCTGATGTAACACATACTAAGTGCTCACTAAATGTTAGAGTTTTCCCTAAGTATTGTTACGTACGGGAGACTTTCCAACATTTTTTTAAAGATTTTATTTATTTGACAGAGAGAGAGAGATCACAAGTAGGCAGAGAGGCAGACAGAGAGAGAAGGGGAAGCAGGCTCCCCTCTGAGCAGAGAGCCCGACGTGGGGCTCAATCCCAGGACCCTGAGATCATGACCTGAGCTGAAGGCAGAGGCTTTAACCCATTGAGCCACCCAGGTGCCCCACTTTCCAACATTTTAAGACATTAATTACATATATTATCATTGGGGAATGGAATTTGATATACATGTACATCTATACATATACACACACAAATCTGTTATATATAAATTTATAAATATTTATATATTTTATGTGTGTGAGCATATATATATATATATATATATATATATTCATATATATTCAATTAATTAACTTGATCCAACCTACCAAGCCTTTATGAAGGCTACTACTGGCCAGAGAATGTGCGGGGACAAGGGTTAGCACAAAACTGAATAAAGCATAACTCTGTTCTCCTGTGAAAATTGGTGAACACACTCATTACCTAGAACATGGGCAGGATGGGCATGCAGACAAGACAGACGTGGAGTCTGACCCTGGTGGTGGCATTCGATAAGGGACTTTAATAGCTCATGTCCAGGTGGCTATTTCTCACTCTCCAATGCCTTGGATGGTACCCGGTCTCACCATGAGGCAGATACCGACCAGAACTCTCCCTCTCCCTGCAGGACCTGCAATCCACTCTAGGAACACTTGTTATTGTTGAGATATAAGTCCTGAGGAGAACCAGGAAGCTTAGGATTTTTGTCCAAAACCTGCAACGAAGTGGGTAACCCTATGCCATGGGCCAGATGTTTCTGTCCCTGCTGAATTCATATATTGAAATCCTAACCCTCAGTGTGATACTATTAGGAGGTAGGACTTCAGGATATAATTAGGTTATATGGAGGGAGCCCCCATGAATGGGACTAGTGTCCTTATAAAAGGACTCCAGAGAACTTTCTTGCCTCTTTCTACCATGTGAGAACACAGTGAGAAGTTAGCAGTCTGCAACCTGGAGGCAGGTGCTCACCAAAACCAAAACCTGCTGGTTACACTGATCTCAGACATCCAGCTTCCAGAACCGTAAGAAATAAATGTCTGTGCTTTATAAGCCACTCAGTTTATGGTATTTTTGTTACAGCAGCCCAGAGTCCTAAGACAACCCATGGTCCTGGGTAAGTGGGCAAAAGTCTCCATTCATGCTGAGGGTGTGGATCAAAGGCTTTCTGGACCTTCTCTCCAAGTCTCAAGTAACATGCCTGCCTGGCTCCTGGGGACGGGGGGTGGTTCAGAAGACACAGCAGGTGTGGGAGCAGAGAAGAGGTGAAGGCAGAGAGTAGAGAAAGATCATACAGAGACAGGATTCTTACCTCACAGATACTTGAGAGGTTGCAATAGTTCCTTCAAATAGATTTAAACTTGACTGGGAGCCCCTCTTGGACTTGGAAGAGGGTGCAAATTTTTGTCTGTCATTCCTGAGGCTCCTTTATGCTCCCAGGTCAAAGTGAGGAGCCATGTTTGTGTTTCTGTTCAAAGGCTGAAACTAAGGGGGTGAACTTGAGACAATTCTGCTTTTAGTCTTGCAACACCAACTGCCTCTAAAGAAAGAGTGGCCCAAGGGCTTAAATCAAGATGAGAAAACACACCAAGAACAAAGAATAAAACACAAGGTAATATCCCCAGAAAATCTTACATTGAAATTACAAACTAATTGTGTTGGAGAGCTGTTGGCACTCCGGAGAATTGTTAGTCGTGGGTCCTAATGGGCTTCTGTGAAAGTTTGGGGCACAGAAGTCTTTATACATCTACAGTTTACTTCTTGTTTTCCTCTTCTGATGGAATCTTTGCTCTTTTGTTGACTTAATGTTGGGAATGCTTGATTTTGACTGCACCTTACTTTGTGTGTGTGTTTTGCTGGGAGGAGGGTGCAGGGGGGGGGAGTACCCCCCTCCAGGGGGAACACTGGGAAGGTGGTGCTTGAGCCTTCCTGAAATAATGGCAAGTCATTCAAGGACATGCCAAGCACTGTTCAGTCCTAGGTAGAAGTCTGTAGGCTGAAGTGTTGGCCCATCTTTCCTACGATTACATACATATTCAATGCATCTCTTTTCACAAACTCCAGGACCTCCCTTCTTCTCCAAGGAACCTCTTTATTTCTGCTTCAGCCAGGAGGATTTTTTTATGTGTCTCTCTGGTCGGTGAAGCCTTGCAGGTGACTCTTGCATTTCACTGGTTCCAAATCTCGCATTCTTTCTCCTCCACTATGACACAACTAACTCCATTGTCATAAACTCAGAGGTTCAAGGAGGTCTCAGAGACAGCAGTTCCAGGAAGACTGACAATGTGTAGACGAATTTAAGCTCTTCTGTCCAAGCAAAGATAGAGTAACAATGATGGAGAAACCAAAATCTCCATCTTGGGTGTTAATCATAAGATGTTGAACACTAGGACAAGTTTTGAAAAAGTAAATAATTTTATGATGCTGTTATGTATTCTACAAAATAAAACTCTTTTCTAAAAGCAAAAAAAAAAAAAAAATAGTGCAAGTGTACTCTCAGCGTGATTCCAACAGGATAATTACTGTGTTATCTCTGCAGAGGAATATGAAATAAAATAGGAGCAATAAATTGTTCAGCTATCTTTGAGAATTCAGTTGGGTCCATCAGAAGTAAAAGAGAACCTACAGTGCTGTGGATATATTGGAAAATGAAATATAGAATTATATTTTACTACATTCTGAAAGAAATCTGAACTATTAGATGGAATATTGTTATTCTGGAAGAACTTAAATTATTATATTGGTCATGGAGATCCCAAATGAGAGGTTATAAGACACAGTCTTGGAGTACTAGTTCTAGGAAATAACAAGAGTACTAATTTCCCCTTGTTTTTCGAAGAGACTAAAGCCAGCTCATTGGCAAAGTCTAAGATGAATTGTGTGAGCTTGAGCATATTCTCTTCCCTTTCTTTGGCCTCATTTTCTTTGCTAGCCAACCAAGAGCCAACCTCAGGTCTCTTCCAGGTCCAATATCCACAGAATGAAGGATGTATTAATGACTGTCCTTGGAAGGTGGGGTCCTTGCAGGAAATAATCATATAGCCACCTCATCTACCCTAGCTAGAAGTTGGGGAAAAGCTGTGCTTGGGACGTTTCATGAAGAAAACACCTGCAACCATCCTTTCTAAATCCTTCAGACACTAAATAATTATTTCTAATTTTTATGAACTATTTTTAGATTTGATTAGACCTCTAATAGTATAGGGCCAGCATTCTGAAGGTAGGGATTTGAAATTGATGGAGCACCATGGACATGCTTCAGGCATGCAGGGATTCCCTGGGGATGTGTAATGTATGTCCACTTGTATATATAAGGATGGATATGTGCATGGAATTATTCACCTATTCCTCCCCACTCATGAGAAATAAACACATGGATTTCATCAGATTTTTAAAAATCTTTTTATTTAAATTAGTTTAGTTAACATGTACTGTATTAGTAATTTCAGGGATGAAATTTAGTGATTCACCAGTTGCATATAACACCCAGTGCTCATTACATCAAGTGCCCTCCTTAATGCCCATCACCCAGTTACCCCATCCAACCATCCAACTCCCTTCCAGCAACTTACAGTTTGCTTTCTAGAGTTAAGAGTCTCTTATGGTTTGCCTCCCTCTCTGTTGAAAAAAAAAATCAGATTTTTAAGGACACCCTGAGCATTCAGAATATTTCAGAAGAGTTACTTTTCTTATGGAAGGTGCATGCCATTGACTGAATTGTGTGCCTCAAGTTCATAGATTGGAGCCCTAACCACAACGTGATGGGACTTGGAGGCAGAGCCTTAGGGAGGTGATTAGGGTTAGTTGAGGTCCTGAGGGTCGGGCACCCAGGATGGGATTAGAACCCACACAAGAAGAGACACCAAAGAGTTTGCTTTCTCTGCCTCTCTCTTATGCTCATGAGAAGATAGAGCCAGAAGACAGTCATCTATGAACCAGGAAGAGGGCCCTCACTGGGGAATGAAATCTGCCAGCACATTGATCTTGGACTTCCCAGATCTGTGGAAACTGTCAGAAAATAAATTTCTATTACATAAACCCCCAGTCTAAGATATTCTTTATGGCAACCCAAACAGACTAATACAAAATGTTGAAATCATGAGACCTTCATTTTAGGCCATTTTCTCTCACTGAATGTATCTAGAATCTTGACTATAAAAACATGATTTCCTCTGACAGATGGAAACAGTATGACCTTGAAGGTTCAAATTCTACTTAGATTTTCTATATCATTTTGAAATTGAGTGCCATAAAATTTTTGTTTTGTTCTTTCCTTTTATTTTTTTTAACTTAAATTTAATTAGCCAATATATGGTATATCATTAGTTTCTGGTTTGTGATCAATGATTCATCAGTTGGATATAACATCCAGTGATCATCATATCACATGCCCTCCTTAATGCCCAAAACCCAATTACCCCAACCCCATCAACCACCTCCCCTCCAGCAACCCTCAGTTTGTTTCCTAAAATTAGAGTCTCTCATGGTTTTTCTACCTCTCTGATGACTTCCCATTCTGTTTTCCTTCCCTTCCTTTATGATCCTCTGTGCTGTTTCTTATATTCCACATATGAGTGAAACCATATGATAATTGTCTTTCTCTGATTGACGTATTTAGCTCAGCACAATACCCTCCAGTTCTATCCACATTGATGTGAATGGTAAGTATTCATCCCTTCTGATGGCTGAATAATATTCCATTGCATATATGAACCACTTCTTCTTTGTCCATTTATCTGTTAAAGGGTATCTCGGTTCTTTCCTCAGTTTGGCTATTGTGGATATTGCTGCTATGAACATTGGGGTGCAGGTACCCCTTCTGATCACTATGTTTGTAGCAAACGTCTTCAAATAGCCAATACTACAATTGCTGGGTCATAGGGTAGCTCTGTTTTTAATGACTTGAGGAACCTCCATACTGTTTTCCAGAATGGTTTTACCAGCTTGCATTCCCATTAACAGTGTAAGAGGGTTCCCCTTTCACCACATCTTTGCCAACATTTGTTTTTTTCCTGTCTTGTTAATTATAGCCATTCTGACTGGTGTGAGGTGGTATCTCATTGTGGTTTTGATTTGTATTTCCCTGATGACAAGTGATGTGGAGCATTTTTTCATGTGTCTGTTTGCCATTTGTATGTATTCTTTGGCGAAGTGTCTGTTCATGTCTTCTGCCCATTTCTTGACTGGATTATTTGTTTTTTGGGTGTTGAGTTTGAGAAGTTCTTTATAGATCTTGGATACTAACCCTTTATCTGATATGTCATTTGCAAATATCTTCTCCCATTCTATAGGTTGTCTTTTAATTTTGTTGACTGTTTCCTTTGCTGTGCAGAAGCTTTTTATCTTGATGAAGTCCCAATAGTTCATTTTTGCTTTTATTTCCCTTGTCTTTGAGACGTGTCTTGCAAGAAGTTGCTGTGGCTGAGATCAAAGAAGTTGCTGCCTGTGTTCTCCTCTAGAGTTTTGATGGATTCCTGTCTCACATTGAGGTCTTTCACCCATTTTGAATTTATTTTTGTGTATAGTGTAAGAAAATGGTCCAGTTTCATTCTTCTACATGTGGCTGTCTAATTTTCCCAGCACTATGCATTGAAGAGCTGTCCTTTTTCCATTGGATATTCTTTGCTGCTTTGTCAAAGATTAGTTGACCATACAGTTGAGGATCCATTTCTGGAGTCTCTATTCTGTTCCATTGATCTATGTGTCTGTTTTTGTGCCAGTACCATACTGTCTTGATGATTACAGCTTTGAAATAGAGCTTGAAGTTTGGCACTATGATGCCACGAGCTTTGGTTTCCATTTTTCTCTGGGAAAAATGACTAGAAGGAGGAATTCACAACAAAAGAAAGAACCAGAGATAATACTCTCTGCCACAGATCTAATCGATATGGATATAAGTAAAATGTCCTTTTACTTTATAGATGGAGAAACTGGGGGCCTCCCATCTAGCTAACGGAGTAATTGGCTGCAGAGTATAAATGCCCACCCACCATACTTCAGCTCCTTAAAAGCAAATAGTTGAGAGCTTATGGTCTATAGTATCTAACACTGATATAATGTGTAAGCATGTCCTATAATTTCAGGCTCACCGAATAAACCATGAAAAACTAAAATTATATCTATTTTTGATAAGGACAAATATTATTTGTCAGTTGTAATTTCTGCCTAGGAAAATCCATTGGGATAAAAAAAATCACTGTGGTCATTATATTACCAATGAAAGATCTGACTCTGAGGAGAAGGTCAGGAAATCATACACAGTCTCATGATTAGTAAGAAATAGAGGCTGTACTATATGTTGGATAATTGAATTTAAATTAAAAAAAATGATATGAATTGAGTTCACCTTTTGTTTACCTATTCAAATAACTTACGTATTAGTTTCTCCTTGTACGTCTTAAATAACTCACAGCATATAAAGTAGAAATAATTTCTTCTTTTGTTATTGTCCTACTCAGGTTTCCAGTTCCCTTAGTCACTTTCCCTTATGTATATATTGCAAAAAATAATAAAAATAAAAATAAAAAAGTAAATAAATAAGTCATTCATAAATATTTATGGAATGTCTCCTGTGTGCTAGAACAGAGGATGTTTGCATTTCCATTTTGTTTTGCTTGGTACTGGAGGTACAATGACAGGAACCAACTATAGAGCTTCTAACTCCAAAGACTCAGCATCAAGGAAAATCAACAAATAAACTGACGATTACGATACCACACACTTTGTTCATCCCTAGAATATTAGGAGACCTTACTACATATTGCTTTTTTATAATATTAAATCTTGCATTGCTGTATTACTCTTCTAATTTGCACATAATCTTTTTCTGTTATTATTGTGATTAAATTTGCCAAATATCTTTTCCAGAAGAAGATTCAACTCTTGATGTTGTTTTGCAATTCTGTGGTGTTTCCACCGTGTAAGTAATCTGCCTTTTTCTCCTTTTCCCTCTATACCTCATTAATTAGGGTTTCAGTGTTATTGTCTTGCTTTTTAGTATGCTTTCCTTCAATTCTTTTCAGTCAATGTATTTATTTTTATAAATGATTGGCTGGCGCTGACTGAAGACAGATTCTAAGACAAAGATTGATTTCTCTTTAGACTCCCAGGCAAATGATATTAGAAAAGCCATAAAGCAGGAGACAGGACATTTCTGCCTGTTCATAAGCATCTGCTTCTTCTCCTATATTTAAACAACATTGTTCCAACAAGCAGTTGGGGCCTGAGAACTCTTCCAATTGAGTTCTGGAAAGCATACATTTTAGCAGATTTCCAGAACCCAACTTGGTTGGGTTCTAATTCTGATTCTGCTTTCTATGTAAGAGAGGAATTCCTTGGCTAAACTGCCTAACCTCCTTCGTGTCTATTTCTGTTTCTGCTTCAGTAAAACTTGAGGTTCATGGGGCACCTAGGTGGCTCAGTTGGTTAAGCATCTGCCTTCCACTCAGGTCATGATCTTGGAGTCCTGAGATCAAGACCCAAGTCAGACTCTGCTCAGTGTGGGGTCTGCTTCTCCCTCTCACTCTCCCTCTGTGTTCTTTCTCTTTCTCTCAAATAAGTAAATAAAATCTTTGGGGAAAAAAAAGAAAAAGAAAATGGAGGTGCATTACACTAACCTTAGAAGAATGATATGATATATATGGGGGAGTAAAAACTTTGTCCACAAACTCAGGCATGTAAACCCTACCTTCTTTAAATCAAATTAAATGTGACTCCTCACCCAGTTCGCTGGAAAATTTAATCTCAGTGTTGACCTCACCATCTACTGAGTGTATTCTGGAAGTCTGGAGGTTTAAGTGGCACTTAGAAGGAGGAGTCATGGCCTCTGACCTTCAGCCCATCCTGGTCCCTATGCCATCCTCATTGTCTTCACTCTGTGTGGCTCCTGGGAGTCTGAGGACTTCTCTGAAATCCAGGTCCTTGCTAAGGTTTAGCTGATGGACATGCTCATCCTTGTTGGATAAGGGCTGCTTCAGACCACAGCTGAACATAATGGAGGGACAATGGATGATAATGAAGCTGACCATCAGGGAGGGACCATAATGGAGGGATGATGATCTCCATCACCAGGGCGGCTATCTCCTTTCCAGGCTCACAAAATTGCTTCTCTTTCTTGGTTTTTCTATCTTCTCTTCCCCACTTTCCCTCCTTGCTCCTAAACTTCCAGCCTTCTCTCCGCTTCTCTTTCACATGGATGACTTTCAGTGAACCCACACCTTAATTTACAAAAAGTGCCATTAATTTCTAGGAATTTCTGTTCTTATACGGAAAAAAAAATTCTTAGATCAAGGATACTAATGGCTTGTCCACACTTTGAATTGGGGTCCATAGAAATGAAGGAAAAATAAGCATCAGTGAAAATATCGTAATTATCTCCCTTGGCATACATAAAGTTCTGACCACTCAAAAATTCATGAGTATCGGGACACCTGGGTGGCTCAGTCGATTAAGCACCTGCCTTCAGCTCATATCATGATCCCAGGGTCCCTGAATTGAGTTCCACATCGGGCTTCTTGCTCAGCAGGGAACGTGCTTTCCCCTTCTGCCTGCCTCTCCCTCTGCTGCTGCTCCCCTTGCTTGTATTGCTCTCTCTGACAAATAAATCAATAAAATCTTTTTCAAAAAAGTACATGAGTATCCCTTCCTGAGAGAGAGAGAGAGAAAGAGAGAGAGAGAGAGAATTCAGTGACTCTGATCTGATGGTTACAGAGTTTCTGTTTGGGGCAATGAAATGTCACAGAGATGGATGGTGCCGATGGCTACATACTAATGTGAATGTACTTGATGCCACTGAACCAAACACTTAAAGATGGTTAGAAGGGCAGATTTTATGTTTTGTGTATTTTACCCCAATAAGAAAAAAATTCAGTGATTCTTTCATCATATGCAATAAAAAATAGCTCTTCAGGTGACTGGCCAAGGTCCTTTAAATTCTATCTCAAGTCTCCTTTCTGAACATCTTCCCTGTATGCCCTTATATGCTCCAGTTTTTGCTGTGATGATGTTCTGTAGGATGAAGTCAACATTTCAGTGATTTGCAACAACTGTGCTGCAAGCACTCATATCATGTGCTAGGGTTATGCTCTAAGCTATGGGTTAGTTCAGGACAGCCTGAACTATCTTCTCATTCCCAGACACAAGAGTGAATCTTGAATGTGGCGTTCTCAAGGTGGAAGGCAGGAGTGCAAGGGAGCTGATGGAACAGGGGATGCCCCCAGTGACTCTGGGGGATTCTGCCTGAAAAGGGCACATCATTGTTTCCTCCACTCATTGGCCAAAGCACTGGGCATAATCACAAGCCCAGCAATTGCAAGGCAGGGAAATTTCACTCCCCTCATGGGGGTAGGAAAGGAGAAATTACTACTTATAATAATACAATATACTTCAGTCCATGTTTTTGGTCAAATATGTTCATTCCCCTTCCTTCCATGAACAAAACATGCGAACAAAAATCTCACCTAAAAATGGCATCAGGCTTTCCAGATACAGGATCTCATGATGGTTTCTACATCAGACTTGAAGGTGACTCCTCAATCAAGAGATCCGTAAGCTAAAAAGACAGGTACCTTGTGCAGAAGTATATTGGGAGGAACGGAGACAGGATGCCCACGATCAACATACTCATTTGTGAGGGGGAAGATTAGGACACAGGAGACACCAGGCAATAGTAATTTTTCAATTTTCCTGGGCATGCATTTTGAGGGTCCGCTCTCTTACGGTAGGGAATGTGCATTAATTATCCCTCAGTTCTTCTCCCTGGGAGTAACTCCACAGTACATGGCTTTTCTGGCTCTTAAATACAAACTCTGAGAAGTCTTTCTCTTTTCATTATCCTATTTGACCACATCTAGAGAGAACACTGGAGATAATGCTTTTCTTAGGGCACACACATCTTTCTCAGCATGCTTCCTGATCATAAACAGGTGCAGTCCTTGGTGGCATTCCTCCAGTGACATTGCGGTCCTTGGTGGCATTCCTCCAGTGGCATTGCGGTCCTTGGTGGCATTCCTCCAATCCCTAATGATTCCGTCTGGCATTTATTCCTCCCACATTGCCTCAGGATCAGTCTGTGTGACCAATAGCAGAGCGCTAAAGTGATGGTGTGTCATTTCAAGACTCGGTCCTAAAAGGTATTGTAGCATTTCCTTGCTTTCTTGTATCACTCGCTCTGAGAGGAACCAGCTCCCAGGTCGTGAAGACACACCAAGCAGCCTTATGGAGAAGGCTCCATGTGACGAGAAACTGTATCTTCCTGCCAATATCCCTGTGAATAAGCCATCTTGGAAGAAGATCATTCAGCCCCATGCAAGCACTCAGATGGCTGTAACCAATTTCTGAACGAACCAGCTTTTACTGCAATAATGCTTCATCAACATTATCCAAATTTTGGTGGGTTCCCATAGCAAATGCTCATTTCTGGGGCAGTGTGTTTGCTATTGTATCTTCACAGGTTTCGGGGTGCCCCCCATGTCTTCTCAGTCAGGACCCAGGCTGAAGGAGTGACCTCTGTGCGGGATGTGTTGGTCCTATGTGGAGTCAAGAGCACAGAGGTCTGGTGGAAGCTCACAATGCCTCTCATATCCTCTGCTCAGACCCTTCATTGGCTAAAAGGTACATGAGTGAAATTACACCTGCTTTCCTTCCTCTGATTCAAGCACGTAATGGGGAGGGGAATATAATACACCCACCGAGTGCAGGGCAGAGAATAACCATTTGTTGCCCGCAGTCAAATCTACCACAACCTTTATCTGGGATGTCTATGTCATGCAACAAACCACCATGAAACTTAATGGCTTAAAATTACAATACATTGTTATATCCTATGTTTCTGGGGATTGATTGGGCTGCTCCGCTCCTCTGAGAGGTCTCTTATACAATTGTCTCTGATGGCCACTATGCCTAGACGTCATTTGAAGGTGTTTCACTCACAGGTTTGTGCGTGCTCAGGGGTGGCTGGATATCACTATCTTTTTACACAGTCTACTCAAGGGGTGGCTTGGGCTTCCTTACAGCATGGTGTCCTTTTTTTTAAAAAAAAAAAGATTTTTTATTTATTTATTTGAGAATTTGAGAGAGAGAGAAAGAGAGCATGAGTGGGGAGAAGGTCAGAGGGAGAAGCAGACTCCCAGTGGAGCTGGGAGCCCGATGCGGGACTCGATCCCAGGACTCTGGGATCATGACCTGAGCCGAAGGCAGTCGCTCAACCAACTGAGCCACCCAGGCGCCCCCCCCCCTTTTTTTTAATTGAATTATAGTTGATGCACAATGTGACATGAGTTTCAGGTGTACAACACAATATTCAACGAGTCTAGACGCCATGCTGTGCTCTCAACACCGCACTACGACAAGGCCACTGACTACATTCCCTATGCAGTACCTCTCGCCCCCCTGACTTATTTACTTCACCACTGCAAACCTCCCACTCTGCTTTACCTGTTTCTCCCATTCCCCCACCTTTTTCCCTTTGGCAATCACCAGTTTGTTTTCTGTAGTAATGGGTCATTTGGGCTTTTGTTTGTCTGCTTGTTCTTTTGTTTAGTTTTTTTGATTCCACAGAGAAGTAGAATCATGTGGTATTTGTCTTTCTCTGTGGGACTTACTTTACTTAGCATAATGCCTTCTAGGCCCAGCCAGAGTTGGTGGTCTTAAGATAACCAGGCTTGGGTGGTGCAGTTGGTTAAGCGTCCTACTCTCCTACTCGGGTTTTCAGCTCAAGTCCTGATCTCAGGGTTGTGAGATCAAGACCCACATTGCTGAGCTCTGCTTGAGGATCTCTCTCCCTCTGCCTTCCAGCTCATGGGTTCTATCTCTCAAAATAAATAAATAAATCTTAAAAAAAAAAAAAAGACAGATTCCTTTTATGATGGCTGACTTCTCTCAATCAAGCTTTCCCACAGACTGGGTATGGAAGCTTCTAGTCTCTAGCAGCCCAGGCCTGGAAAATGGCACGGTTGCATAGCCCTGTATTCTGTAAGTCGAATCATATCCTTCCCAGATTCACTAGAAGAGGACTTACTAAGAGAAGAATCAAAGAATTAGTGGCCATCTTTACTCCTTTTGCCCACAGGTTGTTTTAAGGAGGAAAAAAGAAACTGTAGTGGAACACAGAATTTGCATCTATATAGTGGAATGCTGATCAGCCAATACAAATAATGTTTTAAAATTATTTAATAGCCTGCAAAATGTTTCTGATGCATCTCTGGGTGAAAAAGTACAGACAGCAAAATAGTAGACACTGAATGTTAAAAGCATTTATCTCTTGATTATGGAATTAGGCCTAATTCTTACTTGATGGTTATCTTACCACAGTAGTTATTTATTTAGAGTACCATGGATAATGAAGTGAGAAAAATAAAAGCTCTAATGGAAGAGACACTTTCCAGCTCTACAATATAACTATATTCAGCCACTGAAAGTCGTGCTTTAAAACTATTTCAAGATGTGACAGTGTGTTTGCATTCTACTTGGGAGTGAAAAAAAGGCAGATTACACAATAAAACATACTCTGATTAAAAGTAGTTGACTCTGATGGTAGGATCAGAGTTGATTTGTGTGTGTGCATGTGTGTGCTTTTATTTATTTTCCACATTTTGTATAAATAAGCTTATTTACTTTTCGTCAGAAAATAATGCTAAGTGTTACTTTAAAGAATGCAAAGGAGGCCAAAGAATCCAAAATTAGATGCTATTTGAAATATCCTGGTATGCCTAGCGGGCTATATGTAATTCCCTTTTAAATTATCAAACATCACTGCTTAATATTTTCATTTTTAATTCTACCTTATCACTGTCCTAAGGAATGCTGTTCATTAACTCTAACGCCGTAATGTCTGTGGGGGGAAAAAATGTAATGGGAACATTTCGCATGACTCAAAGTTTGGCTACTAGGGCAGAAAGCACACCCAGTGCTGACCCCCACACGTCTCAGAGGGAATGGAATGAGCTGGAGATGAGCTTGTTCTACTTTGTCAAAAATGCAAGGCGGTAAATTTGCAGGTGGCCACGCAGGCTTCCAAGCTTTCTACGTCAGCAGACCCAGTAGTCTGACAGCTGAGGCTTGGGGCCGAACGTCCCAGCCTAGGAGCTCCTTTGCATGAGCTGCAAACATCTGTCTCAACACAGCCAATGCCCCTCAGCTTCCTCCGCGGACTCCAGAGCCTGTCGGGGGAGGGCTGGCCCCATCCAGGTGTGGGGGGGGGCTTTGCTTGTGACATTCCGGGGAGTCCCAGGGACAGGAGATTTGGATTCTTGGCTAGCTCGTGGCTTTTGCAAATCTTCACTGCCTCTGCCCAGCAGGGAGAAGTCATGTGATGAGTCCCCATGTGACCCAGAACTGACGAGGAGACAGCCAGCTCTCCCCACCGGGAGGGAGCCCCAGAGGAGCTAAGGAATGTCTGCTTTTCTGAGCTGGGGACCCAACAAACAATATCTGCTTGTTCGGCCCGAGTTCTGGACCCACTGAGAGAGAGACAAATCTTAAGTCAGATGGAACAAAGCACTGCCTTGATTACAAGTAAAGATCATCTCGGGGAATGGGATTGTATCTGACTCGCAATGAGCTAGCCTCACCCGGAAGTCCCAGGTTCCCCCTGGAACAGGACAAAAGCTGCTGCAGCCTGGAAAGGCACTGAGAAGGCCTTTCTCTCTGCAGGGACTCACCCCAAGAGGGAATGGGGAAGAAGGGGCAGAAACGCACAGGCTGCCCCGGGGAGGACCAGGCCCTAAGTTCTAGGTTTCCCCGGGGGAGGAAAAGCAGGTGCTCAGCCAGTTGACCTCTGACCAGGGGGAAACAAGGACTATCCTGTGCTGGACGCACCTTGCTGCTTCTTCAGCAGTAGAATTAGGCCATTCTTCTTGACAAGAAGGGGACAGAGCACAAGGGCTCAGAGAGGGGCCAGAAGACTAGACTCGCGGTCCTTCCCCCCTGTGGACTAGGACTGGGGGAGTGCAGAGAAGTACGCTCCTGCCCCAGTGCTCAGGATGGCCTGAGGGGCAGTCAGGAAGGCACGGTTCTAACCCGAGGACGGGCCCAGCTTCCTCATCTGTGGTTGGCTCCTCCAATGACGAAGCCAAGCGCTGCATTAAACCCAACTGGGGCGAAAAGATGAGTCGAGTCCAGCCTTTCCCCCTGAGGCACTGGGAAGGAGATGGCCAGGTAAACACTGCCGTCTCTAAAATCTCTTTAATCTTCTACGGTTCGAAATTTTATAAGGCAGCCATCGGAGTGCGGAAGAGCAGCTCCAAGTTAAGGAAAAGAGGAAGATGCTCCTGGAACCTCTGGCCAAAGAGACAGGTGTTACCCCATGGACAGCAGCTTCAGGCTTGGATATGGAACTCTCAACGATTTCCCTTTGAAGACGGAACCAATGTCAAGGGGGTGCAGAGACTGCAGCTGTGCACAAAACTGAAAACCTGGACAAAGAGACAAGGTGTGGGAGTTGAGGGAAGGAGAGGGGGCGGGGAACAGGAGCAGAAGCTACTATTTCTGAGAAGCACGTTGTTCCTGACACAGGGAACTCTTCCCATTCAAGTTGCCAAATGAATTGATGTATAGTTCATGATGCCTCTCATAATAAGACTTTGCATAAAATCCCGCAAAGTCGTCCTCTGATTGCCAAGTCTAAACTAGAGGTGGCTTGCGAGCGTACATACACCCTGACTGACCAGAGTTTCTTCCCCTGGAATCTATGAGCCAATCAAACCACATTTCTTTCCCTCTCCCTGCAAGTAACGTGCTGTCTTTCTTCTGTAGGTGCTGAAAATTGTCTCTGCCCAGAATCCTTCCTCCTGTCCCCTGCCCCTAACACTCCTTTTCCGTTGGTTTCTTCCATTCCTGCTTTACCTATCAGCTTAGATGTCACCTCTTTTGGGATACATGCCTGTAAATGAACGAGCCTGATGACCTCCTCTGGACTCCTCACATCCTATCCAGGTGCTCACGTGGCACTTCCCCTCCCCTTTCCTCTGTGTCCTTCACCAGCTTGTAAGCTCTGGGAGAATGGGGCCTGTGTGTTCCATCCATGGCCACACCTCAGAGCCTGAACAAAAGAATGCATCTACGCTCATTTAGTGCTTCACATCTCTGTGTTAGGCATTTTACTCAGCTCTTAAAATCAGGATGGAATTGAGGAGAGTAGAGAGAGATCTAACTAACGCCATTTTACCAGTGAGCAAACTGAGAGTCAGAGAGTGTGCGTGGCAGGTGTGAGTTCCCAGTTCATTGAGAACTGGAGCAAGAACTATAATGCAATCTGTGATTTCCAGTTTTTCATGAGATCCATTTTTGGGGAAAGAAAGAGAGAAAAAAATTATGTCCATTGGTCCCATGATCATCTTACCTGATGTGAAAATACAGTCACTCAGATTCTAAAATCCTTTGCAATAAAGGAATAAATTTATTTAAAATAAAACTAATTACATACGTTTGTGTGTGTATATACATGTGTATCTATATGGGTGTATATGTATGTATACATAATATGTACAAATGACTTTGAGCTTTTCAACCCATAAAGTCCAGTAACTTCTTCAGGAACTAATGTTCCTTTTGACCTTGATATCCTGCTGAGATTTCACACTCGTGTTCTGCACAGAGTAACACATTCGCCAGATTCACCTTTAAGTGCTTTCTACGGATTCTTTATGTGTTGTTTATTGGTCATGCAGATTTAAGTCCATTTTAAAATCTGCAACTTTCTACTACTTGATAATGTAAAAATAGTGTTCAAAGCTCTATCTCAAAATACTGAATTAGCCTCACTTCCATGGCCCTCATTTGCTGAGGACTGATGGAGTACATGCGTTATTTGAGAGAAAGTGTGTGCCAAGTTCTGTACCAGATTCTCAAGAAACACAATTTCATTTAGACTCTACAACTGCCCTTTATGGTTGGGTTATAATCACTATGGCACAGAAAAAGAAACTGGGAATGTAAGAGATTAAACTTGCTCCAGGTTCTACAGACAGAATTTGGCGGAACTGAAATCCAGGTCCAGCTTATTTGATGTTGAAGTCCATGGTCTTTCCATGTCTTTTCTGGAATCGACCATGCAGACTTGATTGTGCTCTTTCCATGATCCAGAAGAGCACATAGATCCCCAGGAAGATGGACAATAGGGGGAAAAAAATTGCTCAGAGACTGTGAAGGATGGGGTTTAATTCCCAGAGCTGAACTGTCCCAGTGAGGTGACCTTGAGTTAACTACTTTTCCTGTGCAATGAGGCTATTAGAGGAGAATCGTCTCCAAATCAAGATTGATTGGGTGCCACTGGGTTCTAAGCCACACAACCTGAGATGACTTCTATCTCTGCTCTGGGTTTCTATGCCCACATGTACCATCACAGGAGGGTGGAACACAGTGATCTCCAAACTACTTTGCCACTACCATATTCCATCGGTTCTAGCCCCTTATTATCATTATTATTAATTATTAATTGGCTTCTCTCCACTGAGTTTAAGTTTGATCTTCTTCCTTATCTATCTCTTCCCTACCACCTCCAGGCCAACTAATGAAGCATCGGGTCTTTTTCCTTCCTTCAAAATAAACACAAGCATGTACTGAACCTGTTTACAAGAATTCAATCTGTTTGCTGTGCCATGTCGTTGAAAAATGTACTCTTCTTAAACTCCTTTCTGTTCCTGAACACAGACACATACAGATGTATCTTTCTCAAACAGCAGGAGGTGTTGTTCATGGTCAACCTTTTTTGTAGCTGTCACCATGATGGCCTGTAAGAAACAGATGGGCTGATGGAGAGTACAAAATTGAACATTTTGTTTTCACTTTTTCAGTTAAAGGGGAAAAGCATCATTTAGGCCATCCTGTTGGAACTATAGATCTTCTCCTGGGTGGTTTTCTGGTTGTAACAAGTATTGATGTTAAGGAAAGAGAGAGAGAGAGAGAGAGAGAGAGATGGGCAAGAGAAGGCTGAGAGCCAACGGGAAACGTTTCCACTGAGTCCCTGTGCCTTAGAGAGATCATAAAGTTTTAGTGTCGAATCCTCAACATTTTAAGTTTGGAAACCCGGTTTCCCCAGGTGATAACTCAAGAAGACAGGTTGTTTCTAAACAAATACATAGGGTAGGTAAAAATAGCTATCTTTGTCTACGTATTTATTAACACCAAGATGTGCTATGGATTCTAGCAGGTGGTAGATATATAGTGCTTAACAAGGTGTAGTCTTTGACCTCAAAAAGTTTGTAGGTTCACGAGCGGCACAGAATAGAAACATACAATGTAATGTGGTGCATGCACATGCCTAGAAACGAGCTAGAAAAAGCCACGAGGAGTTCATTATGGCTAAGCCCTAGGGTACACCTTTAAAGAGTAAAATGATGTACAACAGCAGCCATCTGGGAAGGCAACAGATAGTATCCTGCCGACCCTCCGTGTCCCCCGCCCCTAGCAAGTGGCTGACAATGGTGAAATCAATGAGGTGGCTTGATAAAGGAATTATACCCAAGTTCTGCCTTCCTAAGATCATCCCCTACTCTCCTTGTAGACTTAGCCATGTTTCTCCGTTTCTCAGTAAATTTTTGGAGGACATCTGTGGTGGTTAAGGTCCTCCTCCATTAGTGTGGAGATTCACATGAACATTCCCACTCAGAGCATGATTTTACCTCTAAACCCAGGGAACGCTGACATCCACCTGATGTAGTGCTGTCTAGAATCTTATTGTCACTCCAATCTAAGATGTATAGAAACTAAAATTAATGTGTATATCTATCTGTGTGCCAGAAGCCCTCATAGTGTGTGTTTTATTCTTTCTTTCATTTTTTCTCCTTTGAGTACATATGTTTGAGGCTTGATCTAGTCCTTTATGTTAAAAAATATACCAGCTTTTATCCTATGTTGTTTTTCCGATTGATAAACTGTATTTGAAGATGAAGCCTCACCCCTTGCTCCAAAGAACAAATATGATGACTTTTTGTGTTATTGTTGGCTTCGGAATGTGGCCCTCTCTCTCATCTTTTGACAAATCTCCAGTTTTATTTTCTCTTCCCAATAGGTGAGGGGAGAGATTCTTACGGAATCCCCCACAGGGACCTGGAGGTGGCCAAACTTCACAAAGAAATCCAGAGCTCTACTCATTTAAAAGGGGAAGGACAAGAAGGCAAGCTCACATCTTTTCATGTGATCATGAAATCATGCTAAGTTAAGCATTTTCTGATGGATCTACCCAACAACTCCACAAAATAAGTACTTTCACTCCAAGTTGCCCTTGAAAAAACTGAGGCTGAGCAGGTTTGGGTCACAGTTGAATGGTGTGGTGAAAGCAGATGAGATGTAGTGGGCTTCGTACCTCTCAAGCATCACTTCCGATCCCTTCTTGTTTCCACCACTGCCTCAGGGACCAGTCCTGTACCGAGACAAACGAGGTTTAACATGGTGCAGATTGATGGTATCTCCATCAGCCCTTGAGCTAGACATTTCCCATCTAGCCCAGACTTTTCCATGGTCTTAAGTGTCCTACCTGTGCAGGATGGACGAGAGGTTATAGCTAATCTTTAATCAGAGGCATGGCACAAGTGCATAAATGGGTTTTCCTTCTCCTTCCCCAGGTAGATGATCCCGAGGATTATTTATTGTGGCTTCCTGGGAACTACAGCAGCACAATGATTTCCATGTTGGGAAATGGTGGATCTGTGTTCTGTAGGATGTATTTCCACAGAAGATATTGGCCATCTGCCATCTACAGTTGGCCTCACAACTGTAAGTCAATAGGTTGTTTCTCTTCCTTTCTTTGATACACAAATGTTAACACCTTTATGACTTCGACTCAGAAAAATACTTTTTCTTTGATTGATAAAAACATAAAATTTAAACTAGGGAGTTTAATTTAATGTCATTCAATCCAATAAGCATTTGCTCTCCTGTGCAAAGTTTGGGGGCATGATAGCTGGAAGAATCACTACCATAACCTCACATGCAGGAATGGCTTAAAATCTAGCTGCCTGCAAACATCTCACCTAATTTAACCCTGACACGTGCCATGAGGGTTAACCAATCTAAGTGTCGTGTACAATGTGAAGAGAGAAAAATTGATATTGATATGTAAGGCAGGTGGCATTCAAATTGATGAATTCAGTCTGATATCTCCAGTGATGCCCCAGGCATCTACAATGTTTAATTCTCCCGACAAACCTACGCTACAGTCGTTTTTACTATGCCCATTTTGTGGAAGTGAGCACTGAGTCTCGGTGAGATTCAAGGATTTGTCCAAAGTCACACGAGTAGAAGAATCCCAGACTGTCAGACTCTAATCGTAAGTGACTTTGTATGCCAATGGATGTCATCGAAATGATGAATCAAAATGGAGACAAAGAAAGCTGTCAGAGTCACCCACATGTTACTCAAAAGCTGAGCCTCTTTGGAAACAAAGGCCATCAGCCTCCTGGCAGGCGCTAGTCCCTCCCACTGGGGAGAGACTGTCAGCCCTCCCCCTGCGGTCCCCAGCATATTAACACCTTGCTCACTGACCTCACTGGAATCTGGCAGGCATTCATTCATTCGTCACTCAGTATCAATTCCGTCCTTTGTCTAAATAGCACAGAATCATTTTTAATGTGAAAATATTGTATAACCCATAGCAATTGGGAGGAGATGTTATCCTTTGCAGAACACTTTGCCTCTGCCCATTCTGGAAGGCAGAGAGATGATGGCAAGGTCAAAAGACCACTTGTCTGGTGTCCCGGGCCAACACTTAACCTCTGCGAGCTCCAGTTTCCTTCATAGGACAGGAGAGATCCGGGACATTACACTGATACCTCGGGAAAGTGTCTTGGCCTCCCAGATGATCCTGAAAGTTGGCCCCAAGGGAAGGTGGGGGAAGATTTCTGTAGAGGAAGAGGAGAGAGTTGGGCCCCTCACAAATCTGTGTAGCTCACTTAGTAATTTGGCCCAGTGACTCCCTTCCATGCTCAGCTGTTTAGGGTAAGTTCAGGATCCAGGGCTGAGACCGTGTATGTTTCCAGCAACTGCACGGACCTCCCAGTGGCAGGTCCTGTGAGGCTCCAGCTCAGGAACGATACCGTATTAGTCTGCTTAGCTGACAGAACAAAGCACCACAGACTGGATGGTTTAAACAACAGCAATGTGTTTCCTCACAGTTCTGGAGGCTGAAGATCTGAGGTCAAGGCGTGGTCAGGTTCCCTCTGAGGGTAGGTTCCCTCTGAGGCCTCTCTCCTTAGCATGTAGATGGCCACCTTCTCCCTGTGTACTCATGTGGTCATCCCTCTGTGCATTTCTGTGTCCCAGTCTCCTTCTCTTACGAACACATGAGTCAAATTGGATAGGGCCTACCAAGATGACCTCGTTTTACCTTAATTACCTCTTGAAAGTCCCCATCTCCAAATACGGTCCCATTCTGGGGTGCTGGGGTTAGGACTTCAATATGTGAATTTCTCAGGTGATGCAATTCAGTCCGTAACAGATATCACACTGTGTCACCTCAGAGGATTAACTTTCTCAGTCTTCTTCTCTTAGCAATGGTGATGCTCATGAAGATTAGAAATTACATATTTGAATATTCTTTGTACATTACTTAGTGTAGGGTAACTGATGGAACAATGCAGAGGCTCAGTGGCTTAACACATTAAAAGTTTATTTCTCCTCATTTTTAAGGTCATGGGTCTCTCTTTCAACCAATGACTCTGGAATTCAGCCTTTTATCCCTGTCTTCTGACATCTCTACCTTCAGGCAGCGGCCTCCAAGATTGCCCCAGAAGTGGATCAGAGCACGGGAACGCACCATGGAGCTTTCCTCGTGGAAGCATTGGCCCAAACTTGTCACATCGCCTTGAGTCAAGGAGGCTGGAAAGAAAGTCCTTGAGAGTCCTCTTTCGAGAAACAAGCCTGCATGGTAGTAAAGGAGCAGTTATCTGCATCAACTGGGCCATCGCAGGCAACAGTGGGTGGCACATTCAGAATGGGGAATATGCAGAGAAGTTAAAAAAGGAACAATTTATCAAGAGGCGGATAGGTTTCAAGAAAAGGGTAAGGCCATGGCCAGTGGGGGTGGAGGTGGATTATCATTCCTATGCTTGAAGGTGCCAGAGAGGAAGTGGATCCCAGAATTCAGAGGGAGGGGTAACGGGGCTGAGCATGTGCCTGACAAGAAGAGGGGTCCTTGGGCAAGTGAACACAAGGTGTGGAAGCCAAGCGAAAGACACTCAACCTAACCCTCACTCCATGTAACCTCACACCATGCCTCAGGATCACTGAACTGCCCAGAAACCCAAAGATACAAGTAGGGTGGCCTCAGGGCCCTGGACAGATGGACAAATGTGAAGCACAGGGAAAGAGAAATGTGTCACAGCACAAACACTATATTCTTAAAATAGAAAATAAAACTAGACTGCGGGGCTTTGGAGGTCATCTGAGGCAGCTCTGTGACTACTTTTTACTCCCTATGCTCTCTTTTCTGGAAGGGATGAAGGCAGGCCAGTGAGCAGAAGTGTAGTAGGGCACTGCACTGGCACCAAAGATCTCTTGGTTGATGCGTGTTATGAGGGGACTCTGGGAGGTGAGGACCTTCCCCATGGTTCAGAAAACACTTCAGGTTAAGCAGGATTATGGCCACTTCACAGGGGCTTACATGGGCTCCACCTAGTCCCAACTGCACCTCAGCATCAAAGTGCTTCCCAAGCAACTAGAACCTTCAACCTTGATGAGAGCAAGGAAGAGAACTCCTACAAATCTACAGAACCCCCAAAAGTCCCCAACACCCAGAGCCAGAAGAGGTCAACAAAATTCCTAGTAATACAGATAACTTGTTTTCAACTGGAATGTATAGACAACACACTTCAAACTTTTGTTACATACATCTCTTTTCACCCCATACTTTTTTTCGAATAAGGAAGTAGAGGAGGTGAGAAGTTCCATCACTCCTTCTAACGTTTCTGAGCTACTTAGTGACAAAGCCAGGAACCCCATGGCCTAATGCAAGGACCTTGGTTTACTCTGTTCATTCCCAACCCAACATACACACACACACACACACACACACACACACACTCTCTCTCTCTCACACACAGTGACCTCCAGCTGTCCAAGAAAGTCACCTCCACCTAGTAACAGAGTGCCATCCAGCACAGTTCCCAGTACATAGGGAGTGCTTAAAAATATTCTTCCCTTCACCCCCTCTATGTACACATCTATAGCTGAGCTCTCTCTAATATGCACACATTCACACATATGTGCATGTAGGGAGCAGGGCACACACACACACACACACACACACACACACACAGGCACAGGCACAGGGGTCTCCAGCTGTGGGGCAATTACAGTCCCTTCCTGCTTCCTACCAAAGCCACATCTGCCTGACAGGGATCAGGACAGCAAAATGGAGGGCTATTGACCTCTTTTTGCTTAGAGTGAGGAGGAGAGGGGTGGGCCACCTACAAAGAGCCCCTCTCTCTCTCTGTCTCACTCTCTCTGTATCCATTTTCCAGGCCACACCTTACCTGCCTCACTGGATTTTCTTAATGTTGTCAAAGCTTTCCCCATAGTGAGGTACCAAAGTCTGGAATCTAGAGGTCCATGCTCCCCATTTCTGATGCCTAATCCTGCATCCTGACTGGGTGAACCCCAAGTTGTTAATATCCCTAGATCAGTCTATGAACCAAGACTAATTAGTAAATGGATTTGGATGTACCCACCAACTCCGTGAACGTGGGGAGAGGCCAGGCCCTGAGGAGCACCCAAAGGCCCAGATTCCTTGTAGGGCAAAACAGAGGGATGTGATCTCTTTCTCCCTCTGCCTTTCTCATGCCCCTCTAATCTCACCAGGTGGACTCAAAGAGAAGAAGTAAAGAGATTTAGGAAAAGAAGGAAACAGCACAAAGTCAGCAGCCACCATTTTGGGCACAGCTGCAGAATGTTAACGTGCATCTGCAGACTCCAGCTGGGCTGCTGTCAGACGTGTGAGGTCACTGTGTCCATCTTAGAAATGAGGACGGAACCCCCAGGTGAGAAAACTGGATCGATTTGTTCAAGGTCCCATAACAGGAGCACACAGTGAACCTCGAGACTGAAGTGAGCTTCGGGTGTCTTACTGTGTTCCTCCCTCCACGGCTCAGAGATCGCGTCCCTGAGGCACCAACCCCCACGCAGAAAGGAGCAAGGGCCCTCAGCTATCGAAAGAGCATGGGTAAGGACGACCACTAAAGATCTGCTTCTTTAAAATCCAAATTGTCATTTCTTTGATGAGGAATTGGCCTGACAAAAATATATGTGCACCCTTTTGCTACCATTGCAGGGAAAAGAAATTACAACAATTAAAGTGTCATGGATCAAATTTGACAGGAATGGTGACAAGAGTTACTTTTAGCTGCAAATAAAGAACACATGTAATTAGAAGTAAAGTAAGATCGATAAAGGTTACACCAACCCCAGCTGTAGAAGAGGCTCTGGTATTAAAAAAAGCAATTAGTAAATGAGCAAGCATGTTAATAAGGCAAATATTTATTTTTAGGAGATCCTGGACTTGGTACACGTCAAGGTCAAAAAGATCCACAGTTGATGATGGAATGGAACCGTGGACAAACATCCAGGGAGATAGCAGGATTTCTTTAACTGGTATCTAAAATACGGATACAATAGGATACAAATGGGTTCCAACATGAAGAAAAATATAATAATTATGATGATAATATCAGTAACGAGATTTGTGTCCTACTTTGTAATATATGCAAAGCACCTTCAGGGAAGAAGCAGGACCCCTCCCTCCCTTTCTGCCTGCTTCTCATTCCCTCTTCCTACATGGCCAGTAAATATTTATTTGCACTTCATGCCCTGCACTCTTGATGAATGAGGCAGTCGGGGTACTTATCTTCAAAAACCTAACAATCTTGTGATGGAAAGTGGACTTTATATAAACAACATATTGAGCAAGATATTTATCACATGATGATGAGAAAAGAAATAATCAGATGAATTGATAGCAATAAGTCAGGGGCAGCTGTGGTGTCATTCAGGAGAGCTTCTCTGAGGGTCACACTTGAACTTACAGAGCCACCTGTGGGAAGATCAAGGGTGTATTGGTTTCCCTGAACTGCTTTACAAAGGGGGGCAGATGAGGAGGCTTCAACAACAGACATTTAGCACTTCATAGTTCTTGAGGCTGAAAAGCTGAATCAAGGTGTTGACAGGTGCTATGGTCTGCATTTGTGTCCCCTCAGATCCATATGTTGAAATCCTAACCCCCAATGTGATGGCATTAGGAGGTGAAGCTTTGGGGAAGTAATTAGGTCATGGGGGTGGAGCCCCCATCAATGAGATTAGTGCCCTTATAGAGAGATTTCTCCTTCTTCCATAAAGCTCTCTTGCTTTTTTTTGCCATGGAACAGAGAGAGAAGTTGGCAGTCTACAACCTGGAAGAGGGTCATACCAGCACCCAGGCATGCCAGCACCTGATTACATATTTCCAGAACTGTGAGGAGTAAATTTCTATTTTTCATAAGCCACCTGATCTGTAGTACTTTAGTACAGCCTCCCAAACTGACTAGGATAACAGGGTTGGTTCCTTCGGTGAGCTGTGATAGACAATCTGTTCCACGCCTTTCTCCTATCTTCTGGGAGCCTCAAGTGTTTCTTGGTTTGTAGATGGCCATCTTTTCCCTGTCTTCACATTATCCTTCCTCCCTACATGTCTGTCTCTTTGGTCAAATTTCCCTTTTGGTAAGGACACCAGTCATGTTGCATCTAAGCCCATCCTAATGAGCTCATCTTATCCTGATCATCTGCATACAGCTTATTTCCAAACAAGATTACATTCACAGGTACTGGGGATTAGGACTTCAACATCTCTTGATAGCAGATCATTTAGTCATAAGTACAAAGTCTTGAGGCAACTACAAAGCCCCTGTTTACATCTCTTTGGAAAAAAAAAAAAACACCATAATGTTCATCCAAGTGATTATGTACCTTATACACAGGACTAAAAATACCAAGGAAGATCAGCAATCTTGAATTCAGAGATTTGCTTCAAGACCACTTACTCTATGACTGTGGACAAGCCTTTTTGCCACTCTGAAACTTCCCTGTACTTTGCAGAAAACTAACATCTCCCTCCTAGTGATGGAAAGAGTTAATGTATAGGGACATGCTTGTTCAATGCTAGAAAATGTTAAATAATATAATTTTTTATAAATAGAAATTAATTCCAAGCCCATCAAACAACTGGTTCATATTAAAGATTGGGGTTAATAGAGTTTGTTCTGTATAAATTCTGGCACAGATCTCAACTCTACTGCCTACAGTCATCCTCTGGTGGAAACACTTGCCTTCTGGGGCAACCAGGATGGCTCAGTTGGTTAAGCATCTGACTCTTGGTTTCAGCTCAGGTCATGACCTCATGGGTTGTGAGATTGAGCCCCACATCAGCCTCCACACTTATTAGGGAGTCTGCTTGAGATTCTCTCCCCCAACCCCGCACACATACACACACATTTATTTATCTCTAAAATAAATAAATAAAACTTAAAAAAAAAAAAAAAGAAAGAAACACTTGCCTTACGAGCATGAGCACTTGATTTCATGGATTTTTCTGTTGAATTAAATCAATGTTGTAAGGCCCACAGAATAGTACCTGCAGCAAGCACTACTAGTAGCTTGATGGGAAAAGAAGAGTGAGAAATTGAATAGCCGTATGGTGCTATCAGCTTCATACAGGTGAGGAACCTGAGACTCAGGTGTGCCGCAGACACACACTCAGCCATGACAAGAGTTGGATTCAAAGCTAACTCCTGCAGGTCTTCAAAGTCAATCTTCTCAAAAGTCGTGCACCCCAACGAAGCTCCCAAGTGGAAGGCCAGACACAGCCCATGACCTGTGGAGTTTTTCCAGATATCTTTGAGACCTGTTTCCTCTCATAAATATGAATTCCCTAAAGTGTATTGTTAGGCAATTGCACATTAGATATTATAAAATTGTGCTGTTCAGTAAAGAATCACTGGACATAGGTTGTATTGAGAACTTAAATATGGCTAGTTGAATTGAGGCAGAAAATATCCATCCAATTTTGAAGATTTAGTAGAAAAAATATTTAAAATACTTTGTAAATAATTTTTTATATTTATTACATGCTATGATGATAATATTTTGTTTATTCAGATAACATAAAATATATTATTAGATTATTTTCACTTCTCTCTTCATACATTTTATGCAGCTACTAGAAAATTTTAAATCACATATGTGGCTCCAGATTATGGCTAGCATTATACTTCTGCTGGATAACACTGTGGAGCAACTGTCTTTATTCCCATTCCTTGGTAGTTGAAAGAGTAGCACTTCATACAACTCCTACACAAAGTCTTGTCCCAATTTGCTCTCCATTCCACTCCCCATCTGTGCTCTGTAAAAGCTACCTCAGTCATGTGGCACCATTTACTTCCCAGGATGAGCCACATACTGGAACATCCCTCCCTACTTCACTCACACTTATTGTAGCTTGACTAATTTTTTTCCCTAGTGGAAATCTTATATGCCCTTTAAAATCATGTGGGATAGGTAGCCTGGGTGCCTCAGGTGGTTAAGCATCTGCCTTCAGCTCAAGTCATGATCCCAGGGTCCTGGGATCGAACCCCACATCGGGTTCCCAGCTCAGCAGGAAGTCTGCTTCTCCCTCTGCCTCTCTCCCTGCTCATGCTCTCTCTGTCTGTCTGTCCCTCTCAAATGAATTAGTAAAATCTTTTTTTAAAAAAAAAGACATATTGAAAAAGATCATGTGGAATGCTCTTCCCTTCGTAGGATTTCTGCCGGCTTCCCCAATCGTAATCTTCTACAACCAGAGCACCTGATTTATTCTTCTCTTATCACAAACCTTTTTTACATCATGGTTCCTGTCTCGGTTATCTATTAGCATACATGTCTTTCAATTTAAATACGCTGGGCAACTTGAATACTGGAAGCATTAATCCAACAAATACTTATTGAGCACTGAAGGTGTCCCAGGCATTAAGTTAGCTCTGGGATTGCATTAAACAAATAGAAAAATAATAAACTTCTTTTATTCTCTCTGATACTTAGATGGGGTTAGAAGTGTAAGAGACTTACTGGGAGAAATGCCTGGGAAGGATAAAGAGGGAGATAACAAGAGTAGGTAGGAAGAGCTGAGACCATGATGCCGATCAATCCAATGCATGGAAAGGAGACAGAAATGGATAGAAAGAGCCTCAGACCACATGGAAGTTTGGTGAAAGTCTCACCCAGGACAATGAGGCATCTCGGAGCCAAAGTTACCCATTGGAAGAGCCACCCATCATTGGGTAGGAATCCTGCCATGTTTGATCATTGGCCACGAACAGTCCAGAGGAAACAGGGCCTCACCCAGGGTGCATCTGAAGATGCAACCCTTGACCCTTGGGCTAAAGGTCAATGCTGCTTCCTGAAGTAGGTTCTGGGAAAGGGATTCTACGCAGGGCACCTCCATGGTCCCCATGCCATATATATATATATATATATATATATATATATATATATATATACACACATATATACATATATATACATTATATATATATGTATATCTATTATTATATATATGATTTATACAATATATAATATATTATATATTTATTTATAATTCATAAATTTATTTACATATTTATTAATATTTCTTAATCAATAAATATTAATTAATTTTAATTATTTATATATTTAATAATTATTTATGATCATTAAATTATTTAATTAATATTAAATTAATATTAAATCACTAATTTTAATGTATAAATTAACGATAATTTATTAATTAATAATAATTAATTTATTATTATTGATCATTATTAATATAAAATCATTAAATTGTTAAATTTTGATTTATTAACCAATAATAATTTATTAATCAATAATTAATTTATTATTAATAATTATTAATATTGAATTATTTGTGATTATTAAATATAATAAATATTTAATAATTTATTTATTTATATATTTAATGACTATCAAATAAATATTTATTAATTTATTTTTATATTTACAAATATAATAATTATATATTATATATATGTATATCTCACTGTTTTTAATAAAAGATTTCTAGTGGTCTAAGCACTAAGGTTAACTCCAGGGTTTAGAGACATACAGACATGGGTTTGAATCTCCAGTATGTCATCTCTTAGTTGTACGATTTTGAGAAAATAAACTCACTTCTCCAAACTTCAGTCTTCATCTGTAAAACACCTCATTTACTGTCATTTGTTTATTCAACCACCTCACTGGGCTGTTATATAAAATAATAAAATGCGTATAAATCATGGAGCCTCGAACATCCTGTGTTTAATTAATATTGGTAATAATACGCATGGCTGTGGTTAGTGGTGCCCTATTACATGTTTGTCAGTAGCCTGAAATACCAGAATGTAAATTTTAAAACTCCATCAAAGAGAATGGGAATAACTTTCAAAAACACCAATGATAGGGGTAAACCTAATGCTTTCTGGCAGCTCTGCTTGAATGGGAAATACTAGCTGTTATTTGGTTCTGAGTCTCCAAAAAAGAACCATGTCTTTCCACATTGGGAACAAAGCTGTTCTTAGTACTAAAATCTACACATTTTCACAGGGGACTTTTTAGGGACAAGATCTTATTCATCTCACATTTCCATCAAACCACGCTGATGGACCCCCAGAGTCTGTGCTCAGGAAAGCTGGTTAGGTTGATCTGAGAAATAGGGATGCAGTTCTGGCCATGTATCAGTACTCATATCATTCTGAAAGAAAAAATTAGAACAGTTAGGACTTTTATCCGCAGGATCATGAACTCTCTGGAGATCTCTGGAGATTACTAAGAGCTGCAGCTCAGGCAAGAGGAAGGGAAGTGAGGACGCTGGCCCACAGGGATCTGTGTTTCCTCCCAGCTCTCAAACTTTTCTCTCGAAGGATTATAAGGAACATACACAGCCTCTCTGAGTCTCAGTTGCCCTATGTATGGAATGTAGAAAATTACACCTTGACATAGTGTTAGAAAGATTAGGCACTTACAGAAAAGTTATTCCTATATTTATATATATAAAATAATTCTATATCAGAATTGTTTTAGTTTAGGGTTCTCTCAGAAACCACAGACAGGGATTTGGAGGCAAGAAGTTAATTGGGAAGATGAAGCAGCACACAAGAGGCTAAGAAGGTGTTTTGGGGTTGAATTATGTCCCTCCCCAAATTTAATGGAGTCCTAACTCCCAGGACCTCAGATGTGGAGACAGGATCTTTTTTACAGAGGCAGTTGGGCTAATATGAGGTCATTACGGTGGGCTCTAATCCAATATGACTGATGTCTCTAGAAGGAAGAAAATCAGGGCCAGACAGACTAAGGGAAGGCTCACGGAGAAGACGGCCTTCTGCAGGACAAACAGACAGGCTGCAAAAGAGACCACACCTGCTGACACGTCCTGCAATCAGAGAGATTGCTCAGGCTAGAGCTGCACAAATCCTTCAGAGCTGGGGCATCTGTGAGTGCCCAGGGCACACGGGCAGGGCGGTGATGGCATCTGCTATCAAAATGGTCAGCAGACGGTAATTACACAATAAATGAAGGCAGCGCCATTTAATTCCGAACATATACACCCCACCCAGGCTGTGTTCAAGGACTGGGGACTACCCAGGTGAGCCAGACAGAGCTGAGGCCGGCCACCGTTCAGCAGGGCGTGTGGTGGGAGTGAGGTGGGGTTGTGGGACGCAGAGAGGGGGCATACAACAAGCATGACCTGTATGATGAAGAAAGGAAGCAGGACGTGTGTGAAAAAGGAAGGAGCCTCAGAGCCTTATTAAATAATTCCTTACACAGAAGGAGGGTGACTTAATTTACCCAGAGACTCAGAATCCTAGGGACACCCTGAGCCTGGAACACAATGGAATTATTTCTGTGGAAGCAGAAGGTGGGAGAGGAGCACCCTGTAGAACTATGGGTTCTCCAACAAGAAGAAACATACAAGAAACATACAACTGAAACATACAAGTTCAGTGTTTTTAAAGGGCAAGCAAGTGTCCTTGGAGAGTGATGGCTTTCAGCCCCGCACTAAATTCTCTCCTGCTGTTCTGAGGAATGTCAAACTTCTAGAGGCACAAATAGTGTATAGTGAGGAAGGAAGGAATACCTAGAATCCATCACTAAAGGAATTAGACAGTCAACAGGTATGTACTTAAATACTTTCTATGGTGGATCCTTGGGCAAAGGATTGCACAGCTAACTATCCAGAGGTGGTCCTTGACCCCACAGGACAACAAAGTAGCAAAGTAATTCTCTACCAGGAGATATTCTGCCCCTGGGAGATATGTGGCAATATCTGGAAACATTTCATTTGTCACACTTAGGGATTACTGCTGCTGAGTAGAGGTCAAGCACGTTGCTGAACATCCTATAGGACTCAGGACAGCCCCCCATGATAAAGAATGATATGACCCAGAACATCAGCAGGGTTCAGGTTGAATCTTGCAGGAAAGAGCACAATACTGGGCTTTAGCATTTCAATTGCAACATTTAAGCTCATCTGTTTGGGTGTGTCCTCTTAGTACCCAACACAAAGCCACAATGTAGCAGATCTGAGAGGCTAAATAAATATCCATTATCAGGTGATCCTTGCTGACCATCAGGCAGTATCATGCAGGAGAAGGAGAATAGGACTCCGAGGAAGATGACTCTGGTTTTTAATTATTTAACTTACTATCCATGTGACCTTAGGGCACAGGGTATGGCCACTCTGACCCTCAGTTTCCTATCTGTCAAAATCAGGTGGGTGTAAATGTGTGATGGAGAGACCTAAAACGCAGGCAGAGCAGAGGACATAGAGTAAATCCTTAAGTATTCTTTCTCACAATCTTCCCCAACTACCCCCCATAGTGAAGCGCTAGTATTAGGCCATTATTTGACCACTTCTAATTTTAAATAAGTTCACTAAAAAGCTTTTCTGAAACCTTACGACTCATCTTACTAGCAGAGGCATGAAATAATTGAGATACAGCACAGATGCTCACAGTTCTGAACTCTGAGAGCTTGACGCCAAGATGGTGAGTGTGGTTCCTGGAGAAGGCGCTGGGACGCCACTGGATGCTTGGGTGCCCCCTTCATCAATACTGGCTCATCTCCTGCAAAACCATTGCTGAACCCTAATTTTGTTTTTCGCCATTTTTGGTGAAAGCGAAGATCTTTTTCCAATTTCTTTTGGTGAAGGAAACAGGTACTAAATGTCCATCTCTCCTAAAAGCAGAGTGGTGTAGTACGAATTTTCAAGAGGGGATACCTGTGCTTTATTTTTTAGCACTTTTTAAATTCTAATCAAAACGGACTGAGCCACCCAGGCGCCCTAGAAGAACGTATTGATTAGAATTTTTAGAAGAGGTCTCTTAGGTTTATTCTCCCACTCGTCAGATCAGTGGGCTCGCCAATTAGAAACTACAGACAACAGAATTTCAGTGAGTACTGACGTCCTGCTACCTGGGTTGTATACCATCCGTAGCAATAATCACGTCCCTGAGTTGGGGTGTGCTCTGTACCCTGCTCAAGGGGTTTTGGTTTTTCCATCCTCACGCGAACTTCACAAAATAATCACTATTATTCTTCCCATTTTATAGGTAGAGAAACAATGCTCAGGGACATTAAGTAACTTGTCTGAGTCCACTCAGAAGGAACCAGCAAAACGTGATTTAATATTTCACATATTCACACGGGTTGACTTACCCAATGTTCCTTAAAAATGCATGTAAACAACTAAGAAGCATTTGCTTTATTTTTCTCAGTTTTTCAAATAAAGAGCTGAAGATTCCTGGCATCATCATTCCAAAATGTCAGCCTTCTGAGGGGATCAAGACGGGTCAGCTGGGAGTTGTCATCAGTCCCGATCTAGAGATAGGAAGTCGGGATCTGAGACCCAGCCTTGGTTTGGGAAAGCCACTTCACATTCCGAGTCTTAAATCTGGCTTCTGTAAAAAAGACACCAACTGATACAAGGGGACGTAATTGAACAGTTTACATCAGTGACCTCTTTTGTAGCAAGGAAGATTAGCAATAACCCAGGTGCCTATTCCTTCTACAGATTCTGAATTCCTTAAGTCTGGGGACTGCCTGTTATTTTTCATTATGTAATCTGGATCCAGTCAGTGGCTGACGCATAACGGGGTTTCTATAAATGTCTGTTGGCTAAAAGACTATCCAATAAACATTTAGAAAAGAATGCCTTCTTCCCGCATAGCCCATGAGCTATTATAGAAATTTAGTATCATTTTCTGTTCCATTTTAATCAATCAAATAAATGACCACCATTGCATAAGATGTCAATACAATTATTTAAATCAAAATCGTTCTTGAACATGACTTCACAGTTAATGCAGAAGAAAGAATTAGCAATAAAGCCATAAGCAACAATGGTTTACTGATTGCAACTATGCCAAGCACTGACTTAATTCAGTGTCCAGGTATAAAATCCCATGGCTTGAAATTCAGTTATTCCTTTGAACTGACACCTCTACTGAACTTTAAACCCATATAGCCTACTGCCGACATGGCATTTCCATCTGGTTATCTAATAGATATTTTTAATTTAACATCTCTAAAACTGAGATTCTAATCTTTTCCTTGAAACCTGCTTCTGTCTTAAGTGACCCCATCTCAATAAATAACAACTCTATTCATTAAGTTGCTCAGGTCAGGAACCTGGGAATTATCCATAACTGCTCTCTTTCGATTAATACGACCCATAGCCAATTCATCAGCCACTCCTTTGGACGCTACTTTGAAAATTACCTACAGCCCCACCATTTTTCTTGTCCTGAATGACTCCCATCAGCTCAAACCTCTATCATATCTCTCCCGGTCTGTAAAAATAGCCCTAACTGTTCTCTCTCCTTTGACCTTTGCTCACCCATGGTTTAAAAATCTGTTTTTCTCTTTCCTCTCTTCCGCTTTCCCATATTTCAAAAAGCTTACCCTTAATCTTCTCCCGCTTCAGTAGGCTTTATGCCATTCTTCATACACACACTCTCAAGACCTCTAATTTCACTCTTTCCCCAGCCTGAGATGTGTCCGTTTTGTCCATTCAGAATTCCTAGTGCCTAAAAAAATATCCAATATATTAAAGGAACTCAACTCATATGTGTTGAGTCAATGGAGTAGGTACTGTGTTGACTCGTTTTGAAAAATATCATTTATGACCATTCTTAATTCATTCAACAAAGCATTTGGAAGCTGCTATGTGTCAGACATTGGGAATAAATTGTGCATATGATGGCAAAGACCTCACACTCTGATCCTCTGTATTTCCCAGAGCACTAGGCATTATGCACCATAAATGAACCAATAAATTATTAAATAACTGAACAGCCTGTATAATATTGAGATAGGGAATGGGGGGGGGTCCCTCTGATAATGCATTCAATAATTAAGCAGAAAACTGAATCATGGGAAATAAGTAGTCATGTAAAGAACTGCCATCAGTCCCTCATGCAGAAGGAACAGTGTGCACAAAGCCCTGAGGCAGGAAATAATTTCGTAATACTCTTTTTTTTTTTTTTTTTTTAGATAGAGAGAGAAGGAGGGAGGGGGATAATGGGAGGGAGAGAGAATCTTTTTTTTTTTTAAAGATTTATTTATTTATTTATTAGAGAGAGAGAGACTGAGAATGAGAGGGGAGAAGGTCAGAGGGAGAAGCAGACTCCCCGCAGAGCTGGGAGTCCAATATGGGACTCGATCCCGGGACTCCGGGATCATGACCTGAGCCGAAGGCAGTCGCGTAACCAACTGAGCCACCCAGGCGCCCCAGGAGAGAGAATATTAAGCAGACTCAGTACCCATCACAAGCCTGATGCAGGGCTCCATCTCAAAACCCTGAAATCATGACCTGAGTCAGATGCTCTACTGACTGAGCTACCTAAGCACCCCCGTTTTGTCATATTCTTAAGAACAATGGAAGATGGATATGACTGACTAGTGAATGAAGGAGAGAATTGTGGGAGATGGTGTTAAAAAAAATGAGGTGGGGTGAAATTGTATCCACCAGTGTTTGGATTTTATTCTACATCAGGTGAGAAAGCATCTACACAGGGCGTGGTGTAACTGGAATACCTTTTTTTTTTTTAAACTGTCCTTCTTGCTACTGTGCAAGAGGGTAGACTGGAAACAGACAAGGATGGAACCAGTTAGGGGCTATTGCAAGTATGGAGGAAAGACAGTGTATTGGTTTCTGACAGCTGCTATAACAAAGTATCACGAACTCCGTGGTTTAAACAATACTGTATTGTCTTATGGTTTGGGGGACTAGAAGTCTGAGATCAAAGTGTCTGTAAGATTGGTCTCCTCTGTGAGAGAGAATTTGTCCCTGTGTCTTCCCTAGTTTCTGGTAGTCACCAGTACCTGTAGCACCCCTTGGTTTGTAGATGTATCCCCTGTTTTCTACCTCCTATATACTGTCTGTCTCCATTTGTTCTCTCTTTATAAATACACAGTCCAATTGGATCAGGGCCCACCCTAATGAACTCATTTTAGCTTAATCACCTCTGAAAGACTCTATCTACAAATAAGGTAGTTTCAAGGTACTGGGGGTTAGGACTTCAACATATGAATTTTGGGGGACCCAACTTAACCCAGAATGCAAGAGATGGCAGAGTGGATGTGTAAAGATGGGGAGATACCAGTGCATTGATGTGACAAGTCAGGTATAAGGTGGAGTGAACCTAAATCTGATATTTAATACCTGGTCTGCAAACTACATGGTTTACCATCAAGGGAAAGACTATGGTAGAAGCAGGTGCTCTTTTTTGAGGAAGTGTGGTTTGAAATGCCTTTGACTTGTCTAAGTAGAGATGTCATGCAGATAGTTGGACACATGAGTATAGAGATGAGAGAAGCAGTGAGTGGAGATCTCAACTTGTATTCAGCAAATAGAGACTTTGAGCATGTGAAGCCTCAGAATTTTGAGATTACATGGGGAAGGAAGATTGAGAGGGAAAGAGGCCAAGTCCATGCCTGGAGGCACTACAGACTCTAAGAGGTAGGAGATGAAAGGATCCTGCATAGGAGAGCCGTAAGGAATCACTGGTGGTATGGGAAGAAAACCAATTCTCTTGCTCATATTACAGGAGCAAAGAGAAGAGAGAATTCCCAAAAGGATGGAGTAGTATGCTACATTGGCTACCACTGAGAGGAAAAAAAGATAAGGAAAGGGTCCATCAAGCAGGGCAATGTGCAGGTTGTGGGGTGACCCTGACAAAAGTGTGTTCAGTCTAGTGACGGGACGGAGGTGGCCTGGAGGACACCGGATGGGGGATGAGAAAATGAAGCTCCTCAACTTGTGTACGTGGAGGAAAGCAATAGTGACATAGTCATTGGAAGGGAAAAACTAAGATCAGTCATGGGTCTTTTTTTAAGGACCTTATACTCTGATGGAATAATCCACTCTAGAAGGAATTCAAGTGTGCTAGAGAAAAGGTGTCCCTAAAGCAATTATGATCACCCTCTAATACAAAGGAGAACGCAAGGCTCTACGACATTAAGAAAATCCTTGCAGGTCACACAATCAGCTAGCGACAGAAGCAGATTTCAAACCAGGACCTGCCTGGCTCCAAAGCCACTATTGTTTCCTTAACAATAGTCCCTCTTGAGTGAGGTAAAGCCCATCTAATGTCATGTTATTACTTTATTTTCTGCAGAAAAAGATGTCACCCTATTCTTAGAGATTTCCTTTTGAGTTTTGGAAATGTCTGAATTCAGGATGCATACTTAACCATTTACATCAATGTGGTTGGAACTGGAGGGTATAATGCTGAGCGAAATAAGACAATCAGAGAAAGACAATTATTGTATGGTTTCACTCATAGATGGAATATAAGAAAAAGCACAGAGGGTCATAGGGGAAGGGAGATAAAACAGAATGGGAAGTCATCACAGAGGGAGAAAAACCATTAAGACTCTTAACTCTAGGAAACAAACTGAGGGTTGCTAGAGGGGAGGTGGGTGGGAGAATGGGGGTAATTAGGTGATGGACATTGGGAGGGTGCATGATGTAATGAGCACTGGGTGTCATATACAGTTGATGAATTATTGAACTCTACATCTGAAACTAATGGTGTACTATATGTTGGCTAATGGAATTAAAATAAAAAATTTGAACCACTTTAAGCAATTATAGTGTTATAGATGTTTGCATTGAATGTTGCAAGTAAAAATAAATAATTACAAAGTTTGGCCTCTTTAGGAAGTAAATGTTAGAATGTGGACTGAGCTTTCACAGAAAGAATTAGAGCTTTCAAATGAAATATGAACTCAGATCTCATCTGGAAAGAGCAGGTTGGGACCTCTTTCTATGAAGAGGAAAAAAAAAAAAGCTCTTAGCCAAAAGAAATGCTTTACAAAAGAGAAATTAAACACAATTAATGGTCACAGATTAAGAATCAGAGTTTAAAAGGAAAACTAATGTTTGCATTTTTTCCCTCTAAATAACACCCAACAATAATATGGCTTTTAGGAACCTCAGAGGCATAAGAAATACAAAAATAATAGCTTTTTTCTAGTTATAAATAAAAATGAATGCTTGGATGACAATTGCTGATAACATTTAATTAGGGACAAATAAAATTAATTTGTACTCACATTCAAGAGTATGTGCTACTTTAACCTTTGTTTAAACTTGGATATAATCTTTCTTGAAAAGAAAAAACACAAGTTAATTAATATGAACTGTTTCTCCAATAAAGTTTAACATTTCGATTTAAGGGAACTAATAAGCACAGTTGTCTTTCTAGTCCAGATTTTCTCATTTTTCTTCTTTTGTAGTATGCTTCCAAATCTTCCCTAAGCTTTTGAAAACAGGAACTACATTTCTCTGGAGGCCGCTAAACAAAATTTTAGACCACAGTCTAACCTTGACTTTGTTAAATCATTTTAACAACAAAAGTTTTACAAGAAGTCAATGTAAGTATTTCTATATTCTCATAAACAAATTCTTCCACATAATTACCAATTGTAGGTCAATTTTAAAAGTTCCCTCTAATCCAAAGGGAATTAAATCTTCTCTTTAGAAATCTTGGTGTTCATTTTCTGGCTCTATTAGTCCTGAATATTTCAGTAAATGCTGAACTTCAGTGTAATGTTTGCAAATAGAAGAAAAATCGCCCCAACTCTATCTCCCTTGCCAGAATAGTTTGAGAATTTAATCAGATAATAGATAAATGAGCACTTTTGATACATTACGATCAGTATCATATCCCTGTGCTTGTCCATAAAACTGTCCATCAAAAGCCATCAAAATTGGTCTGTATTGACTGCATAGTGATTGTATTTTATGGGCTTTTCTCTTATGAAAGTGTTTACGTCAGGAAAGTCATCTTGGACTGGACAATGACTATAGAGCACTCCAGCTGTTCCAGTCACTAGGAAGATGGCCTTATTATGAAAATGATAATTTAGGGATGAATATATTTAAAATACTGAAGTAAATGAGAGTTATTCTTAGAAAGCTTTTTTCAGTAACGCCATTGAAAGTCCTTGGTTTTAGAAACCAGGGCAATAGAAAGCACAAGCATAGGAAGGCACTTCCTTGATTCAGTACAAAATGGTACCTTGAAATGGTACAAAAATGATTTGTAGCTATCATCAGTCTCAAGAGGACAGAAGTTGATGCTCACTTCTTTCTTGGGGACAAGAGATGAGAGACCACCTCAATGAGCCAAGTTTAAATATTCCCTGCTTGATCACGGAGCTGTTGGCCCTTTACAGTGAAAAGCCTTTGGTTTTCCATAATTCCAGTGTCAGCAAAGGCCACCCTATTCTTCTGTTGTGGAAGCCCCAGATTTTGTGAGACTTCTGTCTTCGTTCATTCAGGATACTATATAACAAAAATACAGGAGACTGGGTAGCTTATAAACAACAGAAATTTATTTCTTACCCTTTTGGAGGCTGAAAATCTGAGGTCAGGATGCCGGCATGGTCAGATGAGGGCCCTCTTCTGGCTTTCAGATGTCTCATTGTAGGCTGAAAATCTGAGGTCAGGATGCCGGCATGGTCACATGAGGGCCCTCTTCTGGCTTTCAGATGTCTCATTGTATCCTCACATGGCAGAAGGGATTAGGGAACTCTTCACGATGTTTTTGAAAAGAGCATTATCCCATTCAGGACAGCTCTACCCTCCTGAGCAAAGCATGCCCCGAAGACCCTACCTCTTAATACCATCACACTGGGGGTTAAAAGGTCAACATGTACATTCCAGAGGGACACATTCAAATCACAGCAACTTCCAATGTTTGCCCCAATTATTCTAAATGTTTGCCCCAATCATTCACTCTTACAGTTCCATATGTGTTCTTGTTTTTGTTCTGTAGGACTTTTGCTTTCCTTTTGTGAATCACCATTCATAATTCTTCTTTTTTATCTGCCTTGAAATTTATAAGTTAGGGAAATCATCCCCTTTGCTTCGAATTGAAGAAACGAAAATCATACTCAGCATTTGTGACATAGCATTCTTTAGTGAGCTGGACCTGTAGAGGCTTTTCTACTTACTATGAAACATTCCTCATTGTATAGCTTTCTCCACCACACCACCATGTGGCTAAACCCCAACTGCCCTTCTAAGACTGTTCCATTTAGATTCCCTGACTATTTTTTAGAAATATCTTGCTGTATGTCAACCATCCAACGACTCACTCACACGCTTTGTGAGCCAAATATCCTCAGTTCTGTGTCTTGACTTTTTTGTGTTTTAATTTCAGTTTATTGAAGAAAGCTTAACACGAGATCTTTCCTCTCAACAAGTTTCCAAGTGTAGGATACAATATAGGTACCAGGTTGTATAACAGACCTCCAGATCTCGTCTCACTGAAACGCCATGCCCGTTGATTAGTAATCCCCAACTTCCCTTCCCTTAGCCTCCAGGAAACCCATTCTACTCTTTGATTCCATGCATTTGACTATGGTAGATACTTCATATGAGTGTAATTGTAGATTATTTGTCTTTATGCAATCAGCTGTTCCGGGTAACAGGATGTCCTCAAGGTTCACCCACACTGTTGCGTGCTGCACCTCACCTTGGAGGCACAGCAGGACTGGTTGAGGCCATGACAGAACAAATTTGTCTCCCTCCCTCTCTAGGTACTGTAACTGGAGATTTATTTTCCTTCTTATATAAACTATCACAAATGTATTTCCCATCTCAGAAGGAAAATGTGACTCATTAATTTATAATCAACTTTTCTTTGAATTTTATTTTAGATTTACAGAAAAAAAATTTGAAAATTGTAGAGTTCCCATATATTCCACACCTGATTTCCCCTATGATTAACATCTTACACTAGTACATTTGTCAAAAGCAATGAACCTGTATCATTATATTATTAGCTAAAATTCATGCTTTCTTAGTTTTTACCAAATGTGCTTTTTCTATTCCAGGATCCCATCTATGGTACCATATTATTCCAATTAGTTTAGTTTTTAACTAAACAAAGAAAAAATTCTGATATACAATTTCTTAGAAACTACAAAGTAGTCTCAAAAAAAAAAGAAAAAAGAAAAAATCCCACAAATTTCCAGAAAACCAAACTTTCAAAGGATTTTAAAGGGATTATAAATCTGAGAGTGGCTTTCCATATCATTCTATCTAGTTATCTATTTTACTAGTGATGACACGAGGGTCCAGAAATCAGGTTCCACTGCATGTTGATGATGGAGTTGGGACTGGAACATTTGATGGATGTTTTTGAGCACTCACCATTTATTTTGGTAAATTTCTGACCTCATGAGTCTAGCCATACCAAAGGTAGAAGATAGGAAATTTCCACCTGAACCTCTTGCAGCTACAATTGGAGCATTTGACTGTTTTTCGGTTGGACTTGGTTTTGGAAATAACCCACATGAGGAGGTGACATCTGAACACAGAATCAGCTGCTCCTTCAGGCAGGATGATGTTAAGACTTCTGGCATCCACTCCACACAGGTGCCTGGGTGAGAGTCAAGTTTTCCCTCGTGGTGTGATTATACACTGTGCCATGATTGTACTACAGCCCCAAGGTCCACTCTCTGACCATTCTGAGGGCATTTGGTTGGTATTACTTCATATCCTTTAATATATTTCTTCTCTGTATAACTAATGAAGGGATTCTAGTGTTTGCAAGTAAGAATTCTGACCAATAAAATTGGAATCATCAAGAAACTCTCTCAAGATTAATTTTATTTTTTTCTACAATATAATTCATCTCCCATGATTTGGAACAAAATGGTGGTAGTTTTGAGTATTAATTCCTTCCTTTCATTCCATTTATCCTTAAAGTAAAAACAAAGGAAAAGGGAAAAGGGAAAAATGTGTTGGTACCTATAGTCATTTGTTAAGGCTGCCATAACAAAGTAGCACAAACTGAGTGGCTTAAAAAGAGAAATTTATTACCTCAGAGTTCTGGAATCTAGATGTCCCAGATCAAGGTCTTGGGGAGTTTGATTCCTTTTGAGGGCTGTGAGAAAGAATTTTTTCCAAGATCCTTGACATTTCTAGTGCCTTGTGGGCAATCCTTGGTTTTCCTTGGCTTGTAGAAGGATCACCCTGACCTCCCCACTCATCTTCACATGGTGTTCTCCCTGTTTGCCTGTCTGTGTCCAGATTTGCCCTTTTTATTTATTTATTTATTTATTTATTTATTTATTTAATGTTAAGTTAGCCACTGTATCATTAGTTTTTGATGTAGTGTTCAATGATTCATTAGTTATGTAATAAGACACAAGGCATATTGGACTAGAGCCTACTCTAGCGACCTCATTTTAACCTTATACTGTAACAACCCTCTCTCCAAATAATGTCACTGTCCTAAGTACTGGAGGTTAAACTTTAACATAGGAATTTGGGGGACATATAGCAGCAGTCCTGACTAGATAATCCATTACTGAAAGCTAACTCATGCAGGTCATAAGCACTACTGGGACATTAGGACTCTGAAGGGACTGACAACCAGGTAACCAGGTGGTTGTATAGTTTCTAGCTCAATCAGTCAAGACAAAGAGTGTATTATGACCAGAAATCAGTTGGAGGACAGAGAGGTTGACTGATAGCAGATATTAGGTATGAACCTGTTGGTAGAAATCCAAATATTCAAGCAAGTTTTGACTGGCAATGTCTCAAGGGTGAGTCAGTTGGCTCAAGTCACAATTAGTCAAAATAAGGAAATATGAACAGATAATTGAGAAAAAGTCAATCTCAAACTCAGGTCCCCCACGATTTCTTGTCAAGGAACCAGAGTCGAAATCAGGCGTTGGACAAAGCAGGGGGATCTCTGCATGTGATAATGACATTCATGGGCCTTCAGAATCTTCCCAGAGAGAAACTGATCACATTTCCTTCTTCCTTCCTTGGTCCTCCTGCTCTGCATGGAATCAATTACCAAGCCCTTCAATGTCACCCATGGCCACCTTGTCCCTTAATGTCCCTTAATGTCACATCATGGCCATACTGCACACCCTCATTTACTACTTAAACTGTGACAGTAACCTTATTTTATTCAAATATCTGTATGGTTGCATTTTTGTTTTACCTGTTTTTACATATAAATCTTTGCTTGTTTGAAATTTATTTTGAGTAAAAAGTGAGGAAGTCTTCCTGATTAATTTTCCCTCTAATGTTTTGTCAGTTGTCCCAATACAATTTATTGAATAATCCATATTTCTATACTGATTTCAGTTCTGCCCTCACCATAGATGAACTTTCTTTGCATTTTTGGCTCTGATTTGCATAGATTCTCTTTCATTCTTCATCTTACCACTTTCCATATTGATTCCTGTTTCAATAAGAGAAGATTTATGATATATATTTATGACATTAAAACTATCTTTTATTATTCCCCCATTTTAGAGTTGTCTTTTCTATTGCAGAAAGTTATATCTCCTATTTTATAAGATAAACTTTAGAATAATTACATCAATTTAAAAAAATCATTGGGACTTTGATTGGAAGTGCATTTAATTTATAGATTGAGAATAGCCTAACCTTCATGAGAGTGCCCCTCATCTCAAGCTAGGTAAACTTCTTCATTTGCTCATCCTCTCATGTTCCACTAAGTAGGTTCTTTCGGGTCTCATCAGAGAAAATCCTGTGGGTTTTTATTAAGTTTACTTGTATTTGTTTGATGCTATTGCAATTATGAATGGCATTTTTTGTTTCTATTTTCATTTTGTTTATATTAAAGCAAACTGTTTAGTTTCATATATTGACTTTACATCTGTCAAGATTACTGAACTTATCATATGCACTGGTGACTCAGGAGGTCTTGTTAGGTTTTAAAGAAATGCCATCATATCATCCTCATGATATTATTGTTTTCTCCCTCCATCAAAGGTTGACCTCAAAAGACAGAAATCATAAAAGAGCAGAGAGGGTGACCACATGAATGGATTGCATGGAGCACTGGGTGTTGTACGCAAACAATGAAGCATGAAACACTACATCAGAAACTAATGACGTACTGTATGGTGACTAACACAACACCCGAAAAACAAAACAAAAGTTAAAATCTGAAATTTGAGAAACAATTCAATTAGCTCTATACTAAGAGCTATAACAAACATAACAAAAAAGACGACTATGTCAATGGAGAAATGAGCAAAGAAGATAAATATCTAATTCCCAAAACATGGATCACAAAAAGGATACCTATGAAAAGACTAAATTTAACGCATAAGTAAAGGAAAAATATGGAAATAAAATGAGGGACTTTGCAGCTGATAATGTTGATAATATTAGAAGTATCAACATCAGTGACTGTGGGGGATAAGGGAAAGGGGCACTCTCAAACAATGTTATAGGAAATAAAAACTGGTATAACATATTTGGAGAAGAATTTAACAAGACTCAAAATCTATATTGTATATCTCTTTAACTCAGACTGCCTTTTCAAGACATTTTTCCCTATAATGTACTCAGGAAAATCTAAAGGGTACCAGGGTGGCTAAGTCTGTTGAGCATCCAACTCTTGATTTCGGCTCAAGTCACAATCTCAGGGTCATGAGATCTAGACCCAGGTCAGGCTCCGTCCTGGGTGTGGAGCCTACTTAAGATTCTCTCTCCCTCTCCCTCTGTCTCTCCCCCACAACCCACCTGCACTCTCTCCTTCTCTCTAAAAAATTGTGGAAGTGTATAATAACACGTGCTCTATGCATATTCAATACATTTTTTTATAACAGCAAAAAGTAAATGTCCATCCATAAGGGGTTAGTTAAATGAATGATAGTACATGCATGTAACAGAATACTCTATAACCACTTAAATAATAGTGTAGAGCTATATTTATGCACATATAAAAACATTCAGAACATTTTACATAGCAATAAAGTAGTATGTGTATTATAATCCTATTTCTTTGAAGTTATTTTTATATTTATATACTGTCTTAATTCGTTTGGGCTGTAGACTAGAAAACCATAAACTGACTGGCTTATAAACTACAAATATTATTTTTTTTACAGTTCTGGTGGCTGGAAAATCCAAGATTATGGGGCTGGTAGATTCGGTATCTGGTAAGAGCCTTATACCTAGATGGCCATCTTTTCCTGTAACCTCCCATGGAGGAGGGGCAAGGGCGCTTTTTCAGGCTGCCTTGATAAGGGCACTAACCACACTAATCATGTCTTACTATCATCACCTTGGGGGAGAGGTTTCAACATATCAGTCCGGGAGGTGGGGGACAAAATATTCAGACCATAGCATGCACTCATGTAAATTTCCAAAACTGTCACCTATTTTAAATCAATGTAATGCTTTTTCCCTGGGACATTATTCAAACTCTGTATAGTGTCCCACAGCCCACTTCTTGGCTACCCTGGTCTAATCTGGTTTTTCTTTTCCTCTGCAATCTTAAGTCAGGGCTTAGCCCCTTCGTCATCTTTCCCAGAAACACTGGTTGGTGTCTCTGGATACCCCACATATACTTTTCTCACTCAGTTCCTATACCTGGCCCTTCCTTTGTGTACCCTTCATGTCTCAGTTGGAATATTCATTATCACACCCTGCTTTTCCTGCTCTCTGGAAAGCTCTCCAGTCTGTATCCGTGCACACGGTTTTCTCCCCACACGGCATGTGTTACAGCCTTCAATTGTTTATGTGTTGAGTTGTTTCCCTGTTTATTATCCACCTCTGTCACTATGCTGGAAACACAATGAAACCAAGGACCATAAAATTTCTCATTTATCACTGCCTGACACTGTTAAATGATCAATAAATATTTTTAAATGAATGAATACACATGAAGAAATATGTGTAGATACTCTCTAAAATGTTAACAATGGTTATCTCTAGTTATTGGGATTTGGAAAATTTTAAAATTTATTTCTCATATATTTCTTATGCAATTCTGCATTGACAGTATAATGATTATATTTCTACTTATAAAATCTCCTTTCATTTATTTACTCATATATACATATCCATGTGTGTATATATGAATATATATAGAGAGAGTGTATATATGTGTGTGTGGGTGTGTGTGTCCAGTTTTTGGGTGTGTATCTGATCAATACTCCTCCATAGCTTGATTCACCATCACTAACTGAATACATTTTAAACACTTTAGTGTGATATTCAAGTCCCTTACAAAACTGCTTCAGTGTCCCATTTAAGTCTTATTTTTTCTAGACGAATTCATCCTGACAGTTCACCCTGGGCTTCAACCACAGTGGAAAAAGCATGCCCGTCCTAGATGACACATAGCCCTTGTACCTTTCAGAGTCTGCATATGGTCCATCTTCTTCCAGAACGCTCATCTCTAGGCTCTCTGTTTGTTAAACTCTCAGCTTAGCCATAACAATAGGGTGCCAGCGAACTCTGTAAAAATTTAGTTCTCAGCTATCTGGACAGTTGATTCTACCTCTAGAATGTGAACTCTCCAAGTCCAGGAACCTTGTCTTCTTCAACTTTGACTCTGCAGCCTAGGTGATGTCTGAAACTTGTAGGAATTGTTTTTGAATTAAGTTGCAAGCAAATTTTACAAAGAGAATATTCTGGGTACTATTTTTTTTATAATAATTAGCTCCATCCAGTGAATTTAAATGACAACAATCATTTTATTATCTGTCACGGCTTCTCTGGGTCAGAAATTAGGAAGGACTCAGCTGGGCAATTTTGGCTCAGAGATGCTCGTATGTTTGTAGTCAGACAGCAGGTGGAAGTGGAATGGGGAAACTGAGCAGCTGAATCGCCATCTTTTCCCTCCTCATGCAGTCTCCAGGCCTCTCTGTGTCATTTCCCCATGTGTATAATGGCACAGAGTGGTTATATGCCAGTATACCACTACTTGGTATGTTTGCCAACACTTAGAGTTCCTTACAACATGGCAGCTTCAAAGTAGAATGACTCATCATGGGGCAGCTCTGGGTTCCAAGGGCAATTGTCTCAGCCAACACAGTGCATGCTTCTTTGTTCTCTAAGATCTAGCCCCAGAAGTCACCTCTGCTGCTTCCTCTTGGTCAAGATTAAGAGTGAGCCACAAAAGTCAGCCCAGATTCTGGTAGAGGGGCCATAAATCCCACTTGCCAGTGGAAAGACTGTAAGAAAGCTCGAGAAGATGTTTTCAAGTCACTGCAGAGATTGTTCTAACTGGTGCCAACATCCCCTGCAAAACCTTTTTTTGGGGGGCGTCTGGGGGGCTCAGTGGGTTAAAGCCTCTGCCTTCGGCTCAGGTCATGATCTCAGGGTCCTGGGATCGAGCCCCGCATTGGGCTCTCTGCTCAGCAGGGAGCCTGCTTCCCCCTCTCTCTCTGCCTGCATCTCTGCCTACTTGTGATCTCTCTCTCAAATAAATAAATAAAATCTTAAAAAAAAAAAACAACCCTTTTTTTTATAGCACCAATAAAAGATCAAAGGATCTGGGTGTTTTCATAGGCTGAAATTATTAACACTTAATGCAAAAACTATGTTCTCAGCTTAAAGCGAATGCATTCTTCTTGATTTTCTGGTCTGTTTAGATGGAAACAAACACAAGTTAAAAAAAAACTTAGAAGTGATAAAAAGTGCAGCTTTGATGTTTATAATTTACTACTGATGTAGAAGTTGCCAATTTCTGCTTTCATCAGTAGTTGTGCTCCTTACTTAGACACACAGAAATCAGTTTTGTTGCTTAAAGTCTCTTCTTTGAATCTGGAAGATGCTACTCGGGTAGATGTATTGAGATTTAGCTCCAAACTCACATCATAGATCTTACAAGAGGCAGGAATTTTAGAGGTCTCAGAAGCAAGAGTCTTCACAGGCTCATTTCCCCATCCCTTGTTCTGAAGATAGGGCTCAAACAGCATGTGGGGAGCAAGTCTATTGTGGGAACGTCCACTGTGGGATACGGAAGATCCCGCCCACCTCAAACTAGAGATTTAGCCAACTTTGAAGGTTCAGAATGGCAAAGGGGACTGAAACATCAGAGTAATGATTGGGAACATTAAATTCAACTTTGACTCTGAAGCCTAGGTGATGCCTATTGTAGGAATTGTTTTTGAATTAAGTTACAAGCAAATTTTACAAAGAGAATGTTCTGGGTACTATTTTTTATAATGATTAGCCAGTTATTTGGCTAGTTATTAGCCAAATAATAATAATAGCCAAATAATAATTTTGCTAATGGAGGATTCAAGAGATGAAAACAAATCATATCATTGAAAAATATATGTATAGATTTATGGATTTACTTTTTAGAGGGCTATCTCATATGGAAGTGGAATTCAACAACCAAAGATTTTCTGACCTCTTATTTGTGTGAGATCCTCTACCTGACTCAGGTTGGCTATGAAAAGCACATAGTCTGGCTGATTGGAGAGCTACTGCCTTTTCTGGGAGTGGGGTGGAGAATTAGGAAGGGGAGTTCAGCTGAGCCCTTAGGAGAGCTGAGTCTACCAGAAGGGCTGGTGAGGGCTATGGGACATGTGCAGCCCATGCCCCACACATGAATAAATGTATGCAAGCTGACTTTGCACTGAGAAGGACCATGGGAGATAGGGCTGCACAAAGGCAGAGAGCTCGTCTATGCAAATCAAGCTACGCTGTCTGGAATTGAAATAATCTCAACACCTTCAGTCCTACCATTCAGTTGCTGTCCCATTAAGTACTAAAGGAAGTATTTCATGTCATTTTATTTTCTTCGAGTAAGGCAATTTACTAAACTTATATAACCGAGCAAGATATGTTTTTTTCACCTTTACAAAGCCCCCAAAATGTCAATAAATCAAAAATTGATAAAAAAAAAAAGCATTTATTCTGTCTGGAGTCTGGTTCATGTGGGGGAATTAGAGTAAAAATCATTACTGTGATTGGCAGACCTACTGTTTGCCACGCATTACGCTCAACAGTATCACTTAATGAATCTTCAGAAATGTTTGTAGTATGCGTTCTTTTTCTAATGTTATGTTGAAAAAACTGATCTTGAGAAATTAGTCCATTTCTCTGAGGCTCCACATTATGAATTATGCATCTGGGATTTAAATACAGGCCTGTTTTGACTTCCATGTGCTTGTTTTTTTTCCATTATAACACACCATTTGTAGTTATTGGTACCTGACAGAAAAACTTGGTTTAATTCATATGTGTAGAAAGACATAAGTAAATAAATGTTTACTTTCTTCTAATCTTTTTTTTTATTTAAACAATGGCATTGTGGTATGGAAAGAACACCCAGGTTTGAGTTCTGTCTTCACTATTCACTGTCACCACGTCCTTGGGTAAGTCACCCATTTTTTTTCTTTTTGAGCCTATTTCTTTATCTTAATTATAGAAGTTAATAACTTCCTTTCTGATCATGCCTTGAGAATATTATGAGATTAAGATAAAATACTATATAGGAAAGCATGTGGAAAACCGATGACTCCATATATCTCGCGACTGAAATATTGCTCTTGTTAGTCATTTAAGCACCTGTGGAATCTATTTCTTACCAATGGACCCTTTGGGGGGCTTGGTTTTCAAGAGATGCACTGTTCATTATAGATGGAAAGGTGTGGGGAGAGATACTGTTTGTCACCATCCCCGCAAACTTGACCCATTACAAGTTCTGGTCTTTCCTTTGGGCCTTTTGCAATCTTGAGATTCTTTGAGGCCCCTATGCACTAGGCGACCTGTAGTGACTCGCCGTGGATCCAGGCCTCCATTCTTAGATTTAAATGCGCTGGACTCGCCAAAGACAGAGATCACATGGCCATTGTTAGCCCTTGTGACTGGAAAAGTATATTCATTCATCATTCGTACATTTTTTTCATTGATATGGTTAACATTTACGGAGTGCTTGGGAACTGGGTATATAGATGAAAGAAAAAAAATTCAAGAATGAAGGTAAATGAGGTCCCATCCCCAGCTGGGATACAGTCTCTAGCATACTACAGGAGACAGATAGAGATAGAGATAGAGACTAGAGGAGACAGTGAACAAAAACATGTCTAAAAACCATCATGACGCTGATAGATATTCTTGGAACACTACA
>CM052800.1:6068774-6082072 GCA_028533885.1 Nasua narica | reverse complement strand
AAATAAATAAATAAATAAAACCCACTTTCTTCTTTCCTTTCTACTCCTTATATTCTTTTTATGTCTGAGTTGAAAATGGTTTATCACGGATGTTATATTTAATTTTGGACTTTTTCCTCCTTGTGGAATTTTGAGGAGGCAAAGTTGACATTCTGCTTTTAGTTCAACCTCACTAGAAGTGACGAATTCCAACAGAGGACTTTAATTGGAAGACTCAGGACCTACATTGAATTCAGCATATAAATATCAGCTAAAAATTCAGTATATAAATAGTTATATGTCTCAAAGTTATTTGTTTAATGTGGTATAGACTGGTGAACCAAGGGTGGGCAGTGAGACTGGTCCATAAAAGGGCAAGAAATAAAGCAATGTATTGTATATACAGAACTTATATTAATACTAATAATAAAACCAACTGAAGGTCCGTATGCTTCTTTGTCTCACCAGATGCTAGTAACTCTACAAGTTTGGTGATGAAATACTCCTCCTTGAAAAAAAATCTTCCGTTGGTCTCAGTTCTAAACAAATGTTGTGTTTACTGCTGGTTTTTAGCAATGCATACGTAACTTTCAAAGTAGGATATTTTTATTGGTGATGCCTCAATAAATTTAAAATAAATTTACATGGGGGTTAGTATGGAGAAGTCCCATTAGCACAGTGAGCCACGCCAAACATAAACTCAACTAGATGTATTCGTTTAGAGAATAAGTTCTTAATGTTTCAAAATTTTTTGTTTTGTTTTGTTTTGAAATGTTTTAAGCTTGTGTTGGGTCAGGTTTGTTCCTCTAATTCCTGTGGCTTAATACATATTCTTGTATTTAAACAGTAGATTTGAAATAGTCAATTACAGTTGTATAAGACTTTTCTGAGTTATCTTGTCATATGGGTGTCAAGTTTTAGATGAAGTTAATCAGAGCAGAAAACAATCACAGATTATGGACATTTACCTAGAAAAAAGAGTGAAATTTCAAAGAAGAATGCCAAGAGAAATGACAAGATGCTAGTCTTATATTACCAAAAGAAATCTAAACAGTGTTTGAGTGTCTACATCATTTTCACCAAGACCTGACACTCTTACTAAGCAGTGGATGAAATGATCTCAATGTCTTCTCACGTTCAGTCATTTCTCTGATTTTTGCAGAAGAACATTTTTGAAAGTCTTTACTAAGTATACCAAAATTTATAATAAACTGTCAGGTGGCATTATTTCAGAGGAAATTGTTGACTATGGAAACATTCAAAAGTTGTTAGAATCAATCAAAATAGACACAGACAGTATTACAATTTCTAGAATTTATTATTTATGAATTTCTGCCAAAGTTAACCTTATCTTTAAGGCTTTTTTTGTATATGTCTATTATTGTATGTGCAAGAAGTTTTTCAAATTTAAGATTAATAGAAAATGTAGTATTGGCTGGATGCCTGGATGGCTCAGTTGGTTAAGCATCTGCCTTCAGCTCAGGTCATGATCCCAGAGTCTCTGGGATCGAGCCCCACGTCAGGATCCTGCTCAGGCGGGGAGCAAGGGAGTCTCCTTCTCCCTCTGCCCCTCACCCCACTCGTGCTCTCTCTCACATTCTCTCTGTCTCAAATAAATAAATAAAAACTTAAAAAAAAAGAAAATGTAATATCAGGTATGAGCAAAAAATCAACAAATTTCGCTGACCTGGGTACTGAACGTAAATATGCAAAGATCGGTTTCAATGGAGTAATTGGCAAATACACACACACACACACACACACACACACACACACATACTAGGTGGGTCAGTGGTGTGAGTGCTAGTGCATCAAGTTTGTAAAAAATCAGAGTTGTGATATAATCAAATCTTGATTAATCTGTGTAATTAACTAAAATTTTTGTTAATATTTGTAGACTCAGAACATAATGTTCTTTCTAATCTTATGTAACTAAAATGCGCTCTTTTAATGTCTGTGCAAACTGTCAAATGATTTCTGTATGTAATCACCTATAAGTGTCGATTAATCACTTTACAACACTAACTTAGTAGCTTTCACAATCACCCTGTACGGGATGCCACTATGTACCTCTCAGAGGCCCTCTTTCCCCAGCCTGTCTTCTGGGCACCACCGGCAAGCACCTGTGGGGGTGATGGAGCCCATGCAGTCCCCAGGTCGCCCTCAGTCACCGTGTCATTGCCTTTAGGTTTGCACATTTGGCATCTTGTCTAGAAAGTCCTTCTCTGCCCAAGGAGCTTGAAGATGTGCTCTTATGATGAAAGTTTTATAGTTTTGTCTTTCATCCTTAGGTCTCTAATCCACCTGGAATTGATTCTGGTATGTAAGTGATTCAGGAGTTCACTTTATTCCTCACTCCCACAACCACCCATTGATAGCCCAGACTCCTACCACCATTTTTTGAAAAGTGTCTCCTTTCCCCACAGATTTGCAACATGAGATTTCCATAAATCAGGTGCCATATTTGTTTGGGCTGTTTGTGGACATTCTATTCTGATCATTGTCGACTTGCCTATGCCTAGTAGCATTGTGATTTAATTACTCTGACTTGACAGTAATTCATGATTTCTGCAAAGAGAAGGCCATGCAACTCCTTTTCCTTTTTCTTCTTGACTATTATTGACCTTAGCATTTCCAATTATGTCTTAGGTTTTGGCTCGTCAAGTTTCATGCAATACCCTATTGACATTTTCATTGGAATCGCATTACATCAGTAGCTCAATTTGGGGAGATGTTCAACATCTTTATAATACTGAGTTTCCCTTTCACTGCATTGGGTCTTTAATATCTCCCAAAAGATTTTTGTAATTTTCATCATAATGGGTTTGCATAAAGTTCATTGGACTTTTTCCTAGGTGTTTTATATTGTGTGTGTGTGTGTGTGTGTGTGTGTGTGTGTATTTGACTATTAAATCTTCAAACTCGGTATGTGGAATTCAATTTACTTTAGCATATTGATTTTGTATTCAGAAAGTTGCTAATTCTCTTACCAATTCTAAAAACGTATCTTTTGATTTTTTGAGCTTTCTACATAAAGAATCATATCACCTGTGTTAATAATAAGAGTTTTGTTTGTTCCTTTCCAATCTTTATAAATTTCGTTTCACCATCTCTCCTTCCATGCAGCCTAGTACCACTGGCATAATATTTAATTATAATTGATGATCATGCATCATGGCTTAAACACCCAGTGGCTTCTAAGACATATATCCTAGATAGCTATCTTAAGGTGCATTAAGGGAATACCGAAGTTCATTTTTTATTTTTAATATTATTCATATATATTATATTCCCTTTTGTATGTTTTCTATGTTGACTGTCTCTCTCTCTTTATATATATAAAGATCTTATTTATTTATTTATTTGAGAGAGTGAGGGAGAAGAAGTGCACATTCTTGAGAAAGAGAGAGAGAGAGAGAGCTCACCAGTGTTGGGAGAGGCAGAGAGAGAGGGAAAAGTAGACTCCAACTGAGCAAGGAGTCTGATGCAGGCTCGATCCCAAGACTCTGGGAACATGACCTGAACTGAAGGCAGATGCTTAACGAACAGAGCCACACAGGTGCCCTTATGCTTAAAAATAAAATTTTAAACAGAAGCTTGAGTAGAAACTAGCCAATTTAGGGAGAGAGAATTAATTTGAGGGTGCCAAATCAGAGAAAAAGAGAGCAGAGTTTAGAGAAAGCAAGCATGCAAGCTATTTGAGAAACACTGGCTAGAGACAGAGAAGGGGAGGAGGGTCCTTCCAAATGAAGGCACTCAAGTGGGCAGGGCCAGGGACTGGCCAGTTAATGACATAGTGAACAGAAATGCAAGTGGGGAGTTTTAGAGTCACATGGATTGTGAGGGCTGGAATGTTGGAGATGATAGCTGGACTCTGATTCTTGCTGGCATTATCCCCTGTCCCATCTCCCTCTTGCATGATACCACATTACTGGACATCCCCAAAGGGACCAGGTCGTTTCAAACCTCCAGGTTTTGAGTGGGCCCTTTCTTCTGTCTGGAGTGCCCTTTGCTGAGCCCTTACTGATTTTTTGTAGCTCAGTGTAGATGGACCCACCCCTGGGAAACTCTCCCTATATCTCTTCCACTTTCCCAAAGGAAGATCAAATCCTTCCTCACATTGCTTCCATTGTGTCTTGTATGTATATCTTTGGCCATATTTGTTCTTGTTTTTTTGTTCAATGACCCTCTCTCCTTAAAGACTGTGAGTTCCTCAGTAACTTAGCACAGCACTGTGTACACAGTCATGAGATCCAACTTTTATTGAATTTTTGCTATGTGCCCCGAAATATATACACTAAGCTCTTTTCAAGAATTACTAAATAAGAGGTATTCGAAAATCTCTTTTCAGATTGAGGCCGGGAGTAGTTTTCCCAAACCCACAGGACTAGTTAGAAGCAAAGCCAAGTCACCTGATTTCATCAACCCTGCCCTCCTCCAAACACAGGCACCCTATGTAGTTTGATCCATGTGGACTCTTGGCCCTGCTGCTCTGAACCCCTTTCTTAGCATCCATGAGTTTCCAGACATTTGGGCCAATACTTTCAGAAAGTATAACAAGACTCCTTCAGCCAATATAACCAGCAATTCTCAAAATAACTACAGAGAAAAGGCTTTGCCATCCCAGGGGGGGCAAAAATTGCCTGTAAGCCAGTATTCCTATTACTAGCCAAGAAGTAAAATGATTCAGGAGGGATTTCCTGTAAGCTCATGTACTCTCTGACCGCTTTCTTCTCATCTCGTCCTCTGAGTCTGTTTGCCAAACTGATAGAGGGGGGGAGCCCCTCCACTATTGTTCTTCTACTATGTGTGTGTGTGTGTATGTACCTGTGCACATATGTGTGTGCCTGTGAGCATATGAACACGTGTGTGTTATTCTCAAGTGTGCATATGTATGTGTGCTTTCTCTTTGCTGGGTTAGACAGGAGCAAAACCTATTTTCCAAAAGGGAAAAACAAATTCATTTCCTTCCTTTCCTCCAAGGACCACTGGAATTCAAAGCAGAAGTGACTTAGCCGCTTGGATCCTGGAAATAGTGAATCCTGTAGTCAGATTTTAGGAAAGAACATGTCTGATGGATGTTCTCTCAACAGCACGGCACATTTGAAGTTGGAATAATTTCAGAATACCCAGGATGCTCAATAAAGGGAAGAGCATTGCATTTGGGTTTGGAAGCACTGGTCACTGCTAGTAAGGTTGGGTTTGTTTGTTTATTTGTTTGCTTTCATAAATACTATGTGCCAAGTAAAGGGCTAAGCATGTGATGAGCATTTCCTCAGTTCTTCTGAAACTCAGTGTCTCATTCTGGGAAACAGAAACTTCACTATATTGTCATGAGTTAGAAGGAAAAGGGAATTGACCTTTCTAGACTCCTATAGTGTTAGCCATTGTGCTATGATGATGATGACCATGATGACGACGATGATGATGATGATGATTTCACTTGTGGAGAACTTAACTGAGTGTCAAGTGTAATGCCAAGTGCTTGGCATGCAATATTTAACCTTAGAGCACCTTCTGGGGCAGATGTTCTTATTTGCCACTTTTTTATACATAAGGACAGTGGGCGTAGAGAGAATAAGTGAAGAACTTACCCAGGGACAAAAATAACTGAGATGGAGTTCAAGACAAGTACTAGGGTTCCTAGAGAAACGGTTGGTACCTACTGAGTGCTTATAAGAAAACCGTGGCCCAGGTGCTGTAATCCCCCCATTGTGGGCAAGAGAGGAGGGAATGACGCGAAACTCCATCCTGTCTACTGTTGGTCAGTCACACCCATGTTCTCGCTTCCTGACAACACGTTTCCTCCTGCCTAATTAGAATTCATTGCCGGAAATGACTTCAACCATCTAAAGTCACCCTGGGCTTTCCTTTTCAGCTTTTATGCCCCTCTGTACACTTTAGAACGGCCCCGTTCCATTCACTCACTCAGTAGAAGACTTTTGAGAACTAGCTTTGGACCAGGCATGGTGCCAGTCCCTATGATCAGAAATTACCAAATCAGATGAAGAGTCTGCCCTGACAGACATTACAGTGCAGTAACACCCTGGGTGTCGATATTAGAGCGATCATGTGCCTTCACTCAGCTTGACTCCTTTCTGTCACGTTCTGGAAACAGCTCCTGTGTAGACGGTGGCTAACCAGTCACCTCTGGGCTTCACCCTGAATGCCCAGCCAGGCAAACCCACTCTCAGCCTTTCCAGCTGACTTTAGCCACACAACCGTGCTTGGCCCTGAGCTGACTGTCTTTTTGTTTGTTTTTCTTAACTTTTTAAATGATAGACTTCTTACACATATACAAAAGCAAAGAGAAAAATACAACTAATCGATATGTACCCACCCATCACCCAACTATTTCAATTATCAACTCTGTCAATCTTGTTTCATTTCTCTGCCCCCATACGTCTCCCTTGAGTCCTTTAAATCAAATTTCAGATATAATGTCTTTTTAATCTATAAATAATTTGGTATGCATATCTACAAGATAAAGGTTTTTTAAAAAAAAACATTACTGCCATGCTATTATTATCTCTCAGAAAATAAACACATCATCCTGATAGCGGATGTCCCATTCTCTGTTTTCCTGATTGATTCAAAAATGCCCTTTCACAGTTTGTGTTTGAATTAAGATCCAAACAGTCCTCACATTGTATCTGGTTGATATATTCCCCTAAACTACTTTTTTATAATTAAATTTCTTATTTTGAGACAATCATTGGAAGTTGTGAGATTATCCAGGAGAGTTCCTGGGGACCCTCCACTGAGTTACCCGCAATGGTTGCATCTAGAAGAATTAGAGAACAGTTTCAAGTTTCACATCAGGATCTTGACAGAGGATATTGTCACTGAATTGACTTTTTTTAAAATGTCAGTATTTCAAAAAAAAAGACTCACCAAACAATAAAAGTTAACTAAGAAAAGCTATTTTCTTTCTTGTTGAATTCACTCAATCTCATCTATCTTTACTTCCTTTGTAGGAAGAAAAACACTCTCTCAAGGATGCTTTGATAGGAATGCCCTAATGGATGCTTATTTCATTATGGTCACATCCCCCATTTTCCAAAGGGGTCAGCCCTCACCTCGAAGAAACAAACAGGCCAGAATGAGTGTGGGCAGACTGGTCTGGTTTCCTTGAGATCCTATTCGTTTTCCAGCAAATCACTGCCAGGACCCTTGCACTCAGAGGGGTGTCTGTGTAACTTTAGAGGACACTGTTTATCATGCCCCATAATAAACAAATCTTTGGGGATCACCCTTAAGGTGAGTCAGGCTGTGAATCACTATCTTCGCTGCCACTCTCCTGGTGGGGCAAAGGCCTCTCCAGACCCAGGATAGCAGGTGTCACACATTCATACAACTCGCCTATGTACCAGGAACTGTGATAGAAACTGCACATGCATCCCGCTTTATATCCAGACAATTAGACTTATGAAACAAGATAGATCTCTGCATTTTACCAGAAGGAAACAGTGTTCTCAAAGTCTCTCAGCTGATGAGTGCGAGTCAGGTCAAAGTAGAACCCAGAGTGCACACTCTTTTGTCCTTGGAGCAGTCTCTTAGAGTAGCGGTTGTGTTCTGCACTGTGAAGGTCATGGGAACGTATCATGGAAACTTCCAAAGGAACTCAGATTTGGGGCCTTAAGAGTATATTAAAAGATGGCACAAACATGCTGTAAGTACCAAAAACCTCTTCATCATCACACTCCTTATTCATGGATAGCACTTACTAGTAGTGAAAAAAAAAATTGTTTACTTCGTTATTCGATTTTTAATGAGTTAATGCATATTTGCTTCTTTGATTTTAGTTTTATCTTCCCCTCCAGAATGAAGGAGGGAGCATGTCTGTTTGGTTCTCCATAGAGCTAGTATCTGGAACATAATAGGCACTAAATATATATGGATTGCACGGACAGATGAATACTTTGGGAGAATAAACAAGATAAAATGAAAGGTCTGTGCCTGGGGTTTAGCTGGTGCTTCAAAAAATGGGGTCCCTTTTATGACATGAGGAAGGGACCATGTTTGCCTGCATTAAGGGCTGCATAAAACTTGGCCCCAGGCTCCCTTTCCAGCCTCAACTCCTCCTGCTGCCCTACGAATGTTCTTTCCTCCACTCCCACTGGTCTTCTTCACCTTTCTGCACCTGCTGACACCAGCCCCCACACCAGAATGCTCTCCTCCCACTACCCTTCTCCCATCTTGGCTATTCTCTCTCCCCATCTCCCGTGAGAATCCTTTGGTCTTCTGAGATGCCATGGAGGTTCCTAATGAGAAACCATAGCTGAGAGCCACTCAGGTACATGGTGTCTGTGCAGCTCAGGGAGCATCCGGCTGGAGGGATTTGAGATATAGGCAGCTATTGTTAAGGGCAATTTGCAATTCTGATCTCAAGGCCGGGATTACCTCCCACATCTTCCTCCCTGTCAGTCCTGCTGGAGACCTCCCTGCTCTGAAATCCTGTGTCCTCTCAATTTCTCCATACTTCACTTGACACTGGTTATATTTCACAAGTTATTTTTCATGTCAGCTCTTTGCTTATTTATTCAGATCCGCAGAAAGCAGGGCATTTGCAAAAATCCAAAGCTTCATAGACAGTTGAGAGCTTCTTTTGACATGCTCGCTCAGATTGGCTCCAAGTCCAAGGCTTCTTCTTGCTGGTTGACAGGGAAAGTTGTCCAGTAATGACATGACCCCAAGTTCTCCTCCCACTAACACCCTACACAGCTTCGCTAAAAAGCAGGAGCACGTGGGAGGGAAATAATAAAGTGAGCGCAACTAACAGAATTTCCCTCCTTCCCAGGGAGCTGTCTCTGTCCCCCTTCTTCCTATTATTTTTTCCATGTAACGGATTCATCCAACAAACATTTCTTAAACATCTACTTATATGAGCCCAAGGAATGAACAAATTCCTCTATAGCAGTCGTGACCTCAGATAAGTTCTAAGACATTCCCTACTACAAATCAAGATGTATCCCTGACTCTTCTTCATCTCCATCCAATTTGGTTTTTGTTAAAAAAAAATATATATGAGATTAGGGGAAATTGGAGGGGATAGAAGGGTTACATGGGAGCTGCCTATGATCTTCGCTTATTTTTTTCTATCAATCTAAAACTGCTAAAAATAAAAAGTCAAATTTAACATTTCAACAGATCTGTGTTTTGGTCATTTAATATGTCCAAAGTGTTGTGATAATATGCATTTTAAGACCCCAGATGCAGTTTTTTTAAAGCAAGCAAACACTTGCTGAGGATTTCCAATGTGTCAGGAATCATACTTAGCACTAGGTACATACATATAAAGGGAAACAGCCAGTTCAGAGTCCAGGCAGAGACAGTCCAAGCTCAAACAAACTTATATTTGCAGGGTAGAAGTGAGCTGCAAGAAAGTATTGACAGGGAAACAAACAGTATGGTCTGAGAAAAGACCCAGCTAAAATAAGTAGCATATCATAAATTCTTGTGCAAGCAAGACTGACTAGATTCAAATCCTGGCACTATCACTTACTTGCCAAGTAAATGTCGAAAAATTATGTGATGCTTCTGTTCTTTAGTTCCTTCTTCTATAAAATGAGATCATAATGCCTACTCCATAATGTTGCTAGAGGTTTAAATAAATTGTGTTAGAGAAAAAAATATTCTGACACTGTCGAAATGATAAATATTTAGGACTATTGCAAGGGTGTCAAGATTGTTGCAGTAGACAAGTGAGATCTGGTTCAACCCTGAACACAGGAAGGACAGTGGAGGTTTGCAATCACTTAGAGGAATGAGAGGGTCAGTGGATAGACTCCTTTTAGTAAAAAGGAGATAGAGACAGTAGGAGGATTCTTCCTGCACCAACTTAACAGAGCTCCTTCAGAAGGCAGGCCAACGTGATCAGATACCAAGTGTAGGGGATGAGAAATTTGATCAGACATTAAGGGGCATCATACAGTAATCATTGGAAGGGATTCTCACCAAACTGGCTTAGCAGGATTCCTGCTAAAACTAGGCTGTGCAGGCCCTTCAAGGATAGGGGCGAGGGTTGGGGTCTCATCAAGAAGAAGACTCAGAAGAGACTGACTAAAATTAGACAAGGAAAGAGTCTTTGTCAATTGATGCCTATGGATTACTTGTACAGATACTTGGCTGCCTTGGTCGGCTCAGGCTGTGCTAACAAAACACAATAGCCTGGCAAGCCGAATAAAATGCCCAAGGCATTTTATTTCTCACAATTCTGGGAGATGAGAAGTCTGAGATCAAAGTGCCAGAATATTCAGTTCCTGGTGAGGGCCTGCTTCCTGGCTTGCAGCCAGCTGTCTTGGCACTGGGTGCTCCCACGGCCATCCCCCGTGAGCACCACGTGGAGATGGGCTTCTCCCTGTCTTTCTCTTCTAAGGAAAGTACAAATCACTTTGTGGGAACTTTATTCTCATGATCTCATCTCAGCCTCATTATCTCCCAAAATTGCCACTTTCACACAGGTGGTTAGGACCTCAACATATGAATTTGGGGACACACACTAAACACATAATCGTGGCACATACTAGATACCCAATACCTATGCCATTGAATCCCCATGCATTCCATATTTTTCCATTATATTTTTAAGGTTTTTTTTTTTTAAAGATTTTTATTTATTTATTAGAGAGTGAGAGACTGAGAATGAGAGGGGAGAAGGTCAGATGGAGAAGCAAACTTCCCGCAGAGCCGGGAGTCCGATATGAGACTCGATCCCAGGACTCCGGGATCATGACCTGAGCCAAAGGCAGTCAACCAACCGAGCCACCCAGGCGCCCTATATTTTTAAGGTTTTGAAAGAGTAAAAGTTATGTTAGTTTTTAAATACAGGCACCTGGGTGGCTCAGTTGGCTAAGCATCTAACTACTGATTTTGGCTCAGGTCATGATCTCAGGGTCATGAGATTGAGCCCCGCATTGGAGTCCATGGTCAGTGGGGAGTCTGCTTGAGATTCTCTCTCTCCTTTTGTCTCCTCACTCCATTTTGCTCACAGTCTCTCTCTCAAATAAATAAATAAATAAATCTCCAAATAAATAAAATAAAACACACTTTAAATATGTTGTTAGTGGGGCGCCTGGGTGGCTCAGTTGGTTGAGCAACTGCCTTTAGCTCAGGTCATGATCCTTGAGTTCCTGGATCAAGTCCCACATCTGGCTCCCAGCTCCATGGGGAGTCTGCTTCTTCCTCTAACCTTCTCTCCTCTCATGCTATCTCTCACTTTCTCTGTCTTTCAAATAAATAAATAAAATCTTTAAAAAATATATGTTGTTAGTTTTCTTTTTTTATTTAAAGATTTATATATTTTGGGGTGCCTGTGTGGCTCAGTGGGTCAAAGCCTCTGCTTTCAGCTCAGGTCATGATCTCAGGGTCCTGGGATCGAGCCCCTCATCGGGTCTCTGCTCAGCTTTCTCTGCCTGTCTCTCTGCCTACTTGTGATCTCTCTCTGTCAAATAAATAAATATAATCTTAAAAAAATAAAGATTTATATATTTTTAAAGATTTTATTTATTTATTTGACAGAAAGAGACACAGGGAGAGAGGGAACACAAGCAGGGGCAGTGAGAGAGGGAGAAGCAGGCTTCCAGCTGATCAGAGAGCCCGATGCGGAACTCGATCTTAGGACGGTAGATCATGACCTGAGCTGAAAGCAGAGGCTTTGACCCACTGAGCCACCCAGGCACCCTTATTTATTTATTTGAGAGAGAAAGAGAGAGTGGGGGGAGGAGGAGCAAAAGGAGAGGGAGAGAGAAAATCCCAAGCAGATTCCCCGCTGAGCCAATAACGAGAGTTAGACACTTAACCAACTGAGCCTCCCAGGCACCCCTGTTTTTATTTTTTCTAGTTAGAAGAGATTTTTTTTTTACATAGGTGAGTTTAATATAGAAAATTTTGTGCCTGCTGTTTTTGTTTAGTTATAAACAAAGAAATTTTCTATGCTACACTAATCACTTTGTAAATATATACACAGAATATGGAGTAAACTTACTTAATAAACAATATTTAGGTCATTTCCTACGTTTCCCTAAAGTCATTATTATCTCAGATGATAATGCTTGTTCTTTCTTTTTTTTTTTTTTAAAGATTTTGTTTATTTGTCAGAGAGAGAGCAAGAGAGAGCGAGCATAAGCAGGAGGAAGGGAAGAGGGAGAAGCAGACTCCCTGCTGATCAGGGACCCTGATGTGGGACTCGATCCCAGAACCCTGCAATCATGACCTGAACCAAAGGCAGATGCTCAACCTACTGATCCACCCAGCTTCCCAATGCCTGTTCTTTAATTAAGATTGTTTCCTTATTAAAGATTATGAGAACAAGAGATCAGAATCAAATCCCATCCCTGGCCTGTCAGGAATGGTGGAACTTTCACTGTGACTAGTTGTAAGCCAAAGGGACACCTTCCTTGTTTCTCTACTGGATCCAGAGACTGCCTTCACTGAGTCTCATTTTACTTGTCTATAAATGGACGAAAACTGCCATCTGCACCAAGTTGGTGCAAAGACTAAATGATGTATCATATGAAAAAAAAAATATAGAGAAATGTATTCAAGGCAAGCAAATGGCATAATATCCAATTTTACTGCAATAGTCTAGGTGAAACCTATATAACATCTCTTTGCAAGTTTCCTAGGACTTCCTCCTTTTCAGCCAGAAGTTCTTGGAGGGGTGTAGGCTGTGTTCAGAGCCCTTGGCAGGCGGGATGCTTTTATCTCTTCTAGCTCACCAGCATTCACAGCTGGAAAGTAGGAGTTGTTGTTGGTTTTTTGGTTTTTTTTTCCTCTGATGAACAAGCAGTGGCCTGACAGTTAAAGCTCCCGTGGGGAGGAGGGGCTTGTCTTCCATTACATTCCTCCCATCCCAGAGCAGAATAACTGAACATAAATGTAACAGACGGACTAGGCCCTTTGGGGACTGGGGACTGTCCAGACTCCAGCACTTGGCACTTTCTAAGGGACGAGAGTAGCCGTGTGCTCAGATTTACTCTCTCCCACCTCAGAAGACCATGTGGGTTAGTACCCAGCATGTATGAGAGAAGGGTGTCCAGCAACTCAACAGAAACTAGCTATCATGCAGAGGCCTCTCTTGAGTACACATATTACCAATACTTTATACATTACATATACATTATAATTTAATGGATTACAAAACTTCCAGAAGCCAATATGGATGGACACCAAGTTTACAAATCTTAGTGTTGATTTATGGAAATCATTTGTCAAATTTTACCTTATCCAGGATAAATTCTAGTTGGATTGCTTTATAATTCAAATAATGTATCTATGATACATTTCTTTTATATGTGATACACACATTCAGACACAGT
>CM052800.1:6044560-6068674 GCA_028533885.1 Nasua narica | reverse complement strand
AAGTATGAGCTGTTTCATTGCAAATTCAGAGAAGGATCATGCTTAGCCACCACCTTTCACAGACTTCTGATCTAGCTTCCTCTGTAGTTTCAAACCAGTACATATGCTAGCTCTGAGATAGCTTTACAAGCTTCCAGTGTTTCACTCATGCCATGCCAGGTCTGGCCAGTGTAGACTATTTGTCTAATGTGTAATTCTTATAAAATCCTATTTCATAGTACTCAGTGAAGTTCTCCCTCCCTGATTGAACTTTTTTTCTTATTGTGTTATGTTAGTCACCATATAGTACATCATTAGTTTCTGATGTAGTGTTCCATGATTCATTGTTTACGTGTAACACGTAGTGGTCCATGTAATATGTGCCCTCCTTAACGCCCACAATCAGGCTTACCTATCCCCCCCCCAATACCCTCAGTTTGTTTTCGGAGTCTACAATCTCTCATAGTTCATCTCCCCCTCCGATTTCCTTTCCTTCTCCTAATGTCCTCCATGTTATCCCTTATGTTCCACAAGTAAGTGAAACCATATGATAATTGACTTTCTCTGCTTGACTTATTTCACTCAGAGTAATCTCTTCCAGTCCCATCCATGTTGATGCAAAAGTTGGGTATTCATCATTTGTGATGGCTGAGTAATATTCCATTGTATATATGGACCACATCTTCTTTATCCATTCGTCTGTTGAAGGGCATCTTTGCTGCTTGCATAGCCTAATTCTGACTCAAAGACCAGCCCTTCAATGTCTGACATAGTCAATGCCTACCCACCCCCATCTCCCTGACCTTTCCTCAGTGACCAATCTATGAGAACATAATTGTGGTTGACCACAATGAACACATGCCTTAGCTTACAAGAAGTGCTCAGCTGTGGTTTTACTGATCTGAATCAGAGGGTCAACTTTCAGGACCTTTTCTTTCCTTGTGAAATGACCTAAATAAAAACCCCAGGACCAGAACAAGAGAGGCCTAGTGGAAAATGGGCAAGAACCTACAGCTGTAGCTCATATGGCTATTGAGATGACTCCTTCCTCCAGTGGGTTGCGTGTGGAAGAAAATCAGTAGTCAAGAGTTCTAAGACCAAGTGCTTATCTGCCACTACCCTGAGACACATGTTTATTTCACCTTTCTGAGCCTTGAGCTTTCTATCTTTGAAGGGTAGCTAAACATATTCAGTCCATGGGCTGTGATCACCTTTTATGAATAATAAAATTCCATATAAATACATAAGGTATATTATAAATACAAGTTGATATACATGCAATCAGAGAAGCAGAACTCTTGTGAGCCTTCTGGAATCATAGTTTTCTAAGAATTAGACTTTAGACAAATGATCTACACTAACCAGCCTTGACATGAGTGAATGAGTCAGAACTTACTGGGGAAGCTCTTGCTAGGACATCCAGGGCTGGATTGGGCTGTGAATGAGGCTGGCATAGATGTCTTCACAAGGACCTTGGTGCTTCATAGATCCACCTCCGTGAATGTGCAGCAGAATATCTAGGGGTCACAGTGGTCAGCAGAATAGAAGATTAGCAAGTGGAACTGGTGATCAGTAGAATGGGCTTTGACTCCAACTTCTTATGTGCTAAAAATGCCTGTGATGATGCTCTCAGTGGGCACCACTGCTATGTGCTACATATGCTTTAAAAGTAATCTGTAAGTAATCTCCTGAAGTGATCCCTCTAACCACAGGACAAACTCTCAATTCCCTAACACAGCATTCAGTCTTTCTGCGTTCTATAGAGTTCGGCACTTTTTCAGCCTTATCTGCTAATGAGCCCCTGCTCACCTTACTTTCTGCACACAATGAAATATTTGCTGCTCTCCAAGTACACTGTGAGTCTTCATCTCTGGCCATTCCATTTGTCCATAAAGCATTCCAGCCTGTATCTGCTTAGTGGCTTACTTACCCTTCCATTCCCTCAAATACAACAGGCTTAAAAAGTTAAGATGCACTTAGATCGAGGAAATTTAGCTCCTCCAGGGCAGGCAGAGGAGAGCTGTCCTCACCCGACAGCCAATGTATTCACTGGTATGTGGTGCTTAGGGCCTCTTTCTGAAGAATATAGGGCAAGAATCCAAAGCACATATCTCATTCATTCAGTGGATTTATATAAAGAAGACTGGTAGGAGGAAAATTATCAGAACTTTGTTCACTTCCTTTTGAAGTTCAAAGTAATAAAAAGTGTGATAGACTAGCGTGTCCCTGACCCAGGTCACAGGAAGAACAAGGAAGCCCTACAAGGAGCCCTCCCACTCCCCCACCACAAATGAGAAGAAACAGAGGGCAAACTATGAGGCTGGGTCAGCTGTGGGGGCTGGCTCTGTCTCCAATGTGCCTAAGTATGAAAAACTGTCCAAATCACAACTCTGGCACTGCAAGTATGTATCTTGCCAGAAAATGGTTAAATTATATAAATGTAAAATTTTATCTTATCAAAGGTGTATCTAATGATCTAAGCAGAATCACTAAACAGGACGCAGAGAGAAGATGTGTTTCCCTCATAACTCAAGGATCCGCCATGGCCTGCAAGAGGCAGGAGCAGAAAGGAAGGCCTCTGGGGTACCATTCTGTCAACACCAGCTACAAGATGGAGGCCCCGGCACCAAAAGCAGAAGGAGGGACTGTCCACAGGGTTAGTGGCTGCAAATATGAACATCAGAGTGTACAAGACAATTCTTCTAATGGCACCTTTCAGTAAGAACACAGGACCCTAACCAACTGCAAAACAATTTTAAGAGGACTCCTACAAATTTGAAGAAGTGAAATGTTGAATTTCTGCTTGGGTAAATAGAGCTTTAAGCCACTCTAATTTGGATAGTTAATGGAAATATAATTTTATTCTGTTATCCCATGCTGATGGGGTTTTGGTGATTGGGTTATACAACAGATAAAGAATATAAAACCGTGAAGGAACAGAAAGATGGAGGGGGAAAAGGAAAGTAACATTATCTGAGTGCTATGCATTGGATGGAGCCCATCTTTACCCTCTGGTTACCCCATTCCAGTGCTCATTGAATCTCCGTAACACCCCTGCAAGGGAAGCATATCATCCATGTCTTACTAAAAAGCATGCTGTCCAAGAAGATGCAAATGGCAGTACTAATTCTCCACAAACCCAAGTCATTGTGCTTATAAGAGAGATCTTCCCAATCACTTAGATATCTGTCCAAATTAAAGACAGATGGGATGGCTGACTAGTTCAATTTATAGAGCATGTGACTCTTGATCTCAGGGTTGTGAGTTCAGGCCCCCATTGGGTACAGAGCTTAGTTAAAAAAAAAAAAAAAGCAGATGATCACAGAATGTTCAGTTACTTTGGGACATTGGCAAACACCATATTTCTTCAAGGAGTATCATATTATCACCCAATATCGTTCTGTTTGGATATTAGCAAATTTTGCTTCCTTTCTTCCAGACCTTTCCAACCATAACAGATTGCCAGAATTAGAAGGAGAGAATGTGTTGTTAGTTAGTCCATAATTACAGACTAAATGTCCCCTTTTTGATGTGAAGAAGTATTTTCTCAATTAGAAAATTCTTTTTTGTGACACCAATCTGGATTTCTAGGGAAATCCATTTTCTAGGTAAAATGCTATATTTCTAGGGAATATATACATATATACATTTCTAAGTAAAAAATATATAAATATATATTTCTAGGGAAAATATATATCCATCTATAATTATACATATATATATATAGCATCCTCCCCCAAAATTTAGTTACACATATATATACTCACAGATATCTATCCATCTATCATCTATCTATATATCTATGTATACACACATAAGATTATATATTTGTAATAATACATAATTGACCCATCTGTAATTTCCTATGTATTTATACAACTATTATATATATAACATATTGTATAATTAAATAATTATACAATATATAATGTATGTAGAGTTAATCGGCAAATTGGATGGTAAAGGATGAAAACTAAAATAAGAGTTTAGGAAAAAGTATATTTTGTATATTCCAGATATTTTATCACTCATCTTATGTAGTGTTGCCTCATCTTGTGTTCACCACATCCTTAGAAAGTAGATATTTCTATCCACATTTTAAAGATGAAGAAAGAAGCTCAGATAAATTAATTTACTTTCTAAGTATGTGGCACAGGTAAGTAACAGAATCTATTATTAACTCTAAATCTGAACACTTTTATTAACTAAAAGAAACCATGCACTTAATTTTAAAACTGGCTTAATAAACTGCCCATCCCCTGAAGGTAAGAGATGGTGTCTATTTGATAAAATGTTCATATCGAATACTCCGAAAAACTCCTAGTGCATGGGAGGTAACCAATGTATTTGTTGATGAAGTAATTAGTAAGCGGAGGCTCCATGTGACCCATTGGCATTGTTCTAGAAACATACTTAATTCTCTGAACACTATTAATGGAGTTAAAGCCTGGAATGGAATGCATATAACTAGTTCATAAACTCAGCTTGGGTCTGCGTGACCTAAAATGTGGGCAGCCCTCCCTCTAAAAGCTAAAACCAGAACATACTGCTCTGATAACATGGTGTGTTTGCATGAACTCTTGCATTTAAAAATACATTACTGTTAGGTAGCTGGTGTCAATATTTAGTCTACAAGGTTTAAGTATGCAACAAATCTTTGGAATCCTCTCCCAAATTAGGACATTCCCAAATTTTTTCTAAAAAAATATCCAGAATGGCCCATCTGTAAATCTGTGTGCAGACTGTTTTCTGATATAGCAAGGATGCAAATATGACCTTACCTCCTCTATTTAGTCTCATCTCTCCAATTTAGATACACACACACGCACGCTTGCACCCACACACGTGCACACACACACAGCTCCAGGCCTTAAGAGAAATATAGAAAAGGTAGCAGTTGTATCCAGATTTATTTTAGCACTTAAAGCCGTGTTAGAAAAGTAAGAGGAGTAAGAAAAGTAAGAGAAGCAAGCATAAATGATTAACAGCACTATAAGACAATCAGATTGTAGCACTACTATGTAGCACATATTGCAGCACTATAAGACTGCAAGATTAGGTATAGGTCATGTCAGATTTAAGATAAGTGAAGGGCGTATTAATGTTAGAGGATCCCAGAAATGTAACAAAGGCAGAGAAATATACTATTCACCCAAGTCAAACCTCTTTGCCTTGCAAATAGTAGACAGAAACTTGAGCTGACTTACACAGAAATGGGAAGTGTATGATATGGATGGAGGGATATGTGTCCACGGGCTGCTCCAGGAGGCAGATGCTGGGATGGAGTTAGAAGTGCAGCAATTTATTAGGGGACAAGATCTGTGAAAGGAAAAAGGAGTGAGAGAAGAATCTAGCTAGGAAAGCTTTCGGATGGAGGAGGACCATCTGACAGTGTGACATGTGACGGTGAAGGAGGAGGACCCAAGAATGTACAAGAACAGTCTCAGAGTGATACAGATCTGAAAGTCTCAGGCAACTCGATGGGGAATCTGGAGTCAGGATTTCCCCTTTAGGGAGTCCTCGGTTGTACAGAAATGACCCGGCTCTAGTACATCCATGACTCTCAGTCATTGGCTAAGGGATGGCCAGAAGAACATGGCATGAGCAACCCCCTGATTGTGATTGGTCTTAGGCTGAAACTGATCCTCATCACTCACACCCACTGCCCATTCTAAACTCCCTAAAGCCCTTCAGATACCAACCACATCAACAGATCTCAGTTGCTATACTAGGCAGGACTCTCCAGATAATCAAAACCAATAGGACCTGGTTCTAGAGACATCTCCCTCTCTCTCTGTCTGTATGTCATATCATCTTTCTATCATCTATCTATCTATCTATCTATCTATTTATCTATCTATCATCTATCTACCTATCTATCTACCCTATTTACCATGTATCATCATGTATCATCATCTATTAAAAGAGATTGTTTGAAGGAATCAGTTGACACAACTCTCATTAACTTACATGTCTGCAGGGCTGGCTGTGTAAGTCTGGACTCTTTAGGGCATGACGGCAAATTGGAAACTTAGGCAAGAGTTGCTGTTGCAGTCTTGAGGTAGAATTTCTTCTTCTGCAGAGGAACCTCACTATTTGCTCTTAAGCCCTCCAACTGTTGAATGAAGCCCACCCCATTATCAACAGTAGACTTGTTTACTTAAAGTGAGCTAGTTGCAGATGTTAACCAGACCTATTCCATGCCTTTAGTGCAACACCTAGATCAATGTTTAAGTAGCTGAGTATAAAAGCTTAGCTGAGTTGTCACATAAAGTTAATCATCACAGTGGTTTACCCACAAATGTGACCCAGAATCCACTTCCTAGGTGCCTGAGCCCTGGAAAGCATTCCCTTCTCTGACTGGGTTTGCTGGAGCTGCACAGTCACGGCTGGTAAGGACTACTGAAAGAGCACACATGGTTCACCTGAAGTCAACACCCATCTCCCTACTTCATTGTGCAAAGATAGCCATAGGATTCACAACTGATTAGGATCAATTACTCTTGCCTAGATGGTAACTCCTCTTCTCTCACGCTGGATCCCTGACAAAGTGCCTGGACAGCGGCTACAGCATGTTGTTCAATGGGACTCTTGTTGTGTCCCCAAGAAGGAAAGCGCCCCCCTCTTCTGGGGACAGAACATTTCAACCTACTATGTCCAGAGTTGTGAGAATAAGAAATACAAATTTTCCCCTTCTGTCACTGGCAACAAAGGAAAGTGAGGCCATTCTTGCTTCCACTCTTTGATTCCCCAGACTGGGTATTCTTCCTATTGGGGATACAGGTCTGTGATGAGTTCTCTGAGTCAGCATATGCACTGCAGTAGCTGAAGGAGGATTTTCTTTCACTCTGTCTTTCTCCAGAGTCTGTGCCTTTAACCACAGTGCTGCAATAACTCTAAATAGACACATAAAAAAAATGTATTGAATTATTTTCTTGGATTTTCATTTTCAAATTCTCAAATAGAGAAACACTTTAACACAATTGGTCCAGGAGTTCCATTCCTAGTCCTGTGTTAAGGGGAAAATACATAGGAAAACTGTCATGGTAATTCTCCAGCTCATCTGTCCCCAACATGAGAGGGGGCAATTCTTAAACACAGGAGATAATAGTGGATTGTGGGCCAGTCAGCTTACCCAAAGCTCACTGGCCACACCATTACATGTTAAGGTCAGGTACCATCTTAGGCATTCTTTTCTTGTCCTTCTAGGAGCCATGGAGACATGCCATCTAGGCCTCCCTTCAAGAGGGAACCTGGAGAAGGAGGGAAGTTAGTGGCAGCCTCCATCAGCTACATCTTTGGAATGGGCTACAGGGTTTGCACTGAAGCCACATCCCCCTGGGGCTTCTCTGAGTCAATGGCTGCACTTCCCAGGGATGGAGAATGGCCATTCTGCCCAATGGAGGACTCTTGCTCTGGGTCTCCCAGTCCTTGACCAAGACTCTCTCAGACCTGCAGTGACATCTGAGGCCTTACAGGAGCCAGACCTACACTAAGGTTGGCAGACTTTCTCCACCAACTCCTGTGTGTTCTTCCCTTTATCCTTCACAGATGTCCCTGACTCATTTCTTCTAACTCCCTCTTGGTCATGAGCTTCTCAGAAGACTTCCCAGAGGACAGTTCTGACTAGTGTGGGCAGGTTAAATAGTAATAACTCCTGATTTCAGAGACGGAGGAGGATCTTGACAAGTGTGGGGGCATTGAGAGGCCCCACCCACCTTTACTGATATCTGTATGGCTGAGAGTGTTGCCAACATGAGAGTCCTAGTTCTCAGTAACTTGATTTCATATGGTGGTCTTGGTAAAACTTCTGAATTCTCTAGGCCTTAGCATCTCTATCTGTAAAATAAGGGTCTTGGAAACCCTTCCAATGTCAAATCTTCTTATTCTATCATCCCCTCCTTCTCCATCAAATGTAACAATCATCTATGAATTGATTTTCAGTGAAACATCAATCAGACAGAGCTTGAGAAACAGAAGGAAACTAATCCCCAATACCAGATCTCTACCACCCAAATCCTAATTTTATGAGATGTTCTCAGTTCAGAGATGAGCCCAAAGACCAATTTTCCATATTTCCTTCATTAGTATCTACTGCCTAGTTATTACTGGTGCAATGTTTAGTCACCATGAAGCCCTATGAAAGCCTTGGCCTTCCACAAAGCCCCCCTGGTTGGGGTCACTGGGATCTTCTTCACAAATCCAGGAAGAATATGATGCATCACAGAAATATTTGTAACCACAAAAGGAAAGAGAGAGGAAAAATTTTACCAGCACATTCATTCCTTGTGGTGCGATAATCTTTTCATTGGTTTAGGATTTATTCACCTAGATAAATCATTTTCTAATTGTGGGGTAGCTGGGAAAGTGTTGAATGAGATGGGGGCTGGGAGATGGATATAATCAGCACATAAGACTCTCACTTACCCCTGGTTCAAGTCCACAAACTTAGTTCTTTTGTTATTTATTTTCTTTGTTTTTTCTTTGGGTTCTTTGGGAAGAAATGTCCTTTGAAAAAAAAGCTTTTGGGGTTAGAAATTTGAAAGCCCCTGCTCTGGAGAACATTGCCACAGATATAATCCTCATGACAGACTCATGTAGTATTATTAATATTATCCATTGTTACTAACAAAGGTCTGCAAACCTCAGAGTGATGAGAAAACTTGCTCACTAATAAGTCACTGAGCAGGGACTCAAAGTCATGACGTCTGATCATAAATACATTTATTCTTTCCACTACATCTCAGAGACTTTGAAATTTTATATTTGCAGAAAATTCTAGACATGTAGGATTTCATATCTCCCAACTTTATTCAAGATTAATTCAGCATATTTTAAATATATTCCTTCTCCAATAATATAACTACCATTTTAATGCAATTGCTATGTGTCAGGCACAATCTTTTGCTCATTTATAAACATAAATAAAACATAAATGAGCTCACCGAGTTTTATGTAATCCACCAGCAAAATATATTAAGTGCCATTATTAGCCCTTTTATACAGATGAGGAAACCAAGGCTTGGGAGGTTAAGACACTGGTCTAAGGCCACATAGCTAGTTAAGAGACTGGTCCAGAAGTTGTTCTTAAGCAATCTAACTAGTCAGTCCACTATTACATGGAGTATAGCTGAGTTTAGGTTCTGGGGATTCTGAGGTGAAAAAGACATTGTCCCTGTACTTATCTAGCTCACCTGCAGGTGCATGGCCTCTAAAATAAGGTTTAGTATACAAGTAACTGCACTATCACAATAGATATTGGTCTGCAAATCAGTGAGTTTTGAAGTAAAGTTTACTTGGGATTAGTTTTACCTAAGGTCAAAGTTCTTAAGGAACTACATAAGATGGTAGTATTTCTTAAATTTTTAAGGAGATAATCCATACATCAGGGCACGTGGGTGGCTCAGATGGTTAAGCGTCTGCCTTTGGCTCAGGTCGTGATATCCAGGTCCTGGGATTGAGCCCCTCGGCAGGTTCTCTGCCCAATGGGGAGTCTGCTTCTCCCTCTCTCTCTGCCTCTCCCCCTGCTTGTGCTCTCTCTCTCTCTCAAATGAACGCATAAAATCTTAAAAAAAAAAAAAAAAGATAATCCATACAGGAAAGATTATTAAGAAAATATCAGAGAATATACACTGTGGTAGAGGCAATGCATAAATCATAGTGGCCATAAGGCAGAAGAATATTATACTGGAAAACTAGCTCTCACATGTGATGGGGGACTACACACTAAAGCCTCTCTGAGAACTTAAGGGAAGGTATCTAAATATTGAAAGAAGAGATGAATTATCCTGCTAGGTCCATGGTTTATGAATGCATGCACATTGTCGACCAAAAGTTCACAGTTGCTGAGAGCATAAAATCCAACTCTTATCTCTATTCCTCTGCTGTTAATGATGCACAAGACCAGAATCTGTTTAGCAAAACTTTGGAGGATGACATATTTTCCGCATTCCAACTTCCATGCTTGTTTTAAATAGTTCCATGGTAGGACAGCAGTATGTGGGTTTTGCTTTAAAGCATGCTTAATATAAAATTAAAATCACGATTTAAAAAAGAAAAACAAATTGGACAGATGTTGCAGATGGAAACTATTGGAGGTGAGTCATGGCCAAGCCGTTAGTGGTGGAATGTTTCTTACAGTTGGAACTGTCAAAACAGGCTTCCAGTGCACACAAGGTGAAATGCAACCCTCCAGAGTGAAATTTTCATCATCATAAAATATAATCTCTCTAATTTTAGCCTTTGAAACCTGTGCTGCCTGATCATATAACACCAAGGTAGAGGCGAGAAGGAAGTAGCAGGTTAAATGTTCACTCTATTTGGTCTGGATGGTGTCCTTTCTTTTGCCTAATCAGCATCTGATCATTGATGAGACTATGGAGTCAAGATGAATTACTGGTTATTGAGGGTGGGCAAAGAGAGATGACAACAAGAAGAGAGGCAAAGATAGGGACCAGCACTGAAGGTATATAAACCTTTGTATTGGTTCTTTTCTGAGCCTTCATTTTTGTTTGTCTGTTTGAATCTGTAAACCTTGAGTATAATGATAATTATCTCCTGGAGTTATTATAAGGAAAAAGAAAACATGAAACATTTCTACCAAAATTGATTTATAAACTACAAAGCACCATGCAATTATTGATTATGCTATGTTCTTTTTTTTTTAAGATTTTACTTATTTGTTTATTTACTTACTTGTTGGGGAAAAGAAAGAGCAAGAGAGAGAAAGAATGCAGGGGAAGGGGAGAGAGAGGAAGAGAGAGAACCTCAAGCAGACTCCCTGCTCAGTGTGGAGCCCAGCGTGGTATTCCCTCTTACAACCTTAACCGACTGAGCCACCAAGGCACTTCTATTTTGTTTTTGATTATAAGACAAAATAACTCACAAACTAAACAAAATAGGGCAAATGGAAGGAAAATGATGAAATTTGGTTTGGGAGCCTGGATTCTAGTCCGAATCTACTCCTCAGTGAAATACAGTGAGTAATACATGTTAACTATCTGGAAATTTGCCTGGCCATAATAACGTCAGCAAATGTTAGTTACAGTTGGCAAGCCTTTCAGCTTTTCTGAGGTTTTATTCCTTGTCTATAAAATATGAATCAGTGTATCTACTTCACAGGCTACTGAAGGAGGATTAATATAAAGATATATAAGAATGGAAGTTATGAAATATTTACAAATTGGCTATCATTATTACTTTTTATTAGAGTCTATGTTTTTGTACCAAAGTTGAAAGGAACATGTTCCCCTCTATATATAGGGAGAAAATTTGATGGTATAAAAATGCATTATTTTCAGGAACATGAAACAAATGCTTAGGTATTTAGCTTTTGCCTAATTTGTGGATGATGTGATGAGCCTTAATAAATATGAAAACTGGGCGCCTGGGTGGCTCAGTTGGTTAAGCAACTGCCTTCGGCTCAGGTCATGATCCCGGAGTCCCGGGATCGAGTCCCATATCGGACTCCCGGCTCTGCGGGAAGTCTGCTTCTCCCTCTGACCTTCTCCTCTCTCATTCTCAGTCTCTCTCTCTCTAATAAATAAATAAAAATAATAAATATGAAAACTGTGTTGGAAAAGTTTGAAGCTTTTTTTAAAGAAATGAACAGAGGCTCCCTCAGGCTATCATAATTGTCAGATTAGAACTGGGAAGGCCTACGCTCAGATGCTAGTGGTGATGATAAAAACAAATGTATTACTCTAAGAGATTTGATAAGATTTATCACTCAACACAACAGACTTCAGCAGCCGGCAACTTGTGATTCAGAAGATAAGAAATTTGAAGTCTCTTGCCAATAATGCTTTATGGTTTTGCTATACTTTTCACTTCGCTTATGCTTTCAGATCATCATGAACTGGCCATCTTTCAATCACCTTGAACTGAAAGCAAAGGAATGAGGGACAGTCTTTGGTTAGCATCTGGTATGGAATGACATGTTAATGTCTGGTGTACAATGGCACGCTAGCGTCTGGGGTAGAATGGTGTGGTAGGAAGTGGTATGGAATGGCGTGTTAGAGTTTGGGGAGGTATAACAAGCCTTGATGTGGTGGAAATAGTGTATTATTTGTCATGAACCTGACCTAGGTTCAAATTCCTCCCGAGGATCTTATTTTGTGCTTGATCTAAGGAAACTTTGTGAATTCCTGTGAAATTTCTTTTAAATTATTATAGTTATTCCACCCTCCTCCCAGGACTTCTCTGAGGATTCCATGAGACAATGCATGAAATACATCCAGACTTGAGCCTGCACATAGTAGACACTGCGTAAAAGTTACTTTCTTTTCCTTTCATCCACTCTGTCTTAGACCTCATAGTTCTATGATAAATATACCAAAATAAGTGTTATAGTCATGCTCACAAATTCTTAGATTTGATTAGGCTTTGTAATAAAACCTGAAGGTCAACAAATCAAATTCTCTCCATATATGAATTAGTAAATGGGCTTTGAAAGATATGTGATTGGCACAAGACAGTACTTAATTTGTAGCTGAAACAGGACTAGTAGACTTAGTCTCCAGGATTCTAGTTCACAGGCATTTCCCAAGCCTAGATTTGACCTATGACTTGGTTGCTTCAATGGAGACACACATCTGTGCCTTCAGGGGTCTTCGATTCCAATAAGACAACACCAAGAACAACCCCTGGCCACATGCAAATTACCAAGAGATAGCTGATGGTTACACGCTCCCTAGCTACGTTTTCTTCTGCATGTGTGAATGCAGCCATGCATTTATCTAGTAATGGAATAGGTTAACAGCATACCCCATTCAAGATTGGTAATCTGTTAAGTACTGTACAAAGAAGAAATTAAATTTCATCCCTAGACAGAAGAGACATGCAAACAGCTGTAGAGTAGGACAGAGCACAGATTTCTACATCAGGAAAAATCTGAGTTCAAATCCCACTTCTGCTGCTTAGCATGCACTCTGTTGGTCCAATTCCTAAACTACTCTAGGCCTTTGTTCACTTTCCTTTATTATGTGAAAAATTATACTTAGTCCTCAGATGGATCATGAACACTGAATGCTATAGGGTAAAATGAAGAACTCAACCTTTACTTAAGTTCTCAACCACTCACTCATTCAGTGGTGACTGCTGTTAATAGTCACTGTACTATAAGTTTATAAACACAGGAGGTCAGTGTGGGCCATACTTTTCTAATTCCTATTCTAAATGGACAATTATGGGAAGGTTGGCTATAAGGAATGATTACTGGTTTAGTGAAACTGTAGTGTTCTGGAGAGACGACAACAGCAATAGAAAGAATGGCATAAACAGAGGCAAGAATTGGGAGAAGTTTGCAGCAAGTCTGGTGTTTACTTGAGACCAACTTGAGATTCCCATCAGGAATCCTCCAAGTACCCAGCCTGAGCTTAGTCATATACAACATGCTCATTGAAAAGAAGCATGCAATACTGGGGCAAACGATATTCTGGAACTCTCCTATCTCAATACCCTCACATCCTTGTTGAATGACAAATTTTGAGCAGAAAAGTGACATGATTGATAACGTGCTTTACTGTAAGAGAAGTGCATGGCAACTCTCTTAGGGCAGAATAAGAGAGTAACAAGGTAGGTAATCTAATCAGAGGACGGAAGAAGGAGATGGAGTGGAGGATAACACCTCTAAGTCTGGCTTACAGAACAGAGATGTGGCATATTGAATGTGGGAAGCAAAGCTGGTTGGAGAGTTGAAAAAGACACTGAAAAGTGAACTGTGGGACTTTGGGCAAATCGCTGAACCTGTGTGAGAAATGGATTGGATCATCTTTGAGCTCTTTTAGATCCAGAGATCAATGATTTCATATTGAATTTGGTGTTGTAAGCACACTGATATTTTGGTCTTTGTAACTTAGCAGCTAGACTAAGCCCAATATATTAATTGGTAAGAATGGACAGTGAAAACATCTGTACTGTTTAAAAACCCTCTATCTCTCTGCCTCCTTTACACTATTCTCTTTGTCTTGGTTTGTTTCATTTGTGTGTGTGTATATGTGTGTGTCTTGTAGAACACATATATTTTGATCCACAAAGAGGCGCATATAACTTGGCTCCATTGCACTGTGTTTGAAGCCCTGGCACAACATTTTCAACCATTGTACCTGAGTGGGTTTTTCAAAACACTGGTATTTTCATTTCCATCCCCAGAACTAAGCAACATCAACAACAAAGACTCTTAAATAATGCCATCGGTATAAAGCCCACACTGTCCTATAAGGCATGCAAGTCTTTTGTTGTCTGATTCTCACATGTCTTTCTACCTTTAGATCCCACCCCACACCTCTATCTAGCCTAAGTATATGAATCATAGAGTTTTCAAAATGCTCCAAATTATTTTATGCTGCTGACCTTTTGCTTACATGTTTTTCTCTGTTGAGGTTGCCAAAGGGGTACACACACACACACACACACATACACACAAATACACATACACACACCATTCCCTTTTCCTATCTAGATTGTGAGCAAGTACAGAAATAAAGCAAAGAAAAATATGGAAAGCAAGCATATTTATTAAAGATGGAGGCCAAGATGGAAGACACATCCTTGGATGGATTAGTCAAGTGGACTTGATAATATCAAACTCTGGATCTACAAGACCTATGCAGTCAAATTCAGGTGGTGCTGGACTGGAGCAGGCCTCCCCTGCTTAGAACTCCTCCAACGTAGATGGCTTAGCTGAGCTGAGCATCCCTACTTATTCCTTCTGAATATCCCAGCCGGGTAGGGCATTCCACCAACTCTTAAGCTAAAGAAGCAAAAGAAGGGCCCCAATTGGGCTAATTGAGCTACTTCCATAGGATAGAAATGTTAGAAGTGAGGAGGAAGTGTTCCTCAGCAACACCACTCCCAGTGAGGTCTTATCGTTATAATAAACAATTTTTTAAAATTCTTTAAATTACTTTATTTGTTCAGTGTTCCAAGATTCATTGTTTTTGTGCCACACCCAGTGCTCCATGCAATATGTGCCCTCCTCAATACCCACCACCAGGCTCGCCCAACCCCCCACTCCCTCCCCTCCAAACCTCTCAGTTTGTTGCTCAGAGTCCACAGTCTTTCATGGTTCATCTCCCCCTCCGATTTCATGCAGTTCACCCTTCCTTTCCTTCTCCCAATGTCCTCCATGTTTTTCCTTATGGTCAAATTTTCACCCAGTCAGTATCAACAAAGAGTTCTCTAAGAAAGGTTCCATTGAACTTGTGCATCAAGACATAGACAAGCACAGCCTGATAACATCCCATTGCTCAATACTGTACACTTCTACCTCCCCAAAGACTCGGGTTCCCGAGAGCCATTTGTGGTTTCATTTTTTTGTTTTGTTTTTTTTTGTTTTTGTTTTTGTTTTTTCCTGCTCTTTGTACCCTTTTTTCATTCTGAGGTTGCAATGAAACCTCAGGTTTTCTGTTTGTTTGTTTTTTTCCCCTTTAGGACTCTCCTTTCCCAATTTCCATGAATTCCTATGATGCCACTAATCCAAGAATAGTGAGTACTGGATCTTTAGTGGAATGACAGAAAGATGGAAATAAAAAAAAAAAAAAGATGGGAATCAGCGGAATTGGTTCACCCCAGTGTGATGCCATAAGTAAAGCATTCATTCTTCCTCCTGTTACCCAGATCCTTTGAGGGTTGTGGTTCCTGTCTTTGTAGATGGTTTGCAAACATGGCCCCTGTGATATGACTTTGATGAAGATAGCATATTTTTCTCCACTCCTCACATTTAACCTGAGCTGGCTTAGGCACTTATTTTGGACAATAGATGTGGTGAGAGTATGTCCCACCAGATGGGACCGTAGGCTGTAAGAGGCTGCCTGCCTTTCTGCTTCTTTCCTTGGACCTCCACCATCAGCTTTGATCAAACCCCAGCAATCCCCCTTTGAAGGAGAGAACAAGTAGGGCAGAGTCAGGTGCATAGACAATGCCTCTGTCTACCTCACAGCAGCTGACCATAGCCCAGACCAGATGACCTCCCCAGACAAAGTGGGAGCTAACAACTGTCTACTGCTTTAAGCAGCTAACATTTGGAATGGTTACTTATACAGCAATGGATAATTTCCCCCCATTTTTATTGAGATATAATTGACATATAACATTGTATATGTTTAAGATGTAAAGCATAAAGATTTGATATTGGTACTTAGAAATGGCTTTGGGATTGGGTGTCAGCAGAGATTGGAAAAGTAAGGAGCAGCCTGTTGGTGGAAGATGGAAAAAGCTCTATTTTGTCTTTGCTTTGTCTTTTGATGCAGAGAGTGACTCCAAATCCACCCACATACCTGTTCTTTCTTTTTTTATACTTAAATTACTCTGAGTTGCTGTATGTTGCTTGAGACCACAGAAAAATAACTGAAACAGGCCAGAAAGAGGGAAGGGAGGTCAAAACAGAGGGAAGGAAAAAAAAAATAAGGAAGGATATTGAGCTCTTAACTCTCATCTAAAAAAGATTCAGATCACTGCATTTAAAAGAAAATGCATTTTCCAAACACCAGAGTATATGTGAATCAACTAAAATGCCAGTGATCACTAGACTTAGCAAAAAAAAAAAAAACTGTTCTGATGTTATGATTATTCAGTTTCTTGTTACACACACTCATACACACACACAGGGAGATGCAGATGGCTCACCCATCTGGTCAGAGGGCAGCAGAGAAGTCACGAGCAAATGCATATCAGAAGTTTTTGATTTATGTAGCAGGTTTTCTGCAAACAATTCACTGCTGCTGATTAAATCATTGCAAGCAGATTAGGTTCCGTTGGTGAAACGGGTAAGAAAGTGAAATCTATTCTGCTTCCCAAAGCATTTATGCTGTATGGATCTTATACCAAAGGCATTCTCCAGATAAACAAACTCCAAATGCAGTGGTCAAGAACAAACTCTGAATCTCTGCAAAATCACAGAACATTTATTTTTTTTTTTCTCTTTTGTGCCAAAAATAAAAAGTTAGGTAACTTCTTTGTATCCACCAAATAATTTTCAAATAGTTTGTGTAATGAATCTAACTAGTTTGTGAATGTAACTAGTCTGGCCTTCTCTTACTTATGGGCTCCCTTAACGAATATTTATTCCCCATCTATACTCCAAAGATATTGCCATACTTCAAAACCTTGATTTGCCTATTGACTGTATAAAAATAATTATAGTGATGCCATTACTATTTATTGTGGCTAAAGAGAATCATGGACCTCCCTAATGTGTGCTAGATATTGCTATGGCAGTGATGGTTAACATGGGCTCCATTTGTTGGCTGTCTTTTTCATGTTCCAGCTTGCCACTCACTAGTTATGTTAACATTAGGCAAATTACTCATCTATGCCTGAGTTCATTCTCCTGTGAAAGGAGATAGCAATAGTATTGTCTCATCATACCTTGTAAAGATTAAACAAGCACATGTAAAGTGCTTAGACCATTACTTGGCATATAATAACTGTTTAATAAACATTAGCGATTGTCATTAACTATCCTCCTTCTCCTCCTCCCCCTTCTCTACCTCTGCCTCCTCCTCTTCTTCACAGCCCTAATTATCTAATATTTCACCTATTTTGTGAGCACTTACAACATCTCATTTATTTCTCTTATCAGTCCTATGATAAATATTATTATCCTTACTTTATAAAATTGAAACCAAGACTCAGGTTGGTAAAATAATTTGCCCAAGGTCTTTCTAGCAAGGAAAAACTCAAGGTCAAGCCCAAGCCTGTTGGATGTCAAGTACATACACATTCTCTACACCTTGCCTATTCATTTTCTAAGTGTGTCTGCCCAATTATTCCCTCTTACCTTCTTTCACTTCACCGCTTTATGCTTTGTCTAAAGTAATCACTGTGCTCAGCTCTGGTGTGATGAGTTTCCTTCCAAGAAGTTGGCCCTGGCATGATTCCCAACCCTGCTGCTGTTGTGAGGGAAGAAGTTTGATGCAATGATTAACCATTTGGGAATCACTGGACTGCCAAGATTACTGTCCAGCTCCAATGCTCATAACCACATTAACTTGGATTATTATGTCAAAATTTCCTCATCAATAAAACAATGCCTACCTGATAGGTTGTTGTGGGATTAAATGAAATAAGCAGAGATAAGCACAGTGCTTGGTGTGTAATAAGACTTGAATAAATGTTAGCATAGAGTCTGATAAGTGAGATCCCCTCTATCTCTTCATCAGAAGAATTCTACAAGACAGGAGCCGGATCAAAAATAAACATGAGGCGTTATCTGCTCCAAAATCGATCAATTGGGAATGTCCATCATGCATCTCAAAGGAGTAAGATATGAGTAGAAAAATAAGTGAAAAGGGTTTCTTTTTAGGGGAATATCTGTATACCATGGGTCTCTTCCAAAAACCCGCAAGGAAGAAGAAGCTAAGATCACATAGATCTTGCTCAAACTGCAGACTTTTCTGGAGCACCTGGGTGGTGCAGTCAGTTGAGCATCTGACTTTTGGTTTCAGCTCAGTTTGTGATCTCAGGTCCTGAGATTGAGCCCCACATTGGGCTCTGTGTTCAGTGCAGAGTCTCTCTCCCTTTCCTTCTGCCCTTCCCCTCACTAAAATAAATACATAAATCTTTAAAAAATATATAAAAAATATACTCTAGACTTTTCTCTGCCTCCTTGTGTGTGTGTGTGTGTGTGTGTGTGTGTGTGTGTGTGTGGCACTATTAACTCTTGGGTCTCAGTTCACATCACAGAACCTGTGGTTTTAGAGTTTGGGCTCCCCAGTCAAATCCTGAACCAATCTGTGGTCTCAGAATCTATTGTCTTACCTGCACACTAGGCAGAAAAATAGTAGTTACCTCACAGAGTGGTGAGGAGATCTAAAAGATAATAATGTACCAGAAAGTACTAGTGAAATACAGAGATGCTATAAAATGTCAACATATGTTACAATTGTCCCACCCTGTCTTCTATGGGAAAATCAGATAAGGCATATAGAGGTGGTAGAAAGGAAATTTGGGCATGAAGCCTGGAATGATTATAATCCCAACTCTACACTAAGTAATTTAGTTCACCTTGCGAGTGAAATAAACACTCATCTAACAAGCAAAATAAATAAATAAATAAAAATAACATGCAACTACAAGAAGAATAAGCTATCGGTACCACCCCTTAAAATTCTAAAGTTGCGTGATTTCTATGTATCTGCTACCCATTCTAAGTAAAATAGAATTGCATACTTTTCTGATAATCAATTCCACCATTAGTAATGAAGTAGAGCAGTGCAGTATGGTAGGAAAAATTAAAAGAACCACTGCCAGTGAACTCTGGTTTGAATCCTGGTTCTTCAATATGTTAATGGGAGAAGTTATTTAATTGTCTTGGCCTCAGCTGTCTTATTTGTAAAATGGGACTATTGTGAGGGGAGAAATCTACATGAGAGAGTACATTTTAGTTCATTGGTGGTGCCTTTCTACAAGCATCCAGTGAGCATACGGCAAATGCAATCCTGAACCCTCTTAGTTCTGCCTGGTTGGAGACATTGGGAGTTAGGGAGTGAATATAGATCTCCTGACGTCAAGGTTAAAGTCAAGCCCTTTGTGTTTACCACGGGCGATGGACAGAGTTAATGGCTAAGTTGAAAAAGACGCTCATTTCAACAGTGTAGAAACACAGACACATTTTGCCATCTGTATGGCCACGAACTGAGCAAGGAGTAAGCAGTGGAAAGAAAAGATTAATTCTCACCAGAGATTATTTGCCTTCCATCCCACAAGAAGTCTGCTTTGTGGGGGTTGTCCTGGGAGAGGAGAAATATGACACATTTCTGAAGAGGACTCATACCTCGTCCCTCTTTGCAGCCTCAGGGCATGAAGATTGAGAGGGGCAGCCATCTGAACAACTCATTGTGAGCTCTTTCCAACCTCCTTGAAGCCTCAGACCCAGAGCACTGGTGTTCATTTTCCATTTCTTCCCTTCCATCCTGGATAAACCTTACATGGAACTCCCATCCTCTCTGTCTCCCACAGATCTCAGAGCCAGTGGCCAGAGGTGCTCAAAGTGAGAGTAAGGATCCAGGGCATATCCAAGGTAATCCATCAGGTTGCAATGATAAATTAGTAGATCTTTGATTTACACTTATTTCTAGTTCATCTCATGTTTACTTTAAATTCTCTAATGTAAATAATATTACAGCACAGTAGTACATCTACATAATTTATAAGTGAGGTTATATATTGCAGTTGTGTTTTAATTACTATGGTATGTAGAAACAGATAACATAGAAACTACTAAAAATGTACAATAAAAAAAATGCTGTGTCCTTAGTAGGCTTTTTAAAAGTCAAGACGAGGGCATTCATCTTTGAATCCCAAGTTTCTAGTGCAACGTCTGATGTTCTGGAAAGGATGGAGGGATAAACAGAAGATATGCATATATTTGTTGGACACATACTGTTAGTCAAGGTTCTATTCCACACCCTAAAGATTCAGAGACATATATAATCTTGTGAAGAAGATAATCACGGGACCAACCAGAAGACACTCAGGTGAGTGTTTCATGTGAATTGTAATTATAACTATGTGGATACAAACAGGAAATTATTAATTTTATGAAGCTCAGGAGCAAGATTGGGCTAGCTTCATACAGGAGTGGAGATTTGAACACAGCCATAAAAAATAAGTAGAAAGTTTTTTTAAGTGTTTGAAGGAAACAAGGGAGAAAGGATCCATAGAGTTTATTTCCTGTAAGTTCTGGTAATTTGCACAGGTGAGAACACATCGCAAAGTCTGCATAAATTGTGTTACCATTTCTTTTTTTTTTTTTTAAAGATTTTTTTAATTTATTTATTAGAGAGAGAGAGACTGAGAATGAAAGGGGAGAAGGTCAGAGGGAGAAGCAGACTTCCCGTAGAGCCGGGAGCCCAATATGGGACTCGATCCCGGGACTCCGGAATTATGACCTGAGCCGAAGGCAGTCGCCCAACCAACTGAGCCACCCAGGCGCCCTGTGTTACCATTTCTAAAAGTGTATTGGTTAAGACTACTTTAATTATGACTAATAAAGGTTGCATCTAAATTGACTAAGAAATAAAAAGAATTTTTAACATACAACACTTAGATCCCTAAAAATTAGGAGGGTTTCAGGCACAGTTTGATTCAGAGATTTACAATGTAATCAAAATTGCAGCTTCATTTCTCTCAGCAACTCTGAATTCCTGATTTTCCTTATGGTTTCCTCCGCAGGCTGGATTCCTACCCAAACCTGACTATGGCAATTTCAGGTTGCATATTCATAACTATAACCCTCAGGGACAGAGCTGGCCCCTGTGTTCCAGAAGCATAAGCAAGAGTTCCAACACGAACCCTCATCATGCCAGCTTAGGTCACACCTCCAGACCTGAATCAAATGGCAACCAAATACAATGCCAGACTCCTGGAGACAGGTGGGGAGTCAGCTCCTTCAAAGCTACATGGATCCCCCAAGTGGAAATCAAACTGTTTCGAAGAGTGAACATGAGAAAACTGATAGTTCCAGGCCAACCAACCGATATGTACTGTATATAGTCAACCCCTTCAGTGTTTGGTGAAGAGTGCATGCATCGATGTTGCACATTATGAAGGCTAATTAACCTGATTTTTAAAATATCTTCTGAAAGTATTCACACAGTTTTCTCTATTTTATTCTGTTTTGCCTCAACCCCTGAGCTGAAATATGGCCAGTGGAGACACACTGCGTATCATTTACCAGTTTGGTGAGGAAGAACTGAACTTCCTTTGTGTTGGCTTGTTTTCTTTCCATTCTTTTTATTATTATTATTTTTAACTTTTTAGAAACTTAAAACTTAAGTAATGAAATCACAATGAAAGCCACTGTTTTATTCTCTACCTTTTGTGTCTGATTACAATACTGTTATCTCTCCCTCTGAGAAATAGATATTTGCTTTATCTTGTACAAAACTAGCTTGACTTTCTAGACGAAGTGGAAGCGTATAATAACCATTTTGTTAGAGATTGGCTTAAAGGACACTGGTACTTTATGAAGCAATGAAAACCGGCTTCGGAAAGGAATCCAGCTAGAGCACCATTGTCCACAGTGGGAGCGAAGCCCATTCTGTGGTCTGTCCTTGCTCTGAAGCCACTTCTCAGCCTTGCGCATGAGTACAGACAAGACAGAAGAATCTCAGTTTCCATTTTGAAAACTCATTTTGTATGTCAAACCACCAGCTTTCTCCTTTATTCTACTCTATTCTTAACCCAAGGTTGCTTGACATTCAATAAATACTAAATGTGGCAATAATAATGATGATAATGACCGTGTAAATAAATAAAAAGAAATAATCCTTTTTAAGCCTTTCCAGATTGCACTTATGATTTCAGAGTAAGAGAAAAGCCATCTCTTGACTCCACTTGGGGTCAAGTGGAATGTCTTTTGGCCTCTTCATATGTGATCAAGTCATACTCAATTTCCTGAAGTCAAAGGATAAAGCTCTAAGAGAATAAGATCATGCTAATAGTATTCAAGAATAGTATTCTTAGAAATGAAAGCAGCATATCCGGCATCTGTAGCTTCCAGGTAGAACTGAGTCTTTTCTTGTGCAAACCTTTATTAAAATTGTGTTAAACTCGTGGACATGACTGGCTTGAGCATATCTCACTGGTACACCTCTCATCACTTGCACACCTCTCACTCCAGACCCAGACACACAGTAGGTGTTCACTAGGTGTTCATTAGTACATAAACGAGTTTTTAAATTTACCTTTTCAAGTATGGACCATCTACACATACACTCCCTATTGGAGAGAGCAGGCCAAATGAACACTACCCTGTTTTAAGCACAATTTAAGGCAGGGATTACAAATTACTTTCATCTTTCATGCCAGCCCCGGGGTTTAAGAATACTATGGGCATTCTGGAATGATCAGTGATGTCTGCCAGCGACGTAGGATAGAGGCATGGCAGCCCTGTGCCACAGAGCTGTGTGCCATCCAGATTTACAGACATTCCTACCCCCAGCAGAGGGACTGGCTTTGCAGAGAAAAGGGCAAAATATCCCATTGGTGTATCCGAGGACACCATAAAAGCTTAGCGGTGACTCAATTAATAGTTACTAGGCAAATTGCATCTGTTGAGAATTTGCTTACAATTACTTTTAAATGAATTTGCAAAGGCTTTCTGCAAATGGTCAAGACACATAAAAGCACATGGCCCAGGGTCATTTGAGGATTTTCAGAATCTGTCCACAAATGCAGCCCAAATTAGCCAGTACTTGGGAGTTCCACCATTATGTGGGTGCATTAATCTTCATAAAATAAAGGACAGACATCAGGTGAAATAAAACAGACCAGGTTTCTGTCCACCTCCACCCCTGACATGTTACATTTGGCAAAGGAAGCAATGAAGTCTTACTTGGCACATGAGATAGACTCCAAATATTAGCTCAAAATACTCCCAACCTTGCTCCATTATTTACTGGAGTATTTCCTCTTCTAGATACATTGTCAGACCTGGTGACTCTGCATATCTCCCATTTGCCCATCAGACCCCTCCACCTCTATCTAGGAGGCTGAACTATGGGGTGATACCAACAGCCTCCTGTGCACTCTGGCCTCTGATTGAGTTCAGCCAAATAGGGAGGCCTGGCAGGAAAGTGAAGGGAAGCAAGCATTTTTTCCACTAACTCTTTTTCCCAGTGAAGTCCCTTGAGGGTAGCTGTGTCCTCTGCCAGGCCCCCTTGAGGCAGCCTACTCTATACACAGGCTCTGTCTCGGCCGTCCAGATCCCAGTGAGCTCTCCCTCTTCCTGTCCATTGGACCTGGGAAGGGAATAGAGTCGCCAACGCTAGCTTTAGTCTTTACATTCTCCTTTGTAGGTCCTATGCCACATAGCCACCTTAAATTAATCTCCTTGTAAGTAAGCCTTGCTTGGATTAGCTGAATTTCAATGTGCCATCTCGTGTCTTTGGGCTCTGACTCCTGGCAAGCCCTTGCCTCCCCCTTCCAGTGATGATGGTAAATGTCAGCCCCCCATCGGGGCCTCAGCATCCTTTGGCTTTCTCCCACCCCACTGACTTTAGTGAGGAGGCTGTTCTATCCACTGGAGAATCCCACTGCACACACTAGCTGCTTATACTGCACATGGTCACAGCTACCCTTATGTCCTCACAAACTGAGGCCCGCCCAGAGGAGACGAGAATGAAAAAAAAA
>CM052800.1:6027841-6044060 GCA_028533885.1 Nasua narica | reverse complement strand
AACATTATTTTTAACATTAACATATGTATAAGGCACCGGGCGAGGAAACTGAGTTATAAGGATGACTCGGGCATTATTCCTATACAACCTGTCCTCTAATTGAATAAACAAGCCAACACACACAGAGACGCAGTCCATTCACTGAGATCTTATCAGCCGCCAGCGTGTTTAGCTACATCCGGTTTTTAAAGCTATCAGCTACTGCAAAAGCCCGTTTTCCTATTTCAACTTTACATGTGGACAGGTCGGGAATGGCGGGGGGTGTGGTCTGACCAGCGCCGCACACCCTGTGAGACCCTGGCAAGCAGACAGACGACAGACAGACGGACGCATCACAGTGCACAGTGGAACAAAGCCCGGCATCAACCCTCAGTCAGTTTCCAAAGTGAACCTAGTGAGTTGGGGCGACAGATCCTTGTACAGGAGGACTGTGCCCCTGCAAGAGCGAAGACTTTCTCCCTCTGTAAAGCCCTCTGGTCGCCACCGTGGCCTGTTCCTGTGCCTTTTATCTTTTCACACCGGACATGAGAGTCCCTCTACTCCCCAGCTCAGTGGTTTCCAACCAGAGGTGATTTTACTCCTCTGCTGAGGACATCTGGTGATGTCTAGAGACGTTTTCGGTTGTCCCTGCTGGGAGGCAGTGATTCTGACCACCCCCAGTGATGTCGCTAAGCATCTTACAATGCAGAGGACAGTTCCCAGATCAATGAGGACCGATGACCTGGCTCGGAGGTCACTAGTTGCTGAGGCTATGCGCCCTACCCTCTGCATCCGATGCCGTGCTCCCGGAGCTCACCCTTTCCCAGATGCTGTACTGATGCCCCTCTAGGCTTTATTTCTCATCCTTGCGGCCCAGTTTGTCTCGTTAAGGTTTTCCACTCGGCCAGTTACTTCACCGAGTTATTTAAATGTTCCGATCCTCAGTTACTTAGAAACACATGCAACCTCTCTGAGCTTTATTTCCTCATCTTTGAAGTTTTCTTATGAAAATTAAATGAGATGATGTGGAGGCAGCTTTATCACTTTCACCTCCAAGTTCTTTGTGGAAAAAAAAAAAAATTGCCGCAGTCCTGTCAAGCAGAGAAGACATCTCTTCCTACTCATGGTTAATGAGACTAAACATGTTTAAACAGCCGGCTCTCATTACGCAAATCAAAATGCTCACTCAACCTCTTCCATAAATGCTCTCTGCAAAGGGTCTGATTCCCGGCCTCCAGTGTCTGTGTTTTACATGTTAAAATAAAGTCCCAGCCTACCAGAAAGAAAAAAAAAAATCTGTTCCCCCCCCCCCCCACTTCTTTTCTAGTAGCTGTGTTTCCAGCTGGTTTTATTTAAGGCTATGCTTTTGATCTCTTTTCAATTCTGGGCCTCGATCCAACTTGGCTGTCAATAATTCAAAGGCTCCCTTGGAGACAGCCTTACTTAAGAAGATGGTCCCGGGCCAACCAGGAGAACTCGTCTACCCAGTCTGATAGTTTGGCGAGCGCACCGGGGTTCCAGGCCCGTCCCCATCACGCATCTGCTAGGAAAAGCATTAGTCTGTGGCGATGCTGTCCAGGGCACTGGAGACTCATAGGCTATGAAAGCCAGTCGTGACTGCATAATTCACTTAGTCTAGCAGATAATTCTACAAATGAGAATACAGAGGCTCAGGGAAGGGAAGGGTCTTACGCAGAGATCCGTTTTCTGACTTGCCATCCAGTCCTTGATCTGGAGCGCTGTGCTGCTACACCGTGATGGAATTAAAATAGGGAAACGAAATAAAATTCTGTCCTCTTGCCTCTTGTTAATTTTCCTTGCAACTGAGCACTTACTGAATACTTTTATTTTGCTTTCAACGATGTCTCCATCACTATTCCCTGATACCTTTCCACCCGCCACCTGTCACTTCAGTGTCTGCAGAGGAACTTTTCCTAACACCTAGTTTTTTTCCCATTCTTTCCCCTTGGGCATCGCCAATCATCTATGTTCTGGTGGCTACCACTCCCACGGTCACCCCCTGACCTTGTCATCACCAGTACCCTTCCGACAGCTGGAGTAGGACATCATCTCACTCTCTGTCCACCTCCATCTATCAGCTCTTTCAACCTTAGGATCCCCCATCCAGTAATTCATCCTTGCAGCTTCTCTGATCACCAATCCATTAACGAACTACTTTTCCACTACAGATCCCTGGTATCTTCCCTCGTCCTCTGTTCGTGGCTTACTCAAGATGAAGATTTGACTCCATAAAAATACATTCAAAATCCTGCCAGGAAAAAAAGGTCTACAAACAGAGATCAAGAGGAAATTGATAAACTGGGATAAACATTGGCAGAAAAATGGATAAAATGGGGTAAACATTGGGTAATCTAAAGATTAGGTAGAAGATAGGAGATGATCTCCTAAAACTCAGTAAAGAAATAACAAATTACCAGGAACCTAGTAGAAAAATGAATAAGGGGTATGCACAGGCAGTTTTGAGAAAGGAAAATCAAAAAGCTCTGAACACTATGAAACCACCTCATAACCGCCTCAGTAAATGCCCTTAAATTGAACCAAAGAATATAATTTCTAAACCTAACTTGGAAGCAAAGATTTAAAAGTTTGATGAGAACTGCATGTGGAGACAAACTTCCATATGTTGGCGATAGAAGCTTATGTTGGCACCACTTCAGGAAAAAGTTGAGGACAATTCAGATTAAGTGAGACCCCACAAAGATTTTGAGTCCATGATTTCATGTAGGACGCTACTCCACAGATTTGAAATGGCATATGTTCAACAATACCCAATCCTGCTTTGTTTTAACAGCAACAAGTTGAATATGACCTGAAATTATGTTAATAAAAAGCTAATCAAGGGGCACCTGGGTGGCTCAGTCAGTTGAGCATCTAACTTGATTTTGGCTCAGATCACAGTCTCAGGATTTTGAGATCGAGCCCCAAGTCAGGCTCGATGCTGAGCAGGGAGTCTGCTTAAGATTCTCTCTCCATCTGCCCCTACCCCCACTCACGCTCTCTCCATCTCTCTGTCTCTCTCTCTCTGAAATGAAGAAATAAAATCTTTAAAAATAAATAAAAGCAAATCAAATAAATCCAGAACATTTTCTTCAACTTGATATTAAGCAGACATTGAAAAGAATGAACACCTGAAACTAACATAACACTGTATGTTAACTAACAGGAATTAAAACACGAATTTCAAAAATAAAAGGAAAAGAGAAGAATGAGACTTCTCTCTGTGCAGAAGCTGATCCAAAATGACCTGCAATATAGGACTTTAAGTGGGAAAATCTGGATGCAGAGCCACATGTTTTGTATATGTAGAGAAAGTTTTCAAACATCCATACGTATGGTTTTATATGCATGGGCCATCTGTAGAAGACTTCACAAGAAACTGGTAACCCTAATTATCACTGGAAGGGAGAAATGGTGTGTTAAGATCTTCCACAAGAAAAGGGAGGGCAAAGGATTACTTTTTCCTGTATTCTCTTTTGTCCCTTTGACTTTTATAACATACATAATGTTGTCTTAACAACAACAAAGAATTAAAAGTATTAAGATGAAGAAATTAGTAAACAAATAAATCAAGTAGCCTTTAATAACCTTCTTTCTCACTACCCTGTTGTAATTATCTGCATAGCACTTATCATTCACAATGGTCCTCTTTATATGTTTTTATATGTCTCTGCCACTAGCATGCAAACTAAATAAGAATAGAAACTTAACCCATGTCTGTAAGATACTACTACAGGTCCTTTGGTAGTAGAAGTAGGGGTCACCCTGGATGGATGCAGCTGCGACAGCCAAGGGCACATTTTGGAGTACGAAGACCAATGAAATTTCAGGCCATACTTGACCTTTGCCTGGTCACGCTTATGTAAGGAAAGATATGCAAAAGCATATGCAGCCTTATTACCTTTCTGGCTTGTACATGGTTTTCCCCCAAACATTTAGAGCAGTGACTTTTATGTAGTAGAAGCTCAGTGTGTGTTTGTAAAATGGATAAAAATACAGGACCCAACGTTGAATACACTGGGAATCTGAATTACTAAGTGGAAAACATCCTTCCCTGGAGTCAGCTGAGGCAAGGTAACGAGGTTAGTAGCACTTAACCTCATTCATTCCCAGTCTCTCAGTGATTACTTTGCTTGATGTTCAATGTCTTGAAGACCATTGTGTCATTTTTAAAAATTGTTGGCAGTTCTAGAAAAGCGGGTAGGTCTGTCTTTATTATCCCACCTAGATCAGATGTAGAAGTCTCTCCAATGTGATTTTGAGGTTCTGTTAAATTAGGTTATTTTTAGCCATACCTGGAGACTTGATTTCTGTTCAGATCAAACTGAGAGTTGGCGATAGAAGAGCATGTTACCTATCGAAGAATAACAGGATGGGATTGTTTTGAAAAATTGTATTATACATACTTCTGCCCCATTAGCCAGAATATTTTAAACCAGCTATCATGCGATATTCTAGTACAAAATTGCCCTTTGACAGTCAATAAATATGTAAGACTTAGCTTCTTTTCTTGAACATGCTTTCTATTATCATTTTCTTAATGTTGATCTTTCTTTTCACCCCTCATTATTTTTATTTTTGATGTTGTTGTTGTTGCTTGTTTTGTTTTGTTTTGTTTCCATTTCTTGGTGCTTTGACATCTGGCAGTACGAGCCTTCCCTTCTTTACCACACTCACTGCTTCTAATTTTATGTTTTCTCATAACAATAAAAGATTACCAGGGAAAATCATGAAGCCAAACTGGTAAGTAATATAAGGCTCTGATTTAGCAATACAAAATTCATGTCTTTTTGTTCTCAAGTCATAAAGAGGCTCTACATTTTTCCTATAGAATAAAGCACAGTGGTATGACAGTCTAAGCAGGGAACGTGTTCATGTACATCTAGGACAGGAACTATGACCCATATGGTTGAAGGAGTGTGCAGAAGTGAAGAAAGTACTAGAATTAAGGTCAAAACCTTGATTTTCATTCTGAGTCTCCTTTACCAGCTGTAAGCATCTTCTACAAGATGATTCATGTTATTGAAACTCATTTCTTCATTACATTAGGAATGATTATTTTCATCTTACAAAGCTTTAGTGAGAATATATTTATCCTCTGCAAAACATTTATTGAAAGTTAATAGGCATTGGACTAGTGGTTGGAGTGAGTTATTAAATGAAAGAACATATGTGAGTCTAAGGCCATGGAAGACATTCAATACAATATAAAAGCAAGGTTTATTGGAAGGCCAGAGAAAGAAGTGGTTAATTCTAGTTGAGGCCACCTGGAAAGTCTTTAGGAGAAAGGGAATTATATATGCATGACCTTGAAGGATGAGGCAAGACTTTGATTTCCTAAAAGGAGTAGAATGCCATGTATTTATTCAAAGTTTATTTATTGAGCAATGATTATGTTCCAGTATTCCAGATGCCATGGATACAGTCATTAATGAAAAAGTGTTACCCCTGATGAAATTTACATTCTAATGGTAGAAATAGATTATAAACAAGTTTATGCACTGTCTTAGTACATTTGAGCTGCTATAACAAAACGCCGTAGACTAGGTAACTTATAAAGAACAGACATTTATTTCTCACAGTTCTAGATGCTGGAAAGTCCAAGATCAAAGTGTTGGCAGGTCAGGTGTCTCTTGACAGCCTGTTTCCTAGAGGATTCCTTGTAGCTGCAGCCTCATATAGCAGAAGAGATGAGCCAGTCCTCTTGAGTGTCTTTTATATGGACACCAATACCCATCATAAGGGCTCTGCCCTCATGACCCAATTACTTCACAAAGACCCCACATCCTAATGTCATCACCTTGGGCAATAATATTTCAGTATATGAATTTTGAGGGGACACAAACATTCAAACACACACAAACATTTATATGTAATATATATTTATATGTAACTAGTATAATATACTAGTTAGTGAAAAGTGGAATAGGGAAAAAAATGGTAAAGCAGGGGATAGAGATTTTCACCACTTGGCTTTCAGGGAGTAAAAAATTGAAATTGTAAATACAGTGACAGAGAGGCCTCATGGGAAAAGTACTAGTTGATTAAAAATCCAGAAGAGATGGGCAAGTTAGGCTGTAAACAATGGAAGTGGTGAGAAGTGTTCAGATCTCTGATACATTCTGAAGTTAGAGCAGATAGGCATTGCTGATGGACTCAAAGTGGGGCATTAACAGAAGAGTCTTTGGGAAAAGATAGCTTATATTTAGACATATTTAATTTGAGATCAATTAAACACTAAGTGAAGAGATCTTGAGTTCAAGAAAGAAGTGATGGCACCAAATTTGGAGTCATCAGCATTTAAAATAGGATTTAAGATAGGATTTAAAACCACTGCAGTGCATGAGATCCCCTCGGGATTGAGAGATACCAGAGGAGACCAAGGACTGAGCCCTTGGAGTCAACAAAGAAGACTGAGAAAGAACAGCCAGCAAGTAGGAAAAAAAACAGGAAAGGCGTGGGAGCCAAGGGGAGACAAATTAAAGAAGATAAATCAAATTTGTCAAATGCCAGTGACAAGTCAGGAAAGAGTTATTTGTTAATTCAACAAATACCAACTAAAGACCTACTACATACTAGTCACTTTCCTGAGATGAAAATATAACAACAAACCAAACAGATAAGATACGTACCCTTGCTTTAATGGAGTTTACCTCCTAGTCAACAAAGATTTGACCTCAAGATTCAGTATGTGGAGGCCTTCAGTCCTTGGTCATCCCCTGAGTAAGAAAATTCTGTCTGTCTGGCAGACTTTGAATTGAGATACTGGCTTTTTCCTTCCTTGGAACTTGAACTGAAACATTGTCTCCTCCTGGGCCCTGTTGGTCTTTGGAATTGAATCCATAGCATTCGTTCTCCTGGGTCTCTAACTTACCAACTCATTCTGCAGATCTTGGGATTGTCAGCCTCCATAATTATGTGAGCCGGTTCCTTATAATAAATCCCACTCTGTCTATCTATTATCTATCTATCTATCTATCATCTATCTATCCATCTACCTATCTTATTGGTTCCGTTTCTCTGGAGAATCATGATATGTAAAGGTCAAGAGAGATTTATGTGTCTGTTTGTTTATTAAAATCTGAAAAAAAAAATAACCACACATTGAATTCTGATGAAGAAGGACCCATGGAAAGGAAAGAGAATAAATGATGTAGGGAGAAGGGGAGAATAGTTGCCGTGACATTCTTGGAAAGAAGGGAAGGGTTTTGATCTCAGAGACACGCGCTGTATTGAGTTGAATTGCATCCCTCAAGAAATATATGTTCAAATCCTAACTCCCAGTACTTGTGAGTCACCTCACTTGGAAATAGGGTCTATGCAGATGTAATCAAATTAAGATGTGGTCCTACCAGATTAGGGTAGACACTAAAAACCCAGTGACTGGTGTTCTTTTAAGAAGGTCATGTGAAGACACAGAGACATGCAGGCGAGAATGCCATGTGTCAATGAAGGCAAATATTGGAATGATGCATTTATAAGCCAAGGAGTACCATTAACTCTCAGCAACCACCAGAAGCTAACAAGAGGCAAAGATGGATTCTTCTTAGAGGCTTCGGAGGGAGCACGTCCCTGCCCTGCCACCATTTGATCTCGGTCTTGAGGTCTCCAGACAAAATAATAAGTTTCTGGGTTTTGTTTTGTTTTCTTTTGTTAAGACATCCAATTTGTGTTATTGTGTTTTGGCACACCTAGGAAACTAATAAATTTGCCTTAGTGGCATCCGTAGCCATTTTGGGAAAGGGAGCAGCAAATTTATTGGGAACATAAAATCCACATTGTGCTTAAGAATGGCAAGTTATTTTATGGGCTGGATGACAAAATACAGTGATGGATATCTTAGAGGAGCTGTATGGGCTTCAAGGTATCAAACCTTTTATCATTCCTTCTCTCCAAGTTTCTGACCTATAAAGCCAATGTACATAGCAAGTTAGCAATTAGGGATAAGTATCAATTCTATACATTTTTGCAAGTTCTCTACTACTTCCCATTCAGGGGTCTCTGGTAAATGTTGCAACAGAGGCCAAAGTAAAGATTTCTTCCCCCTGATGCTTCTGAACTTTTGAGGCTTGATATAGCTGTATTAGCATGCTTGTAGGGCCCATAAGGATGTCAGGATAGACAGTCTTCTCAGGAACACATACATGCTTTTGGAAGGCAGACCTTCCAGAAGGCTCTCTCTAGGTGGTACGAGGAAGAAAGTGGAAAGAGAGAGGCCAGAAATGCCCTCCCCCCACACACACACTATTCCTCTGGAATTTCCCTTCTCTTTGAAAGACTGAAGAGAGGAGTCAAGGAGTTGTGGTCTAATAATAACAGACCTTAAGTATCAGGCTAAGAGATTTTACTTCAACTCAGTAGCAAAGATTACTTGCAGCTATGGAAATTTGCATTTCCATAATGCTGTACAGCTCTTAATAGGACCCCAGTGGGCAAAGATAGTTATGGTGCTTCTTTAGTCTAATTACGATGAAGCCTAAGCCAAAAAGCTATATATGAAAAAGTGTTTGAATTCTAGCCAATGCAATATTTAATGCAGCAGAATTCCAACAAAACAAAGAATGCAGACATTCTCATAACCCTTTTTAATAAATTTTATTCTCCTAGAGAAATCACAGATTTCAGCTTCAGAACACCTGCATCTACTTTCTGACTCTGCACACTTACTAATCAGATGATCTTGAGGAATACATGTCACCTTCCTGACCCTCTGTTTCATCGTCTGATTAGGAGGATTGATACTTGAACTAAACAGACCTCAGCCCATGTGTAGGGAAATCCTAAGTCCAGTGTCCAGGTCAATCCCAGAGTGCTGTCTCATCTCAAACATTATGCCTTTTTACTCTCAGAAATGTCCTGATTTGTTCCATAGACCTATATGATCATCCAATTTATATGTGACCCCATGAAAGCAACCTGAGAGTTTTAAAATGAAACACTAAAGTAAATTGCAGTAGTGAGAACGATAGTCCCTAAGCAGTCTCTGTAATGAAAGATGTTTTCTGTTGTTCACTTCCTGCCTGAGAATGTGTAGCATGAATTAATTAAGGACTGAAATGTATCAGTGAGTACATGAACTTGTGATTTGGAGGAGTGAGGAAGCATTCTTGAAATCAAGTAAATCTTTTCAGTTACTTAGCATACCATCAATGGATTTCTCTGCAGAAAAATTTTAAAATTAAAAATTTTAAATAGGGATATGGACATTGAGGAGGGTATGTGCTATGGCAAATGCTGTGAAATGTGTAAGCCTGATGATTCACAGACCTGTACCCTGGGGTAAATAATACATTATATGTTAATAAAAAATTTAAAAAAAAAATTTAAACATGTCCAACCTAGCGATTGAACCAGATTTTGATTCCATGTCTTCCCAAAGCTTTGCTTTTTCTCATACTCATTGATCCTTGATATGATCCATCATTTCCATCAGGGAAATGTCTGAGAAAATAATGGGAGCCAAAAATAAAACTCAAATCCTAGCCTCTGCTCCATGGAGGCCATCAGATCTATGTCACTACCGGGGGTAAGGAAAGAGTTCCTGATGATGTCATCAGAGAAAGCCAAGCCCCCAAAGACTGCAGGGGAGCTGGCTTGGGAAAATGAGCAAGTGAAGCACAGCACAACTGGAATCCAGTAAAGGTGCAGCCCCCCAACAGAAACCAGGAATACAAAAGACAGCATTTCAGGGCTTTCAATGGCTCCAGCTGGAGGACACAGGGTCCATGTTCAGCGGTGCTAAGGAAATAGAAATCCATATCTGCTCCCGTTTAGATAGGCAGTCCAGGAACTAGCATAAGACTTCTGCTCATGACAAGTAAAGACTTAGGCTGTTTCCTTATAATTCCACATCCTCCCTCGCCCAGCTCCCACTGAAATATTTCTGCTAAAACCTCTCCAAAAAGAGAAGGTGATGAGGAATATTGCATTTCAACTTTTTACCTTCTCTGCCTCCCCCTCCCAGGTGCCTCCTATTGTGGATTTCTACAGGAAAAGCAACAGGAAGGGAAAGCCCCACTGACGGTCACACTACATGATAGGGGACTTGTTCTCTTTCTTTTCCCAGTATCTATCCTGGTGTTAATTTTTTAAGTAAGCTCCACATGCAACATGGGGCTTAAACTCACAACCCTGAGACCAAGAGTCACATGCTCTTCCAACTGAGCCAGCCCAGTGCCCCTCCTAGTATCTATTCGGAAAGTCATTTTGCATAGCTCTGGTTATAACCAGCCTGGTCATAGCCAGCATATGACCGGTATTCTGGTTGAAAACTCACTTTATGCTTTAAGCTTGTATAAATAATTGTAGAAAGTTAGCCATAATCAAAGCATCTCTGGTTCTGCACAGATGAGGAAAGGGAGTGAAATTTTCTAAACTGATAACAACATCACTGAATATGACTCCTGGCTTCTTTTTGCTTGCTTATCATTTATTTGTGTGTATATATGTAGGTATGTATGTGTATATATGTATGTATATTCATGTATATATGTGTATGTATATGCATGTATACATACGTATATATGTAAATATGTGTATGTGTATATATACACATATGTTTGTATATGTGTTTACGTTTGTATACATATGGATATATGTATGTGTGTGTAAATATATATGTTTAAATATATATGTAATTGCTTTTCACAAGATCTAAGTAAATATTTTTTGTCTTTCAAGACTTTATTTAAGAGCAATGATACGTGATGGATTTTAGGTCTTATTTTTTTTAAGATTTTATTTTATTTATTTATTTGACAGAGAGGAGAGAGGTCACAAGTAGGCAGAGAGGCAGGCAGAGAAGCAGGCTCCCCACTGAGCAGAGAGCCCGATGTGGGGCTCGATCCCAGGACCCTGAGATCATGACCTGAGCAAAGGCAGAGGCTTTAACCCACTGAGCCACCCAGGCGCCCCGATTTTAAATCTTATTAAAAGCTATTATAAGTAGGGGCACCTGGGTCACTCAGTCAGTTGAGCCACTGCCTTCTGCTCAGGTCGTGATCTACCCTATGCAGGGTCCTGGGATCGAGCCCCGCATAGGCTCTCTGCTCAGCAGGTAATCTGGTTCTTCCTCTCCCTCTGCCCATTCCCCCCGCTCACTCTCCCTCTCTCAAATAGATAAAAAAAATCTTTAAAAAGCAATTATAAATAATAAAATATTATATATTATATTAATTGAGGAATTAATGTTATCAGTAAAATGCATGGATCTTAAAGAACAGAATTTGATGCATCTTCATAACTGCTTACGCTCCTGTAAACCCCAGTGACAATCCAGAGTCCCGATAGTTCCATATTCCAACATTTCCACTGTCTCAGAGTCAGGACTCTCCATTCAAACCCAGCAACCACCCAGACCCCATCCCCGGCCCAACTCCAGAGCCATCACTCTCTTGACATACGTAAAGACATTTACCTGTTCTTGAACCTCATGTAAAACGAGGCATGTAGTGTAATTCTTCTTTTGTCTGCCCTTCTTCTCATTCATCTACCTTGTACGCATTGCTACGTTAGCCTTATTCGTTCTTCTGTTGATGGACATTTGGGTTGTTCCCAGTTTGTTCACTTTTGCTTTTGTTTTGTTAGTACAAATAAAGTTGTAATCAACATGCTTGTACATATCTCTCTCGTAGACGTATTTTCATTTCTTCGGGGTGAATATCTATGGGAGGAATTGATGTTCATACGGTATATATTTAGCATTATAGGAAATTGCTGCACAATTTTCTAAAGTGTGCCATTTTACACTCCTTCTGGCAGTGGGTCAGAGTTGCAATTGCTCTGCATTTTGTCCAAAATTTGGAGATTATGATTACTATTGATGTTCCTCTGGGTTTGATGTATCGTTTCCCCCCACCCCCTAATGGCTGATTTTAGGAATTTCTCTTTATCTTGGCTTTTAGTCATTTGACAATGATAGGTGTTAGTGTTGTTTTATTTGTATTGATTTCCTTGGGACTCACTGAGATTCTAGAGAATTTGTACCACTCTTGACACTTACCCCTCTGGACCAAGATTGTAGATTGGAGCTACAAGAGATAGAAATAATCAGGTACAAGAAGGGATGGTGTGCCTAGTTGTGTTCATTGCTGAGCACCTGAGCAAGGATCCAGACCTCCTAGGACTGGGGTCTCTGTAATGAGTCTCTCATCTAGAGAGCCATGTTATGGTTCTAGGCTCAAAGACCGTTCCTACCAGCACTTCCGTCCTTCTTTCCTTCCATAAGAATCCCCTTTCATTGAGCTATCTTAAATAGTCTTAAAACCTGCAACACAAAGAGTTAACATTTATCCATGACATTTGTTACTAGAGGCATGAAGCATGAAGTGTGTTAGCCCATCTCTCTTCCCTTCAGAGTATTCCAATGCTTGTTCTGCCCTGGGATTGTGGTAATGTTCCCACAGAGTACCCCACAGAGTATTCTTCCCCTTAGCAATACTTACCTATTCTACTTGTCCCATCAGATTCCTGAGGGATAAAACGTGTATTTTTTTCTTTAATTTTATTAGTTAATTCCAAAGGAGCTGTTAGTTACTGGTACTGGTTTTTGGGCATTTGATCCCTAAACCAGATGAAGGGCATTTGATCCCTAAACCAGATGAAGCAGAGACCATAATGTGCTGTCCATATCGCCTTAATCCTTATCACCTAAGTCAATTCTATACCATCTCCAACTGTCAGCACCTCCATTTCTTTACCTGAGGCTCCCTCTGTCCTCCAGAACCCATTCTTCCCATACACATAATGCTCTTAAAGGGCCAGAAATGTATGTACCACTCTTCCTCTGGGAGTAAAACTCAACAAAATGATTTAAGGGAATTGATATATGACGATAGCACCTCCTAGGACAACACTGAGGCATCCATTCTGCTCTGGCTCCCAGAGTTTTCCAGAGGGATTAAGCTCCAGCTGCCCTCTTGGTCACTTGTTTAATAACACACTCTTTGATGCCACATTGGAATTCTTTCTGTCTTACTTCCCAGAGATCAACCCCAAAGAGCAATTTGCCCTTGAATCTTTGCCTCTGAGTGTGCTTCTAAGGGAAACCAGGTAACACAGTCACACGTTAAGAAAAGTCTTCAATGCCTCAGTCCCAAAGAGAATCTTGCAAATGTCTATGTTCTTTCCTGGCCACCAGAATGCACGTGCACATTTATGCCTTAGGATAAGAAGAATTCATATTTTCCCAGCCATCGGTTTGGGTCTAAGTGACAGTAACTCTTGATTCCCTAGAGACAACTCACTACTGTCTCTTGATCTGCAGCTCACTGTGAAATGGCTCCTGATGCTCCTCACCATCTGGGTATGAATTTTTCACATCTGCCAGAAGTACTCCTGTGCCGTGGTCCTGCTGCCCGACCTGCCTGCAGAACACACCTGCAGAGGTAAAATGCTTCATTCCTGTATTAGCCACGGATGTGGATCTTCAACCGTGCTGCTCATGGTGTGCCATCCGGTTAAGCTGCCTTAAAGGTGGAAACAGAAATGAGCTACTGGGATGGGTCCGCCTACCTGCCAGGCTAAATGTCTTGATTCTTTCTTTTTGCAACACCCTAGTAGAAGTCCTCCGTTCCGAGTTAACTGAGCCAGATCAGCCCAAATCAGACCACATGCTGGTCAGTCTTAAAAGGTGTTTGACAAATCCTTTGCGGTACTCCTTTGTACCGCCTCCCAAAGGAAAAAGGTGTTTTTCTTCTTTCTCTCTCCTTATAAAGAAGAAAAGACACCTTCCCCCCATGGAACACGCCCCGTGAACCCTGCTTCCTCCAAGAATCTTCTTTTTTCTCCTTCCCTCTCCCTCCCCAGCCACCTCTTTTTTAAATTGGGTCAATTGATTTAAGTCCTTGGTCCCCTCGTAATGATTTCACTGTATAAAAATCAAAGAATTATGGACACTCAGATTAGGAAGAGGCTACAGAAGTAGACACCTCTGTTCTAGGAATGAGGAGATAGACAAGAAGACTTCTGAGTGATTTGCCCAAAGTCAAAAAGGAAGTTAGCAGCAGCGCAGGGAATAGAATCTAGGTTTCAACACCTGTCCAGTGCTCTTGATGTACAGCAAACAGGATATTGGTATGAAAGTGGCTTGTAGTCTATGAAATACAATAAAAATATGATTAGAGAAGCTGAAGACAAGTTACATATTCAAGTAATAAATATTTTGATGGCTTTTTTATGTCTTAGGCACTGTTCTAGATGAAACAGGGAATGAAATGGAAAAATATCTCTACTTTTGGGAACTTATATTTTAATGGGTGAGACAGATAATAAATTTAAGCCCACAAATAAATAAGATACATAATGTGTTAGATGTTTTAAGCACCACAGTAAAAACTCAAGCACAGAAAGGGAGTAGGGAACCCAAGAAAAGGTAATGTGAATAATAGTTTAAGATGGTTGTTTGGGAATATCCTCGCTCATGCAGTAACATCAGAGCAATGGTTAATCTGTTTTAATCTGCTTTCCCTGCATGGAAGGTTCTCCCCTCACTGTTCTCCTGACCAACTTGTACTCATTCTTGGGGACCCTCTCTCAAAGAGAACTTTTGTGAACTATCGTCATTCCAAGTAAGATCTGCTAGGCTTACATATGGGTTTTGATCAATTATATATATCATGCTTTGAAACAGCACATTTATTTATTTGTTAGCGTCTCTGTCTCCACCACTAATCTATCATTCTCATGAGTTCCAGGGACGGTAATACTTGTCTTTTTGGCATTATATCACCAGCACTCCAGCATAGTGATGGGCTCATAATAGGCTTAAAAACTTATTTAATGCACAGATGGGCAAGTGGGTAAATGGATGCAAGAATGGATGGATAGAGTAGAAATTAGGAAAAAAACATAGAATTGGTCTGGTTGTTAGTCTCCAAATACAATGCCATCAAATCCTTCCCTCTCGATATATACATGCATGCTGCAGCTGACATAAAGGTAGAATACAATTTCCATCTTCTCTATTCTGGGTGGGACAACATGACTGACTTAATCAATGTACCATGGGCAGAAGTGACATTTGGGGATTTCTGAGGCTATGACTTGAGAAGCTTTGCAACATTTTCCTGCATCTCTGGAAACACTCACTCTGGAGGCTGGCTGCCACGTTGGAAGTCTGACTATGCTGAGAGACCTCCATGCTGTGAGAAAGACTAAGGTAGGTACATGGACACAGCATATGTCAGGAAAGAAACTGACCAGCCCCTAGGTTTCTCTGGCCTAGTTGCCATCTGTTTGTGACCCCATAAGAAAATTCAAGCAAAAGAGTTCAGTTGACCGACCTCAGGGGTCTATGGAACCATGGGGTATCATAATAAATTGTTTTAAGCCACTAAATTTTGGAACATTTTGTTATGCAGTAGTGAATAAATGGAACATCTGGAAAAATAACATATTGAGATGCTTAGAAAGCCATTTGAAACATCCAACAGCCATAAAAAACAGAAAAGTTAGATATGAATGGACCCATTTTAGAGATGACAAAATATGAAGGGTATAGAAGTTAATTGACAGCTAGCTAGTAAGTGGCACACTCAGAATTCATCTCTAGAATAACAAGGGAGCCAGTAGAGAGAAAAGAAGAAGAGATGAAAACCAAAGACTTCATGCCTTCAGAACATGTATCATCTCTTCTCAAATTCTGAACTGACTTTAGCTGAAGACAAAAATAGATAATCCATTTTATCATTACTGAACTGAGTGGGCCCACCCATCACGAGTGGCTTACATATTAGTTAAAATTGAAAAAAAAAAATCGAAGTCTTCTTTTCCTTGAACAGCAATAGCCTCTGCCCTCCCACTCTCCAGAGTGAACACACCTGGGAAATATGTCCTCATACTCTTGGGTCCTTCTAGCTGTTCCTGGACTTGACCCAATCATTGAGTGACTACCAAGAAACCCAACAGAGTAAAAAGTTCAAAGCTACTTCCTGTTAATTAGCCCAGGCAGTTTTGAGGTTCCCAGCTGTGCAATTCATTTTCATGTGTGGTGTCCCCAGTGAGGCCAACCCTGCCTGAAATTTCTGGAGCTTCAACTTGGTAATCAGTGGGGAGATGCACCAAGTTAATATGAGGTCAAGGTAGATTTTCTTTAGAGGCTCCTCCAAGACAACACTTCAAAATCATTTACCAGAGTAAAAACTGTATTTCATATACATTATGAAAATAGAGGTTCAGTCATTAGAAAGGATGTATCAATGTTAAAAACCTGGCCTTTCCCTTA
>CM052800.1:5758833-6027341 GCA_028533885.1 Nasua narica | reverse complement strand
ATAGTAGTATTTTGGCATTCTTTTTCTGACTTATTTTTCTATGAATATATTTATTTGTAAATATGCAATCTGATGTTTTGGAATTATATATACTCTGATATTTTCTCTTAACATTGTTTCATGAATATTTTAGATTATCATTAAATATCTTCAAAAACATTCATTTACATTCACTGCAAAATATCTTATCAGATGAAAAGACAATATTTTACTCAACTGTTTCTCTAATGTTGTACATTTAGTTCAATACTTCAATGATCATAGCTCTTAAAAAGCAGTTGGTATGATAACATTGGGTCTCATTGTAGTACAGATAGCAGGTGCACCAGATGACGTGAGGGCTCAGAGTGAGCTCTGCAACTAATCCCACTGCATCCAATCCCACTGAGCCATTTGCTTGTACATGACCTCAGGCAGGTTGTTTAAAATCCTACACTACAGTTTCCTCATCTCTGAAATGAGATCATGAAAGTCCTTTCCTCTTAGGGTAGTTGGGAGAATTAAATGAGTTAACACCAGCAAATAGCTAGTGATTAAGCTGCTGTGAATACAGGAAGGAGCTTATCCCCACTCCTGATGTTGGCTCTGCAGTGGATGTATATCTGTGGTTAAAATGTGACCTCCTTGATTTTCCCCCTCTCTCCACAATTTTCAGAGGAAGAGGATGGACCTTCCTTGGTGGGAGTTTGGAAGAAGAAATTGGTACGTGCAGTATGATGAGTTGTATAAAGCACCTCAAAAAGATATGTCCAAGGGGCGCCTGGGTGCTTCAGTGGATTAAAGCCTCTGCCTTTGGCTCAGGTCATGATCTCAGGGTCCTGGGATCGAGCCCTGCATCAGGCTCTCTGCTCAGCAGGGAGCCTGCTTCCCCCTCTCTCTCTGCCTGCCTCTATGCCTACTTCCGATCTCTCTCTCTGTAAAATAAATAAATCTTAAAAAAAAAAAAAAGAAGTTTAAAAAAAAAGATATGTCCAAGTCCTAATCCCAGAAACCTATGGATGTGATCTTATTTAGCAAAGGGCTTTCATTGAAGTAACAAAGTTAAGACTCTTGAGATGAGATCATCCTGGATTGAGGGTGGTCCCCAAAGCAATGACAGGTGTCCATTAAGAGAAAAGCACCCAGATATTTGACAGAGACACAGAAAAGAGGTCGTGAGAAGCCCCCTGTGAAGACAGAAGCAGAGATTAGAGTGATATGACCACAAGTCAAAAAATATCAGCAGCTACCTGAGGCTAGAAGTAGCAGGAAGGGCCTTCCCCTAGAGACACCTGTTAACACGTTAATTTTGGATTTCTGGCCTCCAGAATTGTAGAGAATAGATGCTGTTGTTTTAAGCCTCCCATATTTTTTGGCAGCCATAGGAGACCTGATACATGTAGCCTAGTCCCTTTTGCTGGGTGGTAAAGAAGAACCAATCGAGACCAATGAAATCCTTCCCCACGTCTGATGCTCACATGGGCAGCGCCCCACAGGTAAGGCTGGAGCACCTGACTCTGCCTACGCCAGGGTGGACATATCCATCTAACAAAAAGGAACAACATCAGAAAGGCTACTTGCTGACAGATATGTGTCACTTTCTTCCATTTTAGCTTAATCGGCATTAAAATAAATCCTTTCATCTCTGGGTCTTTCTCCTTCTTGTCCCTTTCACAGTATTAGGAATCACGAGGGTAGCTACAATCCAGCAGCTACAGTGAACTTTGTTATTTTTATCTTTGAATTCATCTCTATCTGCCCTTAGGCTAAGAGTGAAATTCTTTTATACAAGGACCGCCTTTATACAGACTTCATTTTGATCCACTTTGCATTTTTCCCCTTATACGTGTATGATTTCTGAAGGTGTCTGCCCCGTCTCAGGCCCCTATGATCTCAGCACTGAGAGTGGGAGGCTCACCTGTGGCTTGTTTTTTGAATTCGTTCTTTCTTAATCTCTTCGTGCTAACCTGAGACTGTGTTAGATTTGCTCAGAACTCTGTGGACTTGAGCCAACATCATCTCTGCTTCTTGGGCCCCTGCATCCTGCTGTTTTCATACCAGTCTCCTCCTCCCCATCGCTGGCTGAGAGCCTAATGATCGCGCATTAATAACCCCATAATGGCCAGCGATGTTGCAGTCTTGATACGGATACTCATCCCATAGAATCACAAACACATGAAAACATGGCATGATGTTTTCACTGGAATTTTATGCATAGTCATTTTTATGCTCTGTTTCTCCAATTCAATCCAATTTTTTTTTTTCCATATACAGAATTTGGTCTTTCCTAAGTGACCCATACCTGCAGCTCCACACTCTTAAAAAAGCCACACAATCTTTAGAAGTAGAGAGGTAGGATTATTTTCCTTGCCACCACTTGTTAACTAAGTTATGTGATGCTTCATAATGATTCATAATCATTCACAATGATTCTATATTCCTATATTCCTAATTCTGTATTCCTAATTCTTATTTGTTCGACTGGATAATAAAGACCTGGGATGGTCCTCAAACCTTAGAAGGGGGTTGGGAGTAGGGATTGCCCAGACCTCTATGCTCTAATGGATCCCTTAAATCACACACACACACACACACCATATTCAAGGAAACAGGGATGTCTCTTTCACTTTCAGTCGGGTGCTTCATGCTGACATAGACAAGCCTTAACGATAAACATCCTCTTATGGTTCACACTACTCCAGCCCCAGGGAATGCTACCCATATCTCTTGCTCTATGTCCTTGAAGCAGAGATGACTGCGTCCTAATGACTTGAAGGTTTATAGGTTATACCATCTACTGACTTTGAACATGGATGCTGCTTTAGAATCCAAGGAGGATTTGAGCACAGAAAGTAGTAAGAAAAAGACAGATTAATTAGTTTACCACATCTTCCCTTTTAGATGGCATGAATGCATTAAATCGTTGCATAATAAGAAGTTTTGCAGTAATGACAAGAGTCCAATTTGTTCTAGTTCATGGTACTAGTGATATGCAAGAAATAGGTAAGAAATAGAACATTTAAATACTGTATATTTTTATTTATAACTTTTAAGTATTGAAACTTGGTATGTGATATGTGAGCTTACATTTATTCTCCTAGTGTGGGCCCTGCAAATGGAAGGAATAGGACCTTCTGGAAGGAGGTAATCATGACCACTGCCCCTAAACTTGCCCTCTAATTAGCTCAGGACTGCTCTACATTTAGGAAGTATCAATGCATATTTGTCAGACATATCAAAGCTAAATACTGGGGCTTGAATCTTCCTGAGGGTATGAAAAAGCAACCTATTTTGAGATCCACATCTCAGGAACCTGAATAGGTTTATCAGGGGAGCCCCAGGCAGAAACCAATGTACCTCAGCTCCCAGGTAGGATTTGCAGAGCCCCTCTGCAAGCAGAGACAGGAAATGGGAGCAGGAAAAGTGCTTTTGAGAACATGAATAGAGTTTTGAAGATATGACTTATCCCAGAACATGTCATTTTCTTCTCCCATAAATGAGGATGCGAAGGAGTTCCTCTCACAGAAGAAGGAAACAGAGACCGTGGAAGTAATCACAGAAGGAAGACTGGACAGGGGAAATGGGGCCCCTTGTGCAAGTTCCACATATGGGGATTTTCACATGTCATGTGGGCACATCGCCACACAAAGGCTAATTAGATGCCTGCCTAATTTTGGGCACCTGCACCTGGTAGAGAATCCTACGTTCATCAGGTCTGTGAAGATACGAGAAATGAAGGAGCCAGTATTCCCAAGATGACTGTGTGGTTGGGATGACGCAGAGGCAGAGCACTGGGGCCTGAGGAAGGAGAGTTTGGTGGTGGTATACATCTGCCACATCACAACTGCAGTAGAAATTACAAACTGGTTGAATTTATCATCTAGGTATGATTTTTCTCCACTAATTTTTTTTCACCCTCATGAAATGAAATCCCATACTAAGAATTTTTTCAGGCATAACTAAGAAAGGGGTCATGCTATTGAGAATGTTAGCAAAAATTCTGGTGCCTAGAGAGAATAATCTGGGAAAAAAAACATCCTTCTTACTGAATGACAGGAAAAGAAGGTGAAAGGAGAATAAGGCAAATGCATAATGCAAACTCCATGCCTTCAGAACCTTTAAAACCCTCTATTATACAATCACAGTCACACTAGGTGAGAGCTGGTATGCACCGTGAGATACAGATGGGTAATGTACGATGCGTAGAATGTAACTAATATGCCTGAGACCATGGAGCCCGTGAATGGCCCTGCCGGGATTCAAATTCAAGACATGCCACCTGGAAGCCCTGATTTATGTCACTTAGTACTCTGCTTCTGACCTCAGTACCAACATATCTAATTGACTTAACACTGCAGGCAAGTGACATTTGTCGTTTGTGCGTTCTTTTCCTATTGCTACTATAACAGATTACCGTGCATTGATGGATTACACCAACACACACTTGTCATGCTCAAGTCCAAAATGGGGCAGCAGGCTGCACTGTTTCTGGATTCTGTAAGGGAAACTCTGTTTCGTTGACTAATCCAGTTTCTAGAAGCCACTTTCACACCTTCACTTATGGCTCCTTCTTCCATTTTCAAAGCCTATCACTTTGCTGCTGTTATCATATCTCTTTTTTTCCTGACTTTGACCCTCCCAATTCCCCTTCTAAGGACACTTTTGACAACATTGAGTCAACCTGGATAACCCCCCCATCTCAAAATCCTTAACATAATTACATCTACAAGGTCCCTTTCACTTTATAAGGTAATATACTCACAAGGCCTAGGGATTAGGAAACGGACATATTGGTGGGGGTCATTATTCAACCTACCAATTGTTCCTTATAGATTGGTAATGGCAATAATGTTGTAAATGTTTTGCCTTTATTGAATGCTGGTAGAGTTCAGAGCCTCCCACAGACAGTGAGGGGTCAGAGTGTCTCCCTGGCCCACTGCCATCTGCATGACATAGAACCTGTAATTCTATGACTGCAGAACAAAATGCTGAGAGATAACAGGGGAGTCAATGTAGGTGACAGCAAGAGACAATGGTCTTCTAGATAGTTGGAGCCCCTGTCCCAAAGACCCCGCCTTGGCAGAATCTACACAGCCAAGTGTCCACAGGCTCCCTGGGATGGGGTTAGTCTGGAGAAAGCAATTGATCAAGAAGACAGGGACATCCACCCTGGAAGACAAGGTGAAATCATTTTGCTTCAAAATCACATGCAAAATCACATAATCCATAAAAATGGATTTTTTTATGGATTGGCCAAAGAAGGTAAATGATTTTTTTATGGATTGGCCATTTCCATTTCAATGGAAATGGCCAAAGAAGGTAAACTGAGCAAGTTTTCTTTCCTTGTCTCACTCTCAAATACGCATCCTAAATCAGCTCTGGAAACTTCACCATCTTGGGCTTCAGTTTCCTCATTGGCAAAATGACGATGATAATGCCCTGGTATTGTTGGGAGGATAGACTGGATTACAGTTTACACTGGAGATGGCTCACATCAACACTTGGCATGTAACCCAAAATAACAGCTTTTCTTCACTGTGGTTCAATGTCATATCCAGTTTGCCTCTCAGACTGGTTGTGTAACCTTTGGCTCTGTTTCTATGATCTCTGCTTTTCCTCATTGAAGGGTGGAATAATGAATATTTACCTAAGAGGGTTACTTAAAATAAGAAAATTCATCAAAGGTCACAATTCACATGCTGTGCACCATATTGTTGGCTTGTGACTCATGGTTTATGTGACATTTTCAGAGTTCTGAGGCAAACAGATAAGAGGTATATTCTACAAGCCTGATATATTTTGGTGCTAAGGGTTGAGTGTATTCTAGCAAATGCATTCATCAGTGAGTGGCCATGCCAGTGATGTTCATCTATGTTCTGTTCTCTGCTTGTGCCCAGAAGGCCTCCCCATTCTGTAATGTCTTCTTTCGCTTCTTCACAATATATTTCAAATCTCTCCTCCCCATAGGATACACCCCGATCCTTCTCTTGCTCTCTCATTTTCTGTCCCTGTGTCCTTTCTGCTGGGATTTTAGCTCTCAGTTCATACTAGCCTGTATTTTCTTGTGAACAAGTCATCTATGGTGTTACACACACGCAAACATGACTCTGTTGTCCTCGGATTTCCCCAAAACAGAGGCATTCGTTTCTTTCTGTGGACTCAATATAGCCTTTCTAGAAGTTGACACTGGCCTTCCATTAGGGTTTAGCACAGCAATCATCTTAGTTTGGGTTCACCCAGAAGCAGACTTGGAAACAAGGATACAGTTATAAGTGATAAAAACAAGTAGGAGAGCAGAAGAGTGAGTCCAGAAAGCAAGCAAGCAGTAAGGGCTTGTTGTTACTACGGATTATTGGAGAATTATAGAACCATGCAGACCATGCTTCTCAGAGTTAGCTCACCTGAAGGGCTAATGAGGCGGGGTATTTCTACACAAACTTCTGTAGTCTTTGTATGAGGACTACTGGAGGAGTGAGCACCAATTCCCACTATTTGTAGTTGGTCACATCATGCGCAGAGTGAACTTAGGCCTGTGAGTAAAGAAATCAGGTGCTGGGTGTTAGATATCCATCAGGGTGAGGGGATGTGGGAGGGGCACTGGCAGCCTCTTCCCTAGGAGTCAAAATCATAACACTGAAGTCAATTAAAACTGGGATTTCAGGGAAATTTTCTATTTAGTTCTCTGCCCATTTTTCATTCAGGTTTGTTTTTGTGGTTGTTATTGTTATGGAGTTGCATGAGCTCTTCATATATTTTGGATATTAACCTCTTATCAGATAGGCGGTTTACAAATATCTTCTCCCATTCCATAAGTTGACTTTTCATTTTGTTTGTTGTTTCTTTTGCTGTGCAGAAAATTAAATTTGATGTAGTTCCATAGATTTGTGCTTTTGGTGTTATACCAAAAAAATCATTTCCAAGACCAATGTCAAGGAGACTTTTCCATGTTTTCTTTTTAGAATATTACAGTTTTTGTTGTTAGATTGAAGTCTTTAATTCACTCAAGTTAATTTTTGTGAATGGCATTAGATAGGGTTCCAGTACATTCATATACATCTGAATATCCAGTTACTGAAGAGATCATTCTTTCCTCATTGTATATTCTTGGATCCCTTGTCAAATACTATTTGATTGTATATGTGTGGATTTATTTCTGGGATGTCTATTGTGTCCTATTGATCTATGTGCTTATTTTCATGCCAGTAACATACTGTTTTAAATACCTTTCGAAGTATAGTTTGAAATCAGAAAGTGTAGTGCTTCCAAGTTTGTTCTTCTTTCTCAGAATTAGGGTATTTTGTGATTCCATACAAATTTTAAGATTTTTTTTCTATATCTGTGAAAAATAGCATTGGGATTTGGGTGAGGATTGCACTGGATCTATAGATGGCTTTGTGTACTATGAACCTTTTAACAATATTTTGCCATGTGCTTGTGTCTTCTACAGTTTCATTCATCAATACCTTATGGTTTTCAGTGTACAGAAATTTCCTCTGCTTGGTTAAGCATATTTGTAAGTTTTATATTTTTTTGTGTGCTCTTGTGAATGAGATTGTTTTATAAATGGCCAATAAGTAAGGGTACCTGGCTGGCTCAGTCAGTAGAGCATACAACTCTTGATCTCAGAGTCATGAGTTCAAGCTCCATATTGGGGATAGAGCTTACTTAAAAAAAAAATGGCCAACAGGTACAATTAAAAGGTGCTCAACATCACTCATCATCAGGAAAACACAAATCAAAACCACAATGAGATATCACCTCACACCTATTAGAATTGCTGCCATCAAAGAGACAAAAGGTAACAAGTGTTGGCAAAGATGCAGAGAAAAGATAATTCTTTTTCACTGTTGATGGGGATGTAAAATGGTGCAGCAGCTATGGAAAACAGTGTAGAGGTTCCTCAGAGTATTAAAAATAGAATGACCTATAATCCTGCAATCCCAATACCCCATTTCTAGGTATATATCCAAAGGAAAAGGGATTTCAGATATATGGTTTACAAATATGTTTAAATACACACACACACACACACACACACACACACACACACACACATACCACGGATAGACCTTGAGGGCATTATGCTAAGTGAAAGAACTCAAAGAAAGAAAGAAAAACAGGATGTGATATCATTTATATGCATAATCTAAAAAAGCCAAACTCATAGAAAGGGACAGTAGATGGTAGTTACCAGGGATTGGGGAGTAGGGGAAATGGGGAGATGTTGGTCAAAGTGTACATGCTTCCAACCAGAAGATGAATAAATTCTGAGGAAATAATACACAATATTGAATAATTAGTAATGCTGTATTATATACTTGAAAGCTACTAAGAGAGTAGATCTTAAATGTTCTTACCACAGAAAAGAAATGATAATTATGTGATATGATGGAGTTATTAGCTAACTCTATGGTGGTAATCATATTGTAATATATGTGTATCAAATCCAAATCCACACACTGTACACCTTAAACACAATGTTATATGTCAGATATATTGCAACAAAACTGGAAAAAAATTGGATTCAAATTGGATTCAAAACCCTTTTCTACCAGCTACTATATGATCTTAAATTACTCTAATTCCCTTCTTTAAACCTCATTCCCAGCTAAAAAGAAAAAAAAATGGATATTAGAATAATACCTACCTTTGGTATTGTAATAAGAATTAAATAAAATAATGGAATTAGTATGCTGCCTAGTACATTTAAATGATAGCAGTTATTATTATTGTGATGCCAGTATTAGCATAACACAATAGTCTGCACACAAAAGTGCCTAATAAATATTTATTGAATCTAAATTTATTTATATCAAAAGTCTATAAAAAAACTCCAAAAGACATTAACTTGAATTTTCTGTATTTATATTTTTCCACCACACTACCCAGAATGACAGAAAATTACAGATGTTATTGAAAATAGTTCTTCAAACGTCAGGAACACATTTTAATGTATGTTAACAGAATGACTTTGCTTTCCAGCACTCTACAAAAAATAAACTAATTAGAAGGAAGGAAAGAACATAAAAAGAAAAATATTCTTCAAACAGGACATGAAAAGAGAGCTATTCTTCAAATATTTATAGGGTTTTGGCCCCAGAGTCTCCCATGTTTTCATTCTAATTCAATAGCCTCAGGAAGATGGGGGAAAGTGAATGTGTAATGTGGGGATTTACAGAGAATTACAAGATTGAGAAACTTCGGATCAAGCTGGGAGGGTCTGCAAGGTGTTCTCTGACTCCTTTTTCTGGGTATTGGACAGTGGGTGGGGACAGTTTGGAAGAAAGACGATTTTGACTCTGGGAGATGTAGAAGGAACAAAGATTCTGGGAATGAAGAAGACACTTTGGTTTTTGCAATAGTTCTGGTTTTCAGGTTGCAAGCTACAGAACTCACACGTCAGAGGAGGATATTAGCAGGAATCAGTGGATGAGTTTTAGGGCCAAGATTTAGGAAGGGATCTCTAGACCTCAGTATAAGGGTGAATGGTCTTTTCTCCCAGGAGGCTGGTGTCATCAGTGTGACTCAGCTTCATTGTCTCTTGGTCTTCAGGTGACATTCCCAGGACACAGAGCAACCCAGCCAGGGACAGCTGGCTCTGCTCTGGGTGGGTCAGCAGTGCTGACAAGCAGAGCCCCATGGCACAGAGGCACCCAGCCCCTGGCACTTAGTGCTGGTCTACGCTCTGTCTCCCCTGCTTTGCTCTTCTCCGTAGAGGCTCCTGGACAGTCAGAGGAGGGTGGGATAAGGGTTTCTTTCAATGCAGAAGTGTCTTGGAGTCAAGAATTTAAAAGGGCAGGATACAACCCAGGAGACAGGTGCAGGTAATTTTAAGGCAGGCAGATAATGGGCTGAAATGCTGAATGTGTTTTCCAAATTGTCCAAACTAATCCATTTAGGATTGTGAGCTTGAGATTCGGGACAGATGTGAAGAAGAAAGGAGCTGAAATAAATTAAAGAGTGAAAATACATTTGAAACATAGGAGGAAACTTTCACCTATGTCATGTCATATAATCTAATCACTTCCTGATAAGGAGGAGTCAGTAGTCCAACCTACACAAAAGGAAAGTGATGCTATAACTGAACGTGATTTTTACACTAGTTCTGACACACCAGCCCAGGCCCTGGCCACATGCTCTGCGATCTGATGGACGGGGCCTCCTTGAGGGCTCATACCCTTACATTTCTTTTTTTTTCTTAATTTAATTTTTATTTTTTTATTATGTTAGTCACCATACAGTAAATCTTTAGTTTTTGATGTAGTGTTCCAAGATTCATTGTTCCATATAACACCCAGTGCTCCATGCAATCCGTGCCCTCCTTAACACCCACCATCACGTTCCCCCATCCTCCCACCCCCCTCCCTTCTAAAACCCTCAGTTTGTTTCCTGGAGTCCATAGTCTGTCATGGTTCGTCTCCCACTCCAATATTCCCCGCTTCATTTTTCCCTTCCTTCTCCTAATGTCCTCCACGCGATTCCTTATGTTCCACAAATAAGTGAAACCATATGATAATTAACTTTCTCTGCTTGACTTATTTCACTTAGCATAATCCCCTCCAGTCCCATCTATGTTGATGCAAAATTTGGGTATTCATCCTTTCTGATGGCTGAGTAATATTCCATTGTGTAATTGGACCACATCTTCTTTATCCACTTGTCTGTCGAAGGGCATCTCCATTCTTTCCACAGTTTGGCTGTTGTGGACATTGCTGCTATGAACATTGGGGTGCATGTGGTCCTTCTTTTTACTACATCTGTATCTTTGGAGTAAATATCCAGTAGGGCAATTGCTGGGTCATAGGGTAGCACTATTTTTAATTTTCTGAGGAACATCCACACTGTTTTCCAAAGTGCCTGCACCAACTTGCATTCCCACCAATAGTGTAAGAGGGTTATTCCTTTCTCTACAACTTCTCCAAAACTTGTTTCTTGCTTTGCCAATTTTTGCCATTCGAACTGGTGTAAGGTGGTATCTCGATGTGGTTTTGATTTGAATTTCCCTGATGGCTAATGATGATGAACACTTTTTCATGTGTCTCTTAGCCATTCGTATGTCTTCTTTTGAGAAGTGTCTGATCATATCTTCTGCCCATTTTTGACTTGATTAGTTGTTTTTTGGGTGTTGAGTTTGAGAAATTCTTTATAGATCTTGGATATCAGCCCTTTCTCTGTAGTGTCATTTGGAAACATGTCTCCCATTCTGTGGATAGCCTCTTTGTTTTATTGACTTTTTCCTTTGCTGTGCAGAAGCTTTTAATCTTGATGAAGTCCCAATAGTTCATTTTTTGCTTTTGTTTTCCTTGCCTTTGGAGATATGTCTTGAAAGAAGTTGCTTTGGCTGATGTCAAAGAGGTTACTGGCTATGTTCTCCTCTAGGATTTTGATGGATTCCTGTCTCTCATTGAGGTCTTTCATCCATTTGGGGTTTATCTTTGTGTATGGTGTAAAAGAATGGTCCAGTTTCATTCTTCTGTATATAGCTGTCCAATTTTCCCAGCACCATTTATTGAAGAGACTGTCTTTTTTCCATTGGATATTTTTTTCCTGCTTTGTCAATTAGTTGACCATAGAGTTGAGAGTCCATATCTGGGCTCTCTATTCTATTCCACTGGTCTATGTGTCTGTTTTTGTGCCAGTACCACGCTGTCTTGGTGACCACAGCTTTGTAATAGAGTTTGAAATCAGGCAACATAATGCCCCAGCTTTGTTTTTCTTTTTCGACATTTCCTTGGTGATTCGGTGTCTTTTCTAGTTCCATACAAATTCTAGGATTGTTAGTTCCAGGATTTTGAAAAATGATTTTGGTATTTTGTTTGAGATGGTGTTGAAAGTATAGATTGCTTTGACATTTTAACAATGTTTATTCTTCTGATCCATTCTTCTGAGGATGGAATATTTTTCCACCTTTTTGTGTCTTATTCAATTTCTTTCGTGAGTGTTTTATAGTTCCTAGAGTATAGATCCTTTACCTCTTTGGTTAGGTTTATTCCAAGGTATCTTATGGTTTTTGGTGCTACTGTAAATGGAACTGATTTTCTAATTTCTCTTTTTACAGTTTCATTGTTAGTGTATAAGAAAGTAACTGATTTCTATGCATTGATTTTGTATCCTTCCACATTACTGAATTGTTGTATGAGTTCTAATAATTTGGAAGGGGAGTGTTTTGGGTTTTCCATGTAAAGTATCATGTCATCTGCGAACAGAGGGAGTTTGACTTCTTCTTTGCCAATTTGAATAACTTCTATTTCTTTTTGTTGTCTGATTGTTGTTGCTAGGATTTCTAGTACTCTGTTAAACAATAGTGGCAAGAGTGGGCATCCTTGTTGTGTTCTTGATCTTAAGGAAAAGGCTCTCAGTCTTTCCAAATTGAGAATGATATTCACCATAGACTTTTGATAGATGGATTTTATGAAGTTGAGGAATGTTCCCTCTGTCCCTATACTCTGAAGAGTTTTAATCAGGAAAGGATGCTCTATTTTGTCAAATGCTTTTTCTGCATCAATTGAAAGCACCATGTGGTTCTTGTCTCTTCTCTTATATATGTGTTCTATCACATTGATTGATTTACAAATGTTGAACCACCCTTGCATCCCAGGAATAAATTCCACCTGGTCATCTTGGTGGATAATCCTTTTAATGCACTGTGGGATCCTATTAGCTAGAATCTTGTTGAGAATTTTAGCATCCATATTGGTCTGAAATTCTCCTTTTTGATAAGGTCTTTGCCTAGTTCTGGGATCAAGGTAATGCTGGCCTCATAGAAAGAGTCTGGAAATCTTCCATTTCTATATTTTTAAACAGCTTCAGGACAATAGCTATTATTTTTTCTTTGAATATTTGGTAGAATTCCCCAGGGAATCCATCAGACCCTGGACTCTTATTTTTTGGGAGATTTTTAATCACTGCTTCAATCTTGTTACTGGCTATGGGTCTCTTCAGGTTGTCAATTTCTTCCTCTTTCAGTCTTGGTAGTTTAAAGGTTTCCTGAATTGTATCCATTTCATTCCAGGTTGTTTAATTTATTGTCATATAGCTGTTAGTATAATTTTTGATAATTGTATTTATTTCCTTGGTGTTAGTCATGATCTCTCCCCTTTCATTCATAATTTTATTAATTTGGGTTCTTTCTCTTTTCTTTTGGATAAATCTGGCCAGTGGTTTATTGATCTTATTAATTCTTTCAAAGAACCAGTTTTAGTTTTGTTAATGTGTTCTACTGTATTTCTGGTTTCTAATTCATTGATCTCTGCTCTAATCTTGATTATTTCCTTTCTCATGTGTGGGTTAGGCTTAATTTGTTGTTGATTCTCCAGATTTTTAAGGTGTAAAGATAGTTTGTGTATTTCAGATCTTTTCTTTACTTTTCTTTTCTTTTCTTTTTTTTTTTTTTGAGTGAGGCTTGAATGGCTATGTATTTCCCTCTTAGACCCTCCTTTGTCATATTCCATAGGTTTTGGATTGATGTGTCTTCATTCTCAGTGGTTTCCATGAATTGTTTAAGTTTTTCTTTGATTTCCTGGTTGAGCCAAACATTCTCAAGCAGGATGGTCTTTAGCTTCCAAGTGTTTGAATTTCTTCCAAACTTTTTCTTATGATTGAGTTCCAGTTTCAAAGCACTGAGGTCTGAGAATATATAGGGAATAATCTTAGTCTTTTGGTATCCACTGAGACCTGATTTGTGACCCAGTATAGGGTCTATTCTGGAGAAAGTTCCATGTGCACTTGAGAAGAATGAGTACTCTGTTGTTTTAAGGTGGAATGTTCTGTATGTATCTATGAGGTCCATCTGGTCCAGTGTGTCATTCAAAGATCTTGTTTCTTTGTTGATTTTCTGCTTAGAGGATTTGTCTATTGCTGAGAGTGGAGCGTTGAGGTCTCCTACCATTAAGGTATTATTCTCAATATGTCTCTATTTTGGTTAACAGTTGGCTTATGTAGTTGGCTGCTCCCATGTTGGGGACATAGATATTTACAGTTGTTAGATCTTCTTATTGGATAGACCCTTTAAGAATGATAGTGTTCTTCTTTATCTTCAACTATGGTCTTTAGCTTAAAATCTAATTTGTCTGATATGAGAATTTCTACCCAAGCTTTTTTTGAAGTCTTTTGTCATGAAAGATGGTTCCCCATGCCTTCACTTTTAGCCTGGATGTGTCTTTAGGTTCAAAATGAGTCTCTTGTAGACAGCATATAGATGGGTCCTTTCTTTTTATCCAACCTGCAATTTTGTGCCAATTTATGGGAGCATTTAGGCCTTCACATTGAGAGTGATTATTGAAAATAAGATTTTATTTTTGTGATGTTACCTCTGAATTCCTTGTTTCTATAGATTGTATGTTTCTGTTCTATATCACTCTTGAAGTCTTTCTTCTTTTATAGAATCCCCCTTAATATTTCTTGCAGACTTGGGTTAGTGGTCACATATTCTTTCAGTCTCTGCCAGTCCTGGAAGCTCCTTATCATTCCATTCATTCTGAAAGACAGTCTTGCTGGATAAAGAATTATTGGCTACATATTCCTCTCATTTAGTACCCTGAATAAGTCTTGCCAGCCCTTTCTGGTTTGCCAGGTCTCTGTGGACAGATCTGACATTATTCTGGTGTTCCTCCCTCTGAACATAACAATTCTCTTCCCCTAACTGTCCTTAAAATGGTTTCCTTGGTTCTAAGATTTGCAAGTTTTACTATTACATGCTGGAGCATTGGTCTGGTCTCCTTAATCTTGGGAGGTGTCCTCTCCGCCTGTAGGACATGAACGTTTGTTCATGTTCATTCCCCAGATCAGGTAAGTTCTTGGTTATGATTTGCTCTAATATATCTTCTAGACCTCTCTCTCTCCACCTCCTCAGGGATCCCAATAATTCTGACACTGGAATGTTTTGTGGTGACATTTATTTCTCTAATTCTGTTTTCATGGATTTTAAGCTGTTTGTTCAAGGTCTCTTCCTATTCCTTCTTTTCTATCAGTTTGTCTTCTAGATCACTAATTCATTCTTCTGCCTTATTTATCCTGTTAGAGTATCTAGATTAGATTGGATATCATTGATAGCATTTTTAAGTTCTGCCAGGTCTGTTCTCATTTCTGCCCTTAAAGAATCTATGATGTCATTAATAGTTTTCTCCAGTATGACTATTGTCTTCATAACTGTTACCCTGAGGTCTATTTCTGATATCTTGCTTATATCCATACCCATTAGATCTGTGGGAGAGGCCATTGTCTCTGTGTCTTTTCTTTGTTGGGAGTTCCTCCTCCTAGTCATTCTGTTGAGTTGTGGTTGAGGGGATGTACAGCCGAAAATGTCAACCACAGTCCAGACAAAGTGTACCCTGGGAAGATTCAGAGCAATCAGAAGTCACCACCAGAAAAACAAAACAAACAAACAAAACCAACCAAATGAGACCCAATAGGAAGACTTATAAAGTACAAAAAAAAAAAAAAAACCTAAAATAAAAGGGGGGGTGCAAGAAGGTGGCTATAATCCCTTGATATGGACAAAGAAGGGTATTTCAGTTCTTCCTTGGTGTAATTTGTTCTGTTTGTTAGAGAACTCTACTTCCCAGAGATACAAGGAAATTAAAACTGGTATACATATAAAGGTAATATTGAATACGGATACATTGAAGCTTATATGTATATACAAAAAAGAAAAAAGTATTTCTATGAGACAGTTCAAGTTAAGAAGTTACTATGGAAGGGCGCCTGGGTGGCTCAGTGGTTAAGCATCTGCCTTCGGCTCAGGTCATGATACCAGAGTCCTGGGATCGAGCCCCGCATTGGGTTCCCTGCTCAGCGGAGAGCCTGCCTCTCCCTCTCCAACTCCCCCTGCTTGTATTCCCTCTCTCACTGTCTCTCTCTGTCAAATAAATAAATAAAATCTTTAAAAAAAAGTTACTATGGAAAATGTTGTATTAAACATCGAGTTGGAATGATAAGTAGGGAAAAAAAAGAAAAGAAACAAAAAACGTGAGAAAGAATTTAAAAAAAGGTGAAAGAGAGAGCAAAGTTGTATCTAAGAAGTACACAGGCCATGAGGCAACACCAGGAGCTTAATATACTGTTTTCCACTGGTGTCGGTATTTTACGGTTTTATGGGGACTCTGGGGTTGTTGTCCTCTTATTCTTTCAGCTTGTTTTCTCCGGGAGGGGCCTGCTGCATTGTTTTTTTTTTTTTTTTTTTTAAAGATTTTATTTATTTATTTGACACAGAGAGAGAGATCACAAGCTGGCAGAGGCAGGCAGAGAGAGAGGGAGAAGCAGGCTCCCTGCTGAGCAGAGAGCCCGATGTGGGGCTTGATCCCAGGACACTGGGATCATGACCTGAGCCGAAGGCAGAGGCTTTAACCCACTGAGCCACCCAGGCGCCCCTGCATTGTTTTTTTAGTCAATCCTGCTTGGGCAGGGTAGCCCTGCCCCCTGTCAAGGGGTTGGGCTCCATGGAAACCAGTTTTTGGAGCTCTTGTTCTCTGGCAGGGTCAGAGCAAAGTAATCTGTCCACACCCCCACCTCTGCCTCAGAAAGAAGCCACAGTCTGCTGACATCTGAATCCTCCAGAACACACAGACTCTCCCTTTGCTAGCACCGTTGAATACTGCAGCCTCTCACAGGAGGTGCGTGCTCCCAGCAACCCTCTCAGTGGTTGATCCAGGTCCCACTCATCTCTGTACCCCCTGTGCCACCAAAACTGCAAGTGATCCCAGTCTGGTGAGCCCAGGTGACTGCTGTTCTGGGTCCATGGGCTTCAGTCTAATCTGGGTCCCCTCAGATGTGGGTGGTGGCAGAGGCAACAGCAGCTCCAGGGACTGCCCACTCAAGTTGGCACTGGGTCCTCTCAGAAGTGAGCAGGCAGTGGCTGTGGCTGTCCAGAGACCGTGGGCTTAGATCCATGCCTGTGGCCACTCTATCCCAACATTTTGCCCCTTAAGGCCCTTTGTTCTGTTTGAATGCTGTTATCAGTCCCTTCCCATCTCACAACCACTGCTCTCCAAGCTATCGCTGATCCCCCAAGTGCAGGACACTTTTGCATTGGGGTATTACTTTCCAATGGCTAGCTTCTGGTGGCTCCCTCCTCCTTCTGTTTATTCTCCAATATCTGTCCACTCAATCCCAACTCCCTCCTTCATACATCTTGGCTGATGATCCTCTGCCCCCATAGAGATCCCGATATGTATAATTTTACATCTCAGGCTGATTTCATGGATGTTCAGAGTGACTTGGTAGATTTCTAGCTAAATTCAGGGAACTAGTGGAAAAGGAGTCCCACCCCCCCACTCCTACATTTGGGCCGGTCTCCCACATTTATTTCTTAATAATTTTAATTTAATTACAATTCAATTAGTGTGTCTGCAAATCATCATTACCTCTCACCACACCATAAATTGTTTCTATTGCCGTGGATATGTGCTCCTTCCCAGTCATTCCCTCAGCAAACGCCATCCTGGTTTCTATCACTGCATGTGGAATAGACACATCATTGTTTACTCTGGGGTCTGGTTTACTTTGTTACCATATACATATATATATATATATATATATATATTTGGTATATCATCCCACGTTATTATACAGATCAACTCTCCCTTTTTATAGTTGAATAGTATTCCAGTGTAAGAATATGTCATCTTTTTTTCTTCTTCTCCTTCCTCTTCCCCCCTCCTCCCCCTCCTTTCCCATCCTCCCCTGATTCCTCCCCTTTCTTTCCCTATACTACCTCCTCCTCCTGTCACTCTTCAGTCTTCTTCATTCATTCACTTAATCATGGACATTTGAGTTTTTCCAGTTTGGAGCTGTTAAGGATAAAGTTGCTATGAACATTTGTATATCGAACTTTCTGTGCACATAGGTAGCCATTGCTCTTGGGTGACTATCTAGGAGTGGATCTGCTGGATCATAGGGTACATATGTATTTAATATGGGAAAAAATTGAGAAACCATTTTTCTAAAAGTGCTTATACTTTATGTTCCCACTAACAATTCAAGGAAATTCAAGTGACTTTGGTATTGTCCATTTTAAAATTTTAACCATTTTGGGGAATGCGAAATATTATTTCACCGTAGAGAGAAATATGGGGAATGCGTTAGTGATGAGTAGCGTAAATAATATAACATATTGCACAGCGAGAATAAAAATCTCCATATCTTACTAAATAACCCATCCATCAATAGACTTAAGTGGTCATGATAGTTTAAATTCTGAGGAATGATGTAAACAAAATGATGATACATTTGTAATAGGTGGGAGGAAGACTGGAACATGAGCTGGTGGTAGATGTGAAAGAAAGAGATGCAAAAGAAAGAAAAAAATCCTCATTTTTTAGGCTGAGAACACATTACTTAAAGCTTAAAACTGTAAAAGCAATAAACATGGAGATAAATGGCATTGGAAGTGTTTGTCGTTGGTGAGAAGAAACAAGTTTGGAGAGTGGTGAGGGACAGCATTTTCTACAACAACACTTGTGGAATGACTTTACTTCTTGTACTAAATGCATGCATAATTAATAAAACTTAAAAAAAATAAAACTTAAAAAGAAAAAGTGACCTGGATTTAAGAATCTAGAGGGCCCTGAGTTTAAAGAGAGACACCTCCATGAACGAGCAGTATCTTTAGGTCCCTGTGGATCTCAGTTCTTTTCTATGTAAAATGATTAAGATAATTAAATAATGAAGATAATTAAGCCTAGTTTGCAGTTTTATAAAGATGTGCTATGAACATCTCACTAATACAAAGATGAATGCACCAGGGTCTTTAATTTAGTGACTATTGAAATTGAAATCATTCAAGGCAAACCTTTAGGTCCTATCCATAATCTGTAAGTCCTAGCATTTGGCTTGAGACCCAAAGATTTGTACATTTGGGAAAGCTTTAATTGATTCTGAATCCCAGTGTAGCTTGCTGAGTATGGGCTGGGACACCAGACACACTTGGTTTCAATTCCTGTCTTGCATAGACTAGTATCCTAGGAAATTTCCTCAAACTGCCTTAGCCTCTCTTTTCAAACTGCTTTTGATGATTTCTCCTGCATACAAAACCTTCAGCACTGGGCCTACCGTTGGCGGGCATTCAATAAATGCGAATTCCCTCACCCTCTATGAATCAGCTTTGTCTCTGATATAAAATTATCTTGGCACATTACAGAATCAGACAGTTATAATAAAAAACTCCAGACACTGAATTGAATCCAGCTTCAATTGTACAAACTACCAACAGCTGGTTATTGAGTGACTGCTCTGTGCCCAGCATTCTGTTAGATGCTGTGAGAACAATTAGCATTTTAGGAACAGAAGCTTATGTCATAGGAGGTCATCTTGACAGATGATATCAATGCAAAGACATTTCAGAACCAGAAAATTGTTAAAGACAGAAGACATCTTAAAGGATTTCTGGTTAAACACCTCCATTATATAGAGAAAGGGACAGGGGATCTGTGAAGTTGAGATTTCCTCCAAAGTAGATAGACAATGAAGGAGCAATGCACTAGACTTCAGTGGAACAATTCCTAGGCCACTTTTCTTTAGTGCAATAATGATTTTCACGGCTTTTTAAAGAATAATTGTCAGCTAAAATATTTCTTCTAACCAAATATGTCATGGAAGTTTAATATATGAGAACAAGCCTTCTCTGCTTGACATAGATTCAGATGTCCAGAGTTAACACCCACTTGGACTCTTCATGGAAACTGTCAAAAACTGGCTATCCAAATATCACTAGCATAGACTGTCAATAAGAAAAAGGTGAGTTTATTCCTTACCGAAGCAAAGGAAACACCATCTTTGCAAACCTTTGGCAGTATCTCAACATGGGAATGGTAAGATCAGAATTTACTGAGACTTGAAGTTTGCCTTAAGGGAAATCTTTCAATGTGTGCACTTGATAAGGGTCAGATAAGAAACATGATGAAAAAAAAAAAAAGAATCATGATGGAACAGTTTGGGATTGGTGGGAAGGCAAGGACTTTTACATGAACAATTCAAAGAATTTAAGGGTGCCAACTGTTGCTGCTTTCCATTAAAGAGTCAGTGGATCTTTTAGGAAGTTCCGTAAATGAACAATCCAACTATTTGTGTGGGCAGGATAATTCCAGAAAATTAATGTACTGAAGACAGAAGAAGAGCAAAGCCAAGTTAATGTAGACGATACAGTGTGGTTTCTGTTCCGTGATCAGGCCAAGAGTGGGGGTAAGCAGTTTTGGTTCTCAAACCATAGATGCTTTTTGGAGCATAGCTAGAAAACTACCCTGGCCCTGGCCGGCACCTCCACCAGTCCATCCTTACTGTAACTGACATTCAGTGCAAGGGATCTTAGCTCTTCTTTTTAAAAATTATGAGGTCTCTTTTGTCACCTAGCCTTCTGTTTCACCTTCATACCTTCTCCTCAGCCTGCTCCTCCTCCACTCATGTCTGATGATCTGTGAATTTCCAGCTTTAGACTCTACTCTTAAGTAAGACCATGGAGCATTTCATGACGCTTCTGGTCATCCCATTGACCCAACACATCTGGCCCAGCCTAAGACCCTGGTCCCTATGTGGCTATCGATCTCGAATTTTGGGAGAGGTCCAGCTTCATCTCCCTGAGAAAGATCTTGACACCCAGGATGCCTACCTAGACTTTTAAGTGGTATTTTTTATGTTGACACAAGGCTTGGAAAAGAACAAGTACTGGTAAATGTAATGAATTTTCAAAGGGTACAATTAGATGAAGAGTTCCAAAACATTGTTCCCCCTGCTGAAGAACATATCTCCTCTCCCCCACCTAATTTATATTTTTTTCTACTTGCTGCTAAACACAGGGAATGATATAGATGCTTTATCAGATGGATAAACATCTCTGGGGGATATATTGAGATTAACTTTGTAACAAAACATGCAGAGTGTGCAAAGGAGATTGTTTAATCTGAACGTGGCAAGCTTGATTTAGAAAGCAAGCTCTGCCACTTACAAATTTTACAAACCTGAATGCATTACTTAATCTCTCTCATCCTCCGTGTCTTTACCCTCATTCTAAAAATGAAAAGAGCAATTCTTTCTCTTTCTTCGTTTTCTTTCTTTCTTTCTTTCTTTCTTCATTCTTTTTTTCTTTCTTCATTCTTTCTTTCTTTCTTTCTTTCTTTCTTTCTTTCTTTCTTTCTTTCTTCTTTCTTTCTTTCTTTTTCTTTCTTCTTTCTTTCTCCCCCTATACTTAAGAACTATTTGATGTAGCTATTGCATTAGAATCTTTCCTTTGCTGTTCTAAGTCCTTTAAAAGCTTTCAGGAAGTGGCACTTCTTATCTGTTAAATTGACTGTCAGAATTAGAAGCTAAAATATAATGTACCAGGTTTATGGTATATAGTCCATTTATAGTGGTTATTATGTTTACTTTCTTTGGTGGCAAATCTATCTCTTATGCTTACGTATAAATACGTGCAAAGGTAGTTATTACTGTCATTGCTATAAAAATTCTATCGGTGTATCTAACAAATGAAAAAGATGAAGAAAAAGAAGAGGGAAAAGGCAAAATGAATAGGAGTGAGAAAAAGAGGAAAGAGAACTCATGTTTTGTGAAGTTTTACCATGTACCAGGTACCACAATAAGATGGCAGCACATCTTGACTCATCTGTCAGATTCCACTGTTATCAATGTTATCTGCTTTATAGGTGAGGAAAGTGAAGCCCAGAGCCCAGGAAGCCATTTATTCAATGTGCCATAAAATAGGCTGGATTTATACATATTCTAACAACTCTCCATGGTAAGGGGTTGTTTTTCCCATATTAATGCTGAGGAAACAAGGGCACAAATTTATACAGATAACTCAAGTTCACAGAGCTAGTCTGATGGGTCCCAGGCACAGCTCTAGATCCATCTACTCCTACTGCTCCCACAACTTTAGCGGCTCAAAGACTTAATACTTGGAAGATGTCCACTTATAGAACTTTATTTTCAATTTCACAATATTTTGTTGTTCTTTGTTGCATGAAGTAAAAGAAAATACTCTGAGTGAAACTAAAATTCATTTTGAGAAAATACTTTCAGTGATCTCAAAAGCAATGGCAGTATTTATTTTAACACTTTGTGTTCCTAAGAAACAGAACTCAGTTACATTAAGGGAATCTATGCAGAAGCAGACATTTGTGCTTCTATTCATCCAGCAAACAGGTATTTCAAGCACCCTATGTACCAAAAATCATGTTAGATGATTAGTGATGGCTTTTAATAGTGAGAACACTTTTTAATCCTGGTTAGATGTTGCTTTTGTTGAGATGAGAGAGGACAGGCGACCTGAGGACAAGGCGGACTAAGGAGTTAACACTGATAATATTGGTTACCATTTTATTGCATGTGTCCTCTGACTACCATTCATGTCATCTTCACAGGTATCAAACAAGCACTGCCACCATTCTCATAGATAATGGAACTATTGCTGAAAGTGGGTATGTAATTTGCTCAAAGTTATACAAATTTTAAGTCGTAGGAACGATGGTTAAAACCAAAGTTCTTATCCATTAAGTCTTCTGCTGACAACACATGGTGTGATAGAGTGAATCAAATGATTGCCCATATGTAGTAGTTGAGAGATAAGACACCTTTGCCAGAAAGTCTAATCCCATGGAATGAGCTAGAAAGTAGTGCCACAATATGAAAGCTAAACCATGAAAATTAGTCTACGTAAAGGTAGTATGAAGGCAAAGCCAAATTAGATGCTTGAGACCACCATCCATAGCAATGAAACCAGAAAGGTAGTATTTTCATCATATTTGCACTTGGGCCTTACAAAAAAAGCCATGTGAATTCTGTAAGTTATTATCTGAAATAACATAACCATGAACACCCAAAATTATATAACAGACTCTTTGAAACTTAAACAAATAGTGTTTATTTCTCATGGCAGGAGTCTTGTAAAATAATTTGCAGATGATCCAGTCATAAATTCTCATTGCATAAGGTAGTATTGAGGTCAATAAAATTTTAAAGAAGAAAATATACCCTCCCAATAGCAGCAAAGTCCCCACATATAAGGATAAGGCTTAAACTAAAATGAGGATTCATTCAGTTGGTCAGTAAGTTATTCTCAATAAATATTTTGTGAGCATCTTCTCTGCATCAAGTTCTGTTTAAGACATTGGAAGTAGACTAAAATATAAGGATAACAAAATGCCTGGACTCATACAGTGATATCTCAGTAGAAAGAAGGGAGACACAAAACGAGCTAAAATTAAAGTATTTCTGACAATGTCAAGTACTCTGAAGAAAATAAAAGAAGAGGAATATGATAAGAAGTGGCCGGAAGAGAAAAGCTGCTTCCCATGAGCTGCTAAGAGGAGGCATCACCAAGAGCACTGAAAGCTGAATGACTGAAAGAAGTCAGTGTGTAATCCACCAAGTGAAGGGTGTGCTAGGGAGAGGGAATAGCAAGTCTGGAGCTGGGGATATGAGCTGAACTGGTCATACAAGTAAAAGGAAGAATGTAACTGCTGGGTGGTAAGCAAGGGGAGTTTGAGATGAGGTTTTAGAAAAAGTCATGGGAAGAAAGAAAGAAAGAAAGAAAGGAAAAAAAAGGAAAGGAAGGAAGGAAAGAAGGAAGGGAAAGAAGGAAAGGGAAGGAAGGGAAAGAAAGGAAAGGAAAGGAAAGAGAAGGAAGGGAAAGGAAAGGAAAGGAAAGGAAAGGAAAGGAAAGGAAAGGAAAGGAAAGGAAGGAGAAGGGAAGGAAGGGAAAGGAAGGAGAAGGGAAGGAAGGGAAAGGAAAGGAAGGAGAGGAGAGGAGAGGGAAAGGAAGGAAAGGGAGGGGAAGGGAAGGGAAGGAAAGGGAAGGGAAGGGAAAGGAAAGGAAGGAGGAAGGGAAATGAAGGGAAGGGAAAAGAAAAGAAAAGAAAAGAGAAAAGAAAAAAGAAAGGAAGGAGGGAAGGATGAGTCATAGACTGGATCTTGTTGTATTTTGAGGGCCATGGTGTATAGTTCAGATTTTATTCTTGGTACAATGGGAAACCATGGGAGGATTTTATATCAGAAATATAAAGTTTATAAGTTTATTTAACAAATCAATAAATGTATTCATAGATTTATTTATATAAATTTATAATTACAAACACATTTTGTTTATTTTTATTATATGAAGGTAGGCACGTGATGAGATTAGAACTGAGTGTTATACTGAACTGATGAATCATTGAACATTATATCAAAACCAATGATGTTTTATACCTTGACTAATTGAATTTAAATTGAATTTAAACAATATATAAATATAAATTTCATATTGGATTTTATGTCAGAAACTGGAGGATTTTTAATTGGAGCAAGAAGAGGTTGATATAATCTTGTTCATGATTTTAAAATATCTCCATAGTTACAGATTGTAGGGGAGAAAGTAAAGCTATTTTGTTACTCCAAACAAAAGATAGTTGTGCTGTACAGTAGTCTAGGTTAGTGGAGATGGAGAAACACAAGTAGATTCAGGGCGAATCATGAAGGAAGACCTGCCAGTAGACTGGCTGAGAAGTCGGAGAGCAATGTAATTAGGAATAACCACAGGTCCTGCTTGAGCCATCAGGTAGGGTGGTGCCAGATACTCAGAGAGATTAGCAAGGGGCAGATCTGGGGATGCAAAATAGAAAGACTTCTGTTTCGATGTTGTTAAAGTTGAAATTCCTTTAGATATACAAGTGGAACAGTCGAATAAGTCATTAGAAAAATTCTCCAGCTCATGGGGTGCCTAGGTGCCTCAGTCAGTTAAGACCTGAGACTTGCATTAGACTCAGGTCATGATCCCAGGGAAGCCTCCTGCTCCCTCTCCCACTCACCCTGCTTGCACTCTTCCCCCTTCCCGCCGATCCATCAAATAAATAAATGAATGAATAAATGAATAAATAAATAAATAATAAATAAATTCCCCTGCTCAAGGCAGTTTTGAAGACTGAAGATATAAACTGGGGAGTGATCAGCTTGTTGATATTATTTAAAGCTGTAGACACAGATGAAATCACCTAGTCAAGAGGAGGTAAGAGGAAGTGGGAACATTCCCCAGGTACTAGATAGCTGAGAGCTGCAGAGAAGAGCAGAATATTTCCCACTGGTGCTGCACCAAACAATATTAGAGGCTTCACTGAAGTTAAGTGGGAAATTTTGCCCTTGAAAAGTAACACTGTCCTGCCATTCAAGGAATTGCTCAGAGCTAAGTCCAAGATGTAGGATAGAGCTATAACTGGAGAAACCACACAGAATCTAGAGGAAGTTCAGTCCCTTAGGGGAGATGTCTCATTGCTTCCCTCACCCAGGCCCTTCATTTTCCCTTTTTTTTTTTAAATTTTATCTTATTTTATTTTATTTCATCTCATTTCATTTCATTTCACTTAATTTCATTTCATAGAGCCTTATAAGAAATAATGAGGAAGGAGAGACACTCTGTCTCTATGTCTCTTTCTCTGTCTGTCTGCCTGTCTGTCTCTCTCACACACACACAGACACACCTGAAACCAAACATGAAAACAGCAAAGAACTTTATAACCGGGCATTATCAAAGATCTCACAGAAGCTTTAGAGTGTTCACTTAAGAGCCCTGACATTAAAGGGAGGAACGGTTATGACCAAGATGACAACATCATTCAGTTCCAGGGCCAAGATTTTTCTTTATTCTGGCTCATTATGAGAAAAATGTGGGTTGACAACTTAAAAAGAGACAAACAATACACAAGACAGCTTGGAAAAGAACAGAATAGATGGAGTTTTTGTAACTGATGAGGTCAAAGGACTAAGTACTCTACTCATGTTATGTAGAGCCTACGCAGTCATGGAAAACAAATGATGCCGTCCACTAACATGACCACCAGTGTAGAGTGATTGCAGACATGGACACTACCGGATGTGCAATGAATGAGATCTGAAAATTGTTAGATGTAAAGGTCACTTTATACTTAAAAAAAATGGGTGTTGATACATGTTATAATACTATAAAATATTTCTCCTGTATTTTTCTTCTTCCTCCAGTAATTATTTTTTTTTACCCACATAGATTCATAATATCTTCATAATTTCTGGACCATGCACATTTCAAGGAATACCAGGTTTCTCCTTGTGATCTGTGAAGTGAGGAGAATGTAACAAAAGGGGAAAGCTGACCTTTTCTCCATGCTCATTATAAGAGGACATTTTTTTATTTTATATAAATAAAAATATATATACACACATATATTTAATTTTAATGAATGTGTCATCTCACATTCTCAGTTTCATCTTCAGCTTATGAAGTTCTTCCCACCAAATGAATCTTCTTCAGTGAGAAAAGTAAAATGATTTTCTGGGGGTTTTTCAAAGCTGCTTTGGCACTGAGAAGCTGGTTCGGCAGACAGGTGCACACCACAATGAAGAAAACATGACGGTGTGCTTACAGCTTTTCACCAAGGGATAAGAAGCGTCCTCGCTCTGCATTTGTATGTTTAAGCAAACGTTCTGTAATATGGTTCATTCTTTCCTTGGAGAGTGAGGTACAGGGTTGGACCGTCTGGATTGGAAACCTATCTCTGAGGCTGACATATTATGTGGCTTTGGACAATATACCCTTCGTACACTGTTAGTTCCCCAATTTGTCCAATGGGGATGATGACGAACACGGTGATGATAAAGTTAGTTTCTTATTCATCCAATGGAGATGATGATGGTGATGATGATGGTACACAAGAGGAGGAAGAGAGGAAGAGGACAAAGAAGGGAACTTAGATGGATTATAGTGAGGTTTAGATTAATTAATATAGGTAAAAATACTAAAAACATAGAGATTCTTCAAGAGATGCCATTAATATGATTCATCCACGTGACTAGCGTTTAATTGAGAACCCAATGAATACAAGCTACTCTATCACTGTAAGAGATACAGGGATGAGTGAGGTTGTCACTTTCTAATGAAAAACCAGTCTAATAAGCAGATACAAATCCCCCTGCCCTGCGGGCTATCACTCTCTCTACTCCTATCATCCAAGACTGATGCCTTGACACCTGAGTCACAGAGCACCCCTCTCTCCTTATATGGTAATCTTCCTAAAGGCCATCATTGTCTGAGCAAATCACTCATTCAAATCCTAACCTAGGATTCTTTATTTCTTCACACTGACATTTCCTTTATCAGCCACCCACTGCTACTGACAACTATTTCCCCTACAGAACAGTAAATATAATATTCTACTTTCTACCTCCAAGTCCCATTCTTCCACCTCTCCACATCTTTTTTATTCTTTACATCCCATAATAGAAGCTCAACTGGACAAATACGTGATTGTGTTTGGGACAGGGAAGGCCATCTTTATATTCTCGTGTATTACTTTTGTCATGCTTATGTGCATATGAGTTATCTAAGGTTTTTAATAAAATACAGATTTTGATTCAGTAGGTTTGGAGTGAAGCCTAAAATTCTGCAACTCTAATAAGCTCCCAAGTGATGTTGATGCTACTGGTCCAAGAACACACTTTGAAGAGTGGGTTCCGGTAGTCTTTACATTGCCATGTTTCAGAGTTCAGCTCTGAGCCCTGGAGATTCAAAAATATGATTTATGTTAGCACCTTGAGTAAAAATTCTCCTTTCAATGGGTGATTCACATTAAACAAATTCATGAGTCTTGTGCATATAAGCAGAGAGGTAAGAAAATGGGCTATAATGAGAAGCAAGAATCACAAGGAGCAAGATGCTTAAATCCATATGGCCAGCCATTATCACTCTTGGGCTGACTTACAAAGTTAAATAGTAATTAGAATATAGATTGGAAAACATGGAATCAGAACAAATATACTTGAATGAATTGACTATGCATTTTTCTCACAATTTCTTATGTGCGCTCAAATTCAAATTTACTAGTCAGCCTCCAGCTCTCTAAATCCCTTTTCCCTGTGATTTCATGTCAAATGAACTCCAAGCCAAGACATATATTATTCCTTCACATTTGTTAGAATAGTAGAAATTCTTCATCTGGACCATCCACTTATTTATTGATATTTATAGACTAGCTATTTGAACTACAAAATAATAATAGCAATAAGCACTAATATTTAACAAATCCTTGCTATAAGCTAAGCTTGGGTTCTACCATTTTATAGTCACAGTATCATTGTAAGGTTGATACTCATATTATCTTACTCTATGGAGGAGTAAAGAGAAGCAGTGGAAGATTTAATAGTTGCCAGAATAGAGATTTACATACAACTGGGCTAGCTTCCAAAACTGAGCTGTTAACCAAGAGCTGACAAAGATTTCATGGCCACACTAGACAACAATTTTATAAGAATGGTTTGTGAAAAGAACATATAATACTGGAAGAAGTAGTTTCACTTAAAATTATGTATTTATGTAAAATAAATAAATTGTGGGTTTTCATCCAGTTAAAATGTATGAGCTATAGATATCTATATCAACATGTACTAACTCAGAAACATAACAAAAATACATACAACATTAGAATATGTATATTATGATTCCATATATATAAAGCTAAGATGAAAATATCTAAAGCATGGAAACATGGTGGAAAGAAGCCCTTTCAACTTTGTTCTAGAGTCTTATTTAGCAAACCCACCAAAGGATAATATGACTTCTGTTTAACTTACTATTTACTACTGATCAAGGGCCCAGCTCTGGAAAGTAGATGTTAATTTTTGAAGGTTGATAAGTTGCAAGTCAGCCTGCAAAAGTTGATAATTTTTATCTAATAGAAGAGATAGCCCAAAGTTTATGGACTTATTGATCTGTAGGACATTAGAGTTTTTATCTAACTTACCAATCATATTTCACCACATTTTCATTCATTAGTTTTGTACTCGGGTACCCCTTATGCTCCTTTGAAATACTTCTACCAGCTTGTGACTTTCCCATTCCTGAGTTAAATGTATTATTAACATGTGCTCACTGCATAAAGAAGGCCATGTTTTTAAACTTTTGAAATGTACACTTTAACAAAGTATGGAAATAAGCAAATTAAATAATATAGTTTTTAGGGAAGTTTACATATTTAAGAAAATAGCTAGGAAAAGCAAAGGTTGATAAACACATTCTGGAAAGTGATTATTTCTTTCAAAGATGGGAGAAGATGCAATCAAGGAGGGAAAGAAAGATACTTAAAAATGTCATTCAACCTGAGTTTGGGGCACATAGCTATTTTCTATGTTATTAGTGTGAAAAATAAAATGTACTCATATATGATGGGATTTTTATAGGTATGATTTTCATATATGTGCTTAACAAATATATTGAAATATTGTATTTACTGTGACTATATTCTGGACACCAATTAAAGAATTTTAAGTGTATATCATGTTGTGCTTATTGAAATACCCGACTTTTTTCAGAGGATATATTGTCATAAATGTAGCTTTACATTTTAAAATAATTCCTACCCCCCAAAAAAAATAAAATAGAGAGAAAGGTTTGATAGTCCATGCTCTCGCCTTCAGGACTTTGCTGTTGTCATCCATCCATCTATCCATCCATCTGTCCATCCATTTATTCATCAATATACCCATCCATCTACCAATCCATTCATCCATGTGCCCCTCTGTGCATCTAACATACATTAATCCATCAATCCCTTCAGTACTTACAAATTCCCTGCTTTTAAATATAAATATACATATATACATATACATATATATATATATATACACTTTCACAGTAAAGATGTGTTTACAAGTTATTAAATTGTGATTCATGTTAACAAAGAGAAATATAGTAGAAAACCATAGAATATAAAATGAAAGACAACAGTTTGGGGAATCAGAGAAAGCAGGTAATGTTAGGACCTGCTTAGCCTAAGTGATTCCATCTTGTCTAAGCAGCCATTTTGTTGTGAACACAAGCTGACCTTGCCCTAAGGGAACAAAGTCAGCCTGGAGGAACTTACTTAGAAAGATAAGTCCGGGACACCCATGGAATGCGGTCTGTTGGCTCCTGATGACAGTCCCCCAGAAGAACAATGTTGAGTCAGGCCAGGTGGGGATGTCCAATCAGTAAAGGACACATATGCCACCTCCCTCAACCCCACTGCTCCTGAAGTCGGGTCAGGTGGAGACGTCCAACCAGTAAAGAACACATATGTAACCCCCCCTGACCCCACTGCTTCTGACCAATAAGGATAAGCTCACAGTCGGTTTGCGGTTTTGCCCTATAAAAGATGGCCTGTAAGACTAGGCGGGGTTGCTCTCTGCAGAGAGACGACCCTGACCGGCCAGTATGATTCTCGATGCTTGGCGCGAAATAAAGCTCTGCTTGACCTTCGCTTTGTATCAGTCTCGTTCCTTTGATCACGGACCCTAACAGTAACATCTATTTCTTAAATCCTTAGCTTAATATTTTATTTGATTAATTGACTTCACTTGCTTTAGGAAGACTTTTCTTCCTTCCATGCCTTAAAAGATGCAACATTCCTACAATTACAAAGTCAGAATGCAGCAGAATTTTGTTCAGCAGATCTGGGTCTGAAAACTTGCCTTCCCTCCACATGCCATTTTAAAATTTTTGTATTTGTGCTACAAAGACCCTTGAGTGACTGGAAGAATAGAAATGTTCCGCAGAATTTTATTGAGATTATCAAACAACAATTTGTAGAAATAAATATTAAAATATCAATATCATGTAATAGGTCAGTCAAAAATATGTATCATGATCCTGATGAAGTTTTAGAATATAGGTAAGTTTCAGTGGGGTGGAGCTGATGACCAAGAAAGAATTCTTGAAACATCTTTGGTGGAAAATGGTGGTTTATTAAAGCATGGGGACAGGACCCAGCAGAAAGAGCTGCCCTGGGTTGTGAGGGGTGGCAGGTTAAACAGGATGGGGTTGGGGGAGGTAAGGAAGAAGAGAGGTTTCAAAAGAACTTTCATATGCTAAAGAGGACCAGATATCAGAGGACTTGCCATTGTCAAGGTTTTTCCCTCTAGCAAGGTATTAATGTTAAGATAGTTGGGAGATTCCTAAAGAAAGTCACACAAGTCCCACCCAAAAGTGTGGGTGGGGGAAGGTTTCAGGGTGTCAGTTTTTGCTTTGTCCTCAGCTTGCCTTTTGTTCCCTCATCAATCCCACTGGGCATACAAATAGTTGCTATGGAGTACTTAAAAATTTTTTTTAAGAAAAATGTAGTCATGATTCTTGAAAGACTCTTTTGTTTAAGCCGCATTGAATTAGATTTGTGTATCTTCTGGATCAGAAAAAGGAAATTCATTGACACATATAAAGGAACATTTCAAGAGGGTAAAGACCCAATGGGAGTCAGACCCTCAGTTAATATCATGGTGGCAGCAGGTCACCATGAGAACTCTCACCTTGGAAACGTAGGCAGGACAGACACACATAAAGAGCAGTTTGTCAACATTTTAAAACCATATTTAAGGGGTGCCTGGGTGGCTTTGGCTTAGGTCATGATCTCAGAGTCTTGGGATGGAGCCTGGCTCCAGGCTCAGGGAAAAGCCTACTTTCCCTCCCCCACTCTCCCTGCTTGTGTTCCTGTTCTCCATGTGTCTTTCTGTCAAATAAATAAATATAACCCTTTTTAAAAATTAAAAAAAAAAATCACATTTAAGGGTTGGTTTGTAAATGACTGAGTGAATAACAGAAAATTGGAACTTTGCATATCTCTCAACTGGTTACAGGAAGAGATGCTGAGGAATTCAGATGTAAAAATCTTACTACTTTTCAGGCATCAGGGTGGGAACTCTGATAAGATGTCTCCCAATGTCCTCAAAAGGAATGTTAATCACTGGGGAGGCAGATAAGAGAAAAATTCTGTAAAGAAGTTAAAGAAGTGAGAAAGATTGTTTTAAAAGAATCTCTTGTCTTGCATAAAAGGTGACAGACTATACCAGAAGGAGTCATTTGCTGCATAAAACTCGAGCAGAAATGATCTAGACTGAGCAAAGGTGTTGTGGGGCTCACAGTCAGCAGAGGGGTTCACACATTTTAATAAGTTCCAGGTTTGAGCCTCTGTCTGAATACATTGGAATCAGCATGAATGTGGAAGTCAGGAAAAACTTATTCTGCCACAAAATCTTTGGCAGTGGGATTCTTGAGGGTCTTAAGCCTCAGACCCTCTCCTGTATGGTGGGTGTAACTATGAGTTAGGTGACCAAACAAGGCAGACTGCCTCTCTGTTTTTTCAGACTCCCTTTGGTGAAACTGGGGTGACAATATCATCTCCAGGTTCTTGTGACAATTAAGCACAATGATGTATGCAAAGGGTTGGCTAGATCGTGGGTTCTTAAGGTGAGCCTCCCTGTCCCTTCCCAGTATTAAAAATTAAAAAGTCATTTTAACATTGGAACATTCAAAGTGGACTCCTCGAGGATTATGAATTCTATTAATATTTGTCTCTCAAATAAAAGAACAATTGGAGGGAAAATTGCATCCAGCCAAATCCATTTGAAATGGATGGAAGTTGAGCAGTAAATAATGAAGAAGAATGTAGACAGATACAGAAAAGGACTTGGACCATTTTGCCACTAATAGGTGCCACAGGCAGTTCATTACTGATAAATGTAGAATAATGATGTCCTTAATGAGTCTTTTCACGCACAAATTCATCATAAAACAAGAGGATGAGGTAAAACAAAAAGTCTTTGAATAGCATTCATGCAGCAGGGAAAATGAGGATAATTTCAGTACCAAAAAGAGCTAGAGATTTAATAAAGCCTTCTGAGATTTTCTTCATTGTGTTTACAGCAACTTCCCAACTTAATAGCTTTGCTTTTAATATCTCAGGGGTAGATTTTAACCTGCCATACAGTTTGGGGCACCTGAAAGGGCCCAGAAGAGGTGGCTCTACAGCCCTGTGCTTAAATGCCTCTGTGCCCCCTTATTTATTTGATCTTGAGCCATTTCTATCTGTGCCCCTAACTTTTTCACTAGTAGTAGGAAGATAATATAACGCCTTCACTCTGTGCCTCGTATTTGGTTGGTGTTATCGGTTGAATTATGTCCTCACCAAAATTCCTCTGTTGAAATCTTAACCCTAAGTACCTCAGAATGTCACCGTATTTAAAAAATGAGGTCTTTAAAGCTGAGTTACAATGATGTCATCTGAGTGGGTCCTGATCTAATCTGCCTAGTGTCCTTAAAAGACGAGATCTGGACAGACACACTCAGAGCAACAACCATGTGAAGACACAGAGGGAGGATGTCATTTATACACCAAGGTTAGAGACCTCAGAGGAAACGAACCTTGCCCACACCTGGATCTGGGACTTCTAGCTGCCAAGACTATGAGAAAATATACTTCTCTTGTTTAAGCTGCCCAGTCTGTGGTGTTTTTTTATGGTGAACTTAGGAAACTAGTATAGTTGGAATGCTCAAAAAAATTAGGTAACTCCACCGAGAATTTTTGGCAGTATCAGATAAGGGTGTCAGGTCCACATGGTACATGGAAGTGCTCTTGAAGTCATAGAGCAAAACATGACAAACATTGGGGAGGTCATGAAACTACCCTCTCATGTCTGCCATGTGCATTTCATGTAGGTCTTTCTGTGAGATGTTCCAGATAGTGGATTCTAAAAGTGGTGGAAACAAATCAAGCTGACCTAATTGCAATCAACACAATTTAATGCCTGTGGTGGGCAGAATCCTAAGAAGGCCCCCCAAACTCCTAGCCCCTGGTACATATGACCTGTATAATCTCCTTCCCCTAGAGAGTGGGTAGAACTGTTGTGTCGAGATTTCTTTTCCTTTAGTTCCCCCTGTTCTTAATCATGCCACTTCGAAGAATGAAGAGGTAAAACAAAAGAAGACTGGTGGGCAGGAAAGCCAAGTTTATTGGGTGAAAATACAAAGCTTCCAAAGAGGAAGGGAGCCCAAGACATTTGCCTTTGGAGTTTCGAGGTCTAGGGGTTTTTATGAGTTGTTGGCACACTGTTTAAAGCTGATTAACCCTCCATGTGCCTACCACCCAATCAGGTTTTGTCCATGCACTCATCTACCTATCAGGTAACTGTTTACATGGGAAAGGGTGGAGGGCTCCTTTCAGGGTGGTATCGAATAACAGAATGGGGTCTTTTTCCTTTTAAGGGTAATTTCATCATAGGATGGGGGCTCCTTGCCTCTTCCTGCCTTTCTTCCAACTACCCTCCATTACTGTAAATATGACGTTGTAAGGTAAATGGCTTGATTAGGTTACATTCTATGGGAATAGTGATGGAATAATCCTTCCCATGATATTACATAGTATGTAAGACTACTTGGCAGATGGATGGGGAGAGATTCCTCCACCGGCCATGGAGAAGAAAGCTGCCTCTTAAAGGGGAAAGGGCCACACAACCAGGACCTGAGGTTAGCCTCCAGCAATTGAGAGCCAGTCCTGGCCCTCGGAAGAAAACCTAGGGACTCAGGTAAGTTCACAGCTGGGGTAACACCGTGATCTCAGCCTAATGGGAGCCTGAGGCTCTGCCGGTGAGGGCCCTGCTCTCCAGACACAGACTCCCAGGCCCAGGCAATCTCGAGATAACAAGTGCTTGTTCAAAGGTGCTAATCAGTGGGAATCTTATGGAAGAGACAAGAAACTGGTACAAGCCCAAATGCTGATCCTCTCCCCAGCTTTACCCCATGGACATATGCAGACACTGTTTTTAGAAATTGTGTGTTAATTAACATCTAGCCATCTCTCACCACAGGTTTTTCCTTCTTCTTTGATAGATAATCAGAAGACTTGATGAAAGAAAAGAAAATTCTATCTGCCTCTGACCATGAAGAAAAGAAAAATGTCATACCCATATTTCTAGCCTGCGGAGAGCTTAAGCAACTGGACAGGCTGGATTATAGAATGTCCTCAAGGAGAGGGACATTTATCACCAGCAGGTGTTTCATATCAAGTGATCGGATGCCAGCCAGGCAGTCCATAGGAAACTTGTTTTTCTTTTTTTTTTCCCCCCAAATATGTTTATTTTATTTTTTCAGTGTTACAAGATTGATTGTTCATGCACCACACCCAGTGCTCCATGCAATATGTGCCCTTCTCAATACCCACCACCAGGCTTGCCCAACCCCCCACTCCCTCCCCTCCAAACCCCTCAGTTTGTTGGAAACTTGTTTTTCTAAGTACAAAAGAATAAAGATAAATGTGAATCCTAGATCTGCCATTTGCCATTGGAGCATGGCAAAAATCTGACTTTTCTAAGTCCAGACTTTCTTGTCTGTAAAGTGGGGACAATAATGTCCAACCATAAGATTTTTTCTTTTTGTTGAGACATAAAATTCATCATTTTAAATTACAATTTAAATTAAATTAATTTACAATTCAGTGGCTTTACATGTAATCATAAAGTTGTACAACAATCACCATTTAATTCCAGAACATTTTTATAACCCCAAAATAATCTCTCTACCCTTTAGCAATCATTCTCTGTCCCCCTCTCCCCAGCCCCTGGCAACCACTAATCTACCTTCGGTTTCTATGGATTTGCCTATTCTTGACATTTTATATGAATAGAATCATACAATGTGTGAACTTTTGTCCCTGGCTTCTTTCACTTAGCATAATGTTTTCAAGGTTCATCCACGTTGTAAACTCATGAGATTTTTGTGATTAAAAAAAATGTCTCAATCTAGAGTTTGGCCCACTGTGAGGCATTAGTAAATGCCAGTTATTATTATTAATAAGATAAATATTATAAAATTATGGACAACTAGCTTATGAAGTCATTGTAACTGATCATTTCATACAGTGTAAGCACTTCCTCTTACAACATTGTTGGCTAAATATCCTTCAGTTCTTTCTTGAAAATCTCCAGGCACAAGGAACTCAAGATTGAGAAAGGCAGACCTTCACCATCTATAAAATTGTGGCTGTAAAATTCTTACTGTTGAAAAATTGATCCTTAAAATGAAGCGAAATCTGCTTCTATTAACTTCTACCAGTTATTGCTAGTTAGTCCTTGCTATGGATTGAATTGTGTCACCCTCAGAAAAGATATGTTGAACTCCCAGTGTTTAGAATGTGAGCTTCTCTGGAAATAGCTTCTGCAGATGTTGTCATTAAGATGGGGTCATTAGGGTGGGCCATAATCCAATATGACTGATGTCCTTAAAAAAAGGAAAATCTGGAGACAAATACCCACAGAAGGGTGACATGTAAAGGTGAAGGTCAGCATGAAGTTTCTACAAGCCAAGAACACCACAGATTGTCAACAAGCCACCAGAAGCTAGGAGAAAGACCTGGAATAGCTCTCTCAGCCTCACAGTGCTTAGAAGGGACCAACTCACCAACACCTCAATTTCAGATTTCCTGTCTCAAGAATTGTGTTTCTGTTGTTTAAGCCACAGAATTGTGTTACTGTTACCAGCCCCAGAAAACTAATACAGTTCTATTTATTCACTCAAGTGCCAACAGGTTGCCCCTTTCCTCACGAGATGATCTTCCAAATATTTGACATCAATTTACCTGTTCCACCAGGCTCTTCTTCTCCAATGTAATGGTCATGTTCTTCCAGTATACAACCTCCAATCTACTCTTTGGATCTTCTGCTCTTCTCTAGATCTGCAATGGTTTATAAATAAATGCTAGTTTTCAGAGCATTTAGTAAGCCCTAAATAGTAAGTGTTCATAATATGTCAAATACTCCACTTTGCCATTTTGCAATCATTAGGGTCTGCACTCTGCATAAGAAGGACTCATGTTGCTCCACACCTGCTAGATTTGAGCAAACTCAATTAGTAAGTTTGGCATAGGCAAGGTGGGGCTCCCTGGAGTGGGGCTTCCTCCAAAAATATCCCAGATACTGTTTTTGGTTCCTTTTGCTTTCATCCTCTTCAGGGCACTGTCATTCTACACACGGACTTCTGTGCAAGCTCCTAACTCTTCTTCCTGACCCCATTCTTGTCCAGCTTACAGTCTATCCTCCACCCTATAGCCAGAGGGGTCTTTGTAAAGCACAAATTAGATTAAGAATTAAGATCTGTATGTGCACTTTCATCGCAATTAGATTAAAATGCTTACCTTGGTCATAGTGTCCTACAGGAAATAATCCCTGCTATCCTCTCCAATCTCATTTCCTGTCATTCTCCCCCATACACCAGCATATCTCCTCTGTTCCTGAAAACACAAGGTCATTCTCACCTCTGGATACTTATTTCTGATCATTCCTCTTCTTGGAACCCTTCCTTCCCTCTCCATATTTGTGTCCTTATGGCTGGCTTTCTCATCATTCAGGCCTCAACTCAAATGTCACTTCCCAGAAGGGCCTCACTAGGCCATGAAAACTAATGTAGTGAGCCCTTCCCATCTCACTTTACTCCAGGATCCCAAGAGATGTGTGTACGTGTGCCTAGAATTGCCAGCTTTCCAAAATTATCTGATGTATGTATATGTTTATTATCCATTTTACTCATAAATCAATTCCAAGCATTAGAATAGTGCTTGGTATATAATTGTTGCTCATTAAATACTTGTTGAAAGAAAGAATTGATATATAAATAAATGAGATTTTGTAGCAAAAGGAATTGGGAGATGAGGTCAACCTTGGAGCAGAAATACCTGAGTCATACACAAAATTGTTGTGCCAAGGAAGCATGGCAAATGTTCTTGGAGTGATGTTGTAGCTGGAAATGGCTCAACAAGGTGGACACTGTTCTCATGTGCCATAGTATCCTCGTCTCCACCCTTTCGAGTTTTCATGAGGTTAAGAATAAGGAATCTGGTGTAGAACAAGTAAGTTCAAACTCTTCAGGAGTTCAAATCCACAAACACAAGACCTGAGGTGGAGCACCTCCTTTACTCTGAACACGGATTCTAAGTATGTCACATTAGAGTAGATGAGAAATCTAGTTATTGCTTCCTAGCACTTCTCTGTCCATCAGATTTCCAAGAATTGCTGAAGATTTGGCAATTTTGTTCCCTCGCCACTGACAAGATGCCTGAACCTCTTTGGCAGAAATCTGCCTGAGAGGGAGTGTTTGTTCAAACAGGCAGACAACCTCCAAACAGAGAGCCAAGGGTCTGGCCCAGGGGCAGCCGAGCCTCCAACAAATCAGCTCCCAATAAGACCTGCCTGAGTGGGAAATGGCTCATTGCAGGCCACCTTCTGCTCCACACCATCTGGCTCCCCACATGCCCTTCCTTGCTGAGTTTTAATTTCCGAACCAGACGCACTGCCACAATTATGCTTTACTTCCTTTTATGCATCCTGCTGTGAGAACACAGAAGCTTCTGGTAATTAAATGTCTACTTTGTGAATGGTGAGGAAGTTCCTGCACTTAACCATTGCTCTGTTTGCTGCAGTTACAACAGAAGAAAGCCAGAGATTTTAGCACCTTGGATAGATCCCAGGTCACCAAGGCTCCCACCCATTAACTTTGGAAACAAATCTATAGCAAGAGAAAGGGGGCATTTGGAGTTTGAGGAAGTCCCCATTCGCCCTCTTACCAGCTATCTGCCTGTGAGCCACTCTTTCCATAGTAGGCACCAGTCTCTCTGTGTTTTCCCAGCCATGAAAGGAGAAGGCTAAGTAAGTCAGGTAAGTTTCAATAAGGTAAGAGATGCAGACGTGCTTTGGGACATACTTCCCAAGCCGTACACTTTGTTTCTCCAAAGGTATGTAGCCAGCCAACCCTGCTGGTCCTAAGAGGCTTAGAGATAAATTCTGTCTGGTATGCGCATCTCTAACAAAGATAATGCAGAGAACACATTTTTTACTTAGCAATAATCAGCTGAGGCTGAGGAACACCATTAGCAAGAGAGCTGATGGACCTGTAGTTTCTCAAAATATTAAGTGTGGCATCTTGTCTAAATACAGATCTTCAGAGATCTGCAATGTGATCTCGGATTCTATAATTCCTAACAATGGCCCAAGTTGTGGATGCAGTGGGGAGTAAGCCCATTTTGAGTAGAGAGGTCTGAAATTGCCTAGGAGCACAGCTGCCCTCCCTTCTCTTCCCCTCCCTGTCATCTTCCAACCTAGATGCCAAACAACAGGTGCCATTTATCATTACACTTATGCTATTGTCCTTTTTATATTGGACATATATTTTTCTACACTTGGCCAGCTTCACTCATTTGTCACCTGCCAACCTAAGAATAAATTTGAATATTTAACCCAATTTTAAAGCGTGTTTGCTAACCCTAACTTGGTTGAATCAGTCAAAGACCCACCAGGAGGAAAGGTATCATCAACTATTTTTACAGAGAGAATTGAGGTTGCACAGGTAAAAAAGAAACTGTGAGTTAATCTGGCATTAGTAATAGCAGTTACCATTGAGCCTTGGGGTGTCAAGGTCAAATGGGGGAGGCAGCATCACCAGAGATACAAGGTTCCCTGGAAGACACTGGGACCTTGATGAGACTGTCTAGCAAAATCTGGAGTTGTGGAGAAGAAGCAGCTGAGATCAAGAGTCGGTCACTCTACTGACTCAGCCACCCAGGCACCACTTAAGCTAAACAATATAGTATTGTTCATCATAGGCCCCATGTTGTGTAGTAGAGTGCCAGAACTTATTTATCTTGCATAACTAAAACTTTGCCTCCTGTAACTAAAATCTTCTCATCTTCCCTTCTCCACAGTCCCTGGCATCCACCATTTTACTCTCTGATTTTGTAAGTTTGACAATTTCCACATTGATTAAACTAGATCCCATATACAAGTGAGACCATTCAGTATTTGCCCTTCTGTGTATAGCTTCTTCCACTGACTATGATGTCCTCCAAGTCTGTCTTTCATCTGTATTGTTGCAAATGGCAGCATTTTTTAAGGTTGAATAATATTCCATTGCGTTCATAGACCACATTTTCTTTATCCATTCATCCATCAGTGGACATTTACATTGTTTCCATGTCTCAGCTACTATGAATAATGCTGCAATGAGCATGAGGGTGCAGATACCTCTTTCAGATCCATATTAAATTCCTTTGGATAGTACTCTGGAGTGGATTGCTGGGTCAAATGGTAAAGAATTGTCATCAGATTATTAAGTGACCATAATAAACTAATCTGATTAATTTGGCTTCTGTATACTTTTATAGTAAGTGTTACTAATGATGATTGCTTTTTCACCTACTTTAAGGGAATTTTGTAGGAGAAAAATCATATTAAAAAGCATGTATTTATTCATTCAATGAGCAATTAATCAACTCCAAGCACTGTGGTTTTTATTGGCTAGAGTGACTCTCCAATAAGATTTTGTGTAACCCCATCCTCCACTAGGCATTATATCAAAGGTCCTATATGTGCTTCTGAAGCCCCTGGGTCCCCCATGGTAATGGTCAGGGTCCAGTTATAAGACAGAAGGAAGACCAGTAAGTGAACAGCGAAAATCTAATGTGAAGAACAAATAAATTTGAAACAGAGAATTATCGACTAAAGGATACATATCACAGTATGTGTATAACATGCAATATTGAGTGTTCATCTCCCCATCAGACTGGGAGTTCCTTTAGAGCAGGAGCTGTGTCTCTAATTCATCATTTTAACCCTAGAACTCCAGGGTTCTCTAGACCTAAGTACAATATCTGACACCCAGTGACTCTTAATGATTGTTGAGGAAATGAATAAATGGAAACCTGAAGTCTAAGGGGACCTAGAGGTTCAGACCATTGCATTTGATAACCATCTGTGTGTTAATGCAGTTCCAGAAAGAGACCAATGAGAGAATGCTTAAGTGTTGGGAAGGAACATCACACAGACCACAGCAACAATGAGAGGGATAAGAAAGAAAGGCATATTCTGGAATCTGTTGGTTACCCATCTTTTCTAAAGCATGGGTTTTGAGGTAGCAGAATAAGAAATTGGAGAGAAAAGGCAGGAGAGGAGAAGAATTTACACTAATACTATGAGAAGGATTGAGAAGAATTTACATCTTGTCTACCATAAAGGGAGTCATGGAAGAATTTGACCGGGGGCTCCGATAGGATAGGACACGTAGGGGCATTGTTCACTCTGGCACTTTGAAAGGTGTGGTGATTACTGGGAAGGGCTATACTTTGGAGATGTAAAATGTATCATGTTTTATGTATATGGACATAAGTAATTAAAAAAGATCAATTCAAAGAAAAAGGGAAAATAATTGTAATTACTTGCTATTAGGAATCCTACTTGGTTAATTCAAATATGATAAGGAGTTTTGAAATCATCTCTGTATTTTTTAAAACCTGTATAGCCAAAGGAAATATAACTATTGAATCAAACACTGACAACACACTTTTGAACTCTTTTCAGAGAAATGACCACCAAGTGATATTGGCCTGAAATTCAAATTGGCCAAAAGATGGTATATTTCAAGTGGTTTTTGTCACTGGGGGCTATATTAATAGCTTTGAAATAAAAGCTTAAGTTCCCTAAAGGCCAATTCCAAAAAAGTCACATGAAATAGAACTTTTCTTTCATTTCCTTCATGTCTTCCCCTTAAGTTCATATATAACACATCAAATGGACCAGAACTAATACTATTTTACATAAAATTTCTTTAAGCCCCCCAAATTAGCAAGTTGGCAATTCACCTAACTCTACTGACCTTTGGTTTTCTCATCTGTAAAAAGGGCTCAATTTTTCTCTTTTCATGGATTGTATAATATTCCTATAAAAAACATTTTTGTTCTTTTGAAATATCTTATTTATTTGACCAAGAGAACAAGCACAAGTCGGGGGAGCAGCAGGCAGAGGGAAAGGGAGAAGTAGACACGGTGCTGAGCAGGGAGCCCAAGGACTTGATCCTAGGACCGTGAGATCATGACCTGAGCTGAAGACAGACACTTACCCGACTGAGCAATCCAGGCACCCCTAAAAAGCATTTTTAAAGAAATGTTTTGATTTTGTGAAGAAGGGTTTATAAAAATCACTGTATTTTTACCTTGTGTATATGCTTACTTCTTAGTGGATCATAATTTAATGGAATATTGAGGAAGCATCCCTCGTTATGGATTAGAAATGGTAGATACTTCCATATGCCACTTGGTATATATTTAAGTAACAAATAATAAATAGGGCTTGCCCATATACCAAGAACCATTTACTAAAGGGGAAAAAGATTTTAATTTCTTGGGTATGCACGCAGAGAAAAACAAAACCCCTCTATCTTTGGGAACAAGTCATTTTTTTAGCTCTGCCTAATTAAAACTAAATTTCTAATTCTAGAATGCCTCATAAATTTTTACCATGTAATGAACATATACTTTTATTTATTATTTAATTAAAATTGCTATAACTTGATATTTGCATTCATATCAATCATCTTTTGAAGTGTATTGGTGTTTCAGTTGATAGCCAGAGTTCATCTAAATGATCAGCAGTTGCTTGATCAGTAGGAACAGTGGAAATTGGGGACATTTAATTCAGGCGGCTGATGTGAGGATTGAGACCATGATCGGGAAGTGCTTGTGGTTAGCCTGGCATATGATATTTGAAAAATAGACAGTGGCTGCTAATATTGTTTTTAATTATGTTTTATTATTGCTATTGTTGGAAGCTCTTAGGATATTGTGTAGAACACAAAAGTAATTGATCAATAACTTTAAATTACCTTATCTTACTCTAAATGATGCTTGATAAATGATTAACAGGTTGAAAATAGAGAAGGGGATATTAAGATATTATATTCTTTTCCTGATACACCCCTACTTAATAAAAGTGGTTACATTGATGTCTGTTACGACTTACCTAAAAAAATTATATGCATCACTAAGTTATGTATACATAATGGAGAAATTCAAACCATATAGGAATTTTCAAATAATCTCCTCCTTTAATATACCTGCTGAAGTTGTTGCTGGTGTTCAATAAGAGAAAGTTTTATTTAAAGGCTGCCAGTAGAATTTCTGCTTTTAACAAACAGACTGTCTGTTCCAGTAAATTATGTTCATTCAGGAAGGACCCCAGGGTGACTTCGTGAATATGAGGTAGATAGGCACCCATTCTTATAGAGAAGTACTAACATGATTTTTTTCCCTTTTTTTTTTTTCTCCCTGAGAAAGTATCTCCTTTATACAGCTTATAGGCTGCCAGAGAGAAGAATTGAAAACAATTTCCCTAGAGTCTAAGGACCTCTTGAAAGTAAAAGGAAAGACACGGAATGTCTGCTATCCAATAAGAGCTCATAAATACCTGTGGAATAAACAAATGACTGAATCCTGATCTTTTCTCTTTTTTTAAGCTTCAAAATTACTTATAGACAGTGTTATTGTAGTTTGGAGAAATAGTTACTGTTAAACTTTTGGCAAGAATGAAACTGGTACAATGTTTGGGAACACTGGTTTTGCAATATAGAACAAGCGCTTTCTAAATGCCTTCACCCATTATGCTCAGGTGAACTAGCTTTGTGGGGATGGACATTCCTACTGGGGGAAAAAAGAAGTGTAAATGCTGGAAAATATTTTTTCAAAAAAAGAAAATTTATTTGAAGACATTAGAGAGCTATTAAAGCAACAAATTCTTGGCCCAGAGCCCACACAGGTGACCACAAATATTTGGCACTACTCTTCACTTGAGTGGATTCTCCCAGTTTTCAAGAACAGCTGACCCGATAATAAGCAGAGGAGAGCTTCCAGCCTCTTCGTGGAGCTATGAGAGTAGAGTCCAAGAACACATCTCAAGTTAAAAAAAAAAAAAGCCAGTCAGTTGGAATTCCAAATGGCCACACCCTAGGAGAGGAGACGAGACTTCACTAACACTGAATCCCAATCTCCAAGAAGAAGCTAAGGAGACAGAAAAAGTAAATGCAATGTGGTGTCCTGGGTGAGCCACTGGGATAGAAAAACACAGTAGGTAAAGGCTGAAGAAATTAATAAATTACAAATTTTAATCTACAATAATGTATCAAAACCAATTTATTAATTGTACAAATAACTGTACTAATGGAAGATGCTACTAACAGAGGGAAAAGAGTGTAGGGTGTATAGAAACTCTATACTATCTTCTCAATTCTTCTCAATCTACTATTGTTTCTAAAATAGCAATAAAAACAATCTAAAATTAAAAACTCTTGCACACTGAAGGAGACAATCAACAAAACTAAAAGGCAACCTACTGAATGGCAGAAGATATCTGCAAATGACATATTTGATAAAGGGTTAGTATCCAAAATAGATAAAGAACTTATAAAACTCAAAATGTAAAAAATAAATAGTCCAATTAAAATGGGCGGAAGACACGAAGACATTTCTCCAAAGAAGACATGCAGATAGATGGCCAACAGATACATGAAAATATGCTCAACATCAGTAATCATCAAGGAAATGCAAACCAAAACTACAATGAGGTGTTATCTCATACCTGTCAGAATGGTTAAAATCAATGGAAAAAATAGATGTTAGTGAGGATGTGGAGAAAGGGAACCCTTTCGCACTGTTGATGGGAATGCAAACTGATACAGCCACTCTGGAAAACAGTATGGAATTTCCTCAAAAAGTTAAAATTAGAACTATCCTATGATCCAGCAATTACACTATGAGGTATTTACCCAAAGAATGCAAAAATACTAATTCAAAAGGATAGATGCATTCCCAATCCTTATAGCAGCATTATCTACAATAGCCAAATTATGAAAACAACCCACATGTCCATCAGTTGATGAATGGATAAAGAGGAAGTGGTATATATCCAATGGAATATTACTCAGCCATAAAAAGGAATGAAATCTGGCCATTTGCAACAACATGGATGGAGCTAGAGAGTATTATGCTAAGTGAAATAAGTCAGTCCGAGAAAGACAAATCCCATATGATTTCACTCATATGTGGAATTTAAGAAATAAAATAAATGAGCAAAGGGAAAAAAGAAAGAGAGACAAACCAAGAAATAGACTCTTAACTATAGAGAACAAACTGGTAGTTACCAGAGGGGAAAGAGTGTGGATGGGTGAAATCCACACCCATGGGTGATGAAGAGAGATGGGTGATGGAGATCAAGGAGAGCACTTGAGATGAGCACCAGGTGTTGTACGGAAGTGTTGAACCACTATATTGCACACCTGAAACTAATATAACACTGTATGTTAGCTCACTGGAAGTCAAATAAGAACTTAAAAATCAGTAAAAAAAACAGACATTACATTATATACAAATAGATGAAATACTCCTCTAAAAACAGAAACTGCCATATTGCATTAAAAAATTAAAAAACAAACAACCTCCCCCAAACTCTGTGTAGCTTAAGAGACACACTATAAATATAAGGATATAAAGAAGTTGGAAAAAAATTAGTGTAAAGAGATATGTCATGGAAACACCAAAGAAGGCTGACAATCACCAGTATCAGAATAGTAAATTAATTTTTTTGTTTTAACTACCAAAACTTTTTTTTTTAAAGATTTTATTTATTCATTTGACAGAGAGAGATCACAAGTAGGCAGAGAGGCAGGCAGAGAGAGAGGGGGAAGCAGGCTCCCCGCTGAGCAGAGAGCCCGATGCGGGGCTCAATCCCAGGACCCTGAGATCATGACCTGAGCCAAAGGCAGAGGCTTTAACCCACTGAGCCACGCAGAGGCTTTAACCCACTGAGCCACCCAGGTTCCCCTAACTACCAAAACTTTTAAATATTATTTTAAGGTATCAAAACAACATTTAATGGGAAAGTTTTAAGAAAGAAAGGGGGATATTTCATTATTTAAAAGGTATCAATCCATTATGATTATATGAAACTTTTATTTTTTTCTTCTAATAATATAGTCCCAAAATGTATAGAGCAAACAATGACAAATTTAAAAGAAAAACACAAATGTTCAGTTACTGTGGAAATTTTATCATATCCCTTCTTAGTCATGGACAGAACAAAGCATTGTTAAAAATCAGAGAAGAGGGGCCCCTGGGCGGCTCAGTCATTAAGTGTCTGCCTTCTGCTCAGGTCATGATCCCAGGGTCCTAGGATGGAGTCCCGCATCGGGCTCGCTGCTCAGCAGAAAGCCTCCTTCTCCCTCTCCCGCTCCAACTGCTTGTGTTCTCTCTCTCACTATGTCTCTCTCTCTCTGTCAAATAAATAAATAAAATCTTTAAAAAAAATCAGAGAAGAAACTTGGTAGGGATATTGAAGATTAAAAATAGAATTAAAAAATCCTGACCGGTTTGACATATATAGAACACTATACCTGACAAGTACAGAATAAAATTCTCATGGAACTGAAATTATACAAAGTATATTCTAATCATATAGAATTAAGGTTAAGGTGCATCTGGGTGGCTCAGTAGGTTAAGCCTCTGTTTTTGGCTCAGGTCGAGATCTCAGGGTCCTGGGATCAAGCCCTGCATGGGGCTCTCTGCTCAGCAGGGAGCCTGCTTCCCCCCTCTCTCTGCCTGCCTCTCTGCCTACTTGTGATCTCTCTATCAAATAAATAAAATCTTAAAAAAAGGAATTAAATGAATAAGAAAATAACTAAAATTTCTTTTTGAATTGTGAAAGTAAACAAAAACACTTGTAAATTAACAATGGATCTGTGAAGAAATCACAGTGAAAGTTAGAAAGGTATTTTGAGCTGATTAAAATATAAATAAAATTTTTCAAATTTGTGGGATGAAGTAATTAGAAAGAAATTTCTGGGCTTAAATATATGCATTGTTTTAAAAGATTAAAAATAGATGGGATAGATACGCCTCTTAAGATATTAAAAAATGTCAAATTAGCCCAAACAAAATGTAAGAAAATAATAAAATAAGCAGAAGTAAAATAAATAAATAAATAAATAAATAAATAAAAGGAAAATAATATACAAGGCACAGAATCAACAGTCAGAAGTCAGTAAGTTGAAACATTGATAATTCCATAAATTGATAATTCCATAGCTTGGCCAATCAAGATAAGAAGAAGAAAAGCCCAAGCCCTAAGAGATTATTAACTCTAGGGAACAAACTAAGAGTTGTTGGAGGGAGGCAGGTAGGAGGATCGTGTAAGGATGGGCATTAAGGAGGGTACTTGAAATCATGAGTACTGGGTGTTCTATGCAACTGATGAACCATTAAATTCTACCCCTGAAAGTAATAATACAGTATATGTTAACTAAATTGAGTTTAAATAAAAAACTATAATTAAAAGAAACACAAATATACAATGTATTTGTATATAGATGTACTATATATTTTATCTATATATACCCTTATATGTGTGTGTGTGTTATCCTATCATCTCTACAAAAAAATTACAGATCTAAACAAATTGAAGACTAGGGGTGCCTGGGTGGCTCAGTCCTTTAAATGATAGATGCTTGATTTCAGCTCAGGTCACGATCTCAGAGTTGTGAGATCGATCCCCAAATCAGGCTCTGTGCTAAGTGTGGAACCTGCTTAAGATTTTCTCTCTCCCTCTCCCTCTGCCCCACCTTCTCTGCTCAGGTGCAAATGTGCACGCACTCTCTCTCTCTCATAAATTAAATAAATAAATAAAATATGAAATTGAGGGCTATAACATGTATAGTGTCTCCTCAAATTAAGCTGGAATTTCAATACAATTTCTGTCAGAGGTAGGAGAGTGTGTGTGTGTGCGTGTGTGTGTGTGTGTGAATTGATAACATGTAAGTGTTACATGTTATCTTTACTAATATGTAAATGGAAATGAAAAGTCATAAGCAAACAAGACAACTCAGAAAAGATTTTATGGGCAGACATAATTTTTAAAATACAACGTTTATCATTTATTTCTAAAAATCTACAGGAAATGAAGAGAGCATTCACCAGTCAGAAGCCAGGTGCCCACCTCACCTCAATCCCTAACTCATTAATTTTATGGGTTCATTTTCTTTTTTTAAAGATTTTTATATATTTATTTGACAGAGAGAGAGAGAGAGAGATCACAAGCAGGCAGAGAGGCAGGCAGAGAGAGAGGGGGAAGCAGGCTCTCTGCTGAGCGGAGAGCCCGATGCGGGGCTCGATCCCAGGACCCTGAGATCATGACCTGAGCAGAGAAGGCAGAGGCTTTAAACCACTGAGCCACCCAGGCACCCCCTCCCTACCCACTTTTTAAGGTATAGTTTTGGGGTCTACAGAGGAGCAAGGTTCTTATACCTATTAGTAAATAAATTTCAGAAGGCTGAAATATATAATATATGTTTTATATATTATATATATTATATTATATATAGGCTGAAAATATATAATATATATTATAATAAATATATAATATATATTTAAACAACAATTCAAGTACATTTTTTATTATGTTCAGTTAGCCAGCATATAGTACATCCTAAGTTTTTGTTGCAGTGTTCAATGATGCATTAATTGTGTATCAAACCCAGTGCTCATCCCAACATGTGCCCTCCTTAATACCCATCCCCCCGTTATCCCATTCCCCCACACCCCGTCCCTCTTGTAACCTTCAGTTTGTTTCCTGGAGTCCAGAACTCATGGTTTGTCTCCAACTCTGATTTCTTTCTGTTCAGTTTTCCCTCCTTTTCCCTGTGGTGCTCCACTCTATTCCTTCTGTTCCCTACATGGGTGAAACCATATGATAATTGTCTTTCTCTGCTTGACTTATTTCACTTAGCATAATCCCCTCCAGTTTGAAAAGAGTCAGTGGAGGAAGAATATCAAAGAGATTAAAATATTGGATTTGAGGATATTCTTAAGATACAATTTGAAAACAAAAGAAATTATAAGGACAATGTAATCTATACATCTGAAGGGAAATGCAGACACATGTTTGAAAAAGAAGGGGGTCACATTAGTTATTCATGAGACCGAATGATTTTTCAGAGTAGATATTCATGATAAATAAGGTGAAGGCTTAGGAATCTTAAAATGAGTGATTCTTCATTTCACCCCAAAAGTCCTAGACATATTTTTTCTGTCCCCATGGTTTTTCAGGACCCATTTGTGCCTTTGGCAGCGGTCTTGATCCTCTGGCTTGTTGGTGGATTTTTGCATCACGATGAGCACTATGTTGCAATGAATTCTGTGTATCCCAAAGAGTCAACAAGCACGTCCACAGGGCAAAGCCTGTCCTGAAAGGGAAGCAGTTGTTTGTTTTTTTTTTCTTTTTTTTTCCTCTGAAATTCCTTTGCATAGACTCATTGTCCCAGCTGGATTGCCATAGAGTCCCAAATCGGCGTGGCAGCTAATGGTTAGGCTGAGAAGGACTTCGGAAGAGAACAGAGCCTTTGAGAAGAAAGAAATGTGCAGAGACAGATGCTATAAGGAACTGCAGAGAAAGCCCTGAAGTCATCAAGACCTAAATTCAGTAGTTTACCCTGCACTCCATGCTCTTATTAGGACAACCTAGGCTACTTATGACTTTTTTCTTTTTATTAATGACAATATCTACTAAGAGATATTTTAGTCTGGAAGCTGTTGTATGGTTGTTATGTCAAATTTTTTAATTTCAAGAGAAAAGTGATTCCTTCTCTGAATTCACGTTAAGCTGATTTTCTTTTCTTTTTTTTTTTATTTTATTTTTAAAGATTTTTATTTATTTATTAGAGAGTGAGAGACTGAGAATGAGAGGGGAGAAGGTCAGAGGGAGAAGCAGACCTCCCGCAGAGCCGGGAGTCCGATATGGGACTCAATCCCGGGACTCCGGGATCATGACCTGAGCCGAAGGCAGTTGCTCAACCAACTGAGCCACCCAGGCGCCCCTAAGCTGATTTTCTTAATTATCCACTCTATGAAGAAAAAGCTGCAGCTTACCCCAACCCCAACTGAACACATACTCAGAAATGTGTGTGTGTGTTTCGTTCTAGATACCTAAACTCCTTGGAGAATACCAAAATGCTTAGAAAATACTTAGAATTATTTCTAATTGGGGGGGGGGGGGCACCTGGATGGCTCTGTCGGTAAAGTGTCTGACTCTTGGTTTTGGCTCAGGTCATGATCTCAAGGTCGTGAGATCAAGTCTGGTTTCAGGCTCCATGCTTGGCTCGGAATCCACCAGCGATCCCTTCTCTCCTCCTCCCTCTGCCCTACCCCCTGCTCATGCTCTCTCTCTTTATAAATACATACATACATACATACACGTGTACGTAAATAATAAATAAATACATAAATACGTAACTAAATCTTTTAAAAAAGGAATTATTTCCAATTGGATTTGGGTGTTTTATGTGTCATGATCTGATTGGAGGCCACAATTTATAGACTCATTCTATTGATGTTCCCAGTGAGTCAGGAAAATGTTTTCCAGGTGATGGATTTATATTCCCTAATTTCTTTATTTTTCTTTAACAAATATATGAGTCAACAATACCAACATGTTTTGAATAGCGAGATCAAAAAAATTACATTTATCTCCTATTCACCTTCATTTACAGAAATTGATGTTAGTGTTTTCTCCTTGTGTGTATCATTATGGACTCCTGACTTTTCAGATTTACTGTGTATAAATCAACCCCCCCTGTCGATGTTCGTTTGATTCCCAATTATCTCAACTTTACCAATAGAAGCTCCCTCACTTTGGACAAATGTATCCCTGTGCTTTGTGAAAACTCATCTTGCTTTCTGGAACAACAGATGTTAATAGGCTCACATTTTACCTTTCAGTCCACAAGTGGGATCAGCTACTTCTGCAGGGCTCCCTGGTTTCTCATAGTGGGAAAACTGCTTTGGAGATAAGAATCTAAGTGCTGTTGTGAATAATGGAAGGCAGGAGGGAAGCATTTCTCCTGGGCTATTTCTTTGGGCAGAGCTATAAAAGATATATTCTGAGTTTCTTTTTTAAGGTTATGATTTGATTTTGATATTTCCAATTCAATCCTAATAGTAGAGTGTCCCAACTTACATTTTTGATTGAAATATTATACTTTATTTTCTTCTATGGAGAACATCTTGCTTTCAAATGAAATAAACATCATTACCTTTATACTTTACCGAGAGTATAAGAAAACCATTCCAAAATAGCATTTCAATATTAATACAAAAGTATGACTACTGAATAAGTTCAATCTTGGGGGTAGCTACTTTTGTTTATATTGCGTTTCATTATAGATTTGCAGTCAGATTATTTTGTTCTAAAATAACGGTTCTCAACTTTATTGTGTATCAGAATTACAGGAAGATTTGCTGAAAGAAACAACAAATTCAGCAGACAGCTGGGCCTCACCCCCTGAATTTCTAATTCCAGTAAGTTTGGGGCAGAGCCAAAAATTTGCAATTCTAATAAAATTTCTGATGCTGCCCTTACCACAGGTCCAGGGACCACCCTTTGAAAATCACTGTTGTAGAATCAGTTATGATTTCTCACTCTGTGGTTGTAAGTACTTATCTGACCTATAGTTTTATTCAGGGTTTTCTACCGGCTTTCGTTCTGAAGCTGTTAGCATCCCAAGCATGCTCCTGGTAAATTCATAGAGTGAAGGCTGCTTGGACTGTCAAAACACTATGAAAGACAAATCTGCCATACCTTGAGATGGTTTAAAAAAAATCAACAACTCTGTATTCAAAATTCTGTACCTGAATTTCATCACCTTCTTTTCCCCCTGCAATGACTTGGTGCATAATTGTAATTATAAGATATCTGTATTTGTTTGAATAAACTGGTTGAATAAACCAATTCTGCTTCCTATGATTTAATTTCTGATAATATCAGAACACACTTATTTTCACATGTCACAATCCCTAGTCACTTTAATGTATCAGATTATGTACTGTTGCAATGAGATTATCCCAATTAGTTGTTTCTTGACACAGTAGCAGCTGGTTTTCAATTTTCCACTAGAGGATCGAGAAGATCCCTAGTACCTTAGAATCCCATATGATTAGCAAAGAGAAATAAAATAAATACAAACTCTTGAGGTTTTCCCTGAAATTCTCATACATATTTCATGTCTCCTCATTTTATTTGGCGATAAACCTAGTTTAGGACTCTAGTTTCTCAGAGGCATTGCCTTAATTCTCTACAAATTCTGATTTCACAAAGCCAATCAAGTATTTTATTAAAAATAGCCAACATATGTAAACATAAAATACTATTTAATTTTAATATATCAGCAATTGGAAATAAGTCAGATATTACAACCTTAAACCATGATTCCAAAGTTCAAGTGGAAACCTTTCTTCAGATTCATATAATTTCCAGATTGTCTGGATCCTGGTCCTCCTAGAGCCATTTCATAAGACAAGGATATTTATAGTTACAACGTATTTTAATTGCAACAATTCATTTTAGGTAAAGTCCTCTATTTCAGATCCTTTTCAAAAAACTTTAGCTATTTAGTTTTAATGCAAAAGCTCAAATTCTTAAAATGAAATCAAATATGGCATGTTCCAGAAACCCTGATTTCTATTTCTGTGTTAGCTACACTTAATACTACAAAACAACACACAGAATACAGTTTTTTTAAATCAAGGAAAATTGATTAATGCTCCTATGTCGTTAAATTAATTTCATCATCTTTTTCATATTTAACTTAACTCAAAATCCCCAAGTTTGGAATTAATGTTTTAAAAAACATTAGATTCAAAAGGAGGGCTTTGAAAAAAGGAAGGTACTCTCCTTTCTTTCTTCCTTTTTTTTTTTTTAAAGATTTTTATTTATTTATTTGAGAGAGAGAGATCACAAGTAGGCAGAGGGGGCAGACTGAGAGAGAGGGGGAAGCAGGCTCCCCACGGAGTAGAGTCCGATGCGGGGCTCGATCGCAGGACCCCGAGATCATGACCTGAGCTGAAGGCAAAGGCTTTAATCCACTGAGCCACCCAGGCACCCCGGTACTATCCTTTCTATCAAGCAGAATTTTAAGATGTGAGGCCTCAGGACTGAGCATTTCATCAGTTCCTTGGCCTGTGGTTTATCAATCCCAAATTAAAACTCCACTACGAAAAAAAAAAGATTAGTTTAAAAAAATGTTTAATTCTTACAATTTTTAGTTTCCAGTATTTAGTGTCATTTCAAGGATTTTGCTAAAAATTATTAGTCCTCCACACATGAAGAAAATACCCAGGTACAATTTTTTAAGTTATTTTTTATAGGTGTCATCATGTATATCTCTAGTTTTTTGTTTTGTTTTGGAGAGCTCTTTTCCAACCAAACATGTCTCAAGACTAAGGTATTTATTAACTTTGTTTTAATTGCAACAAATTTGCAGTATATTTTTAAAACTCCAACCATTCCTTTATGCAAGTGACATGTTCCTTTATATGAAGAAGAATCCGTAGTTTTCAGATATGATTACAAGAATTTGGCACCCTCCCATTAAATGGTGAGATGTATTTCCGCTAGATGAAAGTGATGTAGTACCAGTTTCTGGACCCAGGGTCTTAAGAAACGGGTAGCTGTCATTTCTGGGCTCCACTCTTACTCCTAAAATCCTGCTGCCATATTGGAGGAAGCCCAAGCCACTCCAGGGAGGAGCCAGCATTTGCCATCCAGGTGACTCAGAATCTGGAAAGTGAATCCTCCAGCTCCATTTGAGGTACCTCAGCTAATGCTGCACAGAGCAAAGATGAGCTGACCCCATTACCTACATTGAAGATTTGTGAGCAAGACACTACATTTTGGGGTGATTTGTTAATGCAGCAATAGATAACCATAACATCACCGTTTACTAAACTATATAATATATGAGTGGAACAAAATTCTTAGAGTCATGCATATTTACATGCTAGCATATTCTAAATGCTTCCGGATAAAGTAAGACATTTTAAATATAAAACTTTAAATATTAATGTTTTAAAACTTTTAAAATATCATAATTCTTCCCCCTATTAGACCTTTATAATAGATTAGTCCAGAAATGAAAGTTACTGAAAATCGATCTATTTCTAATTGTGGTTTTCAAAACTTAGAGTCAACAATGAATGAGTTCTTTGTGGTGATGACACCAATTATATTCTGATTGTGGTAACATTCACATCAATCAACGCAAGTGATAAAATTTCATAAAACTATACAAGGGAAATAAAAATGCAAAAGGGTTTATCTAAAACCTTGCAAAATCTGAATAAAGTCTGCACTTAAATTAATATTACTGTACCAATGCCAATTTCCTGGTTTTGACAATGGACTATGATTTTCCAGGATATTAACATTTGGAAGAAGCTCAATTAAAAGCTACACAGGGACTCTGTATGGTTTTTGCAACTTCTTGTGAGGGTTAAACTATTTCAAAGTAAAAAGTTATAATAAAAAATTAAGGTCTGAACAATAGAGAAATCCATTTCAGTAAAATAACTCACCCTGGCAAGGAGTCTTTGGTCCATTTATTGTAGAGCAACCACAGGTCATGATTTCTTGGATGAGCACTCTTAAGGACTCAGAAACTCCTTTAGCAATGATACTTCAAAGGCTTATTCTTATATTGATAGAGACAATTTCATAGAGGAGACTCTGCCATCCTCAGAAAAGGAAAATATAGCCACTTGGTACAAGAGTGGTTTTAAATATACTAGTAAAACACAGAGGCAACTGTGGTTTATTTGGACACTCATTTTTTCCACCGTTTTGGAGGCTTTAGCTGTTGCAATTTCCCCAGCCTATCCTGGTGGACAGATAATGGTGTCAAATATGCAAGGGTTTGGTCTTTATCTTCGAGACTTTTTACAAGTATCTATAGACGTTTTCTCTGATTTCCTCACTTTACCCCAGGTTGTTAATAAGGAAACCTCTCCTGGGCATCTTATGAGGGAGGTAAAACAAGATTCTGTCATTCTTTGGTAATCCTCATCTTCCTACAGATACCTTCTCTTCATCTGGCAAGAGAATGATTTTTCCAGGTTTTCTCCTCCATGGTTCAGGTGCTACAAAGGGAAAACCATCATTTGGAGCCATCTATGGAGACCAGGCTTCCTCTCCATGCATTTTACAGGTAGGGGATCATCATGGTTTAACAAAAATTCAGCACGTGTAAGAAAGACTCCTTAAGAACTCAAAGATTCAGAACAATCTATTTTGTATAGAGATCAAAATCGAACACAAAGAAAAATATCTTTTTCAAAGAGGGAAAATGGGGTCGGACAGCAGGTAGAAAACCAGAGAGCCAGACTCAGCCTATGCTCCCCACCTGGAAAAGCGAAAGTCCTTCTAAAAGGTAAATAGCTCAGGAATAAAACTCTATGGCACTATCAATCCCTAGGTGCCAAAGGAGACATAAGAAGAAAACAAAACATTGAAAACATCAGGAGGTCTCAACATATGTGCACTTGATTTGCACTTGGGAGCCCCTTTCCATTATTCTTCAGATCCCTTATACTCCATATGCTGCCAAGACTATACCCATTTGTTGTGAAAATAGGAACACCAACACAGAAGGTTTAAGATGTGGTGCTGTCATTTCCTGATCTTCATGGGGGAAGAGAGGAGTGAATACACCAACCAGAAGTTAGAAGATAACTGTGTCTCAGTTCTTAACACCCCAGTTTTCTCCAGGAATGTTTTATTCTAGAATACCACCCCGTATTTAGTGCCCCCAATACTACCTCCCCAAAACAAACTCATTTAATTACCAAATTAGTTTGTAGATCTATTTCAAAGAGAGGTCCCAAACTCACAAGATAGCCAAACCCAAAATCTGATAATAGACTCATGAAAAAGTGATTCAAACATAAATTTTGAAAACAGGGAAAGATAAGTAAGTAAAGTATATATTGGAAAATAGATTCAAATATATGTCTCTAAAACTAGGGGAGTCATAGTAAGCAAGATATGGCATCCATCTGAAATGAGATGCTGGTAGATAAAAGGAGATCACAGAAGTCATACAGAAGACCAAGGCAAGTGGCAGTAAGGGGATAGAACATAAAGGACAGTTTTTGTTATTCTAGTTTTTAAATTTTAAAATACGTAGCATAAAAGATTCTATCTGTTTGTTGGGTTTGTCATTTGTATTGATTGTTCTTTAGATAAGAGTTCACCCTCCTTATCAAAGAACAAAATTGTGGGGTATCTGGGTAGCTCAGTTGGTTAAGTGTCTGACTCTTGATTTTGGCTCAGGTCATGATCTCTAGGTAATGAGACTGAGCCCTGCCTCAGCCTCTGCACTCAGCACAGAGTCTCCTTGAGATTTCCTCTCCCTCTGCTCTGCCTCTCCCCCACACCCCGCTTCCTCGTAATTTCTCTCTCTCCCTCAAATAAATAAATCTTAAAAAAAAAAAAAGAACACAGTTGTAGGAAACACTCTAATTGATATAAATATTTATTACAAATACGTTAGAATAAGACAGAGTAGTATTGGCACATAGGTAGACAAATGGGAATAGCAGCAGGTTCACACAGATATGAACATTACATTTATGAGGAAGGTAGAACTGTAGAATAGTATGGGAGGGACTTCTTCAACAAATTATGCTAGGCCAAATAAATATCCATATGGCAAGAAAATGAAATGTGATTCCTACTTCATATCTTATACAAAAAACGAATTTCAGGAAAACAATCGATTTCATAGAAAATAATATTGGGTAGTGTCTCCATGACCTTGAAGTAGACAAAAGTACAGGCACAAAAGTAACAGCCAAAAGGGAAAGATTGGTAAACTAGAGTATACTAAAAATAAGACCTTCAGTTCATCAAAAAAAAACACCATTAGGAGAGTATAAGAGTGAGTCAGAGTGTAGAAGATATTTGCAGTATGTACAACCAAAAAGGACTCATTTTAAATATGTGCATAAGAAGTTTATTTATGTTTTTGTAAGTTTATAGACATGTATAATATGCAGTTAAAATATATATTAAAAACATAATGATCCTGCTGTGTAAGATGGTTTTAGTGTTGCTTGGTTGTTTAATACTATGGGACATATTTCGCTTTGTTTCGTTGTTATTGTTGTTAGAATAATGGCAAATATTTTTTTTAAGATTTATTTATTTATTTTAGTGAGAGAGAGAGAGCGCATGTGCAAGCAGGAAGATTAGGGAGTGAGAGGATGAGGATGGGGGAAGAAAGGGAGAGGGAGAGAGATAACTCAAGCAGATTCCACGGAGCCTGATCTGGGGTTGGATCTTACAACCCTGAGATCAGACCTGAGCTGAAATCAAGAGTCAGTCACTTAACCGACTACACCACCCAGGCACCCCGATGGCAAACATTTTTAGTGGTTTTCCTAAACATTATTTTTCTAAGAAGCTGCTTTATTTTTTTCCACATTTTTATTTAAATTCCAACTAGTTAACATGTGCTGTAATATTAGTCTTGGGTATAGAATTTGGTGATTCGTAACTTACATAGGATGCTGGTGCTGATCACAAGTACTCTCCTTAAAACCCATCTTTTATAGTGAAATGTCAGAAGAGCTTTAAAGATATTCATGAACTGTTATTTTCCCTTGTTTATTTTTTTTATGTACCTGTGTGATCTTACAAGAAAACTTATGCCTCATTACAGGAAAAAAGGTTTGTAGATATTGGTATTTTTATTTTTTATTTTTTATTGTTATGTTAGTCACCATACAGTACATCATTAATTTTTGATGTAGTGTTCAGAAAGATTGTTTACATATAACACCCAGTGCTCCATGCAATACATGCCCTCCTTAATACCCATCACCAGGCTCACCCATCCCCCCACCCACTCCCTTCTAAAACTCTCCATTTGTTTCCCAGAGTCCATAGTCTTTCATGGTTCATCTCCAGCTCTGATTTCTCCCCCTTCATTTTTTCCTTCCTTCTCCTAATGTCCTCCATGCTATTCCTTATGTTCCACAAGTAAGTGAAGCCGTATGATAATTGACTTTTTCTGTTTGACTTATTTCATTTAGCATAATCTCCTCTAGTCCCATCCAAGTTGATGCAAAAGTTGAGTATTCATCCTTTCTGATGGCTGAGTAATATTCCATTGTATATATGGAACACATCTTCTTTATCCATTTGTCTGTTGAAGGGCATCTTGACTCTTTCCACAGTTTGGCAATTGTGACTATTACTGCTATGAACATTGGGATACATATGGCCCTTCTTTTCACTACATCTGTATCTTTGAGGTAAACACCCAGTAGTGCAGTTACCAGGTCATAGGGTAGCCTTATTTTTACTTTTTTAAAAGAACCTGCACACTGTTCCAAAGTGGCTGCACCAATTTGCATTCCTACCAACAGTGTAAGAGGGGTCCTCTTTCACCACAATTTCTCCAACATCTGTTTTTTTCTTGCCTTGTTGATTTTTGTCATTCTAACTGGTGTAAAGTGGTATCTCAATGTGGTTTTTTTGTTTTGTTTTATTTTGTTTTTTGTTTTTTTATCAACATATAATGTATTATTTTCCCCAGGGTACATGTCTGTGAATCATCAGGCTTACACATTTCACAGCACTTACCATAGCACATACCCTCCCCAATGTCCATAACCCAGTCACCCTATCCCTACTCCCCTACCTCCCAGCCACTCTTAGTTTGTTACGTGAGTTTAGGAGTCTCATGGTTTATCTCCTTCCCCATCCCATCTTGTTTCATTTCCCTCCCCAACCCCCCCATGAGCCCCCACCCTGCCTCTCAAATTCTTTATACCCAAGAGATCATGTGATAATTGTCTTTCTCTGACTGACTTATTTCGCTTAGCATAATACCCTCTAGTTCCATCCATGTCATTGCAAATAGCAAGATTTCGTTTCTCTTGATGGCTGCATAGTATTCCACTGTATATATACCACTTCTTTATCTATTCATCTATTGTTGGACATCTAGGTTCTTTCCATAGTTTGGCTATTGTGGACATTGCTGCTATAAACATTCAGGTTCAGGTGGCCCTTTGGATCACTATATTTGTATCTTTAGGTTAAATACCCAGTAGTGCGATTGCTGGGTCATAGGTAGCCCTATTTTCAACTTTCTGAAGAACCGCCATACTGTTCAATGTGGTTTTGATTTGAATTTCCCTGATGACTAATGATGATGAACACTTTTTCATGTGTCTATTAGCCATTTGTATGTCTTCTTTGGAGAAGTGTCTGCTCATGTTTTCTAGCCATTTTTTGAGTTGATTATCTGTTTTTTGGGTGTTGAGTTTGAGTTCTTTATAGATCTTGGAGATAAGCCCTTTGTCTGTCATTTGCAAATATCTTCTTCCATTCTGTGGGTTGCATCTTTATTTTTTTGACTGTTTCCTTTGTTGTGCAGAAGCCTTTTATCTTGATGAAGTCCCAAAAGTTCATTTTTGCTTTTGTTTCCCTTGCCTTTGGAGATGTGTCTTGAAAGAAGTTGCTGGGGCCGATGTCAAAGAAGTTACTGCTTATGTTCTCCTCTAAGATTTTGATAGATTCCTGTCTCACATTGAGGTCTTTCATCCATTTAGAGTTTATCATTAATGACATCATTAGAACCATTAATGACATTAATGGTTCTTTGAAAGAAATAATAAGATCAATAAACCATTGGCCAGATTTATTCAAAAGAAAAGAGAAAGGACCCAAATTAATAAAATTATGAATGAAAGGGGAGAGATCATGACTAACACCAAGGAAATAGAAACCATCGTCAGAAATTATTATCAACAGCTACATGCCAATAAGTTAAGCAACCTAGAAGAAATGGATGCATTCCTGGCAACCTATAAACTTCCAAGACTAAAACAGGAAGAAATTGATAACCTGAATAAACCAATAACTAGTGATGAGATTGAAGCAATGATCAAAAACTTCCCAAAAAACAAGTGTCCAGGGCCTAATGGATTCCCTGGGGAATTCTACCAAATGTTCAAAGAAGAAACAACACCTATTCTCCTGAAGCTGTCTCAAAAAAATAGAAACAGAAGGAAAACTTCCAGACTGCGTAATCTTGATCCCAAAACGAGACAAAGATCCCTTCAAAAAGGAGAATTTCAGACCAATATCCCTAATGAATATGGATGCCAAAATTCTCCACAAGATCCTAGCTAATAGTATCCAACAGTACATTAAAAGGTTTATCCATTCCAATCAGACCAGGTGGAATTTATACCTGGGATGCAAGTGTGGTTCAACATATGCAAACCAATCAATGTGATAGAACACATAAATAAGAGAAGAGACAAGAACCACATGGTCTTCTCAATTGATGCAGAAAAAAGTTTTGACAAAATACAGCATCCTTTCCTGATTAAAACTCTTCAGAATATAGGGATAGAGGGAACATTCCTCAACTTCATAAGATCCATCTATCAAAAACCCACAGTCAATATCACTCTCAATGGGGAAAAGCTGAGAGCCTTCCCACTGAGATCAGGAACACAACAAGGATGCCCAATCTCTCCATTGTTGTTCAACATAGTACTAAAAGTCCTAGCAACAGCAATCAGACAACAAAAAGAAACAAAAATTATTCAAATTGGCAAAGAAGTCAAACTTTCTCTCTTCACAGATGACATGATACTTTATGTGGAAAACCCAAAAGTCTCCATCCCCAAACTACTAGAACTCATACAGCAATTCAGTAATGTGGAAGAATACAAAATTAATGCACAGAAATCAATTGCTTTCTTATACACTAACAATGAAACCCCAGAAAGAGAAATTACAGATTCGATTCCATTTACTGTAGCACCAAAAACCATAAGATACCTTGGAATAAACCCAAGAGGTAAAGGATCTGTAATCTAGGGGCTACAAAACCCTCATGAAAGAAACTGAAGAAGCCACAAAAAGATGGAAAAACATTCCATGCTCATGGATCAGAAGAACAAACATTGTTAAAATGACTATGCTGCCCAGAGCAATCTGTACTTTCAATGCCATCCCGATCAAAATACCAACAGCATTTTTCAAAATGTTGGAACAAACAATCCTAAAATTCAGAAAAGAAACTGAATCACCAAGGAAATGCTGAAAAAGAAAAATAGAGCTGAGGCACCATGTTGGCTGACTTCAAGCTATTTTACAAAACTGTGATAACCAAGACAGCATGGTACTGGCACAAAAACAGACACATAGACCAATGGAACAGGGTAGAAAGCCCAGATATGGACTCTCAACTCTATGGTCAACTAATCTTTGACACAGCAGGAAAAAATATCCAGTGGAAACAAGACAGTCTCTTCCATAAATGGTGCTGGGAAAATTGGACAGCTATATACAGAAGAATGACACTGGACCATTCTCTTACACCATACACAAAGATATTGGTTTGTTAGTTAGTTTGTTTGTTTTACTTGAAGGAGTGTTTATTTTTTTTTAAGTTTTCACTCAAATTCCAGTTAGTTAACATACAGTGTAATAGTAGTTTCAGGTGTACAATATAGTGTTTTTAAAAGATACGCATACTGAGGTGCCTGGGTGGCTCAGTGGGTTAAAGCCACTGCCTTCGGTTCAGGTCATGATCCCAGGATCCTGGGATCGAGCCCTGCATCGGGCTCTCTGCTCAGCGGGGAGCCTACTTCCCCCTCTCTCTTCCTGCCTCTCTGCCTACTTGTGATCTCTCTCCTCTCTGTCAAATAAATAGGTAAAATCTTAAAAAATATATATATATACAAACTGTCCAATCCCATGGTTTAATCAGTTTGAGCCAACTTTACAGCAGATAGTGAATATTTTGCTTTATATAGAAATTGTCATGGATTCGGATTTGTGAGCTCTAATTTTTAACTTATTGTTTAAGATTTTATTTATTTATTTGTCAGAGAGAGAGAGAGTGCACAAGTAGGGAAGCAGCAGGCAGAGACAGAGGAAGAAGCAAGCTCCCCACTAAACAAGGAGCCTGATGTGGGACTTGATCCCAGGACCCCGAGATCATGACCTGAGCAATAGGCAGCTGCTTAACCAACTGAGCCACCCGGGCCTCCCAATTTTTAACTTGTTGATATTCTATTATGCAGTAGCATTTCATTTAATTTTAAGATAAGGTTCATATAACATTACCCAACTACTTGGTAATGTGATTATGTGGTCCCTTGGCTTTAGGTTTCAATTAACACCAGACACCCTTTGGCATGCTCAACCTTCTGGAAACACCTTAGTTGCATCAATTTTGTTTTTTAGGTTTGTCATTATTGTTGTTTTGTTATTGTTCTTAGATCTACAGAATATGACAATATATTTTTGATAGGTCTGAAAGCTGATGCTCTCTCTTGTTTCCTCCCTCTTCACCAAGGATGCATTTAAATGAATGATGGTCATTGGTATACTTCGTCAGCCATGGATACTGCGTGCTTAACTGTCTAATATTGCCATGTGGATGGGGTATATGATTTTAAGACTTACATTGCTGAATATATTTACTCTTTTTTATGATCAAAGTTCATATGATATTGTACAGACATGCTTTGTAAGTGAATTATATGTGATTCAGTGATTTCTGTACATTATCAAGCATTTATTGAAGAATCTCTTGTCTTATTCTCTCTCTCCTTTTTAATAAGGGTTAATATTAACAAATGACAAGGAGCAGAAAAGTCAATGTAAAGATTTTAGAAGGAGAACTTACAGGATGCAGATTTGTGATTCTTTGAATTTGATACTTTTGAGTGTGATTCTGAAAATTTTTATTGAATATTATCAAATTTGTAAGCTTCACAGAGATGGACATCATATTTATAATGTCCTTCTATACTTGCTACCACAGAGGTAAAATTCTTGACCTTAATATCCTCTTTGAAATGTTAAGTTGAGAATTCTGTTAACTTAAGTTTTACTAATTGGTGTATTATTACTGCAAGGGATTTGATTTTCAGCACAGTGCAAAATTCGCTCAAACTTGTATGTTTTTTTTAACTCCATTTTGATTTAAAGTATGTTTCAGATGTAGTTTTTCATTTAGTAAAATTTGTCTAATTGATATGAAAAGTATATATATAAGTATATATTTAAAAGACAATAATTGGTAAGAAATCCCAATTTTAAATTGGGTAACAGTTATAAGTACGCAATTCACAAGATAGGATGTCCAAATAGTAAGCCTATAACAATGTCCAACATCTTTTGTTAAGAAATACAAGTTTATTCATGTCTTCTGCCCATTATTTGATGTGATTATCTGTTTTTTGAGTGCTGGGTTTGAGGAGTTATTTATAGATCTGAAAAAAATAAAAAATTAAAAAATTAAAGAAATACAAGTTTAAACCACATTGAAAAACCACCATATGCCCACAAAAATGGCTTAAATTTTAAAAGACTAGCAATACCAAGTATAATAAGGTTATAAACTGAAATCCTCATGAACTTCTGGTAGACATTTTAATTGGTGTAAACAATTTGGAGACCTGCTTCCAGCCATGTTTACTAAAACTAAATATTGCCTACCCTATGACCTGGCAATTCCTCTTCTCAGAAATAAGAGCATATGGTCAACAATGTTCAAAGCTGGATCATTCAGTAACATTTCTCAGGCAAAAACAATTCAGAACAGTTACTGAATAAATAAATGGTGGCATACTGAAACAGTGGGATCTTACACTGTTGCTATGTGCAAGAGCTTGGCTGGATATCATAAACTTTAAGATAAATAAACAACGGTAAACACAAAAGGAATACTGTCCTTATGATTCCATTAGATAAAGTTCAAAAGCAAGCAAAACCAATTATGGTGTTAGATGTCAGGTTAGTGGTTTCTTCTGGGCAGAAGTAGAGCTTTCGGTTTTCAGACCTGTGGACAAAGTGAAGTCTCCTCCCCAACCTCCTCTGCCCCACCACCACCCTGCTGCTCAGGTGAATTTTACCATTTCTGTGCACCAGGTCCCAGTCCCAGTGACCTCACCTCTGCCCCTGCAGGGTTTTCTATACACAGTTCCTGTAATGTTTCTTGGACAACCTGTCCTTTTTGTGGTTTTGTCCAAGGGTACAGAAAGACAGAGGGATCTGGGAGTTTGTTCTTTCTCTCCCTACAAGGCCATCAGCACTGTACTGGAAGCAAGAAAGCCCAGCCCCCACAACATGCGTGGGACAGCTATAAAGCTACCTCACTTCTGAGTTCTCATACAAGTCCAGATTGAAGTCACCTGTGGAGCCTTTCACTGTCCACTGCTTGACACCTCCCTCCCTTCCTCTGCTCAGCCTCTCCCACTCCCTTACCTGTCTCCCCTGGGAGCATTTCCTTAGTGATTCACTGGGATGCGCATTCTCATCTTGGCATCTGCTTCTGGAGAACCTAACCTGAGTTAACTGGTGATATCCAGCTTTTGTTGAAAAAGCTAGCTAGATTTAAAAAAAAAAATGGTCATGCTGATGTGTTCACTTTAGGATAACTTATTAAAGTGTATAATTATAATTTTAAATTTTCTATCTGTACATTATACTTCAATAAGAAAAGTTTTAAAAAAGTATTCTAAACCCAGTGACTAGAAAAATATAGAAATGTGTTGTAGACATTAGAAGAAAGAAGGGAAAAATGAAGGGGGGGAATCGGAGGGGGAAAGGAATCACAGAGAGACTGTGAACTCTGAGAAACAGAGAGTTTTAGAAGGTAGGGGGCTGGGAGTTTGGGTTGGACAGGTGATGGGTATTAAGGAGGGCACATACTGCATGGAGCACTGGGTGTTACACATAAACAATGAATCTTGGAACACTATATCAAAAACTAATGATTTACTGTATGATGACTAACATAACATAATAAAAAATAATAATTAAAAAAAAGAAATGTGTCCTAGAAAACTTGCACAAAGCTATATAGTGATTTTTATGTAAGATAATTCATTACAATATAATTATAATGACAAATAAACAAAAATATTGTTTGTATTCAAAATTAAGTGATAAGTCAAAGTATGTTGCATCCATATGATTAAATACCACCCATTTATTACAAAACACTTAGAATCATTTAATAATATAAAAATGCCCAAGAAGCATTATTATTTTTTAAAAAGTCAAATTATGAGTCAGTCCATAAAATATGGTTACTATTCAGAAACACCAAGTTCTTTTACTTATTTTTAGCATACATCAAAATATTATTAATGGTAGTGCTCCCGGCTGGTTCAGGCGGTGGAGCATGTGTCTCTTGGTCTTAGGGTTATGAGTTCAAACCCTACACTGGGTGTAGAGATTTGCTTAAATAAATAAAATCTTTAAGAAAAAAGATTATAAAAAAAAAAGAAAAGAAAAAAAGATTATTAGGGGTTATCTCTAAGTGGTAAGATTTTCTCTATTTTTTCTTTCTCTTCTGAAATACCTATATTTTTCCAATTTTCTATAATAAGGTATATTCATTTTAACTAGAAATAATTAAAAAATTATTTCCTCTAGGAATAGCATCGACATCATGGAAAATAAAGTGGGTCTTAAAAATTGGTGATATTTTGTACACCCCTTGAGATGGCTACTATCAAAAAGAAAGAGAAAAAAAAAAAAGAAAGGGAAGGAAAGGAAGAAAAGGCAAATGTTGATGAAGATGCAGAGAAACTGGAACCCCCCTGCGCTGTGGATGGGAACAGAAGATGGTGTAACTGCTGTGGAAAACAATATGGCAGTTCGTCAAAAAATTAAAAATAAAATTACTGTATGATCCAGCAATTCCCCTCATGGGGATATATCAAAAAAAAAAAAAGGGAAAGCAGAGTCTCACATTTATACATCCAACTTCGGAGAGGCACTATTCACAACAGCTAAAAAGTGAAAGCAACCCAGGTTTCCATCAACTGATGAATAAACAAAATGTAGTAAACACATAGAAAACAAAATATTATTCAGTCTTAAAAAAGAATGAAATTCTGACACATGCCACAACACAGATGGACCTTAAGCTAAGTGAAATAAGCTAGCCACAAAAGGACATACACTGTATGATTCCACTCATGTGAAGAACCTAGAATAGTCAAACTCATAAAAACCAAAGGTAGGATGGTTGTTGCCACGGGCTGGGAATAGGGCAACATGGAGATTTGGTGTTTAATGGGTATAGAGTTTCAATTTTGCAAGATGAAAAAATTTCAGAGATTGTACAATAATGCAAATATATTTTAAAATACTGAGCTGCATTTTTAAAAATGATTGAGATGATAAATTTTATGTTATGTGCACTGTACTAGAGTTTTGTTTTGTTTGTTTAAAGCAAGTCAATACTGCTATTACCATTTAATGGATGGGTGAGTTGGCATGATTCTGGGACTTCCAGTTTTAATCCCAGCACTGCCCTACAAATGTTCGCTCTGCTAATGAGCGCTGCGTCATCAGGGATGGCTTCCTTTAACCTCACCACTTTGTGTTCTAGGTCAATGAGCTTTTCTTGTGATGATTTTGAGAAAACAGAAGCAAAACTCCCCATCCCCACCAGTTCCCATTTTGCTTTTCATCCCAGATGACAGGTATCCCAGGTGTTGGAATCACATTCCCTAATCAGTATGTTTTCACTACCTTCCCCACATAAAGAGCCTCCTCTGTGATCTTCCATTACATCTGCTGGGCTGGCAAGCACTTGCCATTGTGAAATAGCTGATAAGCACTTTGCTGAGTTTCAGATTGTTATGATTACAGAGTCCTGTATGTGATCCTTGGTGAGGCTCAAGTCAAGTAATTTTGGAGTTTGAGTAATTTGAGAGTAAATCTAGCTGCTTGGGTCTTACTAGCTGCTGCTAGGGTGCCGTTTCTTTACCTGGAGAAGTCAGGCATTCAGAAAGATGGCTGGCCTTATTGTAAAATAAACTCCATACAGAAGACAGCAAAGCAATAGTTGAGAAAGGCAGGGACAAACTTTGGAATCAGTTGGCTTTGGGCTTAATTCTATTTATGCCACATACTATCTACCATCTTGAACAAGTCCAAAACTGCTCTGATCCATCATATTTTGAATCTGCAGGATGAAGATAATACAACATTTCAGATGATGAGGCCTGGTATAAAATGATCAATCAGTAAATGGCATCTGTTAAAAAAGGCTGACTCTGTGTCCCCTACTCTTCATTTATATTGCCTCATCTTCATCTCTTCATCCATTTGCTGTAATAAAAATAAGATGGCTATAACCTCGCCTTCTCTTTAAGGAAACTGTCCCTGGGAATTTGACCCTTTATTTTGCTTGGAAAAGAATGTGTTGCAGAAGTAAACCCTAAATGATTTATTTAGTTAGAATAAAGTTACAGTTTTTATTTAGTATTTTATTTTATTTATTTGTCTTTTTGGCCTGGGGATGGGTCGAAGGTGGATGGGAATCCGAGAGATAAGACATGAGCCAGGAAAGCTGGGCCCACATGGAGCAATGTCAAAGTAGGGGGTGGGGGCCCACCGCTCGAGTATAGCCAAGTGATGACTTTGAAGACTAGGAATATTGTTATGGATTCGGAAGCTGTTGGCTGCCAAGCGTGTGATACAAGTTTCCTGACTTGACACCCCCATATATCCTTTAGTAGAATTCACTTTGCTTATTAGAGCTTTCTGCATAAATGGATGCTTGTTAGGGAACTCAACAAGAAGCTCAGCTCTGCATCTATATGAATGTGGGACTAAAGAAGAGAGCACGAGATGGTGCACATCTGGGTGCCCATTCATCTACCCATTCATCTAGACTCTTAATCAACCAGAATTTATCGAAATTACTTTCTTGAGCATCTCATCATGTGAAATATTGTCAGGCCTAAAGGGAGCTACAGTCTTTGTCCTTAGGGATCTCATGGAATAAAAAGGACAAGGGTGATAACAAGAAACCTTAAAGGGAAACTGAAGAATTTCTGTCTCACTGATAAGGACAAAGAGAACTCAAGGCTCAGACGCTCAGAAAGACCTAGTGATTGTCACTTAGTCTCAGAGCTAGGACTGGGAGCTGTGATTTTGGACACGTAGAATAATGGTCATTTCAATAGACTGGAAAAGCTGAACACAGTATCAGAGGAAAGACAGGGGGATCCTTCCATAACCAACCCAACCAAGTGCAGAGATAAGGCGTTATCTGAGCTGGGCTGTGGCAGACACTATGGTTGATTCCAATATCTCTCCTATTCTTTCTCAATATCAAATGAACAGACAAATAAAATACTGGTTCTTAGCTAAATCTTTTCTCCAGCTTCCCTTGCATTTGACTGACTGTGTGCATGTTTTGGTTAGGGAAGGGTGAGCTCTAAGCAGAATTATCTGGTGCACTTCCAGGAAGCCCCACTAGAGGGATGCAAAAGACCCCTCTGAGTGGATCTCCCACTCTATCACAGCCCTCGCTCTAACTAGGTGGATTAGCTCAAAGAGCTCTATATGCAGCTTGCTTTGACGACCTTTATCTCTCCCAGATATGTATTTATTTCATTGCTCTAATTTTTGGTGCCATGTACTCTCTTTTCCACTTACAAGTCCTATTCATCCTTGATGTCCTAGCACAAGCTCTTTATCTTCAAAAATCTTTGGCTGACATCACAAGCCTTGGGTAATAACTCCTGCCTATGAACATCTATGGCATTACCATGTGGTAGATGTCTATCAAGGTAAAAAGCCAGAGCCCATTCACGTGAATGTTTGAGACTCAGTAGCTGCCTATAAGTTTCCTCCATAGAACTCTAGGTCTTTGAAGAGCACAGTCTGTGTGTGTGTTCTTGCGATGGAGAAATACAGGAAGAGAAAATATACATTAGTGCAGATAATAGAAACTGACCAGAAAAATGCCGTAAAGCCAACCAAAATTATCCATTTGTTGGAAAACATTTGCATGATCTATACTCATATACACAAGCATATGGGATGAAGCACTAGCCACATCACGAAGACAAAAGAAGGAATATATGAATATAGGCCCACTGATTTTTACATACAAAGCCTAAATGAAATTCCTATGGGAAACTAAAATTATGGGGTACACAGGTATAAAATGAACATGTGCCGAAGACTACTTAATTCATTAGCTAATGAAGGAAGTGGAAAAGATGTTATAACCTGTTTAATGAGAAGTCAAAGAACCACAAATTTACATGCTGAGAAAAAACGCTTACATGAATCTGCAAAAACTGCTCTATCCATAGGGCAGCAATCAACCGCATTCCACTGGACATAATTAATTTGCTTTTATCTAGGCAAAATTATTTGCATTGCTATCAGTTTTCTATAAGTTAACTTGTGCCTTCACAGAGTTGTGAAATAGCCTAATAAAAGACAAAAGCTGGCAACTTGAGAGAAGCACACAATCCCCAGAGGCTCCTTCCTTCCATGGAGAGAATATCCATTAATCTCCAGCTCATTCCCAGGTCTTAAATTTTTCACTTCACCACTCATTTCTCCAACATACCTCAACCTCCTTTCACTCATTGGTAGCCTGAAAAAAGGATGAAAGAATGAATGAACATAAATCCTCACGCTTAATAAAGGGAAGGATCCCAGCCCTGCCCACTCTTAAGATTAGGATAAGTTTCAGAGGAGTCCCATTGACAATGACAGATGGGCCTGACAAGTAAAAAATTTTCATTTTGTTTGGTTGGGTTTATTAAAAAATATATAAAAATGAAAAGTTCTTTGGCAATTTCCACTTCTGATGAAAAAGTCACAAATAGTCAATGATAAGAATCATGATTGAAAGGATATTTTGAAGTTGATTTCAAATAAAATTGGTCCATAGGAAAGAGCAGACATTTTAGGCATCCTTGAAAAAATAAAAGTTAAAATAACAAATACAAACATGAGGTTGGCATATATTCATGAGCGAGACTGTCAGTTAATTTGGTAAATATTTATTTCCTTCCGACACATGCACTGTGTTCTTTTGGGGTATTTATGGAGGGGCTCAGTAATGAGCTGTTTGCTTTTTTATGATCTAAAAACAAACCAAGCCACATGCAAAATGCAGCCATCTAATTAAGGAAGAATAAATACTATCCCATCATCAGAGCCTCCCACCCACCTGAACTCCAGTCTTGTGTCAGGCCTTGCCAAAGACACTTGAAAACTCTCAATTTACCGTGGGCACCAGATGATTCTCACATGGAAGGCAGATCTACTGACTCGTTAAAGTGCACTAATTATTCCACAATTTTGAAAGTGAGAACATATGGGAGCTGTTTTCCTTGTGAGAGTTTCTGCTTCAAAAACAACGTACATGACTGAACAAGTATTTTCCATAATCTATGTTGTTTGTAAATGCTATTCAAAGTCCACCAAATTCACTAAAATTAAAAATGCTTAATTCCTCTCCGGTCAATGGTTGTCTGATATTCGGTTCCTCTTCCCACATCTCTTTATTCCCATGGTGCCTCTGTCCACTGAACTGTGACTACTTCTACCAAGATGAGCAGAGCCAACTTAAAAGTGATACAGTCTAACCATTCAATTAGTGATTGGGTCAACACAGCGTGAGCCGCTGGTGAGATGCTTTCTTCGTCTTCACAAAGGGAGCAGATGCCTTGGTGCTACAAGGACATGGCCCTCTAAGGACACAGAACCATCTATAGGGACCCAGCAGCGAAGATCCCAGGCAAACACAGAGGACCTTGAGGGATGAGGACAGACCATCTCAGGCAGGCAGACTCTTGTATCTTTACGCCCGTAGCAAGCAACCAGTCTCTAACTTCTGGATGAAAACAACTAAGGATCCGGGTCCCAAAGACAGCTGTGTTAAACAAGGCTGTGACTCATAGATCACACAAATCCCAGACGAACACCGAATTTCCTGAAGACTGAACCAAGTCGGGGGAGTACAGAGCTGAGATTATTCAGAAATAATGACATTTACCTAGATATTAACCATTACATTATTTATGGGATGTTTATTCTTTTGCCCTTCTTTATACATGAATTTTTGTCCTTGCTAGCTTGCATTTGCTTGGGGATGGAAATGAAAATTTTCTCAGACTGAAAACAAAGAAAAGGAGCAGAATGTATATGGCTTTTAATATGTAAAAATAGGATTGGGCACCAAGACAAGGGCTTTGCAAGCCAGGCTCTGGTCTTGAGAGCAAGTTTACCAAATCTTTACCTCTTTTCCTTTGGCCTATGAACACCCATTTCTAAAAGACCCATTGTCATGGTGTTCACTGCACGGTGAAAGAGAGATTCTAGCCATTTCATAATAAAAGGATATGATGTGAGTTACGTTAATGGTTGAATTGTGTCCCTTGAAAAGTTATGCTGAAGTCCTCACCTCCAGTATTGGTGTACAAACATGGACTTATTTTGAAATCATCTCTGCAGATTGGATCAAGTTAAATATGAGGTCATTAGGATAGGCCTATGCCAGAATGACTGGGGTCATTATAAGAAGATGGCCACATGAGGACACAGACACAGGGAGGACACCTTGTGATGATAGAGGCAGAGATTGGAGTGATGTCTCTACAAGCCAAGGAACGCCAAGGATTGCCAACCAACACCAGAAGCTAGAAGAAGCAGGGAAGGATTCTCCCCTACAGGTTTCAAGAGGACCATGGCCCTGCTGATCTTGAGCTTCTGGTCTCTAGAACTATGAGACAATGAATTTATGTTGTTTGAGGCAATCCAGTTTGTGGTCCTTTTGTAGGGGAGCCCTAGGAAATTCACGCAAGAACTGTTGGACTTTTATCAGGGGAGCCATAGGAAATTCATGCAAGGACAAAAAGGGAAAGACAGGAAGAAAGCACGGGATGAACATCAGTGTCCCTATTTTTCCTCTTGGCTTCTGCCTGGAGAGTAGGGGAACATTAAGTTAGTACTTGTGACACCAAAGATGGCAGTGGAGGTGGAGAGTCTCTAGCCATACTCCTCTGAGGACTCCAGAGGAGGCTACCTAACAGGTGTCCTGCATCAGCCTGACAAGATAAACCCGGGGGTGCAAGGTCTCTGCTGAAGGAAGAACAAGAGGGTCAGCTCCCCTGAGGGTCCTCTTGGTGCTCTGCATCACTCCCAAGGACCAGGAAATGCTGAAACCAATAGTATCTTCCATTAGAATCCCACATTTGTCTTGAAGTTCCAATTATTGCTTTTGCTTATCTCTTATTCTCTGTTTTACAGACTTGTTTTAAATGAAGTTAGAATTCAACTCCTGACTTTCCAGTGAAGTAACCATTGCACAAGTCGGTTAAACAATGATTATTTTTCCCAGACATTCCAATTTCTGTTAATGGCATGACTATTCGTTGAGTTACCTAGGCTTGCCTCTCTCAACTGTGATGTTCTCTAGATAGTTCCTCAATCTATTAAACACCCTACTAGGCCTTCTAAGATCAGCCTTTTCATTCAAGAGACAAAATTAATGCGTACTAAGCAAGTCACCTTTCTAAGTATTTGATTTTTAATAATGAGTGACACACAGTGGTAGGCTGTCTTCATAGAGTGTATTTAGTCCACTAACAAGGGCAGATATAAAGTAATTAATTATCCAGCTAAATTTCTAATTAAAACTGTCATAATACTGTGAAAAGAAAGTGCAGGGTTCTGGGAAGCATGGTAATAGGATCTAGTCTGGATAGACCATAAGGAAAGACTTCCTGAGAAAGTGACATTTAATGAAAGATCCTACAAGAGAGTAGGATTTCCCTATATGGAGGTAGGCAGGTGGTGAAGTAGGAACTGGTGGCAAAAACCCGATATGAGCATGAGGGAAGAAATGATGGGACAGCAGTGAAGGGCCCAAGAGGACAGCTATCTACAGTAAGGCTGGAAATGATGGCAAAGACCAAACCTATTACCATTTTAAGAATTTTGATTTTTTTTTGTTTGTTTGTTTTTTAAGAACAACAGAAAACTATTGAAGAATTTCAACTGAGTGGTCACATGTGGCGGGCCGGTCTTTAGCCATCTGGCTTCACTGCAAAGAAGTGGCAAGAGTCACCAATGGTGCAGGGAGACAAGCAGACCTGCATGTCAGTGGCCCTCAGTTTGGCTGTGTGGGGCCACATCTGGGGAGTGGCCAAACATTCTGGAGCCTGCGTCTCACTCCTAGAGTCTCATGAGATTCACTTCAGTACACCCTGGGCATTTCGATTTTAAAAATCTCTCCAGGGGATCCTAATATAGTCAAGAACATGACTTGTAGACAAGGCAAGATTGATACAGAACCACTCTGATACCTCGGTGGTTATCTGCATGAGGGCAGGGGGTTTTGTTTCAGGCTTTTTTTGGATTTTTTTTAGGTCGCTTTTGTTATCCCTCGCTCTTGCCCCCCTACCTAGAATACCATCCAGAATGGTGATTAATAAGAAAAGGAAGAGTGGCATCTCAGTGGGTTAAGCAGGTGGCTCTTGGTTTCAGCTCAGGTCATGATCGTAGGTTCATGGGATCCAGCCCCACTTCAGGCTCCTCGCTCAGTGGGGAGTCTGCTTGTCCCGCTTTTGCTGCTTCACCCCCAGCTCCCATGCTCTCCCTCTCTTTCTCAAATAAATAAATAAATAAATAAATAAAATCTTATTTAAAAAATAAGAAAAGGAAGAAAAAAGAAAAGCAAGATACAAATGAATATTTTTTTTTAAATATACGTGCTACAATTTACATTTATACCCGTCTCTCTAAATAAAATATTTTGCCCGGTCTCTAGAATAAAGCCTACAGCACTGTAGTTATGTTTTTTTCCCTTCCCCTCCCCTGTCTTTTAAACAGCACCCCCTAGGGTTTAGCTGTGCTCTTGGTTGCCCAGCTGGAGACCCTCTCACAGCTTCCCTGCCAGGTCGTTTGGGACATGTGAAAAAATGTTAACCATTTTTTCTGAAGTTACAGGTGCAAGTTTTAAGTTCAGTCCTCAGAGACAGACATGGATGCCTTTCATCTTCTCCCTTCCCCTCCCAGGGCTGGAACGGACGTGGGGGTTGTGAGCCAACTTCAGCACTGCAGACCGAAGCAGCATACCTTGGGAGAATAAAGTCACATGATCGAGCTACCACAGAAAAACCATCTAGAAAAATCTTCACATGACAAGCAGTTTTCTATTGCTTTCTATTACACAAAGAAAATAATTTTCGTGTTTTATTCCATTTGGTAGATAAATATTTGAATGTGTGCTTTATTTTAACAACCAGCCAGGAAAAATAATATTAGGATATTGGCAATGTCATATATTAATTAAATATGTTTCCCTCAAATATTTTAATATCAGAATTCTTTGGGGAAGGGGTGCCTGGGTGGCTCAGTGGGTTAAAGCCTCTGCCTTCGGCTCAGGACCTGATCTCAGGGTCGTGGGATCGAGTCCCGCATCCTGCTCTCTGCTCAGCAGGGAGCCTGCTTCCCCCTCTCTCTCTGCCTGCCTCTCTGCCTACTTGTGATCTCTCTCTCTGTCAAACAAATTAAAAAAAAAAAATCTTAAAAAAAAATGAGTTCTTTGGGGAACTTATGTGTTTTGGGCCAAGCTAGCCTACAGAATATTCTGCTTTTATTATGAGAATCTCATATTGTTTCATGATTTCATGCCAAATCATTTTTAATAAGATAACAATTAAGCAAAAAATACAAATGGATTTTGTACACTACACCGGTGTTCATTTGACATCTGAAAAGGACTAAGCAACAGAATATCTGTTATTACTTTAAGTTCCTTTTTGTATGTGTACTTAGCCCAGAAACTAAAGCATCATTTCTCCAACTGTCCATCGGCTACTATGACAGATAGATAATGAAAATACTTCAGCTGCTCCGAAAAGGAGCTCTGAAGTTCTTTGTCTTTAAATCAAAATTATTTAAGAACACTCTTTAAGAATAGGTAAAATAATAGAAAAAAATCAGAGTGCATGAGAAAGAGTGGGTGAGCATTTACACCAACTGACACACTCCTGCCTGTCTCATTAAATAAGCGTATGGGAATCTTTTCCATCTCTAAAATGAAAAGTGTTCCTGCTGGCTAGAACTAAAGGTGTTAATCCACAGAAGCCCACTGGACCCTTCATTTTCAATGCCTACAAACTTCTGATACCTCCAATCAGTGAATTGGGGGCCATGACGTTCGGCTTCACTTTCTCATAAATAGTTTGCAAAAGTTCATTTCACATTTCACCGGGATCACAAATGTGGTTGACAGAACAATGCTTTCCCCGTCAAAGATGTCCAGATCCTAATCCCCAGAACCTGGTCATATTGTTGCTTTACATGGTAAACAGGGACTTTACAGACATGATTAAATTAAGGATTTTGAGATGAGGAGATTGTCCTGAAGTATCCAGGTGGTCCCCATCTAATCCAGATGTGCTTGTAAGAGGAAAACAGGGGGCTCAGAGTCATGGAAGGAGACATGACCATAGAAGCAGAGGTTGGAGTGGGGTGAGGCTATAACCCAAGGAATTCTGGCAGCCTCTAAAGGCTGCAAAAGCAAATAAGCAGATGATTTTCTAGAGCCTTCAGAAGGAAGGCAACTCTGAGGTCACCTTGATTCTAGCCCAATAAAACCATTTCTGACCTCTTCCCTCTAGAATTCTAAGACAAAAAAAATGTGCTGTTTGAAGCCACTCTACAGTTCTTTGTTGTATCAGCAATAGGAAATTACCTTTTTATGGAAAAACGTTAATCATGACCCCTCTGTCATACTATGTGCAAAAATGAACTCACAATGGATAATAGGCCACAATTAGAATTTTAAAAATTCCTTCAAAAACACAGAACATCTTTGCAACCTTGGAGTAGACAGATGTTTCAAAGATAGGACACATAAAAATGAATTAACTGCATCACAAATAAAGACCTTTTCTCATTACAGGATCACTTTAAGAAAATTCAGAGAAGGTCCCAGAGAGAGGGAAAATATTTGCAGTACATATATCTGACAACAGACTTGTGTCTGTATATAATATATAAAAATATATAAAAAACGAATATAATTCAATAAAAAGACAAACAACCCAAAGCTTAAAATATGAGCAAAAGACTCAAATAAGCACTTCACAAAAGAAAATATACAAATATCCAATAAGCACATAATAATGTGCTCAAAATCACTAGTTAGAAGAAGAGTGTAAATTAAAACAAAGACTGTCAAGAATGTAGAGCAATTCAGATGCTCATACATCATAGGGTGGAAAGATTAAACAGTATGACTACTTTGGAAAATAACTTCATAAGTTCTCAAGTTAAACCTATACTTTCCATATAGTCCAGCAATTCTACCCTCTGGTATTTACCCCCAAAACCAAACTTATTTGTTTACACAAAATCATGATTTTAAATACTCATATCACCTTCCTTTATACTGGCCCCAAACTGGAAACAACCCAAATGTCCATGAACAGATAAATGGATGAATAGCTTCCAGTATATCAATGCAACCAGAAGAATGAGCCACTGCTACTACTGGAAAGAGGCAAGATTGTTTCAGGTGATAGAAATGTTTTTATATCTAGGGGCACCTGGGTGGCTAGTCAGTTAAACATCTGCCTTTGGCTCAGGTCATGATCTTGGGGTCCTGGGATCAAGCCCTGCATTGGTCTGTTTCTCCCTCTGCCCCTACCCCCACCCAGCTCCAGCTTTCCTTCTCTCAAACAAATAAATAAAATCTTTAAAAAAAAAGAAATGTTTTATATCTAGATGGTGGTGATCATTTCATGGATAAATACATTTGTCAAAATTTACATAAGTTGGTGCATTTTAATTAATGTACATTATTATTTTGATTATTTAAGAAAGATTTATTTTTTTAAATGATAATAGTTTAAAGCATGAGAGAGGGTGTAAAAAATTAAAAACTATCTGCCCATGTCTGAGGCAAAAAGTCAAGACTGATACTTTCCTTTGTAAGGAGGCAAGAGAGCCATTCAAGACAATCATTCAGATCTTGTCTAAAGGCGCTGGAGCAGGCATGAATGGGCTTCCACTGGCCACAGATAGGACAATGTGAATGTCAAAAAAGAATAACCAATTCGGTTGATTGAAACCCTCTTTCATATTTAGAAACTGATGGATTCATGATGAAAGAGAGGGGATGGGAAGAAGGAAAGGATGTGGGGCAAGGAGAGAGACAGAGACAAGGAGAGAGAGACAGCAAGATAGCCTTAATAGACACCATTGGATGTAACTGGACAATTGGACCACCAACTTCTTTCCCTGATAAAGGCTAATTAAAGCAAATGAATTAGGCATCAATCTTGCATTTCCTGTATAGGTTATATGTCACAGAAACCAAAAGGCTCTAGTGATAAATTAAAGTAATAAAAAGCTCTAGTGGAAAATTTTCTTATTACTGAAGAATTCCAGCTAATAAATATAGAAGGAATCATACATTAGAAAATCCCTCCTTACAACCCCAACTGAAATCATTGGCTCAGGCAATGACCATTGATACATGATTAGTGAACACTTACCTTAATTAATATGAAAACATTACAATGGTGAGATTAAGCTATTCTACCTGGACTCATTGATCAATTTTTGCATCAAGTATAATGAGACAACAAGGTACTGTGTACCTCCTGAGGGTGATGCAGTATGAAGTCTGCCATGGACTTGACAAAACATTGAATGTGAGTCTAGTGAGCCCATAGAATTACCTTCTATGTATAAGGAATATAGGGAGTATATAAAACATGTTAAATGACACTGCCAGGAAATAAGCAGACAATGCAGAATTTAGGATTGTCCACCGAAAATCTAAACCAAGATGAGGGACAATACTATGACCAACATAAAAAAAATAAAAGTGGAGGGGCCATATTGCCCTAACAATGAGTTATTAATTAATTAATTAGCAGTTAATGAGATACTAGTTCAACTTTTGGCAAAAAGAGCAATGGAGCAGAATAGAAAGTTGTTGGTTTGTAATCTCTGGAGTTATCTGGGTGAAATATGAAATCAGTCCCCTCTGCAGAGGGCAGGGAAGGATAGAAGAGAGAGACAGGCCACTCCAGGTTGGTAGATGGCAGGCTTAACAGGCAAGGGAATTCATCTGTGAGGCTTGTCTTCAGCAGCTACAAGAAGAATGAATGTCCATACCCCACCCACCTCTGGCCAGAATCTTAAAAGTTTATAAAGAGGCTCTGAACTCTCACTCATGAATACCACCCAGATGGTCTCAACACCACATTGCTCTCTCAAGACTGTAGTCTTGAAAATGGCTATTGGAACAGGGGGCAGAACATCTGTTCTGAAAACAAAGGAGGGAGTAAGGAGCCTCTGACTGACTGAGTCTAACACAAGGGTCAGTTGGCTGGCATGTCCTCTCGGTGACCTCCCCTAACAGAAGTCCAGAGTTTATTACATAAAAAAGATTGTCTGTTCAGAGAGGGAAACAAACCATGAAAGACTCTTAACTCTGGGAAACAAACTGAGGGTTGCTGGAGGGGAGGGGGGTAAGGGGATGGAGTAACTGGGTGATGGGCATTAAGGAGGGCATGTGATGTGATAAGCCCTGGGTGTTATACATAAATGATAAATTGTTGAACGCTACATTTGAGACTAATGATGTACTCTATGTTGACTATTTGAATTTAAATTTTAAAAAAGATTTTTCAAGTCAGTGGGGAAATTGTAAAATAGTTAATATATGGTTTTGTGAAGATTCCATAAATATTTAAGAAATAAAGTTAATAAAGTTGTTTCTACAATATAATAAAAAAAATTACTGACGAAGAACCTGACATTCTTGGGTCTTATGGTTGACATACCAAGCAGGGAAAGCTGCCCTAATTCAAAGATTCTATACGAACTAATACTCCACCCCAGAAATATACTCAGCTTCTCAGTTACAGGAAGGGCTTGGAAAATGCAGGACCCCTAAAAAGTAGCCTATCCCTATAAAATATACTGCATAGAGAAGCAGAGAAGGTATGGGGCAGCAAATTTGCTTCAGACACATGGTTAGGATTCTAAAATAATCCCCCAAATGTATGGCCCTTGGGGAATATATAGATTGCTTCCCCCAGTTATTCAAGCAACACTAACATAATGTATAGCCACACTATTGTTGCTGTAAGGAATTTTGCAAATATAACTCAGATCCAAAGCCAGCTGATCGTGTTATGATAGGGCGATTATATAGATGGTCCTGTGCTAATCCCATGAGCCCTTGAAAAGTAGTCTAGAGATCATCAGAGACAGAGAAGTCAAGGATTCACGATGCCACTGCTGGCTTGAAGGTGGAGGGGAGCATGTGGCAAGGAATGCCACAGACTCTGTTAAGACTCGTTACAGCCAGCAAGGGGAGGGGACACCTCAGTCCCACCACCGGGAGAAACTCAATTCTGCCAACAGTGGCAGCAAAATGATGAGCTTGGAAGCAGCTATTTCCCCAGAGCCTGCAGACGAGTCTTCAGCCTGGTCAGGACCTTGACGTCAGTTTGGGGACACCCAAAGCTGAGGCCAGCAATGCAGATCCACGCTTCTGAGTTACACAACTGTGAGCGAGTCAGCAGATATTATTTTTGGCCACTGAGTCTATGGTAACTTGTTACACAGTCACAGAAAATAACACACAGGGTAAGAAGACATAAAGTGATAAGTCATGCATGTACCAAACAGAAAAAACAAAAAATAAAACAAACAAACAAAAACAAAAGAGAGACAGAAGGAGGGGAAAGAGACCTATCTGTTACTCTTATGGAGGTTCTGCCCCATTGGGAATGGCGGGTAAGTGTTCTTTGCATAGTCGGAGTCGTTTGCCCTTAGCTCTAGATAGGAGCTTCCTCATCACTGAGCCCAGGTTCTCAACAGAGGCCCCTTTTGTATATTCAGCAAGACAAGACTCTACGCTAGACTTCACTTTCCCCAGAACTCACCCACCAGCTGTCAGATGTATCCCCCTACGGTTGTGCCAGCCAGCAATAGGCTCTGACATCTCCACACGCCCCCAGAGGGAGTGAAAGTGCCATTGACCGAGAACCATTGAGGTTCAACCGTATTATTTTGCAGATAATGAAAGAACTCTAAAGAAAACAGAGTTTGAGATGGTCCTACAAGCTGTTATTGCCAGAGCTACATCTGCAGGTTGGACTCCTAGGGTAACTTTTGCAAGCATAAATTGTACATGGTAGTTTTTAGGGAGTCATTTTCCACTGTAGTCACCCTAAAAGGATTCTTTCCTTCTCATGGATTTCCATTATTTTCTTTCTATGGCTGCCATCTTTCCCTCCCTCACTGTTGAGTGTTTGCTCAAATGTCACCTTCTCAGAAGAGTCTTTCTTCCTCTTTAAAATAGCAAACACCTTTCATTACTGATAGTCAGTACTCATCATTTACTTCTTATACTTACTTACTACTTTTTAACAGACTGACCACACATTTACCGATTTGGGGGAGGGTGGCTATCCAACCCACACTGGACAATAAACTTAAGGATTTGAATCTGTCGTATTCACTGATGTGTCCTGGTTCTTGTACCATTGCCTGACACCTGGTCAATATATGTTGAATAAATAAATGGGTAAAGTTATTATTCTAAGTATTCCAAACAAGCAATTATCTTCTCTCCTTCTGTTTGGAGAGAAAAAAAATAAATCTTAGAATGTACTAAATCACATTGTATTTGCCACTAAGTATTTCAAAGGAATAACTACTAAAAACTATGAAGCAATTTGTGAAAACAAAGTCTATTCAGAAGCTTTTGTGTTACATTTCATAAGACTAAGGTATGTAACGAGGAAATGTTTTTTATTTCCTCAATCGGAAATAGTATCTTACATTTATATAGAGTTGAGTCATGAATTATGTATTTCTTTTATATAAATTAAGCATTGATGAGCTTAGACAGCAATAATATGTATTCATATTCCTTTTAATTTTGCAGTGAATTAATAGTTTACATTTTTCCTCCTCCCTATCCCCTTTCTAGACTAACGAGGTTGATAGTTGGGTTTTTTCTTTAAAGGGGCTGCTGAATTTCAAAGAATTTACCCCCATGTTCTCATCAATTTAGACTGTTTTAAGAAACTTTGAGTACTAGGGGTACTTGGGTGGTACAGTTGGTTAAGCATCTGACTCTTAGTTTTGGCATAGGTCGTGATCTCACGGTCTTGATCTCAGGTCCTGAGATAGAGCCCTGCCTCAGGATCCATACTCAGTAGAGAGGATGCTTGAGATTCTCTCTCTCCCCTTCTCCCTCTGCCCCTCCCCACTATGCTCTCTCTCTCTCTCAAATAAATAAATCTTAAAACAAACAAAACAAAACGAAGCAAAAAACACTGAGTACTTGAGAGACGTCAATATTGGTTTACTCTAGAAAACAAAAAGGTATATTCCTCCTGGTTCTTATCCTTGGGCAAGTTATCTTCCATAGGCAATGGGAAGATGCATAGAGAATACTGTGAACAATGGAGGCTAAATGGTCTATCCTACCCATAGACTGGGTGTGTACTTCTAAATTTTCATAATAAGCATGAAGTATGTCGTATGTTATTTAAATTGATTTTAGTATTTTTTCATCTTTAACCAGATGATCTCATTTCTTCCTATATAAACATCTTTACTTAAAAATAGAAGATAAGGCTTTTGCAACATATGTCCTCTTCATTGGGCTTTAAGATTGTTTCAAACAGTAAATATGAAGACAGAATGCCTGGATGACTCAGTTGGTGAAGTATCCAACTCTTGATTTCAGCCCGAGTCACGATTGTGACTCTAAGCCTATGAGGTTGTGAAACTGAGCCTCACATCAGGCTCTGTTTTCTTTGGGGAGTCTGCTTGAGATTCTCTCCCTCTGCCCCTCTCCCTGCTCACTGTCTCTCTGTCTCTCTCTAAAATAAATAAGGAGGTGACTTGTCATGAATTCACTGACATCAATGTTTGTATCTCTTTTGTCTTATGAATGAAATTATTTCTTTCCTGAGAAATGAAAAAGATGCTGATGCATAAGTTTGCTGCCCCTCCTCAAATATTTTGATCTGACAGTTCAGTGGTAAGTTGAATAAAATTGCACTAAACGGTCCTCCATAATTATAACAAGTAACTTGAGCATCCCAGGAAAATCTTGTTCTTATATAAATTCTGGGGGCTTTTTTATAGGTTAGATTTTTTATTACATAGGATGGCTGGCAACTAACCAAACATTTCCTCAAATTGTTATAATGACATTTTAATATGAAAGGTTGCATTATCATCAACTCCAAGGATACGTTCTGTGTTTACCTCAGAGGAAGATGCTGACTTTCTTTAAGGTAATTTACCTCAAAAACCTGGGGGACTGATGTTTGCTGGAGGAAAGGGGCTTATATTTCATACACTAGCATCATCTCATGGTGAAGAACAGTAAGACAGGGTGAATTCTTTCTAGCATGATTAGGAATCACGGCATATATTTTGAGGCCATAGTCACTGGAATGAACATAAAGGTATTCTTTACACCAGAGGAAACATGACTGATGATTTATAGAATTAGGGATGTGCTGGTGGGCCCAGCAGAACTGAGATATCTTAGAAGGGGAGCTGGTCAGGAAAATAGCAGAGCAAGATCAGGTCTGGGTTAGATATTGGTCTCAATGTTGAATACCGGCCATATGGGATTATCTGACTCTGGACATTTGCTTTTAGCAGGCCCTGGACTCAATGAGCTCATCTCTCACACTATGGGAACCACTAGATTAGAGATTATCTGGAGAAGAATACTAGTGAAATAAGTATTTGGGCCAGAGAGTAGTGGGAAAGGAAGAGGAGGGAGGACCCAACAAACAGCGCCAGGAAAGGAAGCCGACCTAATGAAGAAGTACAATGAAAAATTAAGATGAGTCCTCCTGAAGGAATATCAGAGCAGAAGAGGGAAAGTGAGAAAACAGAAATGCTATATTAAGCAGGGAACATTTAGAGGCCAGGGAAAGGCTGTTTCCTGAGGAACACGGGACAGAAATCCTGGAGCTCTTGAGGCCCCTGGGAGTGCGTGCTGCAGACACAGCCAGGAGCTCTGGCTCAGGAAGCTGCTGAGGGGTGCGTGGTCCCCACCTTTCTCAGGAAGCAGATTTCACAGGCCTGAGAGAAAATACAGAAGAGTCGCGACAACAAACTCACTGTCAAGACCAGGAATGCCTGCTTAAGAGAGAAGAGCAGCCCTGTCATTTAAGAAGCTCAAACTCAGTGCAACTCTGGGGTTTCAGAAGCCAGGAGCTCAAAGGAAAAGAGGAAAAGAAGAAACACTGAGGAAGTCCCAAGCAAATGAAAGCCGTTTCAATCAAGCCTGGTGAGAGCGGTGGACACCAGGCAAATTTCTAAACTTTGAAGAATAATTGCCAGCATTTACTAGAACTTGCTGTGGGGCTGGGCACTGTTTTGTGTTACCCGAATTAGCTCACTGAATTCTCACAACACTCTGATAAGGTGAGAACCACTTTTAATCCTTTTGTTACTGACAAAGAAATTTAAATGCTGGGAGCAGGTAACCTGCCTCAAGTCAACCCGACTAAAAAGGAGGAGGAGTGGGAGTCCGAGTCCACAAAGTCTGGCTTTAAAGAAAGCACTGTTAATCGCCGAATGATAAAACCAGGAAGGAATGGGTCTGCAGGAAAGGAGGTAGTTTTCCTGCCCCGTTCGGGGATATGCACGGTGTCAAATCAAACTCTGTGGAGAGATATCTTCACTAAGAGAAGTGGGAGATAGTCCAGGAAACTCACGGGCTGACATCTTGGAAGACTGAAATTAAGATGGTCCCTTTTGGGTGTGGCACACCCTGTAGCTGACCAACCCAAGGTCCCGTTCCATCATCTCCATATCCCCTCTCCAACCTGAGGTGGTCAGTAGCATCATTCTAGGTCATGAAATTCAAGCAGAAAAATTATGGTTGCAACTTCCAGTCAAGATTTCACTTGCCTGACGGAAAGGCAAACTCAGCAGCTGTGGCCTTTCATGCGCTGTCCTGTTTCCTTCTTCCTCCCTGAAATACCAGTGTGATGTCCAGAGCGGCAGCAGCCATTCAAGGACCCTGAGGCGAAGGCAAGGTGAGGATGACACCACAAGAGTAAAGGATCCTGAACCCTTGAAGGTATCATCCAACATCTTCCCAGCCCTGGGACTGGCTGCCTCTCGACCTTGTATTTGGGAGACAAATAAGCCACGATCATTTGAGAAAAACGAAAAGAAAATATTCAAATAATTCTTTTGAGTACTTTATGCTGAGCTTGCTCTTTATCTATCCAAATGTTTAATAATCACAGTCTCCAAGGAGGGGGCTCCTTAATTCTGAGTTGCTTGTCTTGAACCCCAGCACCCACCAGCCCACCAGCACACACTGGGCATATAATGCTGTGTAACTCGCTAAGGGTGTGGTCTCTCTTCATCTGATGGCGAGCTTTGGCTCCATATACCCTGTCTCATTGAACAACTACTAAAGCATCTTCCCTCCCCCTTTTTTTTAAAGATGTTATTTGTTTATTTTGAGAGAGAGAGAGAGAGAGAGACCATGAGCAGGGGGAAGGGGCAGAGGGAGAGAGAGAAGCAGGCCCCTCACTGAGCAAGCAACCTGATGCGGGACTCCCTGGATCCCAGGACCCTGGGATCACAGCCTAAGCCAAAAGCAGACGCTTAACTGATGGAACCACCCAGACACTACCTTTTTTAAAGATTTTATTTATTTAGCATCTTCCCCTTTTCTAATGCCCAGTTTAGACATAGGTACATTACCTTTACCTTTTCATTTCCTTGTAGCTTTAATTTTTTCAAGAAAGGATGAATGAAAGGGAAAAAAAATTATCTGAAGAATTAAAGAATGCTATATTTTAAACTTTATTTATGAACAAGTCGTGTGTTTCTTTGTTTAAATTTGTAAGCATAGGGAAAACTATCTGAGGAAAGTCATTAAAATTAAGGAAGTCCTAAAAATATTATAAATCAGTGATTCTCAAGGTAGGTTCCCCTGGGAATAGTTGGAAATGCAGATTCCCAAGCCCTGCCACTGATCTGCTGAATCAGAAACTCAGGGAGTGGGGCCCAATAATCTGTGCTTTGCCAAACCCTCCATGGGATTCTGACGCATGTTTGAGCCTAAGAACCACTGATCTAGGCTCTAAGATGTTCAACTCTCCCCCTTTCACCCACAGTAAACACATGTATATACTGAAATGCAAATTCCTGGGGAGCAAGGCCTTGGTCTTATTTATCTTTGTGTCCCCAACACTCAGTAACGTGTGTCACACAAAGTGAGCAGTTAATGAAATATGCAGGCTAACAAATGAATTAGATGCCAACAGTGGTGATACTTTATTTTTAAAGCAAGTCCAAATAAAGACAAGTAATTCATAAATTTGAATTAGAAATACTACATATGAACTACCGAGCCCACTAATAGTCTCAGGATTCATCGTTTAGCTATGCCTTTTTGGGCATTTTTTGTTTCTACAGTTAGTTATATATTACATGCAGAAAAGTAATAAATATAGTATAAAATCTTAAAATGAAATAAACAAATAGGTAACTAGCATCTGGAGTAAGAAGTAGAATTTTTAAGTTATTTAGAATTCACTGTGCCTCATCCCCTCTGCCTTCTCCCTTGAGATAATCACTAAACAAAATATTGTGCTAATCATTCTCTACGACATTTTCCCACTCGTGTGTGGACCCCTCAACAAACGGCATCTGGTGGTGCCTGTTTCTACTATACCGAACACATTCTTTGGGGCTTGATTCTTCTTCTCCAGATGAGAACCATCCATGTTGAAGCATGTAATTATAGCTCATTTTCACTGCTATACAGTTCCATTGTGTGAATGTGCCATTTTTTTTTTGTCTACTCCCCTATTTATTGGCATTTGAGTTGTTCCCAGGTTTTACTGTTGTAAACATTACCCAGCTACAACAATCACCAGCTGACAGACACACAGGAGCTGAATATACCCACTTCCTAATCCTCCAGCCCCCGTGATTATTTTGAAGCAATTCAAAGGCTTGTATCATTTCTTCCATAACCTGTAAAGATTCTTCTGAGAAATAGAAATTCTAAAATTTAATGTGATCATATTGATCAATCTTAGACAAGGCTGGGGGTTCTTTTAGAGTAGTTTGGGATTTTGGTTGACATGTATAATAAATCCATTTTGAAAAAATTGATATCTACACAATATTGACCCTGTGAATCTATGAGCATGATACATATCTGTGATTGTCTCTTTGAAGGACTTGGATGACTTTTGTTACATTTATTCTTAGGTAATCATATTTTTATGCTATTGTAAACTTTAAAATTTGACTTTTGTTTGTTCTTAGTATGCAGACTACTATATCTATAGTTTTTTTAAATATTTGTAGTAATCTATTGGTGTGTAATAAATTACCCCAAAATCTAGTGGCTTAAAGCAATAATAACCATTTATTATTGCTCATGCTTTCTGTAGGTCAGGAATTCAGATAGGATACAGTGGAGATGGACGCTCTGCTCTACAATGTCCTCGGCTGGACAATTGGGGCCTTAGAATCATCTGTAGTCATGTTCATTATCCAGCAATTGCTGACTATTAGCTCAGATCTAGGCTGAAACTGTCGGCTGACATACCCATGTGGCCTCTCCAGGTGTCCTGGGCTCCCTCCCAACATGGTGGCTGTGTTCCAAATGCAAGGGTCCTGAAAGAGAGCAAGCCATAGCATTCTGCTGGATTCTATTGGTCTGGGCATCACAAATCTCCTCCCAGATTCAAGGAGAAGGAACACAGATGCTGCCTCTCTCTGGGAGGAGTGCCAATCACACTCTAAACAGCTTCCTATGAAATAGAATTGGTGGGGCCATGTTGGAACATACAACTTGCCACAATATTATATACACAGGGAAATTATCTGCAAATAATGATGGTTTTGTTTCTCCTTTTACAGTCCTTTCTTTTCTTTCTTTTTTCTTGCCATACTACTCCAGTAGATAACTTTGATACCATGCCAGGTAGAAGAACTAAGAAGGAGATCCTGCATTTCTTTCTTTCCATCTCAAAGGACATGCTTTTAAACATTCTGTCATCAAGAATAACTTTTGATGTAGGTCTGTGTTGTGGTGCACATGATGGTGTGACACCTGTGTCCCCCAGCAGGAAAGGGTTTGCTGGCCACCTGTAGGAAGGCAACAAGAAGACAGCCTCCAGCTCTCAGCCTTACAGGGTCTGCCTCAGTTGCAGACAGTTGTCCCAGCTGAGATCACGCCTGTGTGGAACAGCTTACCTCGGAGACTGAGTGATGCAAAGTATGTTCGGACAAACGTGGGATCCTCAGGTGGTCATACCAGGTCTAGAACTCCCCACCATGCTTTCTCAGGCTCTGCTATACCAGCATCCCATCTCACATCTTCTGGCCCACCTTGCTTCCATCCACTTTCCCTCACAAGCAGTGATTCCTAAAAAATACCTTACAGATTCCTAAAAAATACCTCAAACTCTACCTTAGCCCCTGCTTCGGGAAAACCCATCCTACATCTTTTTACACAGGGAGTGGTCAGATAAAGGGGATGATGAGCAGAAACTTGGAGATGGATGGCCCATCACCTCACTGGAGGAGGACCCCATCCCTACTAGTCGGTGGGACACAGAAAAGTTTGGCAGAAGATGGTGGTCCAGTTGTTACACCATTGACTGGAAGTGAACTTGAAGGATATTTTAATGGAAACAAGGCATTAAAAGGAGTGATATACCAGGCATTTGAGATGTCTGGAGATAACAGCAGCTGTAAGGATAAGGACGTTGGAAGGGTATATTCTTTTGCTAGGGTTGCCATAACAGAATACCCCAGACCAGGGCTTTAAATAATAGAAATTTATTTTTTTCACATATAGGGAGGCTGGAAGCCCCAGATGAAGGTGACAGCGGTATTGGCTTCTGGTGAGATGGCTCTCCTTGACTTATGGATGGCCACCTTCTTGCTGTGTCTTCACAGGCCTTTTCTCTGTGTGCACACACTCCTGGTATCTCTTCTTTTCTACAAGCATACAAAACCTATTGGATGGGGGCCTCACACTTAGGACCTCATTTCACCTTAATCATGTCCTTTAAAGGCCCTAAGACTTTACCTCTAAATATAGTCATATTGGTAGTTAAGCTACAACATGTAATTTGGGGGAGTGGAAGGGACACAATGCAGTCCATAAGGGATGGCCATTGCTAAGCACCATCGATGCCCTACAAAATGATAATGAACAGCTGAAGGGAGTAATAGGCTATTAATTAGAAGGTAGACATGAAAGCCAAGGGCCTCTTGACTACAGAGAAGTAGAAAAACAAAGGAAGCCAGGCAGATTTGCACAATACACATACAGCTTCGCACCGCACACATACACATTGCCATCCACGCTCCAGCAACAGTTCCCCCATGGTGCCATCAGCCCCTCTTTCTGAGGAGAAAGCTAGAAAAGGGACGTTAGTGGGACAAACCAAGCCCTCATCACCTTAGCAGAGCTCAGAGTGCAATGGTATTCACGGTCTATCTCCTGGATGTCCATTCAGCAGGTTGTGGTAGCTTACTTGGAGACAGGACCCAAACTTCCATTCCTGGAGGTGATAGCTACACTTGTCCATTCATGATTTCAAGTCAGTCAGCCAATTTCCCCACGATTCCTCCAGCCCTGATTATGTAATGGCAGTCTGACCCTTTCGCAGAGCCGTGGCAATTGCCCCCAAAGGGCAGTGACTGCTTTCCCAGTGCTCCTTTAAGTTGTGCTGTCCTGCACACTTCTTTTAGATTTATTTGCCGGTTGATCTTGGGAGGTTTACCTAGACATCTGTGGATGTCTGTGCATCCTGTGGATCCAACCCTGTGGATTCCAGGGCAAAGAGTAAATATGCACACACTTGTCAGCACTATTGCGAATTCCCCCTACAAGTGTCGTTCCATTTCGGATTGATGCCAACAATAGATGAGAATGCTTGTTTCCCACAACTTCACCAATAGAGAAGGCGGTTCAGTTAAACAGGTTTGGGTTTTTTTAAAAAATGTTCAGGCTGATATGGTTCGAAGAGATGTGAGCTATGCAAGGGATAGCACTGCAGCTTCCTGTGCCACCAATGAAACCTGAGCCTCCATGGATGCTCCTGTCCCTTCTGAGCAGTAGGAGGGGCTCTTTACATCACCTGACTTCCGAGTAGAAGTCATCAATAAAGCTGGTGGTTAATACTATCTCTGACCCTTCCCAGTTGGTTCTGTTTCCTGCCTTCTAAGACCTTAGAGAAACTGAGGCAGTGCAAGAATTCCATTCAAAGTGGTGATGGCAGAAGACAAAGTCAGGGTTTTGCTCATTTGGAGATGGAAGGTTCACAGGGGCAAACTCTCTTGGCTAAGGGAGTCGGGGGAGCTTCAGGCAACAGGTGACGGGTGCTAAATTCCAGGCAGAGCTGATGACCATCATTTTCCCCAGAGAACCCTGGACACTCATATATTGAATCAGAAAATACCAGCATTGGGGCACCTGGGCAGCTCTGTTGGTTGAGCTTCTGACTCTTAGTTTCAGCTCAGATCATGATCTCACTGTCCTGGGATCGAGCCCCATGTTGGGCTCAGCACAGGGCTCACTACCCTTCAGTCCGTCCCCGCTCACTCTCTTTTTCCTCTATTGAAAGGAAGGAAGGAAGGAAGGAAGGAAAGAAGGAAGGAAGGAAGGAAGGAAGGAAGGAAGGAAGGAAGGAAGGAAGGAAGGAAGGAAGGAAGAGAAAAAGAAAGAGAAAAAGAAAATACCAAAAAGGATGGAAAATTTAGTCATGGAAGGTGAATACTTTCCAAGTTACAGAAATATTGAAGCCTCTGTCAAAGATAAAGCCAGACAATAAAGTGGCAAGAACAGATTTAATCAGTAATATACAGTTGCAACAGGGAAAAGAATCCGGTGTGGTCTGAACCTAGCTTGCATTTGTACAGAGATGACTGGGCATTTTAAAGGGGATCCGGGGGAATAGGGAGGGAGCAGGGGCTCAGTAGAGTCAGGGAAGTGAACAATTACAAAAAGTGGGAGGGGACTTGGCCCTCCCACAGAGGCCAAGAGACAGGGACCTCTTCTTTAGGAGTTGGGTGAACAAAGAGTAAACTCTTTTGGCAGCTTTGAGTTTTTTTGGGAAGGTGCTTTAAAGGAGACCACATTCATCCCAGGAATGTGGCCTTGGGCTCTTAGAAACTGTTAATGTTTGTGCAAGTTTATAGGCCAGTGTTGAAGTCTAGTCAAGAAGAGAGCTCAGAGGAGCCTGCTGGGGTTTGTTTGGTCATGTGAGAATCTTCGTCACCTCTAAAGATCAAACACCTGGCTCAAGATGACCGAAGAAAAGAAGGAAAGAGGGGCGCCTGGGTGGCTCAGTGGGTTAAAGCCTCTGCCTTCTGCTCAGGTCATGATCTCAGGGTCCTGGGATCGAGCCCCGCCTTCTGCTCAGGTCATGATCTCAGGGTCCTGGGATCGAGCCCCGCATCGGGCTCTCTGCTAGGCGGGGAGCCTGCCTCTCTGCCTACTTGTGATCTCTCACTCTGTCAAATAAATAAATAAAATCTTAAAAAAAAAAAAGGAAAAGAAAATAAGGAAAGACACTGGGCCAGGACACTAATTTCTCAACTACCACTGGCCAGTCACATTTTAATGGCAGAAAGTGTCTACTTAAAAAGAATATTTACCCACCCATACGAAGAGCACTCAAATCTAGAAAGCTAGCTACTTAAGCCATTCGTGTTAAAATAAAATAATAATATGAATCCTCCTTTTGCTAGCTCCGATGAAAGTGACATATGGAGAAGCCTATTTCTCAGCACATGATCCATAATTCAAACAGAAGTGCTGCCTACTTCCTCATTAGCTAAATTGTGTTCGTTGCAGAAAGCAGCTTTTGGTAGCAATATCGATCAGCAGGAAGTAAGATGGAAAAAATTAACACAACTTGAAGACTCCAGTCTCTGGTGTGTAGCTCGCCATCTGGGAATGACTTATTAGGACAGGAACAAGGAAACACTGTCCATACATTACTTTTCCATTTTACATGTTCAGTCTGCCCTCATTACTCTGAGCCCACCAACATGGAGCTTGTGATTGTTCAGAACTGTAATCCGAACGTTCTATGCAAAACATTTAACGTAGGACCTTAACGTCTCTGACGCACTTGGAAATGTTTCCTTCCATTTCTTTAACTGTTTTTATATGTATATAATTCCCACAATGTACACACTGGGTGAAATGAATGTATCTAATTTCTTTTTCTTAAAGATTTTATTTATTTATTTGAGAAAGAGAGACAGCAGGGGTGGGGTAGAGGGGCAGAGGGAGAGAGAGAAGCAGACTCCCTGCTGAGCAGGGAACCAGACATAGGGCTGGACCCCAGAACCCTGAGATCATGACTTGAGCTGGAATCAGATGCTTAGCCCATTAGGTAACCCAGGCGCCCACTTTTTTTTTTCATCCTCACATTTCAATTGCTTTGATAATTTCCCCCTTCGTTTTAAATTAATACCATTTTATATGATACGAATGCTTCCCTTTTTATTATGTGCTCTTTTATCTCAAAAAGCTTTTTTCCACCTAGGTAACAGAGATATTTTTAAATAAATGGTCAAGGTAAAAAAAATGTAATAAAATAAGAGTGTTAGTCATAGCACCCTCCCCAGAGACAGAAAAATACTACATACAATGTTTGTTATTGAAGAGCCACATTATCTTTCCTTTTGTGTGTTCTGATAATTGAACAATTAACACTCTGCAAGTAAATTAAAATAAAATTGCAGTCTCCTAAATCCACTACCCAAGTTATTTTTAATAATTTCCTATTTACTTGCAGTTTCCAATTGTTTTTATTTCACTGTTTTTTTTTAAATCAGTTCACTCCTTCAGATGAAACTTAAATGGGTTGACTAAAGATGCCAACTGTTTCTAAAGAATATGAATTGACCCAAATAATTGAGCGAGAATTTGAAGTTAATGGCAGAAGGGATATATCGCAAGACAGGAACAATAGTAGGAGGTAAATAGCGTATCATTATTCACTTCCCCCATTCACACTTCTGTGTTTGTTATAAATTTCCAATTTGTTGTGAAGTGATTTCAAATTAAAGCTAATTATCAACCATGTATCAATGCTTTTATTGCAGCAAATATATCATAAATGTCTCCATGTCAAAGCACTAGGTTGGGGGAAATACAGAGAGAAATAGAGCCAGACTCCTGCCATCTGGGAAACGTATGATCCAGTTGGAGGGGGAAATGCAAAATGGATACAGAAATAATAAGACGGTGGCGTAGCAGTTTCCTGTAACAAATTGTCCCAAGCTGGGGGCTTAAAACAAAAGAAATTCGTTCTCTCACCGTTCTGGAAGCCAGAAGAACAAATCAAGGAGTCGACAGAACTGTGGTAAATCCAAAGACTTGAATGGGGGATCCTCTGTGGCTCTCCAGCTTCTGTTGGTTTCTGTTGACTTCTGATCATCCTCGAACTGGTACTCCTCCATCTGGCCCCTGCCTCCTTCTTCACACAGTGTTCTATTATTTCAAGGGTACCGGTCACTGAATTCCCACCCACCATGACCTAGTGTGTCCTCATCTTAATTTAATTTTATTTGGGAAAGCCTTATTTCCAAATAAAGTTTCTTCCTGAGGTTCTGTGGAGATAGATTTTGGGGGGACACTAGTCAATCTACTAAAATAGGGGGAGAGTCTGATTTGGATTGAGTACCCTGGTAAGTTCAGAGCAAGATGGAATAGAAGGCACAATACTGGGCATCATAGAAAACATGACTCTATAGGCTTTTATCACCGGGTCCCAGATTGACTGCCCACGCTCATGCCTTGTTTCTTTCTAGCCAAAAAACATTGACTCTGGTCACACTGAATTTTCACTTCTCCTCCTCCTGGAATGTGTGGCAATCTCTTAAACCCCTACAGGTGGTAACTTCATATGTTTGTTTATCTCTGTAACTCTATGGAGATTTTAAATCTGGAACCATAGAGGTTAATTGCACATGTATTCTATAGATGAGAGCTAATTCATTTTTGCCAGACTTGCTAAGGGCTGGACAGAACAAGTCCTTAGACCTTAGCCCAAAACTTACCACCAACCTAACTCTACAAGAGAAGCCCAGAGATTGATTCAATAAATGGAGTGGAGATTTTTTTTTTTTTCAAGAAAGTTATCAATCTAAGATATGTAAAGGCATTTTTTTCTCCTCTCTTGGTGGAGGCAAGAACAGGTGTGTAAGGGATCCCTGAGTTCCAGTCCTACATGGGGCTCCACAGAGTGCAGGGAGAGAGCTGTCTGATAAATTGATTTGTGCCTTAAAGAGCGAAGGGCACAGGGATGGTGTTGGATACTTGCCCACTGGGGAAATGCTGGCTAGAGTTGCCCCATATACAGACCAAGGAAAGAAAGTCACAGTGGGAACAGCACTTCCCCAACAAGGCAGCAAGGGCCTGCTTCTTTTACACAGATGTCCATGGGTGGTCTTACCTGTTCTAAGAAGGGAAGAGGACTAGATTGTCTGTGAGCAGCTCTAAGGACTACCAAAATAAGCAAGGTGAGTGGAAGAGGCTGCATTCTCCCTTTTTCATGGCCAGTTTCAAAACACGTTCAGTCTTTCCTCTTGGGCCCAGAGCAGGGCCGTAGAAAAGACCAAAAGCCCACCATCAAACCCAGCTGACCCATGGCCAGAGAACTGTCCAGCCACGCCTTGTGTAGATGAGCTGAACCACAGTTGCCCTGTAGGGGCAGTTAGAGTAACAGCTCACTGTTATAAGCCACTGGGTTTGGAATTGCTTGTTACAAAGCATTGTCATAGGAATTGCTGACTGATGCATACAGGAAAGTGATCAAAAAGCTCATTCTAAGCATCACTTCTATTTTGGAAAGGGAAAAATGACAGAACGGACTTGGTGCCAGAGGAGGCAAACATGTTTTTAAGTGTTTCAGGTTACACTCTATCAAATTCAGATCATTCAATAAATCAGTCATAGCTCTTCTCCTTTATCATTTTGTTTGTCTTTTTTCTTACAACTTTTCTCTATGTGAACAACCTCTTACTATTCCTGGAAGACCCTAGGACCATGTTACCTCCTCAGTAAAGAATTTCTTGACTTGGCAGCACCTGTGGCAATGCCTTCCCTCAGCACTTTGCTCAAACTTTCATTTTAGGATTTGAGACTTTATTCACCAGGCTGGATTAGGTGACTTCTCGTCTTCTGGAAAAACTAGAATGTTTTCCCCATATGCATCTGCCCTCTAGACTGTGTGCTTATTATTAATTCATCCCATCATTCACTTAACATGTATATTTTGAACGTCCACTGATGGTCAAGCACAGGTGGGACAAGACAGTATCCATTATTGTTCTCAATGCTTTTGTATGTATTACTACAAATTTGGTAGGCTGAATCGTTAAGCAACCCCAGGGGGGAAAAATCATTGCTGAGCCTGGATTTTGAATATTGGGTTTTATGTGCTTTGGGGAACAGTCAAATGGAAGGGCCAATGGGGACTGAATTTACAGGGGTTTTGCAGAGAGAGCTTAGGTAGCAGTTACATTGGAGATTCATCTGTATGTGGTAGCAATGGAATTGGACTTAATACAGCAAGTAAACCTAAGTGAAAAGATTTCTCAGACATTGCAGAAAATGCACAAAACACCAAAATTTGAATGTAAGCTCCTTGAGACTAGTGACATTTCTATCCACTGTTCTATCCTCAGTACCCAAAAGAGCACTCAACACATCATAAGAAGGTGCTCAATAAGTGTTTCCAAAAATTTAAACAAATGAAGGAATTTGAGAGCCAGACAGAAAGAGAAATATAAAATCAGACCACCAAGAAATATGTGAATCAGGGTTCAAACTATGGTATCTGATTCTAAAGCCTTACTTCCTCTACTGTAACTCACTTCCTCTCATGAATAAGACCTCAAAAGATAAAAGTACAGGCTTTCCCCAGTATCCTAAAGTAGAGTATTCCTATGAAATGTTCTGTAAACCTAAATGGCCTAAAGCCAAGAGTGCCCCACTTTCCAGATACCAATGTGTATCTTTCCTAAAAGTAACTGGTGTAATGCAAAATTTCAGAAAGTGAGGCATACCTGATTATGTCCCTTTTTAAAAATTTCTGTTAATTTCACACACACACATATCCTTGACATATATAGGAGATAGAGAAAATGAAACAGAGTGGAAGGAAAAGAGACAAAAGAGAATGAAGGAGGAAAAAGGAGAAAGAGAGAGAAGTGAATAGCTACCCCAACTTTCCTACAAGGATGTCATTTAAACCTAATTACACCAATAATGATGCACACTTACTTTAATGGAGATTTTGATTATATAATTTTTAACAATTAGAATATGGCAGAGAGCAGTATAATTCAAAAGCTAATTATGAAGGATGCTAATGAAAAAGTCGGAGGAGAAATCCCAGATTACTGCCCTGTTCTCCTGGCGACCCCCATTGGAGGTGCCTCAGGATACAACAGGAATTGCCCTGAGATCTGTTTTTGCAGGAAAAGCCCTGAGTGCACAGGAAACCCAAGGGAGGAACTCACCTCCCCAGGACACAGAGGTAAAAATGAAACAGCCAGGAGTCTGGAGTAAAACAAAAGAGAACAAACTATAAGCATGAATGCCAACCTATGACTAGCCAGCCATACAGAATGGGGGACTCACCCTCCCTAAATTTTCATGACCCCATCTGCGACGTGAGGATGGGAACACTACCCCCCAGAGGACTGTTGAATGCATTGTCTGTACAGCATGAGCACTCGAGAGTACTCAGTGTGTACCCACAATCACCAGAGATGGGGGAAGGAAGGTCCCAGCAGAGAGGAGGAGTTTGTCATGTGCATATTGTCATGGGGACAATTATGTCCACGTGCAGGTTGAATCATGCCCCCCAAAAGGTATAGTGAAGTCCTCATCCTCAGTAACTTAGCGTGACCTTATTTGGAAGTAGAATTTTTGCAGATGTAATCACATTGACATGAGGTCATTAGGATGCAACCTAATCCAATATGGCGGATGTACTTACAAGAAGATGGCCACAGGAAGACAGAGACACGGAGAGAAAGTCATGTGAAGACAGAGGTAGCGACTGGAGGAATGTATCTATGAGCCAAGGGACACCAAGGATTGCTGGCAACAACACAGAAGCTAAGAGAAATGTGAGCGACAGATTCTTCCCCAGAGGTTTCAGAAAGAACGTGGCCCTATGGACTCCTTGATATTAGACTTCTAGCCTCCAGAACTATGTGGGAATAAGTCTCTGTTATTCAAAGCCACCCAGTTTGTGGAACATCCTTATGGAATCCCTAGGTAACTAAGAGTTCGTAATGTTGCGGGTTGATTAGAGTCTCTCTCCTCTCCTTCCCCACCACCCGCCCATAGCATTTCCTATTGTCGAGACTGATTGCTCCTGAGGGGCTTGAAATCCAGTCCCAGGGAGTCATCTACAAATGGTGTGACCACGGACACAATGGCAGTGACCGTATCATGGCTCAACAGCTGGCATCCCATGACCGCACTCCTCCAACCGGTGTCACTGAAGTCTGGGTAACGGTTTCAAAATACAAATCCCCCCAATACTTTCAAATACAAATATTCCCCAGGCTTCCCCCATGTTTTTAAGATAAAGGAAAACTGACTCATGGCCTGTGGGGTCCGGCCTTGCCTACCTGCCCACCTGGTTTCCTACCACTCTCTGTGACGGCCACGCAGAGAAGGCATGGTGCAATGAAGGGACTGAATGATAAATGACCAGTCTCAGGCCCTTCCTATGCAATACCCCACATTAGAAATGGCCCCCACTCATTGGCAATGCCCATTCCATTCAGGTCAAACATTACTTCCTTGGGAAAGACTAGACCAGACCCCAGTTTACCTATTATTATTAGCATGAGTAACTTTATTTCATGGCATGCATCACAATTCATATTTACATATTTATGAACTAGTATATTAGTGGTTCTTGAGACCCCACTAGATTATAAACTCCAAGAAGGTAGGAACTGAGTCTGCTCAGAATTGCATCTTAGTATTTAGCATAGTACCTGCCATTTAAAAAGACAATATGGGGCGCCTGGGTGGCACGGTCAGTTGAGCATCCAACTCTTGGTTTTGGGCACAGGTATGCAGTCTACTTGAGACTCTCTCTCCCTCTTCCTCTGCGTCTCTCCACCTCTCTCTCTCAAATAAAGGAATACATTTAAAAAAAAAAAATAAAAAGAGCTCAAAATACATTGGATGGATGGGTGGGTGGATGGACAGATGGATGATAGATGAACATCCTAACCAAAACCAGAATACGGATTTGGCTCAGTCGGTTGCACATATCCATTACTGAGGACTGGGAAGTAGAGAGTGTGATAATTCTTGGCCTGACACTGGCTTTTCCTGGCTCTCTCAGGTTCCGTGTTCACGCTACCCTGAGACTCTATACATCGCCCTTTGGCATTTCTGTCCTCACTTCTGTCCATGTACCCAGCTTATGATCTATTGACCACCTTAACCTTGATGCCTTCTCCTTTCCAATAATCTTCCTGATTGCCTTTTTGTGGAATAAACATAGTTTTGATGTCAGAAATACATGGATCCAAAGTCCAGCTTTCCCAATTACACACCATGTGGTTTTGGTTGATTTCCCTGCACTTCTTCAATCCTCATGATAACTATAAAATTATATTTTATCCCTTTTTTCGTAGATCATGAGATTACCTCTTTGAAAAAAAATTAGGGAAAGTTTCAGAGAGTCTGAATGACTTTCTCAAGGTTAAAAAGGATTGAAGTTAAAATAACTGAGATTTCAACTAAGTCCAGTATCCTTTTTTTTTCCCTTCTTGATCACAGTTCTACATTTATTTTTTTAAATCCAGGATACTTTCCATTGTTCTCAAGGATTATGGCATACTCGGGCACATACACATTTGTTCCCGGTCCGAATTTAAGCTTTTCTTCATTGCCGATGTTCAATTTAAATCCTCTGCTCCCACCTACTGAAGGAAACAAAAGGGATAAAATAATGAGGGATGTGGAACCAGTGAAAAGAGATGTCATATCACAAGGAATCTTGATTACTCCTCTTGAATGCCTGCGTTATAGCAGAGTGTGCAGGGGGAGCTGCGGAGGGAAATGTTCAAAAAATTAGTCAAGGTTAAATAATCAGCGTGAATGTAGCCAAGCTGAACAGATTATAACATTCGAAGAGAAACTTCACACAGGATGGAGAAAAATGTTACAAAATTAAAATTAATGAGAATAAGTTGGGCACTCCTGGGCTAGCTTGGATAGACACAGATAGGAACAAAAGGACACATCCTGCCAGAGAAAGGGAGCTGGGAGGGCAGATGTGATTTGACCATTGCCTTCTACACATCTGGAGCCAAACTGAGACCCGGCTGTGGGTGCCCTTCACACATAAACACTCATGCTGTCTTCCATCAAGTACAAGTTTCTCACATGTTCTCTGTATCCCATTCTCCCAGAGCTAGCCATCCATTTTTTTATTTTCCCTTTTCAGCCTTTTTGTTCTGCATTCACAATAGGTCCCGAATTAGATAGAAGATGTGTGACTAAGACGGCTTATTTGAAAGCATACATTCAGAGCCACGTAGATTTGCATTTCTATTCTGACTTTGTCCAGCTGTGTGTCACTGTGCTTTTCACTCTCTGTTTCCTTATCGTTACCGTGAGGAGAAGAAATCTGGGAGAATTTATTGCAGTTCAACGCACTGGAAAAAATTTGACGCGGAATTTGCTCCTCAATTAGGGGTTGCGGTCTGAAGATGCCTCTGGGTGTTTACAGAGAAAAGAGATTTTTTAAAAGATATTAGATAGCTCATTTAATTTGGGGGAAGGTTGGAAATTAAACTCATGTATAGATTTCCAGCAATGTCTGATGAAAAAAATTGCCGCTGCCCACAAAGTAGTAGAGGAAACTGTCCCTGCTGCCTCCAACATTGTCACTCCTGCCCTAGAAATCCCACCTCCAGCTTTTCAGAACACTCAGGAAATGTCTTCACAAGAAATGAAGCTCTGAGACTTTATATGCCCAACAAGAGTAAAATAGCTAAAATAATAAAATAAAATAAAATAAAATAAAGTAAAATAAAATAAAATAAAATAAAATAATAAAACCTTACAGCCCACCTTGGGTTGATGCCATCCTCATGCTCCTTCTTTCTGCTCATTGGATCTTGACAGGAAAATACACTCATGCCCCAATCAGTTAACTTCTGCCAGATGGAGAAGAAAACATCAGACCAGAGCAGAACTGAGTGTAGTCTCTTTCAATGTGTCTTTGTCTATGGTTTCTCTCCCCGACTCACTAGACTATCAGCTCTACGTGGTTAGGACTGATTTGGGTATCATTGCATCAGCTGTTCCTAGAATTGCAACTATCCAGGATGCTGGGTAAGTATCTAGTGAGGGAATAAATGATCATTAAGAGGGAAGTGAGGTCAATATCCCTCCTCGGATCCCTTCCTAGCCAAGGGGATGAGTAGAGCAGAACCCCACAAAGTCTCAACTTCCTTACCAGACCAAGTATGTGGCAGGGATTAGGAGAGAAAGTGGGGGGAAAAAATCAAAGCAACCTGCCCAAGAATTAAAGGCACAGATAGGCCTGGAGGACAATGTGGTACCATCTTCCTCTTGTCCATTAAGGCGGTACTGGCCTGGTTGCCGAAGCCCGAGTCCGAGACCCCTTGGTTGCCTTTTCCTCCCACTGACTCACGTGGCTGGTGGTCTCCCTCTCATAGAGGAGAGTCCTACACTGAGCAAAGAAAGGAGTGCACAGGAAACACACATCACCCACCTACCATGATTCTATCAAGTTCAGTCTAGCTCTCCGGATCTCGGGAAGTTTGAAGGAAACCACCAGACCGCGTCAAATAACAGGAACGCCCACTATAAACATGGTAGAGGGGAAGCTCAGCACAACTATTGCTTCACTTAACCCACAAAACTCTGGGGGTTAATGTTCCAGGAACATGAGGAAGATGGGGGAAAGCAGGACGACGCTTCCTTTATTCCTCTTATCCTCTCTCTAAGTAATTCCAGCAAAGACTTAGGAAGCTTTGCATCCCCCAGATAAGAACTGGCAGCTACACGGGGTGGGGGAAAAATCAGAGAAAAATAATTTTTAGAGATTAAAATTTTTATTGCCAACATTTAAAAAAAAAACTCATAGAATGGTTGGAGATTATAATTTAGCAATGTAAATTGGAGCAGTTATTTAATATAAATTGTAAAATGCAAAATGCAACTTGGAATTATTGATTACCATTTTAATATACGCCAACCCATTGATCCAGCAACTGCACTTGCGGAGGGCTTAGGAGAAGCGCTTAGTCACGGGCACTGCGCAGGCGCCAGGGGTTATGCAGTGTCGCGGGCAACACGTAAGCCCCGGGAACCTCTTAAATGCCCATTAACTGAGCCAATGATGTCATGGTACCATAGAATACTGTTTAAAATTTTTGGTTATTTTTTAAAGGAAGGCACAAGTACACGTACTGCTATGGACGCATGTTCATCATATCCTTTTTTTTTTTTTTTGAAAAAAGCAATTTGCTGCAGTACCTTTTAATAAGTCAGGAGAGTGGATATGTATTCATGAATATGCGTGTGTTGGGTGGGGCAAGAAAGACTTCCACAGACTGAATAACAAGAACTTTTTAAAAGTGGCAAGGGCACCTTTGGTTTTCTGCTCTCATTTAATGTTGCCATCAGCTGTAATTTTGGAGATACTTACTATATATGTATTTTTGGTGCAGTTCTCTGAATCCTCAGGCACATGAAAGCAGTTTTCACTCTATACCATCATTATACACTTTGTTTTTCTTTATCATTAAAATCAGCTTGTTTTACTAAAAAATAAAAATAAATAATAAAAGTGGCAATGGCCATGAGGGAGAGAGAAGGAGAACAGTGAGACAGAGAGGGATTTTTCCCATCCTAGACTTCTAAGCTGGAGTTTAACTTCAAAGAGCATGGGCTACTTTAATAATTAAAAAAAAAAAAAAAAAGAGTAACCCAGTTACTGGTCCCATTGGTTCAGCAGATAACTCTTGCTTTCGGCTCAGGTCATGATCTCAGGGTGGTGGGATCAAGTCCTGCCTTGGGATCCACACTCAGACGAAGTTTGCTTGAGACTCTTTCTCCCTCTGCCTCTGCCCCTTCCCCCACTTAGGCGAGCGTGCCTAAGCACTCTCTCGATCAAATAAATAACTACATCTTTTTTAAAAAATAAATGAATAAAGGACCACTAAAAGGCATGCCAAGCTCAGAAGGAAGACAAGGGAGAGCAAACAAAACAAAACAAAACAAAACAAAACAGAACAAGGAAAGAATGCACACACAAACACTCACACTCTAAGGAAGATTTTGTGCATTTCAGCCTACACTTGCAGAGTTTCCAGAAACTTCAAACTTTATTGAGAAAAAGTTGGGCCTGAGCAGCTCTTGCGAATGCATGACTTTTTCATAAGGGATAGCACAGGGATTTCCAGGAGGTCAGCCCCGGGGGCTCTGAGGCTCTCGCTGCTCAACCTTGAAGGCATCATGCAGAGAGGGGAGCCTGGACCAGAAGAAAGGCAGTGGTCTAGGAGTAAGAAATTCTATTTAAGACAGAGATTGGACTCAATCACTTCTCAAATCCTAGGTTCTTGACATTGTGTCAAGCAAATCACTTAACCCCTCTTACTGGGCATCAATTTCCTGACACTGTGTAAAAAAGTTTCACAAACTAGGAGGTTTGAAACAACAGAAGTTCATTCTCTCCCGGTTCAGGAGGCCAGAAGTATGAAATCAAGGTGTCCCTAGGGCTGGTTCCTTCTGGAAGCTCCAGGGAAAAATCTGTTCCAGGCCCTTCTCCTTGCCTCTGGTGAAAGCCGACAATCCTTGGCTGTTCTTTGCTTATAGACACATCACTCCAGTCTTTGTCTCCATCCTCGTCTGGCGTTCTTCCTGGGCCTCTGTGTGTGGCCGAATTTCCTTCTTTTCATAAGAAGACTGATCACTGCATTAGGACCCACCCCACTCCAGTATGACCTCATCTGCAGATGCCCTACTTTCCAAATAAGGTCACATTCACGGGTACCCAGGGGTGATGATCGGAACACATGTTTTGAGGGCACACAATTTTACCCGCAAGAGACTTCAAGTCCCCACACCCTAGTTAACTTCACGATATTTGTCATGAGGGAAAATGCAATAAAATCATGACAATACAGGCCATGAATTGTGGGTGTTCCTCTATGTGTGCTTAGATAATCATGATGTCTGTAGCATTCAGGTTCCGAATCCACACCATGGAAATGTGGACGTCCTTTTGTCACACCAAGATTTTTCCACATCCTATGATGTGCTTGGAGCCAGCAACACAAGGACAATAGAGGGAGGGAAAGAGCTGGCCCAGCCCTGGGCTCCTGGCTGGTGAGGAGAACCCAGGGTCCCCCAAGGATGTCTTAGCCCAGATGAGAAGTGCTCTCAGAGGCCAGGGATTGGACCGACTCAGCCCTATCATCCTGGCTGGACCCTGGGAGTCCTCGTCTTGCCAGCATTTGTGCTCTAAGAATGCGAACTCGGGCTGTCTCCTTCCCTTTTCCAACCACAAGACAGCTCTGGACGAGGTTCAGAAAAGAGTGTGGAAGGGTCTGGTTGTGGCTTTGGAAGCCGGGCTCCAAGTGACTGAGTAATGGGTGCAGGGCTGCCTGTCTTCACGGAGCCCCGCCTGCTTCATTTCCCTCAGACTCGAGCCCCGCCGGCCCTCTCCCCTCTGCTCTCCCCCCCTCTGCTCTCCCTGCTGCTCCTGGGTTCCCTCCACCTCTTCCCGGAACTGGGTTATCCAACCCCTCCACTGTGGCGCTGCCGCCTGTCACGGCTGCCCCTCCTTCTCCCCAGGGACCTGGAGGGAAGCAGGCAAACCCCTTGCCCCACCTGCAGCCAGCCACCCTGATGGCTCTGCCAGGAAGCACCTGCTCTGCCTCAGAGGCTGTCTCCGGCTGCGAAAACTAGTTCCCTCCACTCCCCTTCAAATGCCGATGCCGAGCATAAGAGGCACAGGCTAAATAAAACACTGGGTCCTTTCTAAGCGTTGGGCATTTTGCAACTTTCTCGTGTAAAAAAAAAAAATCTAATATGTTCAAGGTCAGACTGCAAGTAGGGTATGGATCTCGGCTCATATCTCTTTGCCCCAAACAGATGTCCAGCTAGGGTCCGGCAAGACAGTTCTGGAAAACTTGCATCGAACGCTCCAGCTTTCTTGAGTGTTGGTCTGAAGGGACCCGTGTCAGCAGGGGTCACCGTCGGGGTCACTGTCGCCCAGATGCCCTCTCCAGGCGGGGCTCTGGTCTACTTCAGTTCTCCGCCAGCCACCGAGGGCCTTTGACACAAAGGCAAGTTTACAGTACTTTCAGGGGCTCTAAACACAGACTCCCAAACAAAAGACTACAGCTAGGCTGTCAGTGGGAGGATGAAAGCCAGAGGAGGAGACGGCCGCAAGTGCGCTGAGTCATAACACATTATCCAGAACGAGGACGGCGTGCATTTGCACCCTCACGCCCGGGGCCCCACCCCAGCCACCCCCTCGCACACGCGGAATGTGAAATGCCAAGTATGAAAATAACAGAGAGAGAGGGAAAGAATAAGAGGAGCAATACAGAATCGCGACTGGTCCGGCCACCAGCCCTAGAAGGGATTGGAAGGAGAAACACACACAGGAAGGTGCTTTCTGAGAATGCAAGACAAAGCAGAGAGGGACGGCCCCGTGCAAGGGCCCACGGTGAGTGACAGGTGCGGCCCCATCTCTCCTAGCGTCGCCCCCCCACCCCATTTCAGGGTAGGCTGAGGATTCAAAAAATTATAATTTAAATGTCACCGTGCTTATGCCTTGTAAAACAAAAACAAAAAACCCTTCATCTCTGCAGTCAGAAAAAAAAAAAAAAACAAAACAAAGCAACAACAAAAAAGACTCCTTGAATTCAATTCAATCTTTGCCACTTTCGGGCTTCAAGACTTTAGATGGAATCTTTAACCACTCTCTGCCTCTGTGGTCCCCCGAGATAGAATGGAATTGACATGCAGTCTCCCAGAGTCAGATGGTCATGACTTGAAATGGTTTAAAGGAAGTTGGGCAGAGGGATGGTGGGGCTGCATTGCAGGATTTGGTTTACAAGTTAAAGAAGAAGCAGGGCAATAACTAAGAAGCCGGATGGTCTGGTTTCCATTGCCCAGGCCTGTCATTTTCTGCAGATTTTAGAAAGTTACCTGGGCCTCAGTTTCTCCATTTGTAAATGGTATCCATAGCGTTATGGTAGAGCATGCTAACATAAAACATTTAGAAGAGTGCCTGGAACATTGTAACCATCATAGGAATAGTAGCTACTCTTTTTATTACACTCCTTCAATAATTTATTTCTTTATTTTTAGATTTTATTTTTAAATAATCTCTCTACCCAGCTTGGGACTCGAGCTCACCACCTCGAGATCAAGAGTCATGTGCACCCCTGACTGAGCCGGCCGGGTGCCCCTCAATGATTCATTCCTAATCCAATTTGGACTCCAATAGACTTTACAAAGATAAGCACGATGTTCTGATATTCTTCAGAGTCTCGGTCTATAAATGCTATAAATTGGGCATATTACGCATGTCTTATTTCTCATTTTCTTCCATGCACTAACTCAGGGGAACAGTAGCGTTTTCCTTTACTTCATTATAAGACTTTCTGGCTTTGGAAACTGGACGGTAAAACTCACTGCTTGGCTCTGAACATCTGTGTGGGCCCCAAAATTCATATGTTGAAATTCAGCATGATGATATTTGGAGATGGGGACTTTGAGAGGCCGTGAAAATGGAGCTCCCATGAATGGGATTAGTGCCATTAAGGACACAGTGAGAAGTCAGCAGTCTGCAACCCAGAGAGGGGCCTCACCAGAAACCAACCATCCAGGCCCCTGATCTTGGACTTCAACCTACAGAACTGGGGGCAGCAAATTTCTGCTATTTGTAAGCCACCCATCAATATATAGTACTTTGTTAAAGCAGCCTGGATGGACGAAGATGTGCATAAAATACTAAGGTATCCACTCACTCAAATATAACCTCATTTTTGTATTGTGAGCTGCATTCTATATGCTGAATGCCCAGCTGGGTGCTGCTTTCAATCAGCCATCCATATCTCAAAACCTACCCATTGAGAGAACAGCTCACTTAACCTCAAGATATCAGATGGTCTTTGCCAAATTTCAACCACTAAAAAGCTCAGCCCTAAGCTTTTTTAGTTTTTTTTTTTTCCCAAGGTAAGTTTCAGTTCAGCATCCCGTTTCTCCCTTTATGAGAGATTTAATTAACCTGACCAAGTGTCGGTGACCTTCTGCTGATCTTAAGTGAGAAGGGACTTAGACCTTGTCTTATCCTCCCTTATGTTGCAACATCAGTGGACACTTTCCCCCACTGGGTCCCTATGCTATGTTTTGAACTTGGAGAAAAGAATCTGACTATTCACCAGCACGTTTCTAGAACAACATCACACATATAGTACCTGGTTTTATAATGAAATAACCCAGTTTTATAAATCTGTCAAGAGAATAGGTAGGAATTCTTTTTAAGGGTAGGTAATACTTTGCTCAAATAAATCCGATTCATGGAAAGTTTTGAAGTTCCTTTTGAGAGTATTTTTAGAGCATTTTTTTTCTGTGTCTTACACTCATGAGAGGCTGAATGGCATATTTAGAACACAAGAGACAGTCTAATAAGGACACGGAGTCATACAGAACTGAGTTTAAATCCCAGTCCTTTAACTGAATCAAATCACGGATATCAGGGAGGAAATTAAATTCCCCTGGGTATCAAGGGTTAACCTACAGTCTGAGCCTATGTGGCATTGCTGGGAAGGGACAACTTTGATAGGAACCCTGACTGTAGCCCTGGGCAAGTTACCTGACTGCTCTGAACTTCTCATTCTTTGCATTTCTTTTTTTTTCTTTTAAGATTTTATTTTTATTTATCTGTTTGAGAGAGAAAGAGAAAGAGCACAAGTTGGAGGAAAGGGAAGGGCCAAGGGAGAAGTAGACTCTCTGCTGTACAAGGAGCCCAACATGGGGTTCCATCCCAGGACCCCAGGATCATGATCTGAGCTGAAGGCAGACCCTTAACCAACTGAGCCACGGCACCCCTTGCATTTCTGAATCAAGCAAAATAATATCCGTTAGGAGAGTAAAGTGGGCCCTTCAAATGTCAGCCCCTATCCTCCCCCAAACAGAGCAAACCAGAACAAAAACTTTTCTGATCTGCACCTGGCATTTAGGCAGAAAACAAGTATCTCCCCCAGCACTGGCCCCCTTGTTGGTGAAGTTGCGTACACAAGCAAATGTGCTTTGGCAAGGCAGAATGTTTTTTCAGCTGAAATGGTGGTGGTTCAATTAGCTTAGCAGTTTGCAGAGAAGATTCATTCAAAACACTGAAAAGCAAACATTGGCAAAATGGAAAGTTATTTCCTAGCTCGCTTTGGAGATATTTTAAACACTAAAACTCAAGAGAAAAAGAGCTCTAAGACAGCTTCCTGGTCCAACCAAAGTAGAAGTAGCCTCAGATCAAATGAATTCATGCGGAAACGAAGATGGTTGCCACTTGGGTGTGCGTCACACGTTCCTGGTAGCCACGAAGCAAGGATCCGGGTGCAGGCAATTGACCATTATTGTTATTCTTCTATTTAATATTTATCTCATTCTTCTTTCCTTTATATTAAATGGTGTATCCTGCCCCCCACCCCCCTTTACTGGATCACAAGTCACCTCCAGCTAAGAAACTGAAGAGGTGGTTGGAAAGAGAGCAGGAATTCCAAGCCCAAGAGTCAAGCTGAACGACTTAGCCATATGCCGCACTGGGCTGGAGTCATGGACGTCATGGAAGTCTGGGTCTCGGCCTGCATTCCAACACATGAAAAAGTCACTGATCACCTCTGAGCCTCAGTTTCTCACCTATTAAATGAGGATTATGTGTCCTAGCTGGGACACTGTTTTCAGAATTGAAATGAGGTGTGACAAGTTAAGAGACAGACACTCGATTGATGATTCTTTCCTCTCCAATAATCATATGATGGACATGGACAGTGAAGGGAGTCAATGATAAAAAGATAAAATCAAAGGCACATCTACTGAACACCTACCATGTATGTAGACCCTTCGGTGCCCTGAGTCAAGCAAGTGGTGGGCTCACTGCTGGGTTTCTACCATGGCCCGCCTATGCCTGCGGGACCCTGACAGCAAGTGCCTCCTTGAAAGTCGGGGCTGTATGTCTGCTTTTCTCCCCCTGGTGCTGTCTCTTGGCTGGTGTCCTCAGGTTCCCAAAATCAATACTGCAAACTGGGTGCCTCACAACACAAACTTAGCCTCTTACAGATTTGGAGGCTAGAAGACCTCAGTGAAGGTGTCACAACATCCTTCTCTCTCTGAAGGCTCAAGGGAAGAACCCATTCCCTGCTTCCTCTAACTTCTGGTGGCCTCAGGTGCTCAGTGACTATGGCTGCCTTACTCCTACTTCACCTCTATCTTCACATGACCTGCCCCTCTTTCTCTGCGCATCTCTCCTTCATCTCTTTTAAGAATACCTTTCATTGGATTTAAGACCCACCTGGATAACCCGGGATGAATTTCTCTCCAGATCCTCAATTTCATCTGCAAAAACCCTTCTCCACTCACAGTTTCTGGGGACTAAGACACATTCATATATATTGAGGGGGGAGCTATAATTCACAACCATTCTCTTCTTTCCTCCAACCTCCTCAAACTCCTTTTCTGCAAAAAGGAATGTCCCCATGACCCATGTCTGGTAAGAGCAGAAACAGGGAGCCCAGCTCAGATGGGGAAGGTTTTGACAAACGAGAACACTCACAGAAACTTATGGTTCTATGTGTAATTACAGTACCCACCAGAAGTGCAATCAGTTCATTATATAATGTAAACTCACTGAGGATAAAAAATGGGAACTCTTCAAAGCTTTGGCTCTAGTCTTGTGGCTGACTGGTACTCAGTCACTATGACTTCAAGACATGGATGGAGAAGGATTGGAAGGGTCATAGACCCCCATTATAAAACTTCTAAGGGCATAGTCTAAGATTTATACTCCCTTCCTGGTGTAGGTGGACAGGAGTATCTTAGAGTGAGAATAGGAGTAGAAACCAAAAGAACCAGATTCTGATCGTGTTCCCAAGCCTGAGTCTTTGCATCTGTAAAATGACGACTTAATTACTGTCATTCCCAAGTTCACTATTGGTACTGATGAATACATCCTAAGTCATCGTTTTTTGCCAGAAATACACTAAGGCAAGAAGAAAAGCTTAGGAAAGGTACAAATAAGCCTGTTTGATAGACCTGAGCCAACTTGTTTTGCACAATATCCAGACAGTTGAATCTTCCCTTCTGCTACCAGAAGGCACTGGATAAAGGGAGTTGGGGAGCCAGGGTTGCCATGCCTGGGAATCAGGCCAGGAGCCAAAGCCACTTTCTTCTCTGCAGCCAAGTTCCTTCCTCCTGCCTTATTTTCCAGTGGTGTGTGTAATATCAGCACATGGTGAGATGCAATTAAAATGTGTGTCGTGGAGCGTGAGTATCTTTACATTCTAATTACAGGTTAATAGAATGGACCCAGAGAGATCACCTAATTAATCTTGGAAGGAGATGCATATGTTTAACGATCCTCCAATAAAGGAGCTATGTTCCCTCTAAGAGGATAGTATTGAAAGGAGGCTAAATTCAGGTAAGGGATTCACTTCTGAATGAATACATACCACCATCAAATGCACCCAAAATTAGGGTTCACCGTGTGTGTGTTCAATTCCAGTTCATGAGTGCTAGTATAGTGAAGGTCATTCTCTCTCCCACCCCAAATACACGCATTCCACATTCACTTTATCATCCATTCAGCACATAATTACTGAGTACATTCAACGACAATCGTGAATAGGAACCGATTATTTCAAATGTCAGGGTCACCTGAATCTCACTTGATATTTTGTAATCACCTTCAAAACGATGTCTGTTATTCAAACTTCTCCCCATTCCAGTCTGAACACCACAACCCAGGGTGGGTTTCTGTCACGTGGTTATAATCCCCGGATTGCACAGCACCGACGGGAGGTCCTCATTGCTTCAGGAATGAACTCAGAACTCCTCAACATGGCTTCTAGGAATGGCTGGAAGATCTTGACTAGGTCCTTTTGAATCTTTCTCAATCCCATGCTGCCTCTGGACCACACTGACTCTCATGTTCTCTCTGCTGCTTTCACATCAGAATATTTCTCAAACCAGGGCCTTCTGGGACACCTGCAGCAGAATCACCAAACTGCTTGATAAAAAGGTAAACCCTGGCCTCTAGGCACCACAGGCTGAATCTGGCCCTCCAGGGATCCAGACACTGGATCCCTATCGATGCCTTCTTATGAAGCGTTCCAGGTGGTTTTGATGCTACTACAGTTTGAGAAGCTGGGTTCTAGGAATATGAAGCTTTCAGCGAAATTCTGAAAATTTTTTAAATTCTCACCTCTGTAAATCTGCTTGCACTGGTATCTCTTCAGGAACCCTTCCCCTCTTCTCTTCTCACTTAATCCTGCTCATCTTCCTAGCCCACTCAAATGCCACCTCTTTGGGGAAAACTTCTACCCCCTTCCATTTAGTGCCTGCGTGAGTCTCTCTCTCCTCTGGGACCCTCAGTTCTTACTCTTGGTCTCTACCTCCCTATAGCACTCAGGATGTTTTATTGCAGACATTCATTTTCTTCACGACATCTCCCATTTCTTACAGAGAAAGAAAATGCTTTATTGGACTTAACATTTTCAGATTCAAGTACAATACTTTTATCTTTGACTTCTCCCAGGGTATCAACGTCCCTTCACATGAGGATGATGACTAAATAATTATGAGATGGAATTAGAGAGAGCTGGGTTGGAAACATCAATGCTACTGCCAATTTTTTTTTCCTTGGAGAATGCTATGTAAGCCTCAATTTCCCCATAAAATATTAGATTGATGTAACCTATCTGTAACAGATTGACTTAATTAATAGTTGCAATTCTTCACCCTCCAAGTATCTTCACCCTTCACCATGTAACTTTGGAGTCCCTCATGAAAGAAGTGGAATCTGTTCCTCCACTCTAAATCTGGACGGGCTAGTGATGCGCTTTGGCCAAGAGATATAAAAAGGTGCAATGCAGATGGAGGCTTGAGAAAGCCCTTGCACAGATGTGCTCGTGCTCTTGCACTGCTGCCACCACCACGAGCACATGTTGGGGTTGGTCTGCTGGAGGATGAGAGGCACATGGAGCAGACTCACTCCAGCTCAAGCCCGGCTAGATCCGCTGACAACCAGCTGATCCCCAAGCATGGGTGAGCTGCCTAAGACCAACATGGCTACCCTGTTTCCTCACCCCCATGCCCAGATGCATGAACAGTAATTAGCTCTTGGTGTGAGTTTTGTATTTTTCTGCTGTGAAGTCTTACTGCACTCATAAGTAAGTGAGATGCAAAAGCACTGGGTTGTTGCAAAGATTAAGCATGAACATGTGAGCATGGTTAGCTCAGCAGCTGGTGTCCTTAGAGCTCTCAAGACATGGTAGTTAATGATCACAAATATGGACATGGCCCCAGGATGTTTTCCATGAAGGCACCTTTGGGATTTTGGTTTACAGTCAATGTCTGTTTCTTGTTTGTTCTGTTCCTTCCTCTTGGCCAATGGCATCAAATAGGCCCTCGATTTCGAGTTATACTTTTCAAAAGAGTAGGAGGCTATACTTGCACTCCCCACTTGGAAGTCTAGCAGAGCTTTCAAATCACCATGTTCTGCAGATCATCGACGGTTCTTCATGAAAGGACTCATCATTAATTCAACAAATGTCTGTTAAGACGATAATACATTTTAATGTCCTGGGGGCATAGAAGTGAACGGGTCAGATAGAGTCCCCCACCCTCTTGAAACAAACAAGGTTTTGATATTCTGGTGACTCCACTCAGTGATTCAAGTATTTTTTATTTAATTCATTAATTCATTAATATTATTGTGAACTAAGGTAGGAGTACTTATCAGTTTCTCAAGAAATCCTTAAAGAAATTCAGATTTTTAGGTAAAAGTTCCACATTTTGAAATGTTGGCATCGAATTGAAAACATAGGAAAGCTTTGTGTGTGTCAAACAGAAACGCCAAGGGCCACTGTTCGAAATGCTGCTTTGTCGCTCTCATAACCCTCACTGATATCTTCCATGTGCATTTTGTCTCCCCTTTTAGATGGTGAATTCATTTGAGACGAGATCAGTGGGTCCTTCTTGGTGTCTCCCAGGTGTTCTGCACTGTGCTTTCAAGTAGGAAGTGTCTACGAATCTCTATGAATTTGACTGCTGAGACACAGTGTCTGTATTTTAGGTTACAAAATGATCAGAGAGAGAAGGCAGACAAGACGTGTTCACGAATAACTATTCCATAGTTAATAGCTATGGTGAAGGCAACACCAGAGTTACTGCTGTTTACTGAGCCTCTGCTGTGTGTCAGGCCCTGCACTGTCCAGAGATCTGCTGCTTACTATAGTCTTCACAGCTAGTCTGCAGAATGACATCACCAGATGGCACCTGTCTGAGTGCCCTTACATGCTCATGTCATACAATTTTAAATTTAAAATAGCTTATAACCCCCTCCCATCCATAGAACAGAAAAGCAGCCACCTACCACAGGAGATCAAATGACTTCACTTCTTATTCAGGCCTTGCTCTGGTTTCCTGCCTGTGCTGGACTCTGGGCCTTACTTGGGTCTTATTTCCCGCTGTTGATTTTTTTCTCATACAACTCAAAATCGAGATGGCCTTCTCTCATTTGGTTCTGCACAGGGACTGCAAAATACCTGCTATTAAGAGCTTACTGAAGATTTGAGATTAACAAGTCAGGATTTCACTGAACACAGTACAGAATGAGATTTCTAAAAGAATATTCTGACACACTCTTCTTAAAGGTCTCTTTGCCTGGCATAATATTGGGTAAATCTCACTGAGTTCTTCTCCTTCCTGATTGCTTTCCACCAAGTTGCATAGGGACCCCCCTCTCTTAAGACCATCTCAAATATCTTGAGCTCTGCCGCCTCCACCCTCATCTTTTCCACGACTACTTCTGGTTTCCCTAGTTGCCCCTAGGAACTTCCAATTCCTACCAAGTTTTTAGCACAATAAATCACTTCCTGTGATTGCTAATTGTGTGTGTCAACTTGTCTGAGCTACAGTGCTGACTTCTTCAGTCAAGCACCAGTCTCAATGTTGCCATGAAAATATTTTTTTAAATGTGACTGACATTTGATTCATTAGACTTTGAGCAAAGCAGGTAAGCCTGGGGTAGGCCTTATCTGGTCACTTGAAGGCCTGACGAGAAAAGACTGAGCTCCCCAAGAAGGAAGGAATTCTGCCTTCAGCTGGGTGCTCAAAATGGCAAGGACAAATCTTTCAAGAATTTCCATTCTGCCTCCCTGAAGTCTTTAGACATGCCAAACCCATAATCACATGAACCAATTCTTTAAAATAAGTCTCTTGGGGAGCATGGGTGGATCAATCCATTAAGCATCTGCCTTCAGCTCAGGTCATGATCTCAGGGTCCTGGGATCAAGCCCCACATCAGGCTCCTTGTTCTGCTGGGAGTCTGCTTCTCCCTCTGCCTCTGCCTGCCACTCCCCCTGCTTGTGCTTGCCCTCCCTCTCACCGTCAAATAAATAAATAAAATCTTTAAAAAAAATAAAATAAATCTCTTTATGTGTGTGTGCATGTATGTATGTATGTGTTGTCCTATTATTCCTGGTTCTCTGGAGAACCTTGATTCTTTTGTCTTTGCTGTCCTCTCTTGGCATTGCCCTGAGGCATGGAAGGTCATCCATTAGGCTCTCAAGGCATATGGACAAACATAGCTAACAAACTCTAAAAAGATGTTTCTAATTCCTAAGAAACTAGGACAAAACATAGACAGATGGTTTTTGAAGAGCATTTTCCTTCCTGAATAAGAGTTTAGCTTTCCTTTCATTTGTTGATTTGTTTAGCAGAGAAAATGAAAATTGGAGGGATTGAATTATTTCTTCTGAGCTATTAAATGGTTAATCTGGATTTAGGAACTTCAAAGTTCATGTCCTTCCACCACACCTTGCTGTCCCAATAATGTTAGAAGAAATAAAAGAGAAGCATATCTTGTACCTTGGCTCAGTCAGGGAGACCTTCATCATGAGATGCAGACCCTTGGACCCTGAAGGATATGTTGTCCACTCCAGGGACAGTCGGTAGGATGACAGCAGAAAGAAAGGCAGGGAAGTGAAGAAGGAGAAAGTTTATTTGAGGAACAGAGAACAAAGCGATCTGGCTGGGAATTTCATTAGCACAGTCTGGCAAGCTAGAAGGGCCATAGCCATGGAAGAATGGGAGTGCCAAGTCGGTAACTCAGTGAAACACTCACAGACAGTAATAGTGTACGAACCTTAACAACTTGGGATAGAGTGTCACAGTCCCCCTAACTCCAGCACTACCAAGAAGAAAAGAAATGAAGGGACTTAATTGCACAGTTATCAAAACAATGACAATGATATAATTCATAATTTGCAGCCCTTCTCGCATATTAAGCAACCTGCAAAGCATATCAACTTGAAGGTCGTTTTGAGAATGACAGAGACACTTGGTGAAGTTAAATTGCTTTTCTCTCAAGCTTCCAAAAAAGTCTATGTACATGTATTACTGTCTGTCATCACAAAGATGCCACTGATGAGGAACTGCCTGGACACGAATAAGATTCCATTGGGTTCTGTCAACCTGAAATGGCTCCCTCCTGCAAGAGCTGCCTTGAGACCCAGAACAGCAGGGACTTTCCTAAGCTTGAGGCTCTGATCCTGGAAAATGTCCTCCTCTTCTCAGAGTCTTTATGGCTCCCTATGTCTCTTGGAGATGAGACAAATGAAACAAACAGAAAGCAGAAGGTCCAGGGTCTTCTGGGTCATGGAAAGGACATTGTTGGTCTTCATCTTGACATTTTTAAGATGTCAAGATGAAGACCATCTTGATCTTCAACAGCTGATCAACAGCTGATCAGCTTCCCATACATGTTGCACTCACTGCCCTTCCCCAAATCCACTAAATTTTACACAGGCTGATCCCTCTACCTGAAATGGTCTCTCCTCACCTCCCCTCTTCATTCAGATTTGGTTAGAATTGAAAATATTTCATGACAGTTGGCCCTGGGAAAGCCTGCTGCATACCACTGTCATGGCAGCCGACATGTGTAATTTCTTATCACTGGCATCCCTTGAGGCCCTCATGCACACCCGTCTCCAGCTGACTTCTTACCCTTCGCTCAGGTCACCTGAAGTGTTACCTGCTACCTGCTGCCTCCATCCCCACCCACCTCCCACACTGACCATTATGGCTACTTCTCCTTTGACTCCCTTACTTTGAGTCCTTACATCATACACTGCGGTAGACAGATGTTTGAGTCTGCTCAGACCACTGTAACAGGATAGCAGAGACCAGGCAGATTATAAACCACAGAAAATCATTTCTCATAGCTCTGGAGGGTGGCAAGTCCGAGATCAAGGTAAATTTAGTGTCAGGTGGTCAGAGCCCTCCTTCCTGGATCATAGACTCTTTCATACTGTGTCCTCATAAAGTGGATGAGGCAAAGAGCTCCATGGGGTCTCTTTTATAAGAACACTAATCCCATTCATGAGAGTTCCACCCTCGTGATCTAATCACCTCCCAAAGCCCCCACTTCCTAACACCACCACATTGGGGAAATGGGTACCAACGCATGAATTATTGGGCTAAAACAACTATTCAGCCAACAGAAACAGAATAAGGACACCCTGAAAGATGTCCTCATCCAAATCCCCAGAACCTTTGGATTTGTTTTTTTATATGAAAAAAGGGGCTGTACAGATGTGACTGGGTCAGAGACCTTAAGATAGATAATCCTGGATGTTCCCAGATGGTCCCATGTAACTCCTCACCATATGAATGAAGGAAAAGAGAAAAGCAAATGACACACAATGACTCATGGAGTGATATACTGTGAATATGAGGGAAGACGCCATGAGCCAAAAAACATGGGTTGTTTCTGGAAGGTAGAAGAAGTAAGGAAGCAGGTTCTCTCCAAACCTCCAAAGAAATGCCTTTGGAGTTTAGCCCAGTGAGACCATGCTGGAGTGAGACTGTGTAGACTTGACCCTCCAGAACGGGCAGATAGTAATTTTGTGTTGTTGTAAACTACTACAAAGCTTGTGGTAATTAGCCACAGCAGCGATGGGAAACCAGTGCCCATGGTCCTCCCCCTGTCACAAGGCCAGGTCTGCTCAAGGACAAGGAGCTTGCCTTAGTCACGTTTGTATTCTCAGTTCATGTCACAAAGTAAACACAACAAATACATTTTGTTAATTTAGGTCTTCTCTCTTTTCTTTTGGATTAGTTTGGCCACTGGCTTATCAATCTTACTGATTCTTTCAAAAAACCAACTTCTACCCCAATGTTCATAGCAGCAATGGCCACAATCGCCAAACTGTGGAAAAACCATGATGTCCTTCAACAGATGAATGGATGAAGAAGATATGGTCCATATATACAATGGAATATTATGCTTCCATCAGAAAGGATGAATGCCCACCTTTTGTATCAACATGGACAGGACTGGAAGAGATTATGGGAAGTGAAATAAGTCAAGCAAAGAGAGTCAATTATTATCTTATGGTCTCACTTATGTGTGGAGCATAAGGAAAAACATGGAGGGCATTGTGAGAAGGAAAGGAAGGGTGAATGGGGGGAAATTGGAGGGGGAAATGAACCATGAAAGACTGTGTATGCTGAGCAACAAACTGAGGGTTTTGGAGGGGAGGGGTAGGGGGTTGGGCGAGCCTGGTGATGGGTATTGAGGAAGGCACGTATTGCATGGAGCGCTGATTGTGGTGCATGAACAATGAATCTTGTAACATAAATAAAAGTATTTGAGGGGAAAAAAAAATACATTTTGGGGTTTCTTTTAACTAAATAAATGTGTAAATGAATGAATCACGCAGTCAACCAAATTTATTCTTACAGACTTTTCTTTTACTTATTGAACATTTAAAATATGTGAGTGCTGTATTCAAATGTAAGAGAAAGAAGAGCACATACCATCAGTGAACAGCTTGATGAATTTACGCAAAGTGAACACATCTAGCTAATCAACAGCCAGCCCAAGAAACCAGACGTTAACGGTGCCTCCAGAAGACCATCCAGGGACTCCTTCTACTCACCAAACACACTAGCAATTTGTACCACCATGTGCTTCTTTTTCAAATAATGCATTCACATGGTGAAGAATCGAAATTTTCAAAAAATATATACAGTGAAAAGTTAAGTTGTTTTGACCTTTTCTGTGCTGATTCTCCCCGGAGGGAGGCAACCAAATAAATTCGCCAATAGGTTGTGAATCCTTTCAGGGATATCTTCTGTGTATGTCAGTATAGACCTTTCGGGTTTTGAATCACGTTCTGCAGAAGAGTTGTCTCTGGGTTGACATTACCTTTAATTTTTGCTCTAAGAGGGGATGTGAAAGTTCAGCATTGTGAGTGCTAATATATATGGTATAATTTTCAAGATAAATGGTCTCATCTAGCAGCTAGGATGCCCACATTGCTTTGCTCACTGGCCTACTGTCCATGTCTGGTCCATTCCTCCTGCTTGATTCACTTGACCTAAGATAGCAGAAAAGGGACTTGACCGTGGCTAAAAAGAAAGCAACTCTTGAACCGAGTACATGAGTAGTATCTCCTCGGAGGTAGAATTAGCACCCAGCTGCCAAAATCTGCCTTCTGTTTAAACACAGTGTGATTCACTGATGGGGTGTGTGTGTGTGTGTGTAGAAGGTGTCAGATTTCAACTGCACAGCAGAGTTGTCTGCTTGCTGAAAAAGGCCAGGTGTAAGTGAAAACTTCTTTGGGACCACAGTCATGCAAATGCCACAGTACCATTTTAGCTCACTGTAGACATATCCAGTGTAAGTCTCTCACCCTCACTGCCTGGAGAAAGCAAGCCTGTCTCATCACTTCTGCCAGTGCATTACAAACCACCTTCCCCCAGAACTCACTTCTGTACCCCAGAAAGAGAGAAGAGGGCAAGGAAAAGCATGGATTTTAAGGTCAGGTCGTGTGGGTCCACATTGACGGCTTAAAACCCCTATGACCTTGGGAAGGTAACTTAGTCTCAGAGTCTCATAATGTGTACAGAGAAAGGAAAATGATGACTTACTTTGCCAGTTAGTTAAGGATATTTTAAAAAAATAAATGGCAGTTATCAGCCCCCAAGGACTTTGCACTGGTATATTTAAAGAAAAAAAAAAAAGTAGCTCACCCATTTCTTCCAGCTTTCCCATATTCATGATCACCAGCACCCGGAGTATTCAGGAAACATAAACAAAACTTGGAAGCATCTTCAATTCCTTCTGCCCTTTGATTTCTCTCAACTGATCTACCACCAGCTTCCTCCATCCCTCCTTACTATCCTTTGTTCCTGCCCCAACTCAAGCTCACCCCTGCTTTCGTCTGGTCAGTGGTTATCAACCATGAGCAATTTTACCTCTAAGGGCATAGCTGGCAATGTCTGAGGACATTTTTATGGTCGCACCAAGAGTGCAGATGTGGCTAAATATCCTACAATAAAAGCGGCAGCCTGAAAATAAAGCATTATTGGATCCAAATGCCAATCGTATACCAAGGTTGAGAAACACTGGTCTGTGTCTCATCTAAATCTCCTTCCCTTTCTCTCTGCCATCTAATCTCCCTAAAATTTTCTTATGATCTATGGCTCATAGTGACTCTGTGAGAACAAGCCCAAAATTATGGGCTTACTTTCTTTACCTGTAGAAAAAGAAAATTAATACCAATAATAATTAATAGTTTCGAGCAATAAATATTGTACCAGGAATGGTTCTAAGCATTTAATGTATTTATTTAATATATTAAGTATTTAATGTATTAATTTAACTCATATCATCTTCAAAACAGTGCTATCAGTATTAAATTTGGATTTTCATCAGCGCTGGTATTGTAAGATGGTTTTCTTTAATTGAGCTTGGGACACAGAAGGGACTCAGGGAAATTTGTTGGGCAACAATAGTTAGCATCAAATGGACCTGCTAGTATTTGTAGAATTTGTTACATAACAGGGTCTACTAAGTGTCTCACCCGTATTACTTCATTTTATAATCACAAACAAACATTTGTTCCTATAACAGGAATAAAAGGCAAGTGTCCAACTTGGTTATGGTTGGACAGGTTCTCATATGGCTTAAGGCCCATGAAAGGGCAGACACTAAAATAAAGAAAGCCATTTTTTTTTTGTTCCAAAATGAAAGAAAATTTGTGGGGCCTAAGAACTCCAGATGCAAATGCATATTCCAGATTTTTCCCCCATGCCTTCACTAAAAAGGAATATCTGAGGATTGGCAGTCTTGTATATTTGAAGAATTTATCTCCTACCCACTAGAGTACATGAGTCTTATCCAGTTAGGTTCCCAGTGCACTAACTATATCTTGCTCATTTAGTCTTATCAGGATGACCTCATCGAAACTATGGACTAGTGTGATGGTCTGCAGAAGATCCAGCTGGTCTAAGACTCTTCATAGACTCTCGGGAGGTTGGGAGAGTTAGCATAACCCTAGGGCAGGAAGCAAATAAATACTGTTGTCCAGCGCAGGTGAATGAAACTCTTTCTGATCTTCTTTCTGAGAAGGTTAAGGATGGATTTGCCAAAGTGATGCTCACATGCCATGTATTTGGAGACATACCAATCTGCTCTAGTAAAGATCTCACATGTGGCCCAGTAGTTGTAATTTTGGACTACTACTTGGATGAGTTAGCCATAATCTGTGATCACTGTCCAGGAGCTGTCTAGGTTTTATAAGAATGAGTTTGAGAATTTAAACTGTGGGACAGTAGGGATCATTATCCCTATTATCTATTAAGTATTGAAGGGTGATGCTAATTTCTGCCATCCCCTCTGATATGCAGTATTGTTTTATGTACTGTTTCAGCCAAGGAGTGGGCAGTTTCAGAGAATTTCACTTGGCATTTCCCCATTAAAAATCTTTTTCCCTGAAAGTCAAGGTATCAATATAGAAATTGTGGCAACTGCCAAGAAGGTTGTATTAGTCTGCTCAGGCTGCCATACCAAAGAACCACTGACTTGGTGGCTTAAACAATAGAAATTTGTTTTTACACGGTTCTGGAAGCTTTAATTCTGACATCAAGATGTCCACAGGGCTATTTCTTTGGAGGCCTCCTTCCTTGGCTTACAGATGACCATCTCTCCCTCGAGACTTCACATGATCCTTCCTCTGTGTCTCTGTATTTCAATCTCCTCTTCTTACAAGGACACCAATCCCATGAGATTAGGGTCCACCTAAATGACCTTATTTTACCTTAATTGCTTTTTTAAAGCTCCTATCTCCCAAATACGATCACATCTGAAGTACTGAAGGTTAGGACTTCAGCACATGAATATGGAGAGGATACATTTCAACTCCTAACAGACCATTCCAATGATATCATTGGGGACCAAAAAAAAAAAAAAAAGTGAACATGTCCATGAATCAGTCATTGGGTGCAGACCCTCCCAAGAAGCACAGCCCTAGGTAATGGGGCTCTCTTGAGCTGAACCCATTTTCATAGGGGATTAGAAGCTGAAGGCTGTATGTCAGCTGCATTCCTATAAGATTCCATTCTTTCTTCCTAAAAGTTGTTCTTCTGTGTGAAACATCAAAGCATCCACCACACAATTCTTGGCCACTTTGATGACCTTCAAATTGGCTCATCAATCAATTTGTTGACAATTTACTTGAACATTTTGCAAATTCAGATACTAATTAATTAAAAAGCATATCATCCCTCCCCAAGTGACAAAGGACCATGAGCATTCAAAGCCTTTGTGGTTTTTGGCAACAAGGGGTAATCCAGCCGGTAAAGTAAAATAGCAAATTGGGTATCAAAATATCCCGACTATGCACTCCCCTCTTGGAATATCCTTACTACTCACAGAGTGATCCGTGGACCAGCAGCAGCTGTGTCCCCTGGAAGCTTGTAGAAATGCAGAATCTCAGGTCCCACCTCAGAACTACTGAATCAGAATCTGCATTGTAATAAGATCCCCTGGTGATTCTTTTTCTCACAAGTCTGTATGTGACCTTGAGCAATTAATTAACCTCTGTGAGCCTGATTTCTTCATCTGTGAAAGAAGGCAATTGTAGCTAGAAGACCACTTAGAGCCCTTCAAGTTCTAAAATGCCGTGAAAATCTGAGCAGGGTTTGATCTTTAAAAGTAACACCGTGCCTCTCATAGTAAATGCATTGAACTTTCAGCCTTCCTTATCCATGAACGTTCTGCTTCCTGCAAACTTGACTTCCATTTGTAATGGGCAATTAAAGTCATGGTTGAAAGGAAACTTCTGATAGCCTAAATGTAAAAGGCATACCTTGTTAATATGTCAGCTTGGCACCTTAAGGCTAACGTAACTTAGAGGTGTCTCCGGGTAATGTGTAAATGTGCTAGACCAACACTTACTGGGGTTTAAGAAGTGATTTGGGTGAGGCCAGCAAGGACCATTATCGGTTTCACCATTTAGTGGCTTGACCCTAATAGAGAACTGGCTCTTGGTTAGCCGGTGTAATTTATGGCTATACTTCATTTAGATGCAGCCATCAGCAAGATAGCAATGGGGGGCAGGGGCGGTGGGGAGGAAAGATTTGTGATGAATGAAAGATGGAAGCTTTAAGGTTGAACACCAAATTATCTCCCGTTCACTTTGTATGAACTAGTTGAAGCCTCAGGCCCCCTTCTAAATTGAAACTTCCCAAATGATTAAGAACCCCAAAGTACTTGAATGGTGACCTGCAAATACAATTTGCTATAAAAAATAGAAGTCAAAACTTACCATCAAAAGATGTGTTCAGGGGCTTCTGGGTGGCTCAGTGGGGTAAGGCCTCTGCCTTCGGCTCAGGTCATGATCTCAGGGTCCTGGGATCGAGCCCCGCATTGGGCTCTCTGCTCGGCAGAGAGCCTGCTTCCTCCTCTCTCTCTGCCTGCCTCTCTCCCTACTTGTGATCTCTCTCCTCTCTGTCAAATAAGTAAATAAAATCTTAAAAAAAAGATGTGTTCATTTTTTTGTGAAGATCACAAAAACGAAGTCGCAAGGCTGGGGAAAACGAAATTTTCAGAATACAGAAATTGTTGTGTAAACCATAATAAGAATATTAATACAAATAGACTAATAAAACCAATTGCAGCTAACCTTTATTGAGTGCTTTTTCAATGCGAGAAACTTTTTTTTATGTATTTCATTTATCCTCAAAACAAAACAATGAGGAAACATGATTATTATGCCCATTTTACAGGTGAGTTAATTGCAGCCTAGATTAGATGCTCTGAGTGTGGGGTACTGGAATAGGAACTCTGATTGTCTGGCCCCAACCTTCATTTTTGTACCATCTTACACTTCTTAGTCAGCTGTTCTTGGCCACTTGCCACATAAATCTTCTTGCTAAGGATGCACTAAGGGAATTACAATCTTTATTTTAGATGAAGAGAGGTCAGCTACCTGCCCAGATTCCCCCAGGTTTATTGCTTGGCAGAAGAGACACTGTGTCTACCTGACACATTTAATCTGCAGAATTATCCCCGGTGGTGTCATGTCCACACTGTGCCTCGGTTGAGAGAGGTGTGGTGTTGGTGTGGACCCCGGAGTGCCCACTCTTACCCTGCAGTGCTTACTGTCCATGCGTACTGCTTCACCTCCAGTTGCCAGTAACCAGGCTCTCTCCCTGAAGCCTTGATTTTCTTTGGCAGACAAGTTCTCTGCCTACACACCAGGCAGGCCAACAATGCTGGGAGTCTTCGCTACCCCGCCCCCTTCCCCATCCAGCAACCCCCAACAGATGCCTAATGGGAGCTAATGGCCTCAGGCCCAAGCTCCCTTGCTCCTGGAGCAAGATAACTCAGGAGATATGTTCTACACTGTCCCTCAGAATTCCTCTGTGGAGTAAGCTGTTTCCAGTGCCCATAGTCAAAATTGTCTGAGGAATCCCTCCTTAGCTCCCTTTTCTTCTTTCCCTCTCACTTCCCCATTCCCCCAGTTTTTCCTGGGGTCACCTTTCAAATAAACTATTTGCACTCAAAACCTTAATATGATTTTCTTCCAGAAGCAAACTCGAGGACAAGATAGATGGCTCACTCAAGTTTACCTTCATACTAGGAACTGAATGCTTACATTTTATCAAGCACTTGGACTAAGTGTTGGGGATATGCTTAATAACAAGATGGGGCTCCCTCTCTCACTGTGTCCACAGTCCAGAGATAAGACACTGAGAAGGCAACTGCAAGTCATAAAATCATCACAATGGCATGGGAAAGGCCAGTCTAGAAGATATCTGTGAGTGGTGTTCCCTTTATTTTGGCATCCAAAAGGGAATCACGATGGCGAGAATGTTGCAAGCAGAAGGAATGGCATATCGGAAGGTAAACTTAAAAGACCATGTGTTGCATTGAAGTGGTAAGAAAGTCAATGTTGCTGCAGATGAGGGATGGTGGCTGTGAAATAAGGATGAGGATAGGAAGGGAGGCAGGGGTGGGGCCCGGCAGGGACAGTTACTTACAACAAGGGTGTAGGGCTTTATCCTCAGGGCAATGCAAATCTGTTGGAAGATTTGAAACAAGGTGATGGAAAGACCACCCTAGCTAAGATGTAGAAACTTAGTAGGGAAGAATTGCAGCTGGAAGATGAACTAAGCAAGATCAGACTCGTAGGCCAGGACTTTTCCAATATACCTTGCTTTCTTTCAATGACTGTCTCTTCGGGATTGAGTTTAACAGCACACAACAGAAAATCCATATAATAACGCCTTACACAAGTTAGAGATTATTTTTTTTTTGCTTTCAGAGCACCAAATTTAGGATGAGGTATTTTGGGCTTTGGTTGATTGGCTCAAGGATGTTGGGTATGAAGTCTTTGTGGGTATCTTGCTATTGTCCTATCTTGCTATTGCTTGTGGTCACAAGATACTCCAATCTCAACCACTATGTCTGCATTCAGACAAGCCAAAATTAAAAGAAAGTGGAAAAAAAAGAAAGACCCTGTCCAGCCAAGTCCAAAAAGATCCTTTTTAAGGATCACTCATGAGAGTTCACCCACTGATCTCTGCCTACATGAAGTTGTGTGTCATGGGGTCATCCCCAATCACTCAGAAAAATGGGAAATGCAGTTTTTAGCTGGGAACATTACCATGGAACAGGAACCCAAAGTTACATTAACAAGGAAGAATGGGAAAATGGATTTTGGGGGAAGCAATTAGCAGGCTTTACCAAATCTATATATACAATAAACAAATTAGACAAAGCAACAAACTCACAAACCATAGCAAGAGGAAAACACATAACAATGATCATAATTCTAATACTGCCTCTGTTTGCAGAGCATTTGTAACTTTCAAAGTACATTTTGTGAATTCAATTCCCCTGTTTAATATACTTAATAAAATAGTGAGGCATAAAGATATCGATGTTTCACGAAGCAGAAATAACCCAAGAAAAGCTGAAAGCATGATAAATAGGAATGGCAGAGGAAACAACTCATCAATGAGTCTTAAATTACTTCTTTACCGCAATTTTTTTTTCTAGCCTTTGACTTACATTTGTAATTGGTTTTGGCTTCCTGAAGCAGGTGCATTTTGTGCTCATTTAAAGAAAGGACTGGGGCACCTGGCTGGCTCAGTGGGTTAAAGCCTCTGCCTTCGGCTCAGGTCATGATCTCAGGGTCCTGGGATCGAGTCCCTTGTCGGGCTTTCTGTTCAGCAGGGAGCCTGCTTCCCCCTCTCTCTCTGCCTGCCTCTCTGCCTACTTGTGATCTCTCTCTCTCTCTCTCTGTCACACAAATAAATAAAAACAAATCTTTAAAAAATAAAAAATAAAGAACGGACCCAAAGTGTTGTAGAATGATGGAAAGAGAGAGGTCCGGGTTCACATGTGGCCTGCGTGCTCATTCACACCCCATGAGAAATGAACAAGCTACTCATCCTTCGAGCCTCAGTTTCCTCTTTTTACCAGATTTTCTAAAATCTGGGAAAGTGTACCTGCCTTCCAGACTTTAAATGGTTTCGAGACAATTTCTGGGTCATTACATATTAATTTTAGTGCTTGTGCATTCTTTTTTTTTAAGATTTTATTTATTCATTTGACAGAGAGAGAGAGATCACAAGCAGGCAGAGAGGCAGGCAGAGAGAGGGGGGGAAGCAGGCTCCCCACTGAGCAGAGAGCCCGAAGTGGGGCTCGATCCCAGGACCCTGAGATCATGACCTGAGCCGAAGGCAGAGGCTTTAACCCACTGAGCCACCCAGGCGCCCCAATGTGCTTGTGTATGCTACCACTATTGATTAGACACTAGGAAGAATATTAGAAGAACAAATTTGCTGAGCAATGAGTGGTAACTTTTGCCAGGGCATGGGGGGAGGAGGGCGGTTGTGTAACCTGAGGCCAAAACTGTGGCTGGGCTCTGTCAGGAAGTGAAGAGGTTTGCTCTGTACTCTAGACAGCTCAGGCTGGGGGTTAGAAAGTAAAGGATCCCAATCCCAGCAGCCTCCTTACGCAGAGGAACACAGTATCGAGGGTAGGGACAGCGAAGGTAGGGACAGCGAAGGACAGAAAAGCCTTTAAAGACAGGTCCTCTGGTTTTTATTTCCCCTGAAAATGGCACGTTTGAAGTGTAACCAAAGTCTCCTTCACCGAAAATAGTCTCTTTGCCCTGAAAGGAGCTCTGGGCCACAGTCACTGTGGTTGCCACAGCGACTCACTGCTCCTGAGAAGAAAATCCCTAGGGCCTGTGGGGTTGGCCTTCTGCTCCTCCTGTGAGTCCAGGCACTGTCTCTGAAGAACCGTGTCTTGCCATCCTGTATCACCCGCCTGCAGATCCCAAAACAAAATTAACTGGACTCACCCCCAGCTGAGCTCGGTGAAGCTTCCCGGAGTTGACAGGAGGGAACAGGAGAGGCCACTCACATAGATCTCAGAACCCTTGACATCTGGCCCAGGCAGCAGTCGAATCCAACAATCATTTACCAAACACAGACTTCATGCCAGGCTCTAAGCTTGACTCTGGAGACAAAGAATGATAAATCATGGTCCTTTTTTTCTCTTAAGGAGTTCATGAACAAAGCGGGGGTCGATCACATAGGAGAGGCAAGAGTAGGGGCGCCCCACTGCATGAAAATCTTGGGGAGTTTTTCCTGCAAAGGTGTGTTTCAGTGCAGTAAGAAATAGCCAAAGGAAATATCAGGCCGGGGAGTGAGAGCGCCCAAAGGCACAGAGGAGGGACGCAGCTTGGCATAGTCAGACGGCTGGAAACAGCAAGACTAGAAACCCATGTTCGGAAAAATATGCTGGGTTCCATCACGAACGCAGAGCTGAAGAATGTGACCGTTTATCCTGCAGTCAAAAGAGAGTCATTGAAGAATTTTGACCGCGAATAGGATGTGTTCAGATGTTTATTTAAGTTAGTAGTTCAGCAAGGTGGAGAAGGAACCAGAGTGGATAGGACGTACGTGGAAGTCAGGAAGATGAGCTAGGAAGGCAATGTGAGACCCAAGAGATCTGGGCGGGCCAACGAAAATCCTCTCCTGGGCAGCAGAGACGGGCGTCAAGTGAGAGCCAGAGTCCCTTTCGCAGTGAGGGCGCACAGATGCCACATCAAGTCACAGTCGTGACAAGTCTATCCCCTGTGATAGGCAGGAGGACTGAGGCCCCTAAAGAAGAAATGGCTCACCCTAGGGGCAGACCTGGGACCCTTTGGACACAATTCCAACTTGTCGATCCAGGCGGCATGTGACTTATGGGTTTGCTAATGAGAAGGACTTAATGTCAGAAATCACAAGTAGCCCCTGGAATTTCTGCCAGGTGGAGAGGAAAATCGGGAATGCGTTTTAAAAGAGATCTTTTGCCCACGTGGAGAGGGATTTCAGGGATATTGCTGGGGCCGTGCATTTAACCTCTCTCCGTTCCGGGGTGCCTCACAGGTGAATTTGGAAATCAAGTTCCCAGAATTTCGGTGTCTTTCCTCAGTCCCCTTCCTGAGTCACGGCAGGACTCACTTTTGCTTTGTCAACTCATCTGAAGCAGATGTGTTTAGAAAGTATTAGTGATATTTGCTGGAAAATATAATCATTTCCTAACATTTGTATTCATTTCTCTGAGCTGTTGGCTTATTTCTGGATATTAATTTAAATCCTCTCCTAATTTTAATTAGAGGTAGGATTTAATAGTGTTGAGTCTTTACTTTTTTTTTTCCCCCTTCTTCTTCTTCTAGGAAAGAATGTTAACTTCAGCAATCCAGGATTTAAAGTATCTGTATTTATTCTGCGACTCAACAGCAGTGAGTGGGGATTAATATTTGGATAGGGAATATGGGAGTGCAATCACTGTGCCTTTTGAAATTAATTAAAAGTGTTTTAAGGTTTTTTAATGGGTTATTTAGTTAAATCACTCTGAAGTAATGAACTAGAGTGAGCCCGGCTTTAAAAGAAGTCTTAGGCATTTGAGTGGTTAGCAGTGTCTGGTTCGGTCCCCCTTGGACTCCACTAACTCACTTCTGGAGTCTAGACTTCGCTCGTTCCTTCAGCTCCTCACCATCCTGCCTTCCTCTCACCGCACTTCAAACAGCAGTGCCATGCGGTTCCTCTTACCTTTCCTCACACCCATGCCCATTCATGCCCACTGACTTCCTCACCCCCGATCCTCCTGTTGGAATCCCCCCTCCATGCTCTGATGCCACCAGCAAATTCCTACGCAGTATTCAGAGCCTTGCTAAAGCGTCGTCTCCAGTGAATCTTCGAGACAGAATTTATACACCCCTTCTTTCAGCATTTCTATCCCTGAGACAACCACGGTTGTGTTTATTATAAGGCACTGCATTTGCATATAAATGCCCATTTGCCTTTCTAGAATTTAAGTTCTTTAGGGTATTATTTGCCTCTGAATTCCTCCATCAGGTAGTACCAAGTAGTGCCGTCCAGTAGGACTGTCCGGTGTCCCCCCATCTGGGGTACTGAGTAGGACTGTTCAGTAGGACTCTTCTGTATCCCTCCCACCAGGCTTAGTCTATAACTTAAAAATAGTACTGGTTCAAAAACCTGACTCGTCTCCCTACCCTAACTTTTTCAGGGGAAAGTTATGTAACTACACAATGAAAATTGGCCCTTATTTTTAACCTACCAAGTAGATTATACTTTCAATTCACCAACAGTGTGTGTTGAATGCAATCACAGGTGGGAGACTTACTTAGTGCGGTTATTAAGTGCCAGCTGAAAAAAAATGACAGAAAACTCTTATCGATTTTATAGCTTGGAATTTACAATTTTCTATTTGAAGGAACACCATCGACATCAAGAAGTGAGACGAAATAACAACGATATGGTCTGATTAAACCGGGCGAGCCATGTAGCAGAATTTTTTCTGCACTAGGAGCTTTCCTACTCTTTGTTGTGAGGAACCCAAAGCGAGAAGTTTGATAAAGAGCAGAGCCCTGATGCTTGCTTTCTTCTTTGGCTTCTGATTGTACCGGAGCACCAACCTGTGATGCGCAGCAAGGACAAAGTGTATTTTAGAGAGAATAAGCAGGAGATTCAGTAGTTGTAGTCTAAATGACCTTTTTTTTTAAGCTCAGAAATTTAACAAACATACCTAAAGCTTCTGCAACAGTCTGATTCCCCAGAGAAGTCTCACAGTCAATTTTTGAAACCTAGGATTTTATAAAACATACTGTCGAAAATGATTCTGTAGACTCAGCAACGTCTGTTTTATTTTTCCTATTCTCCATGTTTTTTTCACAGCATCATGGGTGAAACATGCGTGTGTCATACATGAGCTCAGTGATCTGATCATTGGCCAGCAGCTCTCTTTATATTGTTTCCTCATATAAATCATGCAGTAGCCCACATCAAGCACCTTGTGCAGGACCCGCCTGGTAGAACATGGTTAAAAGAAGGGAGATCCCTCCTCCTTATCCTTACCCTCTCCCCTTTTCCCCCTTGAAAGGGAGTAAAAGTACACATTCATGTTTATGCTTTCTATTCTAAAGAATGCTGCGTTCTAACCTACCTTCCAATTTCCTATGAATTGAGAAACCAGATCGCCGAGTTCATTTGACTTATATATGAAAACAAAGGAAGAAAACAAAGGAGCTAATGAAAACAAAGGAAGAAAACGTCCAGAAATTTATTTTACAATTTAAACCGAGAACAAGACAGGGGGTCAGTAGAATAGTGAGGAGGTCACACTGAACGGCTTTCCTCTACTAGAAATCAAACATTTGTTCCACAAACATTATTGCTTTGCCTACTGCGTTCTGGTCAATGTGATAGACTCAGTGGATTCAAAGATGATTTAAAATGGAGACACCCGCTGTGCAATCCACGAGCTAATGGTCAGTGTGAGGACAAAGACGCCTAGTTTTGTGACCGTCTACTTTCCCACCACGGTAATAGAGCAGATGGCCAGGCACAGAAGGGAGAGAGACAAAAGCTCTGTCTCTCTCGGTTCCATTGGGGGTAGTCGGTGGCGGGTACCAGTGAATGCTTTGCTGGAAAGCACCTGGGGGGAGGGGTGCTGTGATACAGACTGGCTCATGTCCTACAAACTACGGGGAGTAATCAACAGGTTCTAGACCAGGAAGGGACTTGAGGGCATGACCAGATATGTGTTCTGGAAGTGTGATATTCAGAAAGCTGACCCGCCTGTTTTTATAAGATCTTCAATGTACAGACGGTCGTATTGCAATCTTCCCTAATTTGAGGAAACAGTAACTTCTTGTTATCTAAAAGTACCCCAAGTGTAGGGGTGTCTCGGTTGGTATGTTAGGCTCTTGGTTTTGGTTTGGGTAGTGATCTCAGGGTCTTGTGATCGAGCCCTGCATTGGGCTTTATGCTCAGTATAGAGTCTGCTTGGGACTTTTTCCCTTCCCCCAACCCCCTTCCCTTGCTCGCTCACTCTTACTCTTTCTTCCTCAAATAAAAAAAAATATATATATTTTAAAGTACCACGAGTGCAGTGAAAAGTCTCACTCTGCAAGTTACCACAGTCCAGTCAGTAAGACTGCTCTGCGAAAGGGATCTTTTCTTGTCGTGAGGACAGAAGGTGTCGGTGGGTGATAGGAAAAAAAACTGTGGGTAACTGAAATAAACAAGAAAACTCCATTGCTTTCAGTTTTGTATTTTTTCCCAATTTTCCATGGCTTAAATAAAATTTCCCGAAAATAATTTCTTTGTCATGATTTATTGCTTTGTGTGCCTCGATTTGTCTGTTCGTTCATTCGATGGAAGGAAAAGTATCCCTTATTGTCTACGAAGTACCGAGCACAGTGTGAAGGCATTTTCACGTACTTTAGTTAATTTAATTTTCCCCAAATCCCTGTGGAGTAGATGTTTGTTGCCTTCGTCATGTTCTAGATAACGAGACTGTGACTAAGAGTTGGCATTCTTTGCCAAAGCTCACAGAACTGGTCAGCGGTGGTTTACAGTCACCATTCTTCCAGGGCTCCCATGTTTGTTCAAGTGGTTTGTGAATGGTATTCTGCAGTTCGTGCAGTGTGACAGCCCAATTACACCCCTAGGTAAACCCCAAAGGCCAGTGAGAGGTGCCGCCCAGGATCCTTCCATGCCAAGGGCTATCTTTATACCAGTTCTCAACTGTTTTAATGTATAGTGCTGAAGGGTTTGAGAAGGGACTTCATATACCAGAAAGTCAACAAACCCACAGTAGTAATTCATCCATTGTGGAGATTTGTTATGTTCTCATAAAAATCTGTGCAGAAAAACAATGCATAATAATTATTTCAAGGCTTGAGTTAATAAGATCCAATTATTTCGGTTTTCATTACAGAGTTCCAGCTCATTTACTTTACTCAGAATCCCAAGCTCCCCAGAACAGCTAAGGACACAAGTGAAGGCAAATAATGACCCCAGAGCCTCCAGAATGCCCTTCAGAAAGTCCATGCTCCAAAGCTAGGCAAATTATCCTTAGGGCTGACTTACATCTTCTCTCCAATCTGCTCCTCATGTTCTCCTGAGAAACTACATGGTCTTCATTTGGAAAGGATTCTAACCTGCTTGACTATGGGTTGGCCCACCCATAGTATAGGAAGTGATGGTGGAGATGAAGGTCAATGAGAAGGCAGAAAGAAACCAAAAGTGCTGATGACTGACAGTCTTTCCTGTGAGGGCAGGCATCCATCCAGAATTTGGAGAGCCCCTGAAGGATTCAGTCTAGAGGAGGAGTAAACAAACCAAGTCCACAGGTCAAAACCAGCTGGCAGCCTTTTTTCATAACTAATGATATATACACTGGTTCACAAGCAAACCCATTCTCCACGGCTGCTTTCATACTGCAATGACAATGTTGAGTAGCCGTGAAAGAGACCCAATGGCCTGTAAGCTTCAACTATTTATTTCATGGCTCTTTACAGCAAAGTAAGGCCTACTTTAGATTAATCGATGGTACTAAGATTTCTCCTGGCCAACAGATTTAGCTCAGTTCTGTGGGTCACCTCTAGGCAATAACTCTCAGGAGCAGCTGGAGAATTCTCTTGCAACCTTGGTATTCACAAGGTATTCCAAGCATCATCCAGTGAGTAAATTCCCAGAAATACGGTTGTCCCTAAAACTGCATTGATGCCAATTTAAATACCTGTTATTTCTTTTTGTTTTCTGATTGCTGTTGCTACGACTTCTAGTATTATGTTGAACAACAGTGGCGAGACTGGCCATCCTTGTCGTGTTCCTGATCTCCAAGGGAAGGCTGTCAGCTTTTCCCCATTGAGAATGATATTTGCTTGGGTTTCTCACAGATTGATTTTGTGAAGTTGAGGAATGTTCCCTCTATCCCTCGACTTTGAAGAGTTGTAATCAGGAATGGATGCTGTGTTTTGTCAAATGCTTTTTCTGCATCAGTTGAGAGGACCATGTGGTTCTTCTCTCTTCTCTTATTATGGATAATCTTTTTAATTTACTGTTGGATCCTATTAGCTAGGATCTTGTTGAGAATCTTGGCATCCATATTCATCAGGGATATTGGTCTGAAATTCTCCTTTTTGATGGGGTCTTTGCCTGGTTTGGGAATCAAGGTAATGCTGGCTTCATAGAAAGAGTCTGTAAGTTATCCTTCTGTTTCTATTTTTTGAAACAGCTTCAAGAGAATAGGTATTATTTCTTCTTTGAATGTTTGGTAGAATTCCCCAGGGAAATCCATCAGGTCCTGGGCTCTTGTTTTTTGGGAAGTTTTTAATCACTGTTTCAATCTCGTTACTAGATATTGGTCTATTTGGATTGTCAATTTCTTCCTGTTTCAGTCTTGGAAGTTTATAGGTTTCCAGAAATGCATCCATTACTTCCAGGTTGCTTAACTTATTGGCATGTAGCTGTTGATAATAATTTCTGATGATGGTTTCTATTTCTTTGGTGTTAATCATGATCTCTCCCCTTTCATTCATAATTTTATTAGTTTGGGATCAAAATTCCACTGACATTTTTCAAAGTGCTGGCACAAACAATCCTAAAATTTGTATGGAAACAGAAAAGGCCCCAAATTGCTAAGGAAATGTTGAAAAAGAAAAAACTGGGGGCATCACATTGCCTAATTTCAAGCTTTTATTACAAAGCTGTGATAACCAAGACAATATGATACTGGCCCAAAAACAGACACATAGACCAGTGGAACAGAGTAGAGAGCCCAGATACGGACCCACAACTCTATGGTCAAATAATTTTCGACAAAGTAGTAAAAAATATACAGTGGAAAAAAGTCTCTTCAATAAATGGTGCTGGGAAAATTGGACAGCTATGTATAGAAGAATGAAACTTGACCATTCTCTTACACCATACTCAAAAATAAACTCGAAATGGATAAAAGACCTCAACATGAGGCAGGAATCTATCAAAATCCTAGAGGTGAACATAGGCAGTAACCTCTTCAACATCGGCCACAGCAACTTCTTTCAAAAGGCAAAGGCAAAGGAAACAAAAGCTTTTGGGACCTCATCAAGAGAAAAAGCTTCTGCACAGCAAAGGAAACAGTCAACAAAACAAACAGGCAACCCACAGAATGGGAGAAGATATTCTCAAATGACACTACAGACAAAAGTCTGATATCTAAGATGTATAAAGAACTCTTCAAACTCAATACACAAAAAATAGATAATCACATCAAAAAGTGGGCAGAAGACATGAACAAATACTTCTCCAAAGAAGACATACAAATGGCTAATAGACACATGAAAAAATGTTCATCATCTTTAGCCATCAGGGAGATGCAAATCCAAACTACATTGAGATACCACCTTCCACCAGTTAGAATGGCCCAAATCAACAAGACAGTAAACAACAAGTGTTAGAGAGGATGTGGAGAAAAGAGAACCCTCTTACACTGTTGGTGGGAATGCAAGTTGGTGTAGCCACTTTGGAAAACAGTGTGGAGATTTCTGAAGAAATTAAAAATAGAGCTACCCTATGACTCTGCAATTGTACTACTAGGTATTTACCCCAAAAATACAGATGCAGTGAAAAGAAGGGCCACATGTACCCCAATGTTCATAGCAGCAATGGCCACAATTGCCAAACTGTGGAAAGAGCCAAGATGCCCTTCAACAGATGAATGTGAATAAAGAAGATATGGTCCATATATACAATGGAATATTATGCCTCCATCAGAAAGGATGAATACCCAACTTTTGTATCAACATGGATGGGACTAGAGGAGATGACGCTAAGTGAAATAAGTCAAGCAGAGAGAGTCAGTTATTATATGGTTTCACTTACTTGTGGAGCATAAGGAATAACATAGAGAACATTAGGAGAAGAATATGAAAAGTGAATTGGGGGAAATTGGAGGGGGAGATGAACCATGAGAGACTGTGGACTCTGAGAAACAAACTGAGGGTTTTGGAGGGAAGGGGGTGATGGTGGGGATTGGGTGAGCCTGGTGGTGGGTAAGGCAGGGGCACGTATTGCATGGAGCACTGGGTGTGGTGCATAAACAATGAATCTTGGAGCATTGAAAAAATAAAAATTAAATTAAAAAATAGAAATATAAAAAACTATTGATGGTTAAAATACTAACTTTTTTTTACAGGAAAATTTGCTTAAGTGACATTTGTGGGGCTTTCTGCCTGGACTATTCCCCTAGATATCTATATGGCATGTACTTTTCATTTCATTCGGAGCTCTGCTCCCAGGCCACCACCTCGAGGACCCCTGCTCTGACCCCTGACCTAAGTGGCCACACTTTTTGTTACACATTCTCTATATTTGCTTTTCTGTCAAAGAACTGAGTGTTCACTGGGTCGCATGGGTGGGCTCAGTCAGTTAAGTATCAGCCTTCGGCTCAGGTCATGATCCCAGGGTCCCGGGATAGAGCCCCACCTTGGGCTCCCTGCTCAACAGGAAGTCTGTTTCTCCCTCTGCCTCTCACCCTGCTCATGCTTGCTCTCTCTCTCATTCGTTCCCTCAAATAAATAAATAAAATCTTAAAAAAAAAAAAAAAGAAGGAAAGGATTGACTACTCACCCCATTTGTTGTATTGGAGAAGCAATGGTGAATTATCGGTTCCCTCTCACCAGCATTCAACACCCATGGGGGCAGGGCCTTGTTCTCAGGGTCACCACCACAGCCCGTGAAAGTGCCCTGTTTGCTCAGGGAACACCTGCTGAATGAACACACGAGTGGAGTCAGGCAATAGCACCAAGGGGATGAGATGTTTACTTTCCTCTTATTAATGTCAGGAGGCTTAGAAAAGAACAGCAACAACAATAACAACAAAAATCCCCCATTAAACATGAACTATTTTTTTTAATTAATTAATTTATTTATTTGAGAGAGAATGAGCAGGAGGGAGAGGGAGAGAGTCTCAAGCAGACTCCACACTGAGTGCAGAGCACAGCATGGGGCTCGATCCCGCAACTGCAAAATCATGACCTGAGCTGAAAACCAAGAATCAGCCACTCAGGGGCGCCCGAGTGGCTCAGTGGGTTAAAGCCTCTGCCTTTGGCTCAGGTCATGGTCTCAGGGTCCTGGGATCAAGCCCAGCGTCAGACTCTCTGCTTAGCGGGGAGCCTGCTTCCCCCCTGCTTCCCCTCTCCTTCTGCCTACCTCTCTGCCTACTTGTGATTTCTCTCTCTCTCTCTCTGTCAAATAAATAAATAAAATCTTAAAAAAAAAAAAAATCAGCCACTCAACCAACTGAGCCACCCAGGAACTCCAAAACATGAATTATTTTTTTGAACTCTATAATACACTAAGAAGTCTATTTGAATCATGGATGAAAATATTTCTTCTCTTCTGTGGTGAGATAATGAGACAGAGTAGCAAATGCCTGGAATGACATTGATCTGGGTTCAAATTCCAGGTCTACTTTTTAATAATTGACTTTTTTTTATAAAATGCTTCAATAAATATATATGTGTATATACATATTTGTGTATATATTTATAATTCTTATAATGTACATATACATACTGTATATGTAAAATATACACATACATTCTATATTTGTATATATATTTATAAGAGTATATACAAATATAGTATGTATATTTTGAATTTTATGTGTAAAATGTATACACACATGTAAAGTATACCTACATGTAAAGTATACATGCCTGTGTACACGTATATATGTATAAGATATGTACATATACAATATGTATATATCATACATATATACATATATATGTATATGATGTGGTTATGTTTAGTTACCATGAAGTTATGAATACAAAGGATTTGACCTTTTTATACATAAAATACTTGAATATATACACATGCATATATGCATGTGTATATATTCGATATTCATATTTTATATGTGAAATATGCAAATATTACACGCATAACTGGTTGGGATTAGCTCCCACAAAGAATGATTACGAAACAGGAGCACGTGACCCGGGGACTCCGTGGGAGCTTGTGTCCCCTGCTGCTGGGTGGTTGGGTCTGCCAGGGACTGCCTCCTTACTAGAATAAAGCCCACTTTATGCCTTCCGTGGCCAGCAGCCGGGCATCTAAAAGGGGCTGCTGGTCATCCCCTGCCTACGACCAGTGCTTGCAGTCAGAGGGGACAGGCCTCTAAATCAAGGGTGGGGACACGTTCCCCATTCTCAACCCACTGCCAAATAGTACAACCACTGTCAACGTCTTTGGAATAAGTAAATAAAAAATATCTTTCAGCCTAAAAGGCAAATTTTATGCTCTAATCAAAATAACTGCCAAGTTTTTTTAAAATGCCACCATTAAAAGGCGTTCTGTGAAAACGGTGCTCTGGGAGAAGGAACCAGAAGCGAAGGAATGTTCTCAACCAGACACTACCTCACTGTGGTAAGAAAAACAGGAAAAAATGAAATGAGAGACTTTGCTTTTGAGAAGGAGTAGCCAGCTTTGCAAACAAAGAGCCCTTCTGAAATTTTAAGGATTTCTAATTACAACAAATAAGCTTGGCCTCAGGCTAATTGCCATCTTTAAGATTTACAACATCCAGCTACTTGGAGAATTTTAGTCCTTCAGTAGGATCATTCCGGTGAACGGCGTCACTTCTTGTTTGTCCGCAAAGCTGAGGAAATGGGCGATTTTTAGTGTATTAATTCAGGTCAGTAATAACGAATAAAACCAGACATGGTTTCAAATCCAAGGTCTGTTACATCATGGCTGTGTGACCTTGGACAAGATCTTAACCTCTCTGGGCTCAATGTTATCATTTGTAAGATGTGCAAAATGTTCCCTAATTTCCAAAGCCCGTTGGGATAAGAGACTCTTAATCTCAGGAAACAAACTGAGGGTTGCTGGAGGGGAGGGAGGGTGGGACAGATGGGGTGGCTGGGGGATGGACACTGGGGAGGGTATGTGCTATGGGGAGCGCTGTGAATTGTGTAAGACTGATGGTTCACAGACCGGTACCCCTGGGGCAAATAATACATTTTATGTTAATAAAAAAATTAAAAATTAAAGAAAGAAAGAAAGAAACAAACAAACAAACAAATAAATAAATAAAGGCTGGTTGGGAAAGGTAAGATCCCATTTTCAAGGTCCCTGGAACAGTGTGGTGTGGAGTAATTCCATCTTATTCCTTGACCTCTGTATCCCACACTTAAAGACAGATGTGGGAAAATGGCTCAGGACCATAACCTGAAAACCTAAGATAAAGTGATGGAAAATGAGATGCTTAGCCTAAGGAAGAGAAGACTTAAGGGGACACATGAAAGCCATCTTCAAACATGGGCTATGAGGTAGGAGAAGGATTGAACTTATATAGTTTACATGAAGGAAGGAAAAAAAAAGATTAGCAATTATAGTGGACATACTTCAGTTTAGAATTGAGCTAATAGAGAGTGTTAATTAAAAGTGGGTTGTGAAGTGGGACCAATCTCAGCTCTTTTATGAGTTATATGACCTTGGGAACATTCCTTCTTACGGGTCAGTTTTGTTTCTGAAAAATGGAGCCCGTCATAATCCTCATGACAAATTTAGGACCTAGATATTAAATGCTTCATGATGTAAAGCACTATGTGCTTGGCTCATAAAAACATAATAAAATAGAATGTAACATAAAAATATAATCATAATAGAGTCATTATAGTTTCCTAACATACAAAGAAAGTGGTCAGAGAAGAAATGGTAATGATTCCTGGTCTTTGATGTGAGGCTAACGCAGAGGTATCTATTTTCCAGGAGGGGATTTGAAAAAAGATCACTGCCCTAGAAGATTTCCAAGATTCAGTTCAACCTCAGGAAACTAAGATTCCAATGTTGACCTCAGAAAACTAGGATTCCAATGTTGCTGTTCTCTAAAAAATGTTTTTTGTTGTTGCTTTTCACTTTGCTGGTGCAGTTTTTTTTTTTATTAATTTTATTTTTAAAAAAGATTTTAATTTTACTTATTTGTGAAAGAGAGCGAGCATGAGAGAGAGAGTGCACAGGAGCAAGGGGGAGGGGCAGAGGGAGAGGGAAAAGCAGACTCCTCGCTGAGCAGGGAGCCCGACATAGGGTTCGATCCCAGGACCCCAGGATCATGACCAGAGCCAAAGGTGGACACTTAGCCAACTGAACCACCCAGGTGCCTACATATTTTAATTTTTTTTTATTTTTTGGTTTTTTTAAAAATTTTGTTTATTTATTTGACAGAGATCACAAGTAGGCAGAGAGGCAGGCAGAGAGAGAGGGAAAAGCAGACTCCCTGCCAAGACGAAAGCCCGACAAGGGACTCGATCCCCGGACCCCGAGATCATGACCTGAGCCGAAGGCAGAGGCTTTAACCCACTAAGCCACCCAGGTGCCCCAATGTTTTAATTTTTTGACGCTAGTATAAGTAGAATCGTTTTCTTCATTTCATTTTCAAAGCATCCATTTCCAGTGTGTGGAAATGCAATCGATTTTTATACATTGGTCTTATATCAGTTTAAGCTTATGGTGGGCACACCAACCATACATGTTCCACGGTAAGTAGAAAACCTGCATTGCAGTCTGGTGAATTCACAAGTAAAAGATGCTGACTTTTTCTTTTGCCTCCAAAAGGCATCGGTTAGAGTTATGTTTTAACCCTCTATTTATCAGAAAATTATTTTAATTGCGCTTTTGTCTCTGAAAGACTTTGTCCGAGGAGACAGAAATCTGAATGATGGGTAGGAACAGGCAAGTGAGCACAGAGGCACCACTGAGGGCTCAGGGGCAAGAAGATGCCTTGCTCTGCATCGCACTGCCAGCTACCAACCTACGTTATCTTTACATTCTTGCAATAAGGGAGAATTGGATAGAAAAGGATAGAAATGCTTTTCTTCATTAACAATGTGCCATAAAAGGAAGGGGACAAATCCTAGGTCTTACGCAACATGTTGTCCTCGAGACAATGTTTTTAGATTATAGTGAAACCTAAAGAAATCAAAGACTTTGGTTCAATCTGTGCTTCTTGTTTCACACAGTTTCTGTGCATTTCTCCCAGACTACTTCTGCTCTTGCTCCCCGGGGACTTTATGCCATTTTCAATTTTAACACCATTCTCATTTTCAAAATCGCTTGTGCAGCTCCCAGAAATAGAAAGGTAGGCTACCTGAGTCAACCTGAAAAAGAAACTATGCCGTACTTCCCCATCCGTAAGTGACCGCTGAGACACGGCAACACTGTACGCACGACCCCGTCAGCTCTGCCCACGTGGGATACAGCTACCTGCTCATACATCTGCCTCCCGCAAACCCCTTTAGAAAAAGAAGCCTACCCTTTGCATCACTGCATCCCTAAGCATCCAGCACAATGTCTGGCCCACAGCAGGTGTTTGGAAAATGTTTTCCAAATGAGCGTGCAAGGGAACTTTCTTTTGAGAGCCTTGAAAGAAAGAGTCTTTACCTTTTCTGCGTCCCCGAACAGCTTTACAATCATAACTGCTCTGGCATAATTTTTCCAAGCATTTCTTCTGACATTTCTTCTGGGAAATAATTTTACCAAAAGTCAACAGAGTTATTGAGCACCTGGTGCGTGGAAGACTTTGCCATATGTCATGGGGCATACAGAGAACGGAGCTTTTGAACTAACCAGGGACACAATTTGTTTAGGTGATAAAAATAAATGGCAGCATTGACCGCGTACTTACTACATGCCAGGCGTGGTGTTTGATGAATGTTGGTCATTTAATCCCTGCAGCAAACTCATAGGGTGGACACTGGCTCTGTCCTTTACCACAGGTGAGGGTGTGTCACCTGGGTGGGCTGACTAGCTTGCCAAAGGTCACCCAACTCATCAATGGCTGAGCCCGGATTTGATCTCAGGCAATCTGACGCCAGAACATATTCACTTAACTTAATGCACTACTACACGCACAGGGCCCCAGATGACCCCCGACAGGTAAATATTCTTTATTCCTCTAGTGATCTAGGGAAGCGGATGACTACTACCGGCTGGGATGTTTATTGAAGGACTTGAAGAGATGGGAGATTTGAGGTGGCTGTATAAATCTGAGCTAAATTTAAAGACAGAGGCAGGAAACCCTAAGCAAGGGGGAAGTGAGGACAACACTATGGAGACAGGTGGGATTCCAACTGTTCAGAGATGATGGTTAATAGTATCCAGTGCACTATTCTGGGCAATGAAGATCAGATAAGATGCAGTCCATGCTCCTGGACATTATAGAATAAATGAATGCAAAATAGATAAGACTTATCAAATGATGAAATGTGCTATGAAAAAAGAAAGAGTTTAAGGGTATACAAAGGGACAACAGAGGTGTTGCTGTTTTATATAGCACATGAGGGAAACGGCCTCTCTGAGAAGGTGACGTTTCACCAGACACCCAAAGAAAGAAGAGAGAGTCACATGGAAAGATAGGGATAAGGCATTTCCAGGAAAGAGGAGCAGGAAACTCAAAGGTCAAGTGCAGAGTACTCTTACTGAGTTTGAAGAAATTCAGGAGGCCAGTATGGCCAGAGTGGAGTGGGCGAAGAGGTGGGAGGTGAGACCCAATAGGTAGCTGGGGCCAGGTTCTGTAGAGTTTCGTAGACCATCACAGAGGCTTTGGCTTTTCTTCTGCTCTAGATTTCCAGTGGCTTCCCATCTGACTCAGAGGAGCAACAAATAGGTCTTTTGTTTGATAAAGACCACTCTAGCTCAATGTTCCTGGATCAAAGAGTAAATGAGCACTCCAGGAATGCTGGAGGAGAAATCTTCTTAACATAAATGCTTACATAGAGAAGTGGTGAGAATTGATCAAGGTGGAGAAAGTAGATTAGGGGTGGTCTTCGCTGCCATGCGGACAAATGTGGGCTTTGACCCTTTAGCAATCGAAGGTTTGGAAGAGGACACTATACCAAATACATGACTCAGTGCTCATATTCCCCGTCTCAGATATCTTCCTGTTTCGTATATAACATAAGCACTGATGATTTTCAGATTTTTTAAAGTATATCCAACTAGTTGAGATACAGAAAACCAAAGAAACTCCAAACTAGCAAAGATACCACCACCACTTTCCTGGGGCAGTTGAGATGCATTCCAGATGATTCTATTTTAATGATAGCAGATGTCTTCTGACAATTTCCTTTATGGGAGGCATTTCCACACGTTTCTCTGATGCATGTTTTCCTGGTATTATCTAATTGAATCTTTATAAGAATGCAAGCAATCCGGAGCATTTTGATTTCACGTATGTGGAACCTGAGACCAGGAGAAGGAGGATAATTTAGCTATGGTCACACAGTTAAGAAAGGTGAAGTCTGGGACTATTTTCATTAATATTTCATAGCCCTTTTTTAATATCACCATACACTAGTATAAATATTTACAGCCCAGTTACTTAACCCAGGATTTATGAACAACTCCCAGCAATTCTTAAGAAATTGTTCATATTGGATGAACTAATATATTCGCTATCACATATAAATTGAAAACCTGTGTTTAGAGGTTAGGAGAAAAAACGGATGCACTGAAACACCAGAGAGACATAGAAAAATATGGGACTTGCATTCTTCTATCCAGTCTTAGTGACATTGGGCCAAAATAATAATGATAATAACAATAATAATAATGTCATAAATTTAAGTTTTAAGATAAGATTAGACATTTTAAATATATAGTTTCTTTTGTAAGATCTTTATAAACATCTACATAATTACTCAGAAAGAAATTCAGTGAGGATTTAGTCCTCATTCTTCGCTTCCCCGGGGCTAAAAATGACTTGTCCAAGGTCTCACACCTGGTAAACCTTCAGCTACACTAACCTCAGGTACTCCTCTCCCATTCTGGGATTTTTTTTAATTGCCCAACTGTGAGTTCTCGGTCTGATTACTAGTGGAGCTACCATAAAAAGGAAAGTCAGATTTTGCATGTTGACTCTCCATCAAAAACCCACATTTCACTCCTGAAGAAAACATGACATCCTTCTGCCTCTGGGTGTTGTGTTCAACTTTGTGGGCTGGTGATTTTTCCTATCAAATGGAGCTACCCCAAATTTCTCCATCGAAGTCAGACATAAGAGTCATGAGTTTATCACATTAATAATACCACATATAAACCAGGAACGCAATGTCAGAGAACTTCCTCTTGACAACCTTTTGCATCCATCAGTTTGATTCCATTTAGTAGAAGAGACATCAAGACAAGGGGGCAGCCACTCCTTCTAGCCCTCCTGTGATGACAGGTGATTCCTGAAGATGCATCTCTTCTTCATTCCCCGTTTGGATCGACTCCTATGGACTGAACACTTGATACCTGTCTCATCAGATATAATTGACAAAAATATTGTTTTCTTATACTCCTTCAAAAGGAAACTAAGTCAGTGGTAGGTGGCTTTGCAAAATTAGGTACTGATTTTTTAAAAAAATTGGTTTACTTTCTACCTTTTCAGGCACGGCGTAGAGAAGGAAATAGGCTAACTCAATATCAATAAAAGATATGGTCCCTTAGAATTTCCCAAAGAACTGAATGGGAAGATCACAAAGAATGAAAGCAATAAGAGAACATTGGCTTTTCATCCCTGTGTGACCTCCTAAGAACTCTATTATGTACCCATCATCTACTATCTATGTCTGTCTATAAACTACATATGTAGGTGGCTACCCATCCATTTTTAAACTTTCTTCATTTTATAGACATACATGGTACTTGTGGCATAGTTTGTGCTCCTACTAGATTAACAGGGACACCATAGTCAATAAAGACCCGCCCTTAGCCTGCAGTGTTTGTGGAGAGAGACTGATGAGTGATTACAGTGACAATTGCATGGGATAAACACTGAGAAAAGGGTTCAGTTCTGTGCACAGGTTCTGTGGGGATTCAGAGGGGTGATGCCTACAGAGTCTCAGTGCATAGATAGATAGATTAAACAGTCAAGGAAGGGAGGAGAAACAGTAGGCAGAGAACAGAATGCACCAAAATGTGGAGATAAAAGACAGAAGTCAGGACCTGGTCAATCAGGAAGGGCATGTACAGGACTAAGTCAAATCTCTGGTTCCCCTTTGAAGTTGTTTTTCAACAAATGTCATGAATGTAATTGGAACCTTGCCCAGAACACCTGCAATCCAAATGTAAACACTGTGGTGTGCTTTAATTCGTCTTCCCAGAAAGAGGAGAGTGCTGATGTCATGTAAAACCTTCCGATTGCCAACACAGACTTGAGTGTATTATCAGTTTATATTATAAATATGAGCGCTAGATGTGTGCATTCTTGATCATCACTTGGAGAGTTTACTTTTCCATTGAATATGTTGCTCTTCGAGGTGAAAACAACAGAGAATTTCAGATATTATCCAAGTAGGATTAGGAATCTGGTTTCCACATCAACGTGCGGATCTAACACATTCTCTTCTTTGGATTTGGTCTTTTAAACACAGCCTATTAAAGTTACTTTAATTGGCATTTTGTTAGAAAGTTAATGCAAACCTAACAAAAATAGCTTGTGGGAGAAGCAGATAAGAACACAAAAGAAAAATACATTCTAATTGCACAACCTCTTTGCTTTCATTCAAGCCTTTTTTCAAAGGCAGTTTTAAAAATAGTGGCTCAATAACTTAGCCTTGGGCAGTCCGTATCCCCGTGCCTCCATTATTCCTGGAGGGATCTCACTCCTGTGTCTATACTTTTGGTGAGAAGGTTTTCTTATTCATCCAACCAATACTATTGATGATGCATTGCAGATCTCTGCTTGCTACACAAAACCTCAGTTTGTTTGACTCCTTTCTGTTTACCCCTTTTCAAAGAAACTACATTTTCATGTGTGTCCTTTGAGAACTGCTTATAAATCCTGTGTTGGGGAAGTTTCCTTGCAGCTGACTTTTACTCCTTTCACAAAGGCAGAGTCACATTGCCTATCTTGTGCCAGTTAACAAAGGTAAAATGTTCTCGTAGTCCTCATCTCCAAAAAGTTCATTGTCTGATGGGCAAGACCGATGAGCAGAAATTAGAGTAAAATTTAGTATGCAAGGTGTTAAAGAGCTATGCAGAGACAAAGAGAAAGACAAAGGAACACAGCCCTGGGAGGAGGGGGAATGGAAACTTCAATTCCCACTACCTAAGACACAGTAGGTCTCGTATGCCATGAAGTGATATTAATCCCATGGGTTACTGAACTTGACCAAAGCCTCTCTGATATTTCCTTTATTTGCATACTCCTCGTTTGCATATTCTCTTTGCATAATAATTATATAATTACTTTTTTTTCCTGAAGCCACAAAGGAGCCATTGAATATTTAAATTAAAATCGACCTAATTTTACTACTGGCTCTTTCTGCCTGGCTGGATTTCTTTTCCCCTTCTGCTTTGTGCTCTTCCTTTTACATGTGCCTTGCTCCTGCACAAACCCACACACCTGCTCTCCTCTCCCTGGAACAAGTGTGCTAGTAAGATTGGCAAGTATGACTCACAGAGCACAGAGACCATCATAGCCAACCATCACCATCAAGGCCATCAAGAGACCATCACATCTGTGGAGCACTCAGCAAAGATGTTCAGTGTATTCATCATCTTTAATCATCAGGGAGATTCAAATCAAAACCACACTGAGATACCACCTTACACCAATTAGAATGGCCAAAATCAACAAGACAGTAAACAACAAATGCTGGAGAGGATGTCAAGAAAGGGGAACCCTCCTCCACTGTTGGTGGGAATGCAAGCTGGTGCAGCCACTTTGGAAAACAGTATGGAGATTCCTCAAGAAATTAAGAATAGAGCTACTCTATGACCCTGCAATTGCACTACTGGGGATTTACCCCAAAGAAGCAGATGCAGTACAAAGAAGGGCCACATGTACCCCAATGTTCATAGCAGCCATGGCCACAATCGCCAAACTGTGGAAAGAACCAAAATGCCCTTCAACAGATGAATGGATAAGGAAGATGTGGTACAATCTATACAATGGAATATTATGCCTCCATCAGAAAGAATGAATATCCAGCATTTGTATCAACATGGATGGGACTAGAAGAGATTATGTGGAGTGAAATAAGTCAAGCGGAGAGAGTTAATAATCTTATGGCCTCACTTATGTGTGGAGCATAAGGAAAAACATGGAGGGCATTGTGAGAAGGAAAGGAAGGCTGAATGGGGGGAAATCGGAGGGGGCGATGAACCATGAGAGACTGTGGACTCTGAGCAACAAACTGAGGAGTTTGGAGGGGAGGGAGTGGGGGGTTGGACGAGCCTGGTGGTGGGTATTGAGGAGGGCACGTATTGCATGGAGCACTGGGTGTGGTACACAAACAAGCAATCTTGTAACACTGAAAAAATAAAATAAACATGTTTGGGGGAAAAAAAAGATGTTCAGTGTGTATTATGTACATTTCACCAACACTCATAAGGAAACCTCTTAACATGTCCATGAAACTGGAATTATTCCCTTTGTTTTGCACATAAGGAAGTAGGTGCTCAGGTCATTCAGCTTGGCAGTACCTGAGCCCTTTCCAAGAGAGCTGAGGCATAGACTGAGAATGTGGGATGGACTCTCAGTTAATCAAAACTTGAGCAGAGTCCGTCTCACAAGATTGGTGAGACTAAGAGAGGTTCTGGAACTACTTCGGTGCCTCCTTCCTGAGTCAGTTCTAAGAGTCCTGGCTGGGAGAAGGGGCACAGGAAGCAGGCGGGGCCATTGTGACAACTCTGAATTCCCGCCCTGCAACTAGGAAGACTGTTCCTCTGTTTTTACTCACCAGGCTCTACGCTAATCTCATTTGACATGTCAGGGCTGCTTAACCTCTAATGGAGGACAAGCTTTGTTCAAGACTGTGTAGAGACAAAGGGCCTGGCACAGATTGAAAGCCAGGCTTCTGAAGTAGTGCAGCCTATGTCCCTTTGCTCAGCCAAGGCTTCAGGCAACACATTAGCCGAGTGTCAGGTCAGCTTTGCTGTGGTCACATCTGACCTGCTGCCTCAGTTCTGGAAATAGAGTGTCCTTGTCATCCCCAGGCCAACTGTTCGCATGATGGCCCAGTACTGGTCCCAGGCCCTAGCCTCTTTTTCTCTAGATAACTGAATTGCTACCCTAATCCCTAGGCCTAAGGCTTCATTAATTACCCATTACTTTCATCATCCTCAATATTTCAGAGGCTAAATCCCAACCTTTCTCTTCCAAACTTTCTTCTCTATTCTTAGATAGAAGCTTCTGCTAAAGCCAAACATGAAGCCTGAGCCCAGCTCCTTGATGTAAGGCCTAGCTGATGCTACTACCATACCACCTACTAAATTCTAAGCACTTCCTGGCCTCATGTTCCTATTATTCTTTCTCTCAAGCTTTATTTTTATTATCTTTATTTTTGTTATCTTACACACTTTGACCCTGATGCTATAAGAGAGGATCAGGACCTGACACCCCACAACCTACATGATAAAGTCTGAACTTCTTAATACACAGAGTGTGTCCATGATGACGTGAACCCCAGCAACCTCTCCAGCCTCCTCTCTTACCATCATCTGCTACACTTGTGATGACCCAAGACCACCAAACAGTGTGGACTTCCCCAAGCACATATTCTATTCAACCCACTCCCCATTTACATTTCTTGAGATATTCTCTTATCTACTTAGCCAACTCCTCTTCAAATCCAGAGCTTACATCACATCCTTGATGAAGGAGAAATATATTTGTCTCTTGAGAGAAAGAGAATTATGTGTGTTTTTCTACTATCTACTCATAGTTGATACAATCTCTGACCTTTTCATTATTTTCTATCATTCCACTCACTTGTTCCCAGAGTTCCATCCAATGGGTGCTAGAAACCTGAATCAAAATCCATTTGACTACTGAGTTAACTTATTCCAGGAGCATAAAATGACAGCTCCAGGGGCCTCATGGTCCTCAACCATCCTTAACAGATCATGGCGCTCTCTCCTACCTAGCCTGCCCTGGGTCTCAGAAACCTTTGTAAAGTACAGCTCTAATCAATAGGAAATGGAAGAGGAACCTGCATTCACCAAAATATTCCATAAGCACAAACATCCTGGGAGAAGATATTTGAAATGTACTTAACAAATGATCAGCATCTAGATCTCATAGAATGCTGACAAATAAAGCAAGAAAAAGGCATATTTGCTGCCTTCACTCTAGGAAGGAAGATTCCTGGTTGGGGGAGGCAGTGTGGGAGAGATTGGAGTTCCCTAAGCTTAGCATTTATGAAAATAAGAAAAGAGCACCATGGGAACATGCAGCTGTTTGATGTCAACAGCAGGTGTGGGTGAGGCTACGGCTCCACCTTGGTTCTGCTCACCTACGTTGCCCCAGAGCCAGCAGACTCCAAGCTCCTGCTGGCAACTTCCTGTGCTTATGAGTAGCCAGCAGGGACTTCAGCTTGGTTTACTTCTCCTTGGCCACTACACCCATCAAATAGACCAAGATATTTACAGACCAAGATCCTTACAGGGGAGCCAGAAAGGGATGACCTTTTTGAACAAGCACAGACACAAAACGTGTTGACAGTGAAGAAAATCTGATGGTTCTGTCTATTGTGGCAGCTGGGATATGACCATAATATAGAAGACGCATGGTGAGTGCAGTTGCAAGACATCTACCCATATTTCTTGCTAAATTGTTGTGTTTTCAATGGTGAGTCCATTCAACGTTTCTTTTATTAAGCTTTCTTCAACTATGAAAAGGACAAAATTGTCAACAGACCAGTCTCCTTGAAAGGGGATCCGAATAAAGAGGGAAAGATTGGGTGGAGGGATGTCAGGATTCCCTCACCTGATGCTATAATGCTGTTACTTCTGCTACAATGTTTTGAGAGGTGATCAGTGTTGGCTCAAAGCCAGAATGATGGAACTGTGAGATTACCAGTAGATCGATAGCATTTCATGCAGCAAAATGGTCAGGCTTTGCTGTCAGGTAGGTTCAGGCTCTGCAAGACCTGGGACGGGGGGTAAGTTTCTTAATTTCTGTGATATTTGGCTAACTCAATTCAAAACCAGGTGAAGGATGTCTCTGCAGAAGGCTGTTACAGAGGGGAAATGAGATCCCTAGTGTAGGCACTTGGTAGGTGCTTATTGGGTCTGTTGCCTTTCCTTATTAGCACTCCTAAGAGAAAGTGAAAGAGTATGCTGATCTAATGAAACAGTAGCAAAACCATAGACTAACTTTAAAAATGCACTTTAAGGAAGTAAGCATTGGTAACATGCTTCCAGAACCAACTATTTAGGAGAATGATGTGGACGTATGGTGGGCATGCAGAAATGTCAGCTCTGTGGGGCCAGGGACCTCGCTATTCACTCCCTGTGGATCTCTAGCACTTAGCTCCACAGAAACATAAAGCTAAAATTCTCTGAAAAGTTATAAAAGCATCTCTGAGCAAAATATAACGGGCATTGGGTAAATAGGTCCTGTGAATCATGACCCCGGCAAGAGAACTTGGAAGACCTGGTGCCTGGTACATAACAGGTACTCGGAATGAATAAGTAAATTAATGGTTTGATACACTCATTTCCTTGACACCTAACCTGTAAAAAAAGAGGGAGTATTCTTATCCCTATTTTATAGATAAGAAAACTGAGGCCCAGAGAGGTTTCCTAGCCTATCCAGGATCACATAATTAATACATAATGAATCATACATAAGGAATTTGATGGTCTTCAAAGACATTTTTCTTAAGGCTAATGCCAGCCAGGACTGATGGGGTCTGACTCTTGAGTGGAAAGTGAAGGGGAGAAGGGGAGCTTCTGTTAGCAGTGTCCGGGGTGACAGGGGCCCAAAGGGTATGGTTGTGGCAAAAGGTGTATGGGGAGACACAGGGGCTGTGCTAGCTTCAGGGCTCCTGCTGTGGGAGAGATTAGAGCAGCCGCTGGCTGAGACCCCGACAGAGAGGCAGTCGTGGAGTCAGGAAGCTGTGGCTGACCCTCAGAGGGCTGAGGGGGCCAGAGAAGACAACGCCGTGGCGACAGTCACAAACAGGGACGATGTCTCTGGCAGACTATTTTCCCTCCTACTTGAGGCTCTTCATCAGTTTTCCTCCTCTTGGGTTGTGCTCTCTGAAATCTCCAGCACAGGGAATTTCCTAAAATGAAACATCGCAGCATTTACTGTCCTATTCACTCCCGCCAAGAAGGAATAGCATAAATAACTCGCATCATCCTTTTTAGGATCATGTTGGCAAAAATACATTAGCAGATATAATTGTCTGACACTTCGAGGAAGTGATGTTTCAAAAATAGGAACCCATGAAGAGGGAGAGAGAAAGAGAAAACACCTGACTCACTTTGCTTCCTGTGGCTATTTATTTTAAAGACAAGCCTTTTTTTCCCCCCCTGGCCTTAAATTGCTGGCATAGTTATGTACCTACTTAAAATGCACAAGATAGCATCTTGAGAACCTCTTCTATCTGTCCTTGAAAACTTCAGTCTTTCTTTCATTATCATAAAATTGCAGAGTCAGGAGGGATAATCTCCATCCAGAGCCTGAATCCTCTCCCTGTACTTTTACCCAAACACAAGCAAAACTACTCAGTGACAACGGAATCCCCCTCCTCTGCAATAGGTCTTTCCCAAATACAATCTGATGGTTTCACCTCTGCTTATACACCTGCAGAGGCTTCCCTTGTTATCTGGATGAAGAGCAAAAAGCCTTAGAGACCCGGCTAAGGTCCCACTCTACAGGGCCTCTGCACATACTGCTTCCTCTCTGTGGCTCCCGTTCCCGGTTAAACCCACCCCATCAGCATGCTGCTGGATACAGCTCGCATTGCTTCACAGGGCTGACTGTTACGTTTTCAAGAGCATTACATGCTGGTTGTTAAACAGAGCTTTTATTTTTAAACGACATAAGTTATATTAAAACAAAGGCAATACTCAAAATGTATAATTTCCTGACTATTTTACTACATTGCCCTACTCTCTATGCTCTTAGTTTTCCAAGTTCATTGGCATATAACCTTGTATATGTTCAAAGTGTACATGTGCCTATTTGGTAATATTGCAAAATTCTTACCACCATAGGGTCACCTCCTATGATAGTATCTCCATCATATCACATAATTACCATTTCTTTCTTGTGGTTGAGAACCCCTAAGATCTACTCTTTTAGCAACTTTCAATGTGCCTGTGTATGTAAATACACACACATATAGATAAATTATATATATATAAATATATATTTACTATGTATAATATATTACAAATATATAGTTATAATACTAAATTGTCTCCTATCCCACTCCCCCACAGATATTTATAATATTATGAAAAACTTTATATATATATATTATTAACTAAATCACCATGTTTTATTAACTATAATCACCGTGCTATACATGATATCTACTGAACTTATTCATCATGTAACTGGAATATTGTACCCTTTGACCAACATCTCTCCATTTCCTCCACCGCCACCCGCAGCCCCTGGTAACCACCGTTCAATGCTCTGTTTCTATGAGTTCTGTCTTTTTAGATTCCACTTTATACATAAGTGATATTACACGGTATCTATGCTCATAAGGTCATTTCTGTGTGATAGAAATGCTGTATAATGGTGGTTACTATACTTGTCTATACTATACTATAGTACAGAGTTACTATACTATACACTCCACATTCAGACCTGCGGCATTAATAGCCTGGAGCCAGACAGAGAGAGAACATACACACCATGGAAACTGGCAGATGCTACACATCAGGGCTTGTCTCCTATCCCACTCCCCCACAGAGCCCGTTGTTAAACCTTTAGCAGCACACCATTTCTTCAAAATCATCTCCATCCTGTGGCGGCCTTCCCTGATCCCTAGTCTAGGTCAGATCCTCATGTGCCGTGACTTCACAGGTTTGAATTCCTTTCTTGCAAGGTCTTCTTGCTTTGTAATTACACATTTACAGTGAATGGCACTATTAAATATGTAGGATCTATATAAGAGCAGAACACTTGCTGGGTTTTGCACGCTAATACAATGCCCCTGGCAACAAAATGATGCCAAGCTCATAAGAAATTCTTAATAAATAAATGCAAGGTAATAAAAAACTCCGAATATTACAAATGTTTAACTTGGGTTGTAATCTCTGTGCCCTTTTAAGGGAGAATAACAATTTATTATCTTAACACATGAATGAGAATTCCTCTTAGGAAGAAATTGTCTTCTTTTGGAGTAACACTGATAAGCTCTTTGAAGTTAAAAACAGTGGCTCCTGAGGACTGGGTGTTAGCAGGAGCTAAGGCACAAATGATGTGGCTAAACACCTTGCAACACCCTGCGTGAGAGGGTAGCCTGATTGCATGAGACTAGAGGACTAGAGGCTGTGAACTCAACAATGAGAAATCCCCTGTGGTTGGGTGGCCAGAGAAAGTTTAAGAGAAAGAATGTCTGGTATTTCGTTGGAAGTTTTTGTTGACATGAGGTAACTCTTGGCTCTTTCCTCCCTCCCTAACCATGCACAATATGCTGTGTGTGAGCACACGAGTATAAATTAAAGGAAAGGTTACATTTCATGCTTGAATTAATACTACAGTATGTGTTGGATGGCAAAATAATTCATAAACTGAAATGATTGAACATGTACAGTAGTTGAGAATTTGAGGTAGTCATAATCAAGGAATACCAGGACTTTAGGAAAACCTTCTTGGTGGTTTTAGACTTGCAGGTCATGAGGTATGTAAGATTGTAAGTTGTTTGTTGCCATTAAGGTCGTTCCTCGGATCTTCAGGTGCTGGGAGACAGGTAGTGGTCCTATTTCTAAACCTAGAGACCAGAAAATGCTTTATTTGTATCTGAAAGTCCCCTTTGAGGAAAGGGAAAGTTTGGAGTCAGCCAGACCTACATTCAAATGCAAGATTAAAAATGCAGACCCCAGTTCAAGGTCATTATAATCATCCAACAAGAGCTAGTGGAGGCTAAATTAAATGGGATCAGGAAGAGAGGAGTGGCAGATTTTAAGATATATTTTCGACATCACATCATCAGTAAGACTTGTTAACAGATTAATACTAAAAATGAGGAAAACAGAGTAGTGGTAAAATCACTCAGATTTCTGAGTATACCTTCTGAGGGGATGGTGGTATCATGGAGTGAAATGGGAAAAACTGCAGGAGCACCATGGTGTGGAAGGGAAATCTTCATGGTGTCAGTTCAGTGGTGCAGTGAAGGCACTTGTTAGAGAAAGATGGCCAGAGCTGTTGGATGTGAACCTTTCACTTAGCAGGTAGATGCCAAGAAATGGTGAGTTGGCATGATTAGGATCATACAGTCACTGCCAATACACTCACTGGCTGTCTGTTGACTTCTGTTCTTCAACTCACTTTGTGCGGATCAGCATCCTGTGGGTTAAATTGGATAAAGTTAGAGGTTTGAGTCATACGAATAAATGTTTATATTTCAAATCCATTTCTTTTTGAGAAGCAAATGGCAGCAAAAATATCGGTTTGAGAATGCATATAAAAACTGTTCTGGGAAATTTCCAATATGCATCTTTCATGACTTATTTATCTAATCTTTCCTCCTTGCCAGAATTATACATTAAATATTGAATGAAACGTGGCCAAGTAAATATTATGAAGGAAAAGGGGCAGAGGGGACAGGTAATTGTATAGAAATTACCTTTTTCAAAACATGTAATACTGTTCTTGTAGTTCAAGTTTTAATGAACCTCAAGCATAAACCATGGCACCAGGAAAATACAATTCAGATGTGACTTCGAAGAGCTTACAGTATCAAAAAGACTCAGAGACACCTATGTTCGAAGTTACAAAGTGCCAAATGAGATATAACTAGACAAATTCAGAAGAGGGAGAAATCATGCTCACTTAGCAATGATCCAAAGATTTGAGTATGTGATGCTGAAGATGGTTATGTACTGTCAGGAAATCATTATATAATATGCATATGGATTAAGGAATATGGCAAAAAAAAATGGCTCCACAGAATAATGCATCACTGTATGAAGTAGTTAAACTAGAATATGTTTGAGACATGATAATGGATAATATCACAAATACAAGCTGAAATTATGAGAAAGGACACATCACAGAGCAGGGATCATAAAGGGCAAACCTGAGCCATTAGTTGATAAAAGTGTTTGTTGACCAAAGTGGAATCTGGACATCTTGCTGATTTAGGCATTAGGTCAGGTTATTTACCAACATTAAGGTCATTTGCACAAATGGAATGTAACTATACAAAATGTGTGGTATGCACGCATTCTTTTAAACACACTTTTGCAAATATTGACTTGGAGGAGACAAGAGAGGTTTTGTGTGGGAGGTGTACTGGGGTTTCCTAACATCATCACTATTGACATTTAGGGCAGGACAGCTGCTATGCAGGGCTGTTCTGTGCATTGCAGGATTTTTTTTTTTTTTTTGTAGGATTCTATCCCTGACCCTAGTCAGCTGGAGTCCAGAAGCCCTTCCCCACTCGTGGCAACCAAACAACTCTTCCAACACTGTCAAATACCCACTGAGAGGCAAGAACTGTTGAGCTCAACCCTCCAAGACATGAAGGATTTGAGAGGCTTCTATAAGCTCCTAACCACACGATCTGGGGCACATTCTTTCTTACTTTCATGGCCTCGTTTCTGAAAAAGGCATGATACGAGTGGATGTGTCATGGGGTTACTGGGAGAAGCCAGTAAGGTGGTGCACATGACACTGAGAAGTGTGCCTGGTACAAGGGGAGGACTTCTTTTTTAATTATTATTAATTTTATTTTATTTTTTCAGCATTCCAAGATTCATTGTTTATGCACCACACCCAGTGCTCCATGCAATTCGTGTCCTCCTCAATACCCACTACCAGGCTCACCCAACCCCCCACCCCCCTCCCCTCCAAAACCCTCAGTTTGTTGCTCAGAGTCACAGTCTCTCTTGTTTTATCTCCCCCTCCAATTTTCCCCAATTCACTTTTCCTTTCCTTCTCACAATGTCCTCCATGTTTTTCCTTATGCTCCACACGTAAGTGAAACCATATGATAAATGACTTTCTCTGCTTGACTTATTTCACTCAGCATAATCTCCTCCAGTCCCGTCCCTGTTGATACAAAAGTTAGGTATTCATCCTTTCTGATGGAGGCCTAGTATTCCATTGTCTATATGGACCATATCTTCTTTATCCATTCATCTGTTGAAGGGCATCTTGGCTCTTTTCACAGTTTGGCAATTGTGGCCATTGCTACTATGAATATTGGGGTACGTGTGACCCTTCTTTGTACTACATCTGCATCTTTGGGGTAAATACCCAGTAGTGCAATTGCAGGGACATAGGGTAGCTCTATTTTTAATTTCTTAAGGAATGTCCACACTGTTTTCCAAAGTGGCTGCACCAACTTGCATTCACAAGGGAAGGACTTAATTAATGCTGTGCTAGATGCTCAGTGTCTTTCCCATCTTATCTATGTGTTTGTGCAGAATCTCAGGTGCAGAAAATCAAGTGAATCCCATTCTTCAGATCATAGGACAACAACAACATTTATTTAAAGGAACAAAGCTTCTTACTTTCTTTCCCTTTATCACTCATTCCTTTCTCATATGGAGGAAACTCATTAGAATGTGGGTCTCTATCATCAAATATTTTTGTGCATATGTATGTTTTTAATTTAAATGAATTCCATCTAGCAAGAAACTTTCCATCTTTCCTCCCTCCCTCCTTCTTTCTTTCTTTCCTTCTTCTCTCCCTTCCTTCCTTCCTTCCTCCCTCCCTCCCTTCCTTCCTTCCTTCCTTTCTTCCTTCCTTCCTTCCATCCTTCCTTCCTTCTTTCCTTCCTTCCTTTCCTTCTTTCTGACCTAAGACTGAGTTTTAATATTGACCAAGATACCTCAACTTCAGTGGCTCCAACCTCAAGCATACATTAAAACCTCAAGGACATCTTGTTAAAAGAGTTTGCTAGGCCCCACCCCAGATTTTCTGATTCATTATATCTGGGATGGGGATCTGTTTCTAACAAATTGCCAAGTGATGCTTATGAACCACAGCTGGAGAACCACTGCTCTGGTCCATGTCTTCTGGCTGCTGCCTTAATACTCTATTCATTCATTCTTCTAACAGTGGAGCTGCCTTAATACTCTATTCATTCATTCTTCTAACAGTGGATGTCTCCACTTCTTTGAGACCACAAACAATGCGGCAGTCAGCATCATCCTTGTGCCTTTCCCCTCACACAAAGGGTGTAACTTTCCCTAACTCTGTACTAGGAATGGCATGGCTGGCCCACGGGATGCATAGATGCTTATTCCATTAGGAACTGCCTGATCACACTTCGGAATGGCTGAGCCTGGCTATGCTCCCACTAACTATGCCTAAACAGCTTTATCCCCATTTAACAGAGGAGGAACTATGAATCAGGAGGTTAACTAAATGGACTCCCTCTGCTCCGACCATTAACACAGATAATGAGTGAAAAGTCTTGGTGCAAACTCCAGTGACTTTAAGCAACTGTTGGTTGCTTAAAGATGATCTTTCAGTGGCTTTGAATTCTGCCACAGAATTTTCCACAATTCTCAAACTGAACTTTATTATTCACCTCATCCTAAAGTGTGCGTATTTTCTTTCCTTGGACCTCACAATCTTACGCTGGCAAACAAGCCATTATTTTGTTCAGAATTTTAGCAGTTAAAAGAGTAAAGGCACCTGGTCTTTGTGAGTTTCCCCAGAGTTGGATTGGATCACCCAGCCTTGTCAATTCCAATTTTTGTATGACATGAATCAATCACTGTAATATATCGCCCATCCCTGCTCATACAAGTCTTAGTCTTTTGCCTTGACCTCCACAGACAAGGTGCTGTGTGTCTAAAGAAAGAATCCCAGACTTAATGTGATATTCCACAGATACCTGTGGTATGTTGGCCTGTCACTTGCATTGTGACCTTAAAAAAATTACTCTTTACTCATATATGTTCATTAGAGTTGATAAAGCATCTTTATGGTCTTGGTCCCATTTGACTTCTATCATCTCTGCTAGACAATGCCAGGTAACGTCATATTCAAGTAGAGGATAAAGCTCCCAATAAGTGATTCCAGGTCATGTTTTATAAGAGAGGGAGCTAAAATTCTGAAGTGGGTATGCCCTTCCCTTCCACCATACTCTGAAACATCTCTGGGCTTCAACTTTCTTCTGCATAAAATGAGTAGGTTCAAGAAGTTGTTGGTTTTTAATCTTTAATAATTTTATAGTTGAAATCTTAATTATACCATATGTAGGCTGAATTGTGTCTCCCCCAAATTCATAATCATAACCCAATTATCTCAGATGTGACCCCACTGGGAAATGTGATCTTTGCAGATATAACTAGTTTGAATGAGGTCATATGGAAGCAGGGTGGGCCCCTACTCCAATATGATTGGTGTCCTTATAAAAAGGAGAAAATTGAACATAGGCATACATAGGATGATATAGCAGAAACCAGGGAATGGCACAGATAACCAGCAAACCACCAGAAGCTAGAAAACAGGCCTTCTCCTTTATCCCTCAGAAAGAATCAACATTGCCAACATCTTGATTTCAAACTTCTGGTCTCCAGAAGTATATAATAATGAATTTCTATTGTTCTAAGCTCTAAGTACCATTTATGGTACTTTACCATGGCAGCTCTAGGAAACTAATGCACACCCTAATATATTCAGTGCATCCCAATTGGTAGGTCCTTTCTTTTTCAAATCAGAGAGGGAGAGGAATCATGACAGACTATGAACTCCAGGAAACAAAGTGAAGGTTTCAGAGGGGATGGTGGGGAGGGGGATGGGTTAGCCCAGTGATGGACATTAAGGAGGGCATGTATTGTAATGAGCACTGGATGTTATACACAAACAATGAATCATGGAACACTACATCAAAAATTAATGAAGTACTGTATGGTGACTAACATAACATAATAAAAAATAATAATAAAATAAAATTCTCATTAAAATAAAAAATTCTAGTTCCTACATGTTACATAGAACATCCCTTTAGCTGGGAATGGGGGTAATGGGGCAAATGAGGGTAAAGCCTTCTCTTTCTGCATCTGGGACCCATCTGTGGTGTAGTCATTCCTCATCACTGAAGAGAAGTACAGATGTCTTTTCAGGTGCCGTCAAGCCAGAGACTAGAGAGAGGAGGGCATCCTCTTCTTCCCATTCCAGAGACTGTCTTGCTCACTAATCTTTACCTGGAATTCACACTGCATCAAATGGAGGTTGGGGCCCAGGCAAATGTGCCCTAAAGTGTTATAAACCTGTATGAGTCCCAGGCCTGGTATAAAGCCACAGAAAGTGGAGATTGTGTGCTTTGCATAAAGGATTAGAATTAAACAAACTTTAAAAAAAAAAAAGTCTCACCCCATGGGTCACAGTCAGTCACCCCTGGCTTAAACCAAAAACATCTTTAGCCAAAGGACTCATTTGCTATACCCAGGGTGTTAAAGGAATCTGGAAAAGAATTATGCCCCTTGTCTAGGTTGTCTGGCTCTTCCACATTACAAGGGAAATAGGCTGTGAACTCAATGGATACAGCATAAGGGACACACCCATTTGCACTCTGTCACTCCTTCGTTGACCCCTAGATTTCACCCACAGGCCTCTCTCCTCTTCACCTCTTTCTCCAAAGGTATACTGTCTGCACCCTCTTCCCCAGGATCCAGCAACACTTGCCTCCAAAATAATACAGATAGTTTGCCTTGCCAGTACCCTCTTGGGTCTTAGAATTTTTCAGTCCCAGACAATTGCATTTGAGTAGCCTTTCTCTTTTCCCCCATAACTGAGCTCCCATCCTCCCACCCTGAGGGAAGCATGGGTACTGGTCATTAGGTCTGCCAATTCACCAGGGAAAGGGAAGGCTCCCTTCCCACACAAGGGCTGAGGGCTTGGAAAAGAAATCATGGAGTCACATGAGCCCTGGGTTGCATCTGCTCCTGCCTTGGAATGTCTCCAAGCAAACCCATTACTTCATCATTGGAGCTCTTTCTTTCCCAAAGCCCCTTCTGATTAATTCTTTTATATACCCAATATTAAGCACCTGTGTGCAGGCACTATTCTAAGGACTTAGCACATGACAGTGAACAAAACAGATAAAATTCCTTGTTCTAGTAAGGTTGATGTTTCGATGGGTGGGGATGGAGCACAGAAAATAAACTGCAAATCTAATAATCAACTGAAGCATATATTCCAGGAGGTGATTTGAGCCATAAGAACAAGAAAAGTAGAGAAAGAGGTGGATGGAGAGTGTGTATGGTAGAATTAAATGGAGTGGCAAGATGGATCTCTCCAAGAGGGTAACATTTTGCACAAAGACTTGCAGGATGAGGTGAGGGAGTTATCCACACAGATATTTGGCAGAGGAGCATTCCAGAAGACAGAATAGTACTCCAGAAGACAGATCAAAGATGGGACCATGTTTGTTTAGGGAGTAGCAAGGAGCCTAGTGTGGCTGGAGCGAAGTGAGGGCAAAAGAGAGGCATCTATGTGACCTACACAAGGAATTCATATACATACCATATAAACCTTTATACACTGCCTTTCTCAATAAGAAGTAATTTTACTGAAAGCATGCCTCAACCCCTTGTATGCCTATTCTGAAATATCTCACAAAGTGAAATACACTGAAATTTCTGGACAAACTCACATTCCCTCCACACAAAAATAACCAAAGCAACTTTGCCTTCCTTGCTCCCTCCCTCTCTCCCTTGCCCCCAAGGTATTCTCAGACCCCTCAGAGAGCACTAGAATATCAGTAAACATAGATTAATGTGATGTAACTGGAAAAGGCATAAGAAGTCCCACAATTTACTGATTTCCTAACCGGCTTTTTCAGCAAACATTTATCTACTATGTACCAGTAAGTCATATATTGAATAGAAGACATGATTATTATTAGCAACATTATTATTTCTGTACAAGACTCCAAAAGCTGGGAATACTAAAATGAAACAAGAAATAGCCCCTGCCTCAAATAAAAAAAAAAAAAGTGGACAGAAATGGAAAAAAAAAAGATTTCCCATCATACAATAATAGTACTATACATATTCCAGACAGTTTTCTGAATATTTTCCATGTGTTATTCCTCTCAACCCTTATCTCAGTTATGAGACATGATCCTATGTGCATCCATCAGGTCATAAAGAGAAAGAGATACTGAGAGGTCAACAAGCCTCCCTGAGCTAAAACAATATGTGTGTGGAAAGAATGGAATTCCTTCTATCTGTCTGACTCCTGAGCCTCCGAATTCACTCTGCTGGCACAAAATTAGAACCGGAACAACACATACACTTAAGTGCTACTGAGAAAGAGAGGAGCAGCCATTCATTCTACCTCTGTGCAGTAACAGGAAAGCCACCAAAAACTACAAAACAGTGGTGCATAGGGTTTGCAAATGGAGAAAGGACATTCCTATGAAGGAAACACATGCAGAGAACATGAAAAACATAAGGAGCCCAGCTGAGCTAGCAGGAGATGGGGTGGGAAAGGGAGTTTGAGGCCATGTTGTGAGAGCCTAGTAATCCCTCTTTAGAAGCTTGCATTTTATACTGGTGTAATCAAATTCCATCCTGCTGAATGCACAATTCTACTCAACCCTATACAAAATTGGTGAATTACTCTCCTTTTCCATGCCATATCTACCTTATGTCCTGGGTTGTCAGAAGGCTAATAATTTGGCACCCAGCTCTGAAAACATACTTCTTTTACATAGCCAATGAGTGGTTATAAAATTAATGAAATATATACTTATATTTTTATGCCAAGCAACCTGGCAAACCTTGGGGATAGAATAGACATTTGTCAACATTGGATGGTTGATTGGTTTGTTGACTGGTCGGTTGGGTTGGTAGTATACTTGGTTGATGGAATGTATGCATGAATTTAATTCAGAGCCTGTGTCCTGTTTATTCCTCCATTCCCTTCATGCTTAATACCATACCTCATAAATAGTTGGTCTCACTAATTACTGTTTGAATGAAAGATAAGATGAACAAGTGAATGAATGAACATATAGGTCAATGTCCCACCCAATCTGTCTTTCCCTACAGGAAGTAGAAACTTTTACCTGCACACATTCTCTCTGTACTGTTTTCAACCTCTCTTCTCCAAAACACAATCCAAAAGTAGCCCATATTGCTGGGGAGAGGACCATGTCACTATGTTTTTGTTAGCCTTTAATTAAACTTTTAAAATTTGAGATGATTGTAGAATCTCATGTAGTTATAAAACATAAAACAAAGAGTTCTGGAGTGGCAGTTATTATTTTTTTCCCCAGCAGTAATATCTTGCAAAACTATTGTACAGTATCACAATCAGGATATGAACATTGAAAGAGACAAGATACAGGGGCCCCTGGGTGGCTCAATGGATTAAAGCCTCTGCCTTCTGCTCAGGTCATGATATCAGGGTCCTGGGATCAAGCCCCGCATAGGGTTCTCTGCTCAGCAGGGAACCTGCTTCCTCCACTCTCTCTGCCTGCCTCTCTGCCTACTTGTGATCTCTCTCTCTCTCTCTCTCTCTCTGTGTCAAATAAATGAATAAAATCTTTTTTAAAAAATAAATAAAGTGTCATTACCATGCCCAGTGTCATCTATGTTTTTTAAAAAAAAAAAGAAAAGAAAGAGACAAGATACGGAACATCTCCATCACTGCCAGGATCTCTCGTGATACCCTTTTACAGCCACACCCTCTCCCCCCACCTTCCCTTCCCTGTATCCACACACTTCCTTCCCATCTTCCCAATCCCTGATAAACATTTATCTGTTTTCCATTTCTAAAATTTTCTCATTTCAAGAATCTTAAATAAATGAAATCATACAATAAGTAACTTTTTGGAATTGACTTCTTCCACTCAACATAATTCTCTAGAGATTCATCCAAGTTGTGTGTATCAATAATTCATTCCCTTTTATTGCTGAGTAGTAGTTAATCATATGGATGTACCTCAGATTATTTAATCATTCACCCATTGAAGGACATATGTGTTCTTTCTGGGTTTTTTTTTTTTTTTGGTACTATCAAGGATAATAACCTGTATTTGTGTACACATTTTTGTGTGAACACAAATTTTCATTTCTCTGGAATAAATGACCAGAGTGGGGGTAAAGAGGCAACTGTTAGACATTAGTGCTTTAAGAATCTGCAAAACTGTTCTCCAGAGTCCTCATATCTTTGCACCTGAGTGACCCAGTGAAGATATGGAGACACTGGATCACTCACACATTGGTGGTGGAAATGTAAAGTGGTATACGAACTTTGTGCACCCATTTTGTTGTATGTCAGCCATTCTAACAGGTTACATACTGATATCTCATTGAGATTTTAATTTGCATTTTTCTAATAGCTAATGATGTGGAACATCTTTTCATGTGGTTATTTGCCATCTGTGTATCCTCTTCTGTGAAATCTCTGCTCATGTCTTTAGCCCACTCACTAATTGAATTTTTTCCTATTGAGTTTTGAGAGCTCTTTAAATAGTCTAGATATTAGTTCTTTGTCAGATATGTGGTTTGCAAATGTTTCCTTCCAGTCTATTGTTTGTCTTTTATCCTCTTAACAGCCTGTTACAGAGCAAAAGGTTTTCATTTTGATGAAGTCTGACTCATCCATTTTTTCTCTTATGAATTATGCTTTTGGTGGCAAACCTAAGAACTCTTTGCCTAGCCCTTGAATGGAAGATTCTGCCTATTTTTTCCAAAAGTTTTATAGTTTTACATTTTATATTTAAGACAATGATCCATCTTAAAGTTAATATTTATATAAAGTGTGAGACTTAAGTAAAGGCTCACTTTTTTCATTGACTCTGGATGTTCAATTACACCAGTCTTGTTTGTTGAATACACTATTTTTCTGCCATTGATTCACTTTTGCACCTTTGTCAAAAATGAGTTGGACACATTTGTGTGGGTCTATTTCCAGGTTGTCTGTTCTATTCCATTTCTTTGAGTGTCTATCTTTCTCCCAATACCACATCATCTTGATTACTGTAGCCATATAAGTCTTGCAATTGGATAAATTGATTCTTATATTTTATTCTTTTTTTTTCAAAATTGTTTTGGCTATTCTAGTTCCTTTGCCTTTACAAAAAAATTTTGTAAATTTGTAAATCTTGGGACAATCTTATCTATAGCTATAAAAAATTTTATGTTGTAATAATAATCATCATTATCAAATCATTATATTTAATATATAATATATATAATTTAATATATAATATATTAATATTTAATAATAATATCAAATCATTATTTCAAGGGTTCAGCAAGTTCCCCACATAAAACACAAACAAAAAAAATTATAGTCCATACACCAGCAATAAATACATGGATGCTGAAATTTCAATACCATTTATAATCATTACAAAGTAAAAGGACTCTTAGGTATAAATCTAAGAAAACATGTACAGGATTTGTATGCTAAAAGCCACAAAATGCTAATAAAAAAAATTGAAGGTGATCTAAATAAATGTAGAGACTTATTTTGTTCATGCATTGGAAGATTCAATATAGTTAAGACATCCATTGCTTAGATTTCCTTACCACTGAGAGGACAATTCCAATGATCTCTTTCATATTGGGTGAATAGTAGTATTTTTTTTATTCTTTGAAGAATTAGTCTATTCCATCTAGGTTGTCAGATCTATGTGTAAATAGAGTTGTTCACAGTATCTCCTTATTATCCTATTGATATCATAGTCTATAGCAATATCTCCTCTCCTTCCTGATAGTGGTAATTTCTGTCTTCTCTCTTTTTTTTTCTTTGTCAATATTTTTTTAAAAGATTTTATTTATTTATTTGAGAGAGAAGGCAGGAGAGCAAGCAAGCAGGGGGAAGAAGCAGAGGGAGAGGCAGAAGCAGGCTCCATGCTGAGCAGGGAGCCCAACATGGGGCTCAATTCTAGGATCCTGGGATCACGACCTGAGCCAAATGCAGATGCTTAACTGACTGAGCCACCCAGGTGCCCCTCCTTGTCAATATTTCTAAAAGTTTGAAAATTTTATTGATCTTTTAAAAGCAACAGTTCTTTATTTCATTGATTTTCTCTAATGTTTTCCTATTTTCTTTTTTTTCCCCAAATACTTTTATTTTATTTTTTCAGTGTTACAAGATTAATTGTTCATGTACCATACCCCAGTGCTCCATGCAATATGTGCCCTCCTCAATACCCACCACCAGGCTTCAATTTCCCTGATTTTTATTCTTATCTTTATTATTTCCTTCCTTCTGCTTCCTTTGGGTTTATTTTGTTCTTTTGTTTTTTCCTAGTTTCCTAAGGTGGAAACTACATCATTGATTTGAGATTTTATTTTCTCATATATGTAACTAGGACTATAAATTTCCATTTGGGCATTGCTTTAGCTATATCCCACAACATTTTGTACATCACATTGTCATTTTGTTTCAATTCAATGTATTTTGTTAATTTCCCTTAAGACATCCTCCTGACTCATGAATTATTTAGAAAGGTGTTGTTGAATTTTCAAGTGTTGGAAGATTTTCCTGTCATCTTTATTAGTGATATCTAGTTGGTTCCACCTGGATCAGAGAACATGTAACACAGGATTTGAAGTCTTGAATTTATTGAGGTTTGTTTTATCACCCAAGATGTAGACTATCTTGATATATGTTTCAAGGGTTCTTAAAAAAAGGTGTATTGTGCTACTACTGTTGGGTGTAGTGTTTTATAAATGTTGATTAGATCTTCTTTATATATATATATATATATTTTTATGTATTTAACACAGAGAGAGAAAGACAGCGAGAGAGGGAACACAGCAGGGGGAGTGGGAGAAAGGAGAAGCAGGCTTCCCTCTGAGCAGCGAAGCCTGACGCGGGGCTCAATCCCAGCACCCCGGGATCATGACCTGAGCCGAAGGCAGACACTCAACAGCTGAGCCACCCAGGTGCCCAATTAGATCTTCTTTATTGATAGCATGCCAAATTCTTCTAGGTCCTTAATGATCTTCTGTCTGGTTGTTCTATTAATTATTAGAGAGGGGTACTGACGTTTCTAACTGTAGCAGTGGATTTGCCTATTTCTCCTTTTAGTCTTATCAATTTCCAGTTTCCATATTTTGCAGCTATTTTTCGATCCATATACTTTTAGGATCACTACATCTTCTTGGTGGATTGGTCCTTTTACCATAAATGTTCCTTTTTGTGATAATTTTTTCTCTGAAGTCTTCCTCATCTAATATCAATATAGTCACTCCTACTTTCTTTGATTAATATTTGCAAATTAATTAAAACTAGAAAGTTAATATCTTTTTTCATCCTTTTACCTTCAACCTACCTGTGTTATTATATTGGAAATGAGTTTCTTGCAGACACAGATAGTTGAGCCATACTTACGAGTTTTTATCCAGTCTGCCAATATAGGTCCAGATCAAACTTGAATATGACCATTTACATTTAATGTTATTACTTTAAATGAAGCTTTAAACTGAAATTTAGTTTTTGGTTTCTATTTGTTCCTGCTATTTGCATCTCTGTCTTCTTTTTCCTATTTTACTGCAGACATTTTCTTTTAGAATTGCATTTTTATTTATCTATAGAGTTATTTGAGTATATCCTTTTGAATGGCTTTTCTAGTGGTTGCTCTAGGTATTAACATTACATATACAAAACTTAACATGGTCTATTGGTGGTATCATTTTACCAGTTCCAGTAAAATGTAGAAACCCTACCACCCTCTACATCCTCTCATTTATAAACAGCTTAAATATTTCCTCTACGTACATCTAGAATCACATAGTGTTACAGCTTTCACTTCAACCATGAAACATAATTTGGAAACTCAAAATGAAAAGGAAAGTCTATTTGTATATATTTCAGCATACTGGGATCAGTATGCTGTCCTTCTTGGTATTCTAAGGTTCTTTTCTTTAACATTTCCTTTCTGTTTAGAGAACTTCTTTGAGCCATCTGTTAGAGTAAGTACGCAAGTGTCAAATTCTGTTTTTCTTCACCTATGTATGTCTTGATTTCCCCTACATTTCTAAAACATATTTTTACTGTATATAGTATTCTGGCTTTATAGTTCTTTCTAATTTTGTTTTAGCACTTGAAAAAATGTTGTGCTATTTTCTTCTAATCTCCATAATTTCTGATGAAAAATCCACTACCATTTGAATTGTTTTTTCCCCCAGGAGGTAAGGTATTAAATAATTATTTGCTACTTCCAAGGAATTTTGTCTTTAGTTTTTAGAAATTTGACTATGATGTACCTTGGTGTGGATTTCTTTGGGCTTACCTTGTTAGGGTTCACTCAGCTTCTCAAAATTGTAGGTTTATGTCTTTTACAAAGGAATTCATCAGTAATTATTCCTTTGGGTATTTTTTCAATTCCACCTTCTTTCTCCTTTCTTTGTGGGAACTTTCATGACAACAGCGTTAGGTCTTTTGTCATACATCCACACGCCTCTGAGGATCCCTTTGTTCCCTTGTTTGTTTCAGCCCATTTTCTTTGTGTTCTTCAGATTGGATCATTTCTATTGTTTTCCTTCCAGTTCATTGATTCTTCCCTCCTCCTCTTTCCATCCTGCTATTGAACCCACCCATTCAGGTTCTTGTTACAGTGATTGTATTTTCACTTCTAAAGTTTCCATTTGGTTCTTCTCTATATTTTCTTTTTCTTTGCTGGGAATTTTTATTTCTTTGCTAAGAGTCTTATTTTTTCATTTGTTTCAAGCATGTTCTTAATTGCCCGCTAACGCATTTTTGTGATAGCTCTTTAAACTTTGTCAGATAATTCTGGCTTCTCTATCATCTCACTGTTGGCATCTATTGATTGCTTTTTTTTCATCAACCAGAACTTGCACATTCTTAGTATGATGAGTCATTTTAAATTGAAACTTTACAACTTGGGTTTTATGTTATAAGACTCTGATCTTATTTAAACCTTACATTTTAACTGATGTCCTCTGACACCACTCTGACAAGGGAAGGGGAGGTGCTGCCTCATTAGTTCCAGGGGTAGTTTGAGTATGGAAGTCTAGATTCACCATGTGGCCTCCATAGTATCCAATGGGGGTATGCTCCTTGTTACTGGTAGGTGAAGGTGGGAGTTCTCCTCCTGACTGGGTCTTACTCATACCCCCCGTTTTGGGGGTGAGGGGTAGGAGTTCTCATTATAACTCTCATTAGGCCTCTTTTGACACACCTGGTGTGTGGAAGGGTAGTGAACACCTCACTACTGCCCAATGAGGAAACCCGTATGATCTCCACAGACATTGTGACGGGGAAGGGACTCACTACTTCAGGCAGGGATGAAAGTTCCAGCGCCCTCCTCAGCCTCCTCTGACACCACTCCAGCAGGAGATTTGAGGCCTCTCATGACAACCTGGGAGGATAGAAGTCTATCTCCCCACTCAGCCTTTGCTGTCTTCGGTGGGCCACAGGGTGGGCCCTTGGGTGGGCTACCTTTTTTTGTTGTTTTGTTTTGTTTTTTTGTGGTGTTTGGGTACAATAAAGTGGTTATTTTTTGGATATTTTCTGTCTTGCTCACCTGCCTCTTTCCTGTTCCTCTGGGTAGCAAGGTTAGGCTTTTTTGAGGCTGTTTTTATCTGTGCCTGTTGGCATTTCTGAGTTGCTGGCTTCTTCAGCTCCAAGTCTGGGACATGTGAAGCAAAAAGAAAAGTCAGAGACTCACCACCTTGTTTCTTTTGGTTGTCTAGAAGTCTCCAGCCAGTCTACCATCTCCCCACATTTCAGAGTTTCCATGTGCTTTTGTTAACATAACATCTAGGGCATTTAGTTGTACTCCATGGAAAAAACAGGTCAAGGTTCATCTCTCCAATCTTCCCAGAAGGAGGACTCTCAGGGCGTTTTTCAAGGTTCCTGTAGAAATATTAAATTGCTCACACATTTGGCCTCAACTGATACATTTATGTATTTCTTTTTCTTTTCTTTTCTTTTTTAATGTATTTCTTAACAAACCATTTACTTGACTTTACTAGAATTCCAAATCTCAGAGGACAAAAAGTCAGCAGGAGGGGAGAGGACAAAGTCATAAAAGTTTTTCCGAGCCAGGAGAGTGTTAGTGTTGCCACTTAAAGAAGAAACCACTTGAGAATTAATTCAGATGGAAACTGCTTATTTTTGATTTAATATTGCTGAAATCTCAATTTGGCGGCATTCACTCAGAAATCCCAGTTTTAAAAATAGTTTTGCATGCTCAACTTTTGGTTAGATAGCATTAAAAAACTTCCCTACCTTTTCAAACAGTAGAGACTCAGGAAAGGAATTCACTTCTTGATGACTCAGATCCTAATTCTAAGCTGCTGGGGCAGCTTTGCTTTCTATCTGCCAAGCAACTGCAAACTCCCAATGCTCTCTCCACAGATGCCGTCCCCACATCCCTAACCCCTGCTTATAATGTTCTGGGGGATTGGAAATGAGAATATCATGCTTGGCAGTTTTGTGGGTAGAGCAGGAGCCAAATGCTTGGATTGAGGAGACAGGTCTCTTATACCATGTGATAGACAGGGGATTTGACTCATTGTGGGTTTGATAATTTTAGTGTCACTAAATAATTTAAACAATTCAAAATTCTTAGTTATACTCTGGAAGGCTGAGGTTGTTTGGCAAAACGAAGAAGGAAGAAGAAGAAGGAGAAGGAGAAGGAGGAGGAGGAGGAGGAGGAGAAGGAGAAGAAGAAGAAGAAGAAGAAGAAGAAGAAGAAGAAGAAGAAGAAGAAGAAGAAGAAAGAAGAAGGAGAAGAAAAAGAAAGAAGAAAGAAGAAGGAGAAGGAAGGAGAAGGAGAAGAAAAGGAAGAGGAAGGAGAAGCAGAAGAAGGAGAAGGAGAGGGAGAAGGAGAACAAGAAGGAAAGCAAGATAGAAGAAAGAGAAATTAAGTGTTATTTTTACAATGGTGGGTTTACTGTTATCCTGTTGAAAATGAATTTGTGGAATGTTGGTATGAACCAGATAATACACCGGATCCATTACGGATGTTATTATTTTGAGTACAGTCTAATTCGCAGAGTCATGGCAAAGTATATTATTCACATTTTTAAAATGAGGGAACCAGGTTTGGGAATCTAACTGAATTGCCTGAGTTCACACCCACTGCAAACAAAGTAGCTGGATTAAAACCAGTTCTGCGCTTATCTTTTCCAAGACAATGATGTGGAGTGGGTGCCACAAAATCTAGTTGCCCTCACAGACAATAAATCCCGTGCTTTGTGTAACATGGCTATCTAAAAGAGTGCTTCTCAAACTCTAACAGGCATAAGAATTACAACACAGTAGGTCTAAGACAGGCGGTCATTGGTGTACATTTTTTATAAGCTCTCAGATTTTCCTGATGCTGCTGGTGCCCTGTCTACATTTAAATAGCAAGGATCTAAAAGATCCACTTTGATAATATGCAAAGGGCAGGAATATGGGTTTGATCTTTAACTGAAGGTATTTCAGGTAGCTCATTGTTTTGGTTGGGGTTTTTTTTTGGCCTTTAAAAAATGCAACATAGTCATAAAAATTACATGACTGCTTCATTACTGATACTGAAACTGAATAGGAATGTTGATTTAAGGCAAGGAAAAAAAATCTTAGGGCATATAAATAAATTAAAAGAAAAATGTCTAAACATAAAAAAGAATACTAATACCTTACCTATTACCAGTAGTATTCAACATTCTATAGCTGCATTGACATTAATTACTAAATCAAAAATTAGAATACATGATTTGATGATTCGACAAAAGATTGAGAAGTAAAATTCTGGTAATTAGGGTAACTTCTTCATTGAGATCTGGAATATTTTACTGTTAAAGACATGGAATGAACATGAAAATACCCTCCCGCCAACACACACATACACATAAATACCCCACTATGAATGTGTTACCTAAAATATTTTAGACTAAAAGAGATCTAAGGGCCTAAGGATGTTTGTATACCAGCTGCTATCCTGATTTTTGAATCTGCAATTTGTGTAAATCACAACAATAACCCTCTGCACACTGATCTGAAAGAAAATATTTAGCCCTTTGAACAATATATATCTAAGTACCTTTTGGATGATTCTATTTCTCATGGCCCTGCCCCTAGATTCTCTTAAGTAACACAACACATTCCAGTCAGCTTAAGTCCCAAGTATAATCTTGCTCTACTATTTAAAAAGTGTATTTCTAATTTTAAAAATAAAATTTCAACCTTGATTTAGAATCACAGCTCCTCCTCCACCCCCAGTGGAAAGGCTGCACTCAAGAAAGGGCCTCTATGTGGCATTTCTCTTTCCCCTCCCTAGCACTTTCTCCCACCACTCCCCTCAGAGCCTACCTGTCTAAGTTTGAAGCATGTGGGGAAAGAACAACAAGAGAGGTTGACAGGAAAGCTCTTGTATGGTCAATAATGCTGTGAGGTGGTAGTCTGGGTTTAGCAGTTTCTAACAAGGATGACGAGGTATCCAAAAGAGGATCAACCTCTGAGACACCACTCACCCTTGTGCCTGTTTTTAGCCCTCTCTCTCTAAAGTTCTCTGATGCAGATGATGCCCCTATCTTCTTCTGGCTTTTCCTCTACTTTCTCTACCTTCTTTTCACAGAAGTCATTCACCCTTCTGGGTGCCATCTTGGTCAGGAGCTAAGATGGCTCTTGCTTATGACACTGACGTTGTCTAGAAAAATACTCATTGACACATCTTTTTCACAGAGAAATTCAGGATATCCGGCACAGCCAACACCACCTCCCAGCACTGCCCACCCCCATTTCATCCATTTGCAGCTAATCAGCTCTGCCCTTTACACTTCTGATTTGTAAAAAAAAAAAAAAAAATACTGATTCCAGAACACTCTGACCACTCTGCCTCCCATTGCAGGGGACTTACACAAAACCCTCTGAGCGGTCCTGCCAAAGACCACTCCCCACCAGGTGTGATATGAGTAAAACCTACCTCCTCTCTTTCTTCTTTGTGAGGTGTAAGAGTCTCACAGCTCAGCGACGTATTTTCCAAAAATGTGTATTCAAAAAACTTTTCTCTCTCCACACTGCTATCCTCTTGATAGCCATATGTGATGTAACATCCAACTAGCTTTTGATCATCTACTTTCAACTTTCTGCATATGATCTAGTACCTTCTTTGAAAGGCAATATCCATTGTCTCCTGGTGCCTTAGCCAACATTCTGTTAAATATGCTAATGGACCTCTGGAATCCCAAAGAGTGTTTCTGAAACTTCTTCCAGCTTCAAATCTTTTCATAGGACAGATCACAGAACTAGTTTGGAGCCCTCTTTTGTAAACACTTCAGTAAGTGGCTGGCATTGGAAAGGACATTAGAAATAATCCTTCCTTTAGTATAGTAAAGAAGATGATCTGGGGCCCAGAACATGTACTGATGAAGTAAAGTCACCCAGGTTCTGAACAGGAGAGCTGGAACAAGATCAGCTATCCAGCTGGCAACTCCTCCACCATGCAGGGGCCAGGAGAGAGACAAAGTTCTCAGTGTTTGAAATTTTATAAAACTGAAGAATAAAAATATCTTACTTTTTTTTTAAGGGAATTAATCAGTCTTTCAAAATAAAAAAAGTTGGTGAAGAAAATATAAGCAGCATGTGTTTCCAAGAATCTCTGTTCCAGGATTCTCTGAGACATCTTGTTTTACAGATTAATATATATTTTTATATTTCAAAATTATTTGGAAGCTATTCTTTGGACAGACTGTTTTGTGACTCAGCAGTATTAGGCTGGAAGGTCTTCCGTGAGATGAAAGATCAGAGTCAGAGAGCACTTTCTTTTTTTTTGCTAAAAAACGGACAGTTCTTGTGTCATGTTGGAAACCAGGTCCTGCTCTGCATTAAAGAAGCTCAGTACTCTCGCTGCCTTTAAAACCCACAATATCAGTGTAACAAAGCAGTTAAGAGCAAAGATGCTTTAGGGTTTCAGAAATTGATTTGACCACTAGCTCACACCTTTAGAGAAAGGAGAGCATGTTTCCCACAAGTTCAGAATCTATTACATTGGTCTATAGAGTTTCCTCTCTACTGAGAAGCTAGGACTTTCACACCTTGACCTGGAAACCACTGGAGGCCAACTCAGGCCTTTGGGCTCTAAATATCACTCATCCTTTATTAATAGGCAAAGACTTCAAGCCCAAAGGAGACATCCTTACAGAATCTAGTATCACATTCAAAACAAATAAGCTCTCCTACCCAACTACTCTATGATGATGCTGTCTTTACCCATCAGGGAATTCATAAAAAATTAATAAGACAGGCTGGGAGCTTGAGGAGGTGACAATGTAAATGGAGGCAGCATGCCCCCCTCTCATAGTACTTACCCTACGTGTCTAAGGGGAACCAAGTATTTTGAGCAAAAAAACACCCTAACTTTGGAGTTGAGTACATCACAACTCTGTTTCCAAGATACAGTGACTTCACCTCCTCAGTAAACCTCCTTCACTTCCAAAACAACAGTGTCTTTGGACATAAAATGGAGATAGGGCAATGCCTGCCTCAAGGAAGTATTGGGAAGATGAACTACTGAATTAATACCTTCAAATCAGCTAGGACAGGGCTTGACACACAATCAGTGCCCAACACACCTTAGCTCATGTCATTGGAAGGACTACACCAAGGAACATGTGCCAAATAAACACACGGAAAATCCTGGCGTCCCTTCACTTCTTTATGAGTGTTCCTGTAGCCCACCATTTTCCCCTCGGCATTCATCCTGACAAGCTCACTTTCACCCTCCACCTAGGAAGCTGGATGACCACCCCAGCATGAGCCAGTCTTTCACACCTGTCCATCCTGATCACTCATCTCCCTCAGACTGAGGACCTCAGAGAACCACTCACTCCCAGTGTCTCATACCTCTGCTCAGAAAGCCAAGGAGCAGTTACTGCCCAGAACTTCAATCTCTGCACTTTCTTGACTTATAATTCCCAGAGAGAAGGAGAGATGGTAGCTCTCTTTTGCTTATTACCTTTCAGAAATGATCCAGTCTAGTTATTAAACCAAATGTGTATCATATCAGTTATCAATAATGCTACATAATAAACAAGGACTTAATAAACCCAACTCAAGTCCAACCCAAGGACTTAATATACATTTATTGAGCTTGTGAGTTGGAGGGTTGGACTTGGCCGGGCGGCCACTGCACTGCTGTGAGCTGGGTTCATGCCTACATCTCTGACATCAGCAGGAATATACGATGATGACTGACTGAGTTAAAATGCCCCCACATGTCTGCAGTGTCAGCTAGGGTGTCGGGGCTCCTGGACCATGTGTCTCCTCCCAACTCCCACAATTTAGGCTGATATTACTCACTTGGTGGTCTATATTCCCCCAGAAATTCCCCCAGAAATACCACCACATTGGGGGTATTAGGAGGTGGGACTCCATGATGGGACTAGTGTCCCTCTAAGAGGAGGAAGAGACCAGACATCTCTCCTTCTACCATGAGAGGACACATGTGTCATCTGCAAGCCAGGATGAGGGCCCTCACTGAGAACCAAATCAGCCAGCACCTTGATCTCAGACTTTCAGTCTCCAAAACTGTAAGAAAAAAAAAAAAATGTCTGTTGTCTAAACCCCCTGTCCTTGCAATTTTGTTATGCAGCTTGAGCTGACTAAGCCAATGGGCTAACTAACAGCATTCCAAGAGCTAAGGAATGTATGCAAGTTTTCTTGAGGCCTAAACTTGAAACCGGCACGTACTTCTTCCACTTCATTCTACTGGCAGTGGGGTCTTGAGACAGCTTGGATTTGGGGGACAAGAAATAGATTTCACCACTTGAAGGGAAGAGCAGGGAAATCATTTTGCAAGAGCCCAGCTGATAAAAAGGGGATTGAATTATGACCTCTTTTGCTATCAATCTACCAATGTCATCAAACTCAGAAATAAGAGTTTCAGAGTCAGAAAAATTCAAGTTTGAAATTAGCTGTGAGGTCTTGGGAAAATGATTTAATCTCCTGAAGACTCCCATTTCTTCACCTATAATGTAGCAGTAGGAATCACAACACCCTCACATGGCATTCTAATGATTAAACAAGAAAATTCCTATGAGTATGGTTTCTGGACATATTTAGCTATTAGATATTATGTGGTACTCGATAAACATCAGCTTCATAGATATTTTATGTAAAGTACCTTCCAGTGAACAACATTTTTTGAGTCTCCCAAGGACTATATTTTACAAACGGGAATACAGAGTATAAGTCTCATTCTCAAAACTCCCAATTCCTCTAATACCATACCACTATCTGTGATTAAGGGAATCTTATTAATATGAAGCTTACTTACTAAAACTATTAAGTGAGCATACTTGCTTAAGTACTTACTTAATTTTAATGCTGCTTCCTATGTTCATTCAAGCTGACTTGTTAAACCAGGTTTTTCAATAGACCTCTTCATTGCATAGAAAAACTCTGGAAAGACGGCTTTATAACATCATCATAGAAAGTCTCCATGGCATTTTGGCAGTCCCGAGTAGAATCTTGGTCTCTCTTCCTTTAACCTGTGACAATGTGACTTCTTTCTGTGACACTCTAAAGCCTGCACCTTGATCTCTTGATCTCTTTCATAAAACTTAAAATTTTCTCCAATATCCTGAAAAGACAATATTCTATCTTATCCAGTCTAAGCCTTCCTGTATATGGCCACCAGAGTGATCACCTTAAAATGACCATCTGACAAGTCATGCACCCCCTTCCCTGAACTCTCACAAGCAGATCCCTTCATGATTGGGCCTCTGCCCACCACCTCTGCTCAACAACACGCCCTCTGCCCTGCCATGCACTCATTGTATATTGGTGCTCTATATACGTTATCTACACACACTGGTTAAAGGCATGGCTGCATCTGAATTCTGACTTTTTCCACTGATTAGCATGTAACCTTGAACAAGTTACTTATATTTCTGTGTTCAGGCTCCTTATCTTAGAATTAAAAAAAATAGTAGTGTCAAAAACAAAAACCCGAGAAGAATTAATAGGTATAAAGCACTTAGACTTGTGTCTGGAAATAATAAATATTATGTTGGCTATTCTTACTATTATCCCATATAATCACCCCAAAATGACACAGAATCATATTTTTACTTCCAGATGTAAAATCCCTGTGCACAGAGCGCTAGAACGGTAGCAATAAGTGACACAGATGAGCTTTGAGCCCAGGTCTCTTTGACATCAGCGCTGAATGTTGTCCACTGCGCCAGGCTCCCTTCTGCCACCCCCTCCCATCTATTCTTTGACAGAACCAAGTCATCTCTCCCCTCTGTTCTACTGCCTGGTAACGCTGCATCCCATTTTGGTCCAGTGAAGGCCTAGTTTGCCTCTAGTGTTCAAGTCATTTCCTCCCTAGGAAATGGCTAACCCTCTCCACTCAGCTCAGACAACTTTCTTAGGTCTAAACACATTCTGCACTTTCCATCCTGGGGACCTATGCTTCACTGAACTGCCATCGTTTCTCTACCAATTTGCTATAAGATGCTTGAGGATGACGACCAGGTCTCATTTCTTCCCCTATCCCCCTGAATGAATGAGTGGACCTTAGCTGTGTCCTAAGGAAGCCTGTGATCCTCAGCACTAGAAGCTATAGCTCAGACCTCAGAAAGGAGATGCATCGTGCCTTGGCCTAGTCAATAGCTAACTGGGTAACGTGGGCTTTACTTTTCTTACCTGTCCAAAGGCAATAACAAAACCCCTCCTGTGTAATTTAAAGATTTGGAGGAAAGATCAAATGAGGAAAATGAATGGGACAGCCCATGACATCCAAAGGAGATGTACATAGATTACATGTACTTTCTTCTGCCCCTCAGGTTCCCATAGCTGATCCCAGACTCTGGATATTTTCAGATGCCTCAGGAGGGATTGAAACAGAATCTGACCCTTGCCCACTGAAACCCTAATGTTTATGTTGGCATCCTGCTCATAAACCAGGGAGTCCTGCCATGTGGCCCTTGGCTGGGAACTTCTGTGTGGAGTCAGCTCAACCCAGAAACAAATCCTGGGATGGTTTCTAAAGGTCCCCTAAGTGCGCCTCTTTAACCTTGAATTTACAGTAATAGAAGCACAATCCTTAGGAGGGCACTGGAGGTCCAGGAATTCAGACTTTACAAGACTATTCTATGGAAGGCCCAGATGATAAACAGAAAAGGGGTGAACTTCCCCAAAACACGCTTGGCTAGAACTCTAAGATTTTGAGGCTAGTGGGCATTCCACTATACCCATTTCCCATGCTCTTCCCTTTTGGTGGGAAATGCCCAGAATATCTTTAGAAGTATGCAATTATGTTAACCCCTTTAGAGAATAAAGCAAGACATTATTACAGATCTACCCCATCCCTGCTTCCTCCTGCTTCCCACAGCAGATAGGGCTACTGATCCACAGGTGAAGAAATAGGGAGCCATCCAAATAAATGACTCACTGGCTCACACAGTTCATGAACAGTGATGCCAAAACCAGAACCCATGGCTTCTGAAATTAGTCCAGTGCCCCTTACCCAATATAAACAGCACATTTGGTTTTGTGTCACAGTGCCAAAGACAGTCATGCCCTCATTCTCAGCAACTGTAAATGTGTTTGTGTAATTTGGCAAAGAGGAATTAAGGTCGCTGATGGAATGAGGCTGTTCATCAGTTGACCTTAAAATTGGGAGATTATCTGGGATTATATGGGTGGGCCCAGTGTAATGACAGAATCATTTAATATGGAAGAGGGAGGTGGGAGAGAGGGTCAGAGGGATGCCACTTGAGAAAACTCAACCCCACACTGCTGAAGATGAGGAAGAGGCCATATGCCAAGGAAGCTGACAAGGAAGCAGCCTCTAGAAGCTTATAAGGCTAGAACATAAATTCTCCTGTAGAATCTCCAGAAGGAGTGCAGCCCTACCCTCACCTGAATTTTAGCCCAGTGAGTCCCAGTTTGGACTTCTGACCCTAGAACTATTAGATTAAAACATTGCATTGGTTAAGCCACTAAGTTTTTGGCAATTTGTGATAGCAACAAATAAAAAAGCAATACAGTGCCTAGGTATAACCAGTATTTCCCAAGGTCCTACCAACTGAGGAAGGACCAATGAGTCCTAACATGTAAGCATGTGTTGTGTTCAATTCTTTCTCTATACTTATGGGAGAAAGAGTTTCACCCTTCAGACCCCATTCCGTCTACCCTGTTACTACTGGTGGTTCTTTGCTTCATGAAGACACATCCTCTGCACCCACCTCTCACACTTGAGCCAAATCATCCTGTTCCTCTCTACACTTAGATACCACACTGACCACCTTGGTCCAACTGAGGCACTGGAGCCCTTGATGCCCCCAAGGAGAGTGCTGTTTCACCAAGTCTTTCATTCACTAGAGTTCGGTCCCTCCTCCCTAAGACTCTCATCCAGCCCCCCATGGACTAACACTCAAGAACAAATCTGCATGGCAAATACCATCTGATTTAGGATGCCCTGATTTCTGACCCCGGTAGCATTTCTAATGATCAAGCATATATCCCTGATCCATGATCATCTGGATAAGTTTGCTGGGGGATCCTTCCATTCTTCGTGGGGCTAAGGAATCTCAAGTCCAGATGGACACCTTTCGGGATGAATTTAAGAAAGTTAGGAAAACTGGTAGGGAGTCTCATATAAACTGTTTCAGTTTATATTCCTTGCAAACTAACTGTGTGTCAGACATTTTATCAGACACTTTATGTAATCATGTCATTTATTTTTCCTAGTTCAGGGCTCTGAACTTCAGAGAGTTAACTCTTCCCCAACCTCACAGCCAGGAATTAGACTGTCTGGAATGTCAGGCACAGGGAGGCTGGACCCCATGTGTATGAAGACTCCATCTGTACCAGCTGCTCTGAGCAAATATGCCATAGCTGGAATGGGGAGTGGGTGTGCTGTCCTAGCAGCTCGTCCCTGCCCAACCTGGGGGATGGACATGGATCCCCTCCAGAGATCCATAGTTGATCAAGGGAGGGAGGAAAGAGAGCTGTAGGCAGCACCATCCCCAGGGGCTCAGGGTAGGCAGCTGACATCAGCTAGCAAGGAAAACAAAATCCATTTTTAAAACAGCAGAAGAAAAATTAAACTTGCTGCTCCATCATTTCATATAAAAAAATCAAGGATGAAAATAAACATGGTTCCAAGTTATATTATTCTGAATTTATTTTTAATGCCAATGACAACAAAATAGCTCTTTTATGAGTCATTTTACAAAACAGAAAACATAATTTCCTGAAATGACATTTTACGGAAGCTTAAAGGAAACTACTATTTGACATAAGAAAGATGGAATGCAGCTAACTCTGTTCACCTGGGAGTGGGGGGTCTTCTGCCACCCCACCCCCCTAGAATAACCTGTCCTCTCTTTAGCTACCTCCCCCTTCCTCCTTCAAATGTCACTTATGCTGTTATTTCCTCAGGGACTTCTTCTCTGGTCACCTCTCATTTTATTTTTTTATTTTATTAAATTCAATTAATTAACATATAGTGTTTCATTAGTTTCAGAGGTAGAGTTCAGTAATTCATCACTTGCGTATAACACCCAGTGCTCATTACATCAAGTGCCTTCCTTAATGCCCAACACCCAGTTATCCCTTCCCCCAACCCACCTCCCCTCCGTCAACCCTCAGTTTGTTCCCTACAGTTAAGAGTCTCTTGTGGTATATCTTCCCCTCTGTCTCTATTTCAATTTTCCTTCCTTTCCCTTATACTCCTGTTTTATTTCTTAAATTCCACAGAGGAGTGAAATCATATTATAATTGTCTTTCTCTTTTGACTTATTTCACTTAGCATAACACCCTCTAGTTCCATCCACATTGTTGCAAATGGCAAGATTTCATTTTTTATGGCTGAGTAGTACTCCATTGTGTATATATACCATATCTTCTTTATCCATTCCTTTGTCGATGGACTTCTTGGCTCTTTCCATAGTTTGGTATTGTGGACATTGCTGTTACGAACTTTGGTGATCACTCCCTCATTTCAAATAAAGGTCCTCCCCTTACATGCTCTCAAAGAACACTACCATTTCTTCATTGCATTTCCTGAAATGATGATAATTGTTCTGGATGTGTTTATGTGCCAGGTGCTTAGACATGTGGATGTACCTGCTCTCTTGGAAGGTACAATCTAACTGGGGAGAGGGATAGTTTCTGTGTCTTTCTCCATCAATTATACTGAAAAGTGCAGAATTCCAGAAAACAAATGGACTTCAGGCAAGAACCATCACAGCAGAGAGCAGAGGACATAACTAGTCATGCTCACACATTAAACCTACATATAAACATATGTCTCCTTTGTGAGATATTGTCTGTCCTGTTTGGCACATACTAGGAGCTCATTAAATAATTATGAAAACACTTAATGAAATGGAAAGTAGCCCCTTACAACATGTGGGCTAGTGGTGTAGTTAATGCCTGTGGTTCCTGGTTCAAAGCTGAATGCAGCAAGCCTATAAGATAAACATTTCAATTATTATCAGTAATCATCCCACAAGGTACTGCAAACTCTCATCTTAGAGGTGGATTCCAAACTGAATAAGTCACTTGCCATCTTAATTGTTCTGTCACCTGGGTTCTGCCCTGTTGACACCATCTCCTTGATGTGACAAGAGCTTTTGCTGATGTTCTTCTTAGTCTCTAGATGGTACTTCTAAAAAATCTTCAGTCCATTTCTAAGATGCTGGTCCTCCTCGGGTTTCTCTTTCTGTTTCCTGCCCAAAGCCCATCATGTACGGAGCAAGAAAAGAAAGCTCAGATGCCATCTAATTGGGAGTTCATTTACTTATTTTGCTGGATAAACACTCGTACAGCAAAGAGTAAGTTCCAGGCACTATTCTAGATGTTTTGTTAAATAATAATTCAATTACGGTTAATAACTTTCACAACTCAAGAATAAGACACGACTGAAAGCAGAATTCCAGACTCATGTCCAAGAAATGGTGGTGCAAATGGATGGTGTTAAGAGGACTTAGGCTGCCCCATAAACTCCTACAGCACCTCGTCTCTTGAGAGATAGCCAGTTGTCCAAATCACTAAATACCCCTGTGAGAAGCCCCCAGTCGCTTCTACCGCCGCCTCTCAGCCCCTCCCTCCAGAGTGCCGCCTCTCAGCCCCTCCCTCCAGGTGCTGGTCCCTACCATATTCATCCATAATATGGACATACCATCCCAGGCACATGTCCCAAGTACTTCCAGCCCTCCAAAATAGTGCCATCTTCCTCCTGCCTGCTCCATCGTATATGTTCCTGTAAACCCATCCAACCTGGCCACAGTTCTCAGCATCTTCCTCTTCACCTGCCTAGCCCATCAGTTTCAAGCCTTCCAGTCCATCTTTGCATTCTGTTCTTTCTGCCCACACTATCTTTCTGTCCCCTGGCACCTAGATGATTGTGAGAGTCTCCCCACTGCTCTCTTTGCTTTAGATCCCCTCTCTCTTCTCTAAATATATACTTTCCTAGATGCTAGAAACTCTAGATACTAGATGTTCTGGATACTCTCTTTCACACCTCCTCCAAATGACCTCATAGAAAATGGAAATCAGATCATGACACTCCTCTATGTAAAATTCTTCAATGGTTTCTTAAAATTTTTTTTTATTTATTTGACAAAGAAAGAGATAGTGACAGAGGGAACACAAGCAGGGGGAGCAGGAGAGGGAAAAGCAGGCTTCCTGCTGAGCAGGGAGACTAATGCAGAGCTCCATCCCAGGACCCTGAGGTCATGACCTGAGCCAAAGGCAGATGCTTAATGACTGAGCCACCCAAGAACCCCTCTTTAATGGCTTCTTATTGTCTCCAGAATACAACAGGAAGTCTTTATCTGGAAGCGGCAAGATAAATATGCTGACAAGTCTAGCCTTACCTTTGGCGTATGTGCCTTCATACTTGTGTGCCACAGGTATCCCAAGCTGTAGGTCTCCATTCCTGCTTCATTTTCCCAGTCCCCTCTGCCCCTGTATAGGCAATTCTGTCTGCAGAGAATCTGCTTCCCACCTCTCCTGACTGGTTAACCACTCCTCCCTTGACCACCAGCTGAGATGGTAGAGGACGGCAGCTAAATATATGAGCCGGTCTACTTGGATTCAAATCTCAAACCCCATACCTGTAGGGTGACCTCACACCACTACTTTTTCATGCGTTGGTTTCCCCATCTACAAAATGAGGATGATGGTATGTTTACATATATTAGCTCTTTTTGTCCTCACAATAACTCTGTGAGCTAAACATACGGTAGGCCATGGCAAGCACTCTGTGAGCTTTTATTATGATCAACTCCTGCATATTACCAGTTTTTTCCACAAACCCCTTATGTATATATTTTATTTGTTCATTCACCAAACAACTTGTCTGTTTATTTTCAGTCACTCACCTCACTGCAAGGTCCTTGGGAGCAAGGGCTCGGTTTTATTCATCCTGCCAACACCTAGCACAGAACATGGCAAGGACCAGAAGCCCAGTGGAGATTTGTAGTCCTAGCAAATAATGCCAGTTTTCAGCTGTGTTCTCACACACACAACCTGGTACGGAGTGGCCAGGACATATTTAATGCAGTACCTTCAACCACACTAGTAGAAAAGAAGCAAGGAAAGGAGGAGTTTTAGGAAGAGGATTATACTTTATGTCCACAGGCAATAGATACAACCAAGCCTGAAATAGACAACTTTTGCTTGCAAAATCTGTAGCATGATTTAAAGCATTTCCCTGTCAAAGTATTGACCAAGAAATGAAAAATATGTATATCTTATTAATGTCCAGAAAATTTGAATGGTGATAGCCCCATGGAATCTTCATTTAAAAAATGGCAGAATTCATTGAGGGCTTAGAGAAATTATGACTAGGCAAAGGGTAGAGCTGCTAAAACCTCTTACAGTTGCAAAAAATAATCACTATAAGACACTTATAGGGACACTATAAGACAACTATAGGGAAGAAACTGAAGGTTGCTGGAGGCAAATTAGTAGGGGAGGATGGAGTAATTGGATGAAGGGCATTAAGGAGGGCACTTGATATAATGAACACTGGGTGTTATAGGTAACTGATGAATCACTGAACTCTACCCTGAAACTAATAATACACTATATGTTAACTAACTTGAATTTAAATTAAAAAAAAAAAAGATGATCATCATTTTCCTGCAAGTTGGAATCATCACAATTTGCTGAAATGTTTTAGGAAATAAAAGAGTCGAATGATAGAATTTCTAAATGCAAAGCCTCTGTGTAATTATATACATACACCATGCAGATTTTCTGCAATGGCATTTGCATATTCCTGTTTGCATTGTTTACAGAAAGGATGTTTCTTTTACTTTATGAAAGGAGATTTTTTTCAGATAATTGTCCCCACCCATGCTTGTTGCCTCACCAGCTCCTGTAAGAATCTAAACTCTTTCATTCACCTCTGAATAAGGAGCAAAGCACATGGCTTAGAGTCAGGAAGTCCGAGCTCCAATATGGTTGGTCACTGCATTCAAGCTGCATAATTAACAAATCTCTTAACTTAGCTGAGTCTCAAGCTTCCTTATCTGTAAAGTTAAAAATAGTACCTTTATCACAAGTCAGGTTCTGAGGTTTGAATGAGGTAATTAGTGCTAAATTTTTGGAGACTGTGAAACACTGTGGATGTATAATGGGAACCCACTTATGCCTTTCAGGCAACATAATGGATAATCCCAGGGTCTCTGTAAAATCACCATGAACATTTCTTTGGCTTTGGAGTTGGACAGGCTTGGATTCCTTTCCAGATTTCCTAGATACCCTTAACCACAGTGCCTTCAGTTTCCTATAGAATGATCTTCAGTTTCCTGTAGAATAAACGTATCGGTCTCACAACATTTACTGAGTATTTATGACGTTGGAGGCATTGCGTAGACAAGCTCATTTGGTTATCATTGCAGCTCATCTTCTTTACCCACAAAGTCAGCACCTTCACTTCCAAATCATTCCTTAAATTCCATAACTACACATGCTTCCCTTTGCCAAACCTGTTTCTTCTCTAATTCCTATTGAAATACAAATACTTTATACTTGAATGTATTAGTCGGAGTTCTCCAAAGGCAGACAGACAGATGGACAATAAGAAATGGGCTCACGTGGTTACAGAGGCTAAAAAAAGTCCCAAAATGTGCTGTGAGCAGGACAGAGACCCAGGGGAGTGAAAGTGTAGTTCCAGACCAAATCCACAGGCCCAAGAAGCAGGAGAGCATATGGCTTCAGTTCCAGTTTGAAAGCTGGCAGTCTCAAGGCCCAAGAAGAAATGTTTCAGTCCAAGTTCAAAGGCTTTAAAAACCAATATCCCACCTCAAACAGTCAAGCAAAAAGAATTCCTTCTTACTCAACCTTTCTTCTCTTCTAGTCATCTTCAAATGAATGGTTAGATGAGGCCCAACCACTTTACAGGAAGAACAATCTGCTTTACTCAGTCTACTGATTCCCATGTTAATCTCATGCAGAAACACCCTCATAGATACACCCAGAAAGATGTTTAGCCAAATGTCTGGGCACTCCACGCCTCAGTCAAATTGACATATAAAATGAACTATCCTAATGGAGCTCTATGAGAGTTCTATAGCAACATAAGTTGAATAATGCTCCCTGACCCTTCCTTGAAGATTTAAGTTAGGAGGTGGATATATCTGAGAAATATGAGGATTTTGGAAGGTATTCCATCAAGGCACAGGTGGGTCTAAGTGTGGGAGGAAAAAGCAGAGAATACCAAGTACCAAATTTGCTTCACAGATTTTCAGAAATGTGGCCAAACTTGTCTTATATATATTGTCAGATTTTATTTTTACATTCATCATCCATTCATGTATTTACATATTCACTTTTCAACTAACATTTACGGAGGGTATAATATGGTCTAGGTATTATGTGGGTGCAAAGGCCAAACAATCAACTAAAGTATGAAGTTTACTCTCAAAGTATATTAGAAGGAAAAACCATGTTTTCAAATTTCTTCCGAATGATATGCTCATGAAACCCTAGACCTATTGGTTTGGAATTTGCCTTAAATATTACGTAGTTCAAACTCACCACCAGCAACACCACCATGTCCACCAGAGACTTCTGACTTCTAGTCCTATCAACTTAAACTGTGATCTCACAACCCACTATCTGAGTTAACATTCTTGTTTTTCAGTTTAATTCTGAGTGGGAAAAAAATGCCTATTTCAGCTTCTATCCCCATAGTCCTATTCATATCGCACAAATTAACACAAAACAGTCAAGAATTCCTTAGGTGCCTATCCTGTTACTGTCTTCTGAGCCTAGTTTGGTTACCATAAGGATGAGATGACAATGACATTTAATGGCCATTGCTTAAATTCCTGTTCCATGCCATGCCCTTTTATAATTAGCCTCCTGTTATTCTCACAACCTACAAAAGCTAAAACAAAGTGTTGATTGTCCAAATAAGTAGATCAAAATTTAGACAGAATAGTTTGCTCAACGTTCCCAAGATAGTGAAAAGCCAAGTTGGGTTTTGAAGCCATTTCTGTGTGACCCCCTACTTCAGTCTTCACCTGCAACACTGGGCAGCTTTGCTGAAAAGGAGCCAGCAAAGATAAAATTAAAAGTAAATGTACCCTGTGCATACCCAGTTTGCCTTGCTAGTCACATGAAGAATGTGTCTGAGTGTGAGAAGCCCTTCTTGCTAGACTCTTGAACTTAGAGAGTGAATTATTTGGGAGAAAGTAGGTAATAATGCTTTTCTCCTTCACAAGTTCATTCATTGCTGAAATTTTGTTTTCACTACACAAATGCTTGCAAATACTATCATAGTTTCTTTTGTTCACAAAGAGAAATGATGGACTGAAATTTCTTGGCCACTCCAACCCTTAATTCTGTTGGGACTTTCCTAATTAAGTCAGTTAGGCAGACTTTTAGAAGATTGTCTTAGTTTTGCCCAAATATCCATGTCTTCAGATTTTAGATGTTAAATAAATTACACTAAGGCTCAGCAATTCCTCATGGGTAATTTTGGGATGGATGCAGGCCTGGGGCCAATCCAATGTCAGTGAGATTACTGCCCAGAATCTATGTGGTAACCTTTGGTAACTTCAGGTACATAACTGACTTTTCTTGAATGGGATTTAAGATTTCTTTTGCAATCACATGTGTCTGGAATTATTCACTTGTGGCAGGAAATATATCATAGTTTGGGAGATGATAGGTGAGTTTGCAAGCCATAACTAACATTTCTCAGTAGTTCCAGGCAAATAAGATGTCAAAGGCACATACTTTGCCCTTCTTCCTCAGTTTGTCCTAGACTGTAGCACTGGTTCTCAGACTCTGATATGCATGAGAATCACCAGGAAAGTTTGTTTAGAATGCACAGCACTATACTTAAAACTGAGGGATTCTAATCATGGGATGGACCCCTGGAATCTGCATTTTTAACAAGTGTCCCAGGTGATTCAGAGAAAACACTATAAAATCAACCATAGGGGAAACTTGCCTTAACTTTGTTCCCCAGAAAACAGAACTTAAAGCATTAATAGTCGGCCGCTTCACTAGAAAATTCGATCCTAGGTAAGATGGAATGAAGGCACATGGGAATGTGACAGGTTAGGAGGGAGACCCAGTCTAATAAAATGGCGCCGAGCTAACCAAGCATTTTTTATCATGCCCACATTAGTGTTCCATCCCTCTATCACATGGTACTATCTTCCTAGGGCCCTGAAAAACTATTAAGTCCTGGATGGTCCTTTTTGGGGAATGAAAGGGAAAAGCTTATCTGCCAGCTTATATTTCCCAATATTTCCCAATATTCCCTAGGCACTTTAACTCCTTATGCTTCCATTTGGGTTCGTCATAAGTTTAAGTGAGTACTGCAATACCTCATGCTTCAGTGGCAAGTGAAGTGCTCAGCATCGGAGGTGAGAAGCTCAAGTAGTGAATACCAGGCTGGGTGCTGGTAGATTTTGTGAAGTAGATGTGGAATAGGTACAGCAGAGGTGGCTGATGAATCTCATGTAGAATATGACTGTAGCTAGCTGGGTCCTGACAGATGGCCAAAAGGACCTGTGGTGGCCCATAAAAGCCATCTGATACAGAGTCCATGGTCAACTTCTTTCTTACTCCATCTACCTGGAAAAGAAAGTCTATGGGCCAGGACAAAATGGAATCCTCAAAGACAACCAGGGGGAATGAACTCTCTGTGGGCTATTAAATGAAACTCAGAACTAGAAACTCCCCCTCTTCTCACCACATACATCTCCATTTTGGACAAGAAGGACTGGAGAACCATGTGTCTGGAAAGTGGCCCTGGACCAGACTGGGAGGGAGAAGGAAGAGAGCCTTGAGGATGTGACTTGGGGAAAGGACTTCATTCCCTCTTCTTATCTCTTACCTCTGTCACAGTAAGATCCAGAAGGCCCTGAAGGGTCACAGGGGTATAAAGAGAAGTAGGCATGGGCAGGACATGGAGTTTAGTCTGGAAGGAAAAGCAGAGTAAGTAGAAGTTTCAAGTCAGCCAGGTGTGAGTTACATCAAGCCTGGATCCAGAGACTGTCTAGTTTGATAATACTAAACTCTCAGAGATTCAATCTCCTTCTTTTTAAATAGGGATGATGCCCACCTTGAGAAGCTGCACCAGTGCTTACCCAAAACAACATACACATAGTACCTGGGGATATACAGGTATCCAACCAGTATGAGTGAATATATCCCTCATCTTCTTGTGCAAGGTGTAGTCTGGTGGTGTAAATATAAGCTGAAGTCCCACACTTGGTCCCACCTGGTTGGATAGAAATTAAATAGAATTTAGGAATCTTGCACAAAAAGAAGCAAAAGAAGTTTTATTACATTGTGTTTGTGCTGTTGGTGTTTATGCTGTTCAAAAGACTGATGTGGCAACTATAGGGTACTGGGTAGTTCACTGATAGTTTTCCCCACATCCCCCATAACCAAGAACAAAGGTTGAAGGAGCTGGTACACCATGTTGAGAAGACAGCGCAGTCTTTCTGTTCAAAGGCCTAGAAGACTTGAATACATTACCTCAAGTGTTAATTAAAGAGAAATTACAACTACTAGTACTACACAGGATCTCTGACCACCAGCATTTAAAGCCATGGACTCCTCACTACGACCAACGAATATGGTCTATCATATTTGCATTCCTGAAAAACCTCAGATCATTTATTTAAATCACATTATAAAAACTTAGTTTCAGTGAGGATAAAAGGGGTTTGGAACTGGTCATGCAAGTTCTTGAAATAATGGGGTTTCAAAGTTATAAATGTATGCCTCTACATTAGTTTCCTAGGGCTGCTATAACATGTACCACAAACTAGGTGGCTTACAACCACAGAAATGTCTTCTCTTACAGTTTTGGAGGCCAGAAGTCTTCCATCAGGGTGTCAGTAAGACTTTGCTCCCTCCAAAACCCATAGCATAGGATCCTTCCTTCCTTCTGCCAGATTCTACTGGCCCAGGCTTTCCTTGGCTTGTGGCCACATCACTCAAATCTTTTCCTTCATCTTCATATGGTCATCTCCTCCCAGTGTATGGCTGAGTCTTCACATGGCATTCTCCTTTCTGCGTGTCTCTACTCTTTTTATAAGAACACCAGTCATATTGGCTAGGAACACCTAAAGGATCTCATCTTAAATTGGTTGCATCTACAAAGAACCCATTTCTGAAAAAGCTTTCATTCTGATATACTTGGGTTATAATTACAACATATCTCTTTAGGGAGGACACAATTCAACCCACAGTAGGCTCTAAAATCAAAACATCAGTGAACAAATCTATTCTTTAATTTTACCTAACTTTCACTCCTGAGTCTTTTCTCCCATCCACACCATCAGAATCACTATCACATTCTTCTTACACATTCTCATCCCTTTCACACCCATTGCTACAATAGACCAGACTCAAGAAGAACCAAATAAAGCAGCAGTCTTGCACCCAACAGCTTCTTTGACACCCCAGAACTGGTTCTATCTCCCAACTGAAATTCTATTACATATACACTCACAGACCTATAATGAAAACCCCATCCCCCAATCGATTGATTACAGTATATTCAATCCATATTGGGCAATTTCTCAGTACAGAAGACATGCCTTCATCTAAAACCTAGGACTAACCCTATGGAGGTTTAGTATTTAAATTATTTGGCATCAAACCAATTTAACCCTTTATTATCTATTTTCCATTTGCTAACCTACAAGGCTGCATTAGAACTATTCCAGGTGCCAACGTAAACAATACAGATCAAGCCCAGGCTGCATGGAGTCTGTATCATTGAGAACCTACTCTGTGTCCAGGGATCCTCGCTATGGCAGAACCCAAAAGAGACAAACCCCACTGTTAAGGAGCACCCTCCTTGTTCTCTCTGTAAAATGCCATAGAAGTCTTTCATTCCTACAAGCTTCCTCTTAGGATCATATTTGGAATGGACTGAATGTTTGTGTCCCCTCAAAATTCATACATTGAAATCCTACCCCCCTAGTGCAATGGTACAAGTAGATGGCCCCTTTGGAATGTGATTAGGATGAGATTAAGTCATGTGGGTGAGGGGATACAGGAATGAATTAGATGCTCTTGTAAGAGTCACTAGAGAGCTTGCTACCTCTCTCTGCTATGAAGATACAACCAGAAGTTGGTAGTCTACAACTGAAAGATGGCTCTCACCAGACCCTAACCATGCTGGGGCCCTGACCTAGGACTTCCAGCCTCCCAGAATGTGAGGAATAAGTTGCCATTGTTGATAAGCACTCCCAGTCTATGGTACTTTATTACAGGAGCCCAAACTAACAAAGACACTAGTCTTCCCCTGGTTGCTGTAAAATACTTTTAGGATTTTGAAGTATGATCATTAAGGAACCATATTCCTACTGTTCCATAGAAAACCCCAAAGTCATAGAAGGTTCCCAGCACAGGGATGGCAGCAGGGACTGTATAACTCTAGCCTTAAAATCCGAGTCACAGGACTGCCAGTTTCATAACTGTTTACTGTGGTGGACTCAGCCCCTACTTTTCACTTCATTGAGCTTCTGTGTCCCCCTTTTAAAGAAAGAAACATTATTGGCTGGCCCAAGTGGCCTGAGGGTTAGAGACCCAAGTTTGTCCTTGCCCAGTGGTTTGCCCCTACAGGATCCAGGCAACACTTGCAACTTAACTGCTTTGAGTCTCCAAAATTATGCTGAGTGGTAGGTGCATTATAGACTGAGATGCAAATGAAGAAAACATTCAGAAAAGCAGGGTGTCTGGGTGGTTCAGTCAGATAAGCATCCAACTCTTGATTTTGGCTCAGGTCATGATCTCAGGGTCCTGAGATAAAAACCTGCATGGGGCTCCACACTCAGCTGGGTGTCCGCTTAAAGCTTCTCTCCCTCTGCCCCTCCCCTTGCTCTCTCTAAAATAAAAAAAAAAAAAAAAAGACTCTAAAAATTGTGGTTACCCTACTTATGACAGCTATGGTTATTCCTATTTGCCTTAAAGACAGAAAAGTAATTTTAGTTTCCTTCTCTTTCCTTCTAGAAAAGAAAAAATTAAAAAAGGAAAAAGGCAGAGAGAGAGAATGAGAGGCTAAGCCCTGTCTTCATTTAAAAGCCAAAGGTCCAACTCCATTTTTGGTGTTAAGCTTGGCCTCCTTCTTCTCTTCTAAGTCCTGCCTTGCTGCAATGTCTCCCCTAATGATGGTTCATGTCACGTGCTAAGCAAAACCTATCAAGGATTGCTCTGTGCTGTTCATGCTGTTTTCTTTTTCTTAATCATATTCTTGCTTCAAGACCTAAATTCAACCAATGTGAGGACAGATGGTGTAGGGCCCTTTGCCCTGCCAATTTAGCAAACCTGGCAATGATTCAGCTCCTGCAAGGAGAGGGAGTGATTTTGCCTGCATGATTTAAAAATACCACAGTGTTTTAACCCCCAGCAGAAGTGTTTGGCAAACAACCCCTAGCAGATTTGTGTGTGTGTGGATGATGTCACACTCCTTACCAGATTTGTCTAAACAAGGTTTGCTCAAGATAAATGGCTAACTGTGGCTGCCATTTAAATGTAGAATCAGGAGACAAAGCTGTGCAAGGCTGGAGAGAGATTTAGCTGCTTAGGTGGAACTCGTGCCACTGTCTTTGTTCCTCCCATGACCCACCTCGGTGGTCAGTCAGGTTTCCTCCACTTCCTCATTTGAAAATGAAAGGTGTAATCTACAGCCAATTCTGCTCACCCAATTGCTGGGTGATACACCGTGGGCTCTTGATATTACAAAGGATTCCAAGATGAGAAGCAACTACAGCCACCCTCAAGGAATTTATGATTTAATGAGACATACGAAGTTCATCCCCCAAAGCTCATCTCTTCCTCAACAACTTCTTATGAGGTTATCTCCACTCAGAAATCCCTTCTCTCCAAACCTGCATCTGGCTGAGTACTTTTCCTCACTCAGGCCTCAGCTCAAATGTCATCTCTGCAGAGATTCAACCTCACACTGCCTGATATGAAGAAACTCTCTACCCCATGCATTCCTGGCAATTCTCTGTCCTGTTATCCTGTATTATTCCTTCATTGAGCTGCACTTCCGCTTATGTATTTCTTTCTCACTGGCATTTCACCAGGTACGGTAGCCTCTGCCGCTACTGGTTTCCATGGCCTTGGTAGTGTTCTGGAGCCCTCGTGATGCCAAAGCTGGGAGGGAGCTTGTGGAGGCAGTGGGAATAGATGACTCTATCACCAGTGTGGTGACGCTGAGACTCTGTCTTTCATATGGGTAATAGTAATAATGATGTTGACATGGAAGCATTATTGTGATAATTAAATTATGCATTGATGCAAAATGCCTAGGACAACGAGGTCTTCCTTAATGTTAGCCCCATGAGCCTCTTCTGGGGAAAAGTAGCATGAACTAAGCACTGAATTTGTATTTAATGGATCTTCATTTATGGATAAACAACCTAGCATTTCTGTGAATGAAGAATTAGAGGAATCCAAGGAACTTCAGCAGAAATTTAAGGGAAGAGCTCTTTCTGCATTTACCTATCACCTCCACCCTGTGATTTCCAAAGAAATTATGCATGAATGCAACAAATTTTGGCTAAAATACCAGTCTGAAATGTTATGCTTAGAATGGCCCTTGAGCTCTGACCCATAAGCTCTTATACTGAGCCCCGAGTCTACCTAAGTTGGGGTTTGCCTTCCTGTAGGATGTGTTAGGGTGGTCAGGCTAGGAAGCCAGAGACACCTGAAGGTACTTTCTGGAGAGAATGGACGTCTACGGGAACAACCCCACCAGCTGTAATTCCCCAGACTCCAGATGAATGTGAATATCAACCACGTTTATATGTTGAGGTTTTTCCTTGGAAGGTACTTCTTGGCAATCATGAAAATTGCCCAAATGAGGACATAGACCCAGTTGACACTGAGCCTCTGAAACACAACACAGAACTCAACTCACACTCACACCAAGATTCCCCTTTCCAGAGTGTTCATGTGATGTGTGAGAGAGACCACAGTTAATGGAGAGAGGCTCATAACATGCTTTCTGGAGACAGGATATGAGATGAAAGGCAATTAGCATGAGATGAGCCCCTCTCAGGGGCCCAGAGTCAAACAGCCCGAGGCCCAGACACAAACAAATGCTAAGCTATAAAAAATCAGGAATGCTTGTGTCAATTAACCTAGGTTCTCATAGGAATGCTTATATAATTCGTAGAAAGTACATGGATTTTGATCCATTACAAAAGACAATATGTTCAACTGGGAATTTATAAAACACACAACTACCATGATGATGTTGAACAGTCTCTCTTGTGTTTTGGGGTTGATGGATGTACGTGCAAGCTGCACGGTTTACCCCAGGCCTTGACACCATCTTGAGACCAGCTGTGTGACAGGAGCCTGAATTTGGCAATCACCACCCTCCATAAGGGGGGCATCATATACCACCCATTATTAGGATGCTGACCCAAAACCAGGATTTTTTTAATCACCTGAATTTATTTTATTCAAAAAATTTTAAAAGAAAACCAATGAGAGAGCAAGTACAGCAGGAAAGTGGTTAAGCCAGGCTTTATCATCTTTTTTTTTTCTATTCCAACACATTGTCTCATCTTTTCAGAAAAGTGAATGCTTCTGTGTAGAATGTTTATTCACAGGAAATCAGTTTCTCCAGGGAAAAGTGGGTGACAGGTACTCCATGGGATCTCTCTATGTGATTTTGGCAATTGCTTGTGAGTCTGCAATTACTCCAATAAAAATTGTTTAAATAAGACAATATTTTTTATTTTATTATGTTATGTTAGTCATCACTAGTTTTTAATGAAGTGTTCCATGATTCATTGTTTGCATATAACACCCAGAGCTCCACGCAATACGTGCCCTACTTAATACCCATCACCAGGCTAACCCACACCCCACTCCCTCCCTCCCTCTGAAACCCTCGGTTTTTTTCCCCATAGTCTATAGTCTCTCATGATTTGTCTCCCCCTCTGATATCCCCCCTTCATTACACTACTGGGTATTTACCCCAAAAAGACAGATGAGTAAAAAGAAGAGTCACATGTACCCTGATGTTCATAGCAGCAATGGCCACAATAGCCAAACTGTGGAAAGAGCCAAGATGACCTTCAACAGATGAATGGATAAAGAGGATGTGGTCCATGTATACAATGGAATATTACTCAGCCATCAGAAAGGATGAATACCCAACTTTTGCATCAACATGGATGGGACTGGAGGAGATTATGCTGAGTGAAATAAGTCAAGCAGAAAAGGAAGGGAAAATAAATAAGACAATGATTTTTAAAGTATAGATAGGAATTTCAGTTTCTCCTTATGTGCATTAAATTCAGGTTGAAAAATATTTAGAGAACTCTTCGAATGGGCTCCAGGTTGTTGACATGTGGTTATACCTTCTCCTCTACCTACATTTACAAGGTAAATTTATCATTTTGCACACTGGAAATGCTATGAGGTTGGCAGTGCCACACTCCTTTTCAAAGGTGAGAAATGGAAGAATCAGTTAAGTTAGATAACTTGCTGGAAGTCACTCAATTAGTGGAGCCAGAAGGGATTTGAACAAAGCCAGAGTAATTCCAAGGCTCAACAGTCTTGCAGTTCCATCTACCAGCAGGGCCTACGAGAGCCATTAAAAGCTTTCTTTCCCTCCATCCCAGGAACTTCGGTTTTACTTGAACATAATTAGGTCTTGAAAGTCCTGCTTTCTGGTTTTTCCGTGTTTATTTTTTTTTTCCCTGTGATTCTTCCATACAATCTACCCAAGGTCTTCATACCCTAGGTGGACTAGCCAGAGAGTGACATCTTGACAAACTCACTGTGTCAAACATTGTTCCTTGCAGACCCACAGGAAGCTCAGCCCATACACTGCATCCTCTGTTCAGTGGTGGTGGGTCACTCATCCAGCAGGGAGCGTTTCTGGAGGGCTCATATTATGCTTTCGTGGCACTGCAAGAGGGCCCCAGGGAAAACTAAGAGACTAATATTAATTAGATGCCAAGCACAGTACTAGACACTCTGCAGGAGGCAAGCAATGTAATCTTCACACTAAAGATTATCCTCCCCAATTTATACGTGCAACAGAATGGTCAAGTCCTTGGCCCAAAGCCAGCTAGACTTTCAGTGACACATCTTGGGAATTTTTATCTGACCATTAAAACCCAAACTCCTCTGGATTTTCCCAATACCCCCAGTATGACTCAGGGTCCATGGACCCAATAAACTATGTATGCAGGTTGTGGAATATGGTGGGCAGGAGAAAAGAACTCATGAAGTAATTAACACAAAATAAATCATCACCAAAATCAAAGATGACCATGAGGGAGTCTTCCACCTGAGGGATATAAGGTGGACAGCAAGAAAGAGGGAGTTTTGAATGGGAACTGGTGGGTGGCTAGCTCAGACTCAAAGACACAGCCAGTCTTTCTAGCTGCTTCTGCACCATGCTTCACCTGTTGTCTCTGCCTTTCAGTCACCTTTGCTTTTTGAGGTTCCTCCAATGAACTGCATATGCTGTCTCTTCCATCCTGGCATTTAGATATACAGTTGCTTTGGCCTGGAACCTTCTCCCTGACCTTTACTCCCCCCTTCTCCTCTCCCTCCTGCTCCTTTCCCTACCTCATTCCATTCTGCCTCCCTCCCTCCCTCCTTCTCCCCCTTCTTTCCTTCTTTTTTTCCTGCCTTCTTTTTCCTCATTCCCTCACACCCTCTCCCCTGCCCCTCTTTTGGTCTAAGCAAATTCCAACTCATCATCAAAAACCTCTAATATCACCCCGTCCCAAGGGGAGTCAGTCTTCCTTGAGCCCCCAGAGTAGGATAAATACTACCTACACTATTAGCCACATTCTTGTTATACCAAACTATCTTCAATTCTTCTTTGGTAAAAAGCATGGATTTTTCATTTCATCAAGATTTGAGTTCCCACTGCAGTCCAGCTACTAACTAGATTCCAACATGGGCATTAGATTATTTCCCAAAGAAGGCCACAGTAACTCCATTCCCCATATCTACCTATTGGGTGATTTTCTCGTACATTCATTCTGGACTTGCCCTTGTGATTTTCTTTGGCTAATGGGACCATAGCAAAAAGGATGCAAGCAGAGACTTGGAAAAGTCTTGAGCCTTGAGACTTTCCATCTCTGCTGCACTGGGAGCCCTGAGGCTACCATGTTTTGAGGCTGAGCTAGCCAGCTGGATGATAAAAAGCCAAATGAAGAACTGAAGCACCTGACTGACTTCTTGCAAACCAACAGAAACATGACTATAAGGACCCCATGTCCTCCAGCTTCCTGCCAGCCAACCAGCAGAGACCAAATAATCATGTGCAGCTATAGGCTGAATTGTTCCCCCCCAAAACCAAATTTATAATGTTAAAATCCTAACCTCTAGTGTCTCAGACAGTGTCTTCAAAAGGTAATCAAGTGAAAATGAGATCAAGAGGGTGGGCCTACTCCCATATAACTGATAGCCTTCTAAGAAGGGGAAATGTGGACACAGGCACAGAAAAAAATGCCAAGTGATACACCATCTCCAAGGCAAAGACAGAGACCTGGAACAGATGCATTCCTCGTGGTCTCAGAAGGAACCAATTCTGCCAACACCTCAATTCAGGCTGCTGGCTTCCAGAACTGGAAGAAAATGCATTTGTGTTGCTTCAGCAGCCCACTTTGTAGAACTTTGCTATGGCAGCCCCAGGAAACTAGCACAGGCCCAGACCAAATGACACACCATAGTGAACTCGGGAAAACGGCTACTCTTTTAAGCCCCTGGTGCGTCAAAAGCTAATTGATAAAGTGGGTGAATTACTTGAATTTCCCTAGGCTTCAGTTTTCACGATCACAAAGGGGGTTTAAATGTCTTTTCCTCCCATTATTATCAGTAAGATTTAGTAGGATAATGGCTGCAAATTGCTCAGCACAGTTCCTGGCACATAATTAACATTTAATGAGTGCTTACTTTAACATTACCTTTGGGGTATCTGTTAAGGCAAAACCACATTTATCTACCCAAGAAAAGATAAACTTCTACCTTTGAGTTTATCTTAAATGATGTTGGGATTTATTATGGAAGTCAATATCAATTTATATAAAACCAGAAGGTCAAGTAGCAAGTACCGGATTACAGCAGGCACTTGAAAGAACGTGCTGCCAGCTTAAATAAACCAGAAGTAAGGCAGAGAGAAATTAAATATGCTGAGTGCCCAATATGTGCCCCAAACCTTGCTTCAAGTCTTAACTTACATTATTTTGTTTGTTTCTTGAAACAGCTCTAAAATATAGATATTATTATCCCTTGATCATAGACATGGAAGCTAGGTGAGCAACTGCACCTTGTCCAAGATCACACAGCTAACAATTAGTACAGCAGGAGTAAGAGCCAGGCATTTTTCTTGCCAGTCCCCATGTTCTTTCCATCACACCTGAGGGATCTGGTCCATGTGTCTTGTGTGGTCTCAGTGAGCCATCAGCAACATTAAGTCATAAGATAATTAGTGTTCAGTGCACAAGTGAAACAAGACCAGCAAAACCCACCTTTGATGCTTGAGTATTGCTCAGCAATCCATTTTAGTGTGTTCTGTAATTGTAAAGGGCCTCCATATGTCTTTAAGGACACCCTTTTGGGTTGGAAGACTTTAGCCTCCAACGGCTTCACGTACTGCGTTTCGACTGAAGAGGAAGTCCTACCCACACACAGGTCCTACCACCCTAATCTGTGGTCACATTTCACAGGAAACCAAACCTAAAACGGACCTAGGAGGGGCTTTCTGCTAAAGGACACTGCTTAGCATTGAGAATAATTCACCTCATTGCCTTACGGATTACTGGCTCCCAGAGTTTTCTGCAATGCTGCCACGGTGGCCCCTCACAGGAGACCAGCATCTCAGCCCAGGACCTTGTGCACCTCCACGGCTCTTCAGGTAAACTAAGGAGGCCAGCTCCATCTGAGCGGGCATCTCACTGGCATAAATGATCATTAGGAAAAAGCTAACTCCAAGCAAAAAAGGTTTTTATAACATTCAATGCTGGGCCTTCTATAAAGCATGGAATGGCATAAAGAAAGCCAGCTCCCTTAACTCAGTTTTTAAAGAACCCTTCATTCTGCTGGAAGAAAAAATCAAGATACGAACCCATTAAAAATTAAAAGACTACATGTTTTCAATCTTCTCATCCTGGAGCTTGGACCCCCTGACTATTAAATACTAAAATCCAAAGGCCAGGCTGGTTGCTCACTTTCTTGGCTGACCTTCATTAGGAGAACCCCCTAGAAAGGCAGCCTCAATTCAAAGTAGGTCATTGAAAGTAGATGTTAACTCCTGGAGCCTCTGTGGATATATGGTTTTGGTTTTGGTCTTTTTTAATGTTCTAAATTGAAATAGTTTCCTTTCTGGTTCAGTGTAACTTTGGAATCATGCCGACCATCCTTCCACTCACTCTTGAGGAGTCCAAGAGTAAGAATGACGGTGGGTACAATGTTCACCCTCCAAGATGCTGGGAGGCATCTCCGCCGGGTTTTTCTTGGAGAGAACAAACAAAACATAAATGAGTGAGATAGAAAAGAGAGTCCGTGTCCTCAAAATCTGTCTGCTTTGCAAGATACTGGCATGGCTGCAATTTATCAATACCGATTTTTTTTTTTTTTTTTTTACTGTGTGCCAATGTTACTTATCTGATTATCCTCTTTGTCTCTATTGTAGCATAGGGCCTCAATGATATTGTTCCACTGGGCTCCCGGGGGGCCCTCAAACCACAGGGAATGGTTATTTCAAATCTCAGGAAGACGGCTGTAGGTCAGGTCAATTGTAGGTCTGCCAGAAAAATGACAGAACTTCAGAAAACCTCTGAGAAACTCAAGATAAAATATGCCCCAGAGAAGCAGGAAAGGCAACTGGTATTTACGGCTCTGTCTCTTGCTGGCCAGTCTCTAGGTATAAACTCACTTGATCCTCATACCCAACCTTGAGAGTTAGGTTAGTAATTTCCCCCATTTACAAAGGAACTTCAGTGGTCCAAGTAAATGTTCAAGGTTGTCCAGCTACTAATGTCATAAGAGAATTCAAAAGTACCCTGACGGCACCGGAGCTGAATGATAAGAAAGGTGTTTCTTGGCAGCTTCTTTGGGTTCATCCCGAAGCCATTCCTGGAGCAGTGTTAAAAATATCTAATGGTGATATTTCCCTTTCTTCTCTCCAACGACCCCTCTTAGACAACTCCATGAACAAGACCATTCTAAACCCAAAGATTACCCTTTTCTCTACCATCTGGCCAGCGCTGGCCTTAGCATCAGGGGACTCTATTTCTAGCTCACTTTGCCATGAGTCAGGTGCTGTCCTGGAAAGACTGTGGGATTTAACATCTGACAAGTTGGTCAGGATCCAAACTCTGCCACTTGGATCAGACATGTTACTTTATCTTCTCCAATCCTCAATTCCTGCATCTTTGTAATGGACCAAGATCACATAACACTTGCACTGACAACTATTTAGCCTCAATAATATACTTTTTATTTTAAATGAAATAGGGCATATATTTAACACTTAGTAAGCACTCAATAAATGTCAGCTTGCTCATCATTACTTGCCTTACCCCAAATCCGTGCTGGCCTTACTCCTAAAACATGCCCATAATCACTGTGGAATTATTAATACAGCTGAATTTATGAATATTTTATTTTAATAATCTCATTAAACAATAGTAATATATCACAGTTGCATAGTCTTGTACAAGCAGCCTTTACTAAGTAGACAGGGCGACATCAGGTCATTTAAGAGATATTGCCGCTGAGGCTCTGGGAAGTTGATGAGGTTCTACAGCATGGTGAAATAGAAAAAGAGCTTTGAGGTCAGTCAACACTGTATGTGAATGTGATGTGTGACCTGTGTATCTTTGGGTAAGTGACTTAACCTCTCTGAGCTTCAGTCAGCTGTTGATGATGGGTTGTAACTCAAAACTGGGTAAAATGATACACTTTGTGAGTTGCTGTGAAGATGAGAGCAAATGTACATACAGTGTTTGACACAGAAATGACATTCAGGAAATAGACAAGTGGCAGCTGACCAGTGTCACTGCCAACGTCAAACAGTGAGTAGCAGAGCTCACTCTAGAAGCATCTTTTTATGAACACCACTACATAAAGCAGTTATGTTCATATGTCAACTATACTTCAATAATAACTTTTTAAAAAGCAGTTATAGGCACCATTACAGACAGTTGCCAAGGTGTACCAACACCTGAATTCTAAAGAGTCCCTCCGGGCTATGCCTACCCATTCTAGCGTGAGAAAGATACAGGGCTCTAAAGGGTTACATCATTAAACATAGATAACTACTTGAATCTAAATTAGGTTGAAGATTTTTACTGATTGAAACAAAATGTCCAGTGATATTGCAAAGTGAATTATCAGTAAGTCTGGAAAGATCTGGTTAAGGAAATTCAGTATCGGTAACTTAAGAAAGAAAAATTACTGCGGAAAACAGAACTGTGGGGAAAAGTCATTATGAGAATATACTTTGTGGGTTTTGTTTCATTTTTTACTTTTGTGGATGGGATACATTGGAAATCATCATCATGGTTCACTCTCTTTTTTTAACATGTATATTTGTTCTTACTCTGTACAAAAGGATGCTGAGGTTCAGAGAGATTCCCTACATTCTCCACTTTACACAGCGAATAAGAGGGAAAGCCAGAAATGGGACCTAGGTCTGCCTGAGTCCCAAGCTCCTGCTTTGTGCATGAGGCTTCATCAGTGCTCTGCTGAATGTGTTCAAGGTCATGATCATAGCATGCCTTCCCTTCAAACTAAACAACAGCATTTTTGGACTCTCAGACCAAAGAGAGTAATAGCAAAATTGGTGTATGAGTTTGGTTATTTTATCTCATCGGTGATGCTAATTGAAGGACTATTTCCCAGACACTTAAGCAGGAGAAATAGAAGTCCACCACGCTGACATGACACTGTGCATAGCTATCTGCCACTTAAACCAAGAGGGGTCAAAATATCTGAATATGACATGGAAATTTAATACCATGTGTTTGAAGACACAGCCTTCCATTGTGGTGGGTTTTCTGTTGAAGTTAGTGTGAGGTAAATATGAGGGGTACCTAATAACCCAGGCCCAATGTCTGAGAGTTAAGCTTTTGTGGGTTTCCGGTGGACCCATCATGGGTTTTGCAGATTTCATCTAAGGCATTCAGAGTTGATGGGACTCAGCAGTATTGTCTCATCCTGGCGTCCTGGCCCACATACCTATCTTCTGTGAATCTGAAGTGTTAAAAGTGACTTAGGTTGTAAGTTCCTTTCTAGTAGGCAATTCTATCCAGGAAACCAGGTATCTTCATGAAAACAAAGTCAGAGCTGTGTCATTATGATCTCTCGACTCACTAAGCTATTGATGGTCTGATGTCTTGATAGGCACCCGGGAGCCAGTCTGCCCCATGACTCCTATGGATGTTCATCGATCAGGTCCCCCTTAGTCCTGGGCATGTCCAGGGATCTCCTGACCAGCTCCACCTCTATGGGCATTCCCCATAAGAACACTTCCCTAGCCCAAACTCCTACTTCTGTTCCCAAGACCTTCCTATTACTTGACTCCACCTACTCTTTGAGAAAGAAGTAACCTGGGTTTGGATTCAGACTGTTACTTCCCAGCAGAATTATTTCAGCAACTTATTCAATCTCTCAGAATCCCAAGTCATCCTTTATGGAATTGCAATACCCCACCTTCTGGATGTGTGGGGAGGAATGAGATGCAGGACATAAAAAATTACATATTACAGTGCATGACAATTATTAAGAGCAAAGTAAAGGACAGTGGTTATATTATCATTTTTAGCATAATTATCATGACTTTAATTTGCATTCAAGCAAACTTTCATTAGATTCTTTGGCTGCATTTCCCTCTTTAAGAGTTTTGACCTAAAGAAGTCTTATTTTAAGGTGATTTCTCCAGAAAGCTAATTTCCTCGTTTTCATATTTATTTTAATCATTCATCTTTCAAATCCTTGGTAGTATCTTACAACTCCCCAAATGTACCTATCCTCTGAAAATATTAAGACTTAATGAAAAACGAGGGGCACCTGTGTAGCTCAGTCATTAAGTGTATGCCTTCGGCTCAGGTCACGATCCCAGGGTCCTGGGACTGAGCCCCACATTGGGATCCCTGCTCAGTGGGAAGCCTGTTTCTCCCTCTCTCACTCCCCCTGCTCATGTTCCCTCTCTCTCTGTGTCTCTCTCTGTCAAAATAAATAAATAAAATCTTAAAAAAAAGAATAAAATACAAATACCTAACGTCTTTTAAAAAAAGACTTAATGAAAAATTATTCAAATTGCTTTAGAATACTTTCCTTGCCAATTTCAAATCCTACTATACTTATATTATAAGTATAGTAATATAAATATACTATATTTATAATCCTACTGATACTTTTAGAAATTGCTCAATAGTTACCTGTTGAACTAGATGGCATAACTGTTTATAGTTGACAAGATACTTTCTCTTCCATCGTCCCATGTGGTCTTCAAACCCATCCTATGAGCAAAGGAGGGTGAATGTTTATATCCCCCTTTCTCGGGCTGGAGAAACAGAGTCAAAGTTGCACAGTGCTCTGTACGGTGAGGCACACCAGGGCTTAAGGACTTGCCTCCCATCTTGCCAGGAAGTGATCCTGAATAAAAGGAGGAGGAGAAGAAAGAGTTAATTATATGGAGGAGGCTCAATTCAGGGGTTAAGTTCTAAATGCACTTGAAGTTTCAAAGGAAGCAGTGACCTCATCTGAATCCATACTGCGCATTTGTTCACTAGACAGATTTGGCTCAAGAGGGCTCTTGCTGAACAAAATGACAGAATTGTTCAATATTAAAAAATCTAGGTCATTTGGACGGTTGCCGTAGGATGGAATCTAAAGTAAACAGGGCGTCCTACATAGGGTTCTGGCATTCAGCAGATGGCGTTATTGTTGTTGTTGTTGATTACATTACTCTCAGTCCAGTGTCTATTTGATTACCTGGCTTTTCATGCCCTGTCTTTGGATTTAAAATTCTCCCAAACTTCTTTGAGACCCACCCTATCATGAAACAGATCCTCAGAAAATGACCAGCATACAGCAAGTGCTTAATAAATGACTCCTTCAAGAATGATAGTGCTTTCAGCATGGACCTTTAGATGTCCATGGGGGAGGTACGGTCCCTGGACCAATCTCCATCCCAGAGCCAGCCTGTAAACTATGTCAGATGATGGCAGATAGATGATAGATGGGTAGATAGATAGATAGACAGACAAATAAGGGCCTGGCAGAACTAGTCCCAATCAGTGTGTTTCTGCCTTGATTTTATGAAAGTCAAATGCAAATGGGGTGAAGCAAACAGGTAAACCTTTATTTTTTTTTTGATTAACATCTGATTAAGTTCTCGATAATCTACATTTTATTTTTGCCATGGTCTAGTTTTATCAGAGCAGTAAAACCACTTCAATGATAAGAGAGCAGGAAGTGGGAAGGTTGGGGGAGACGGAGGAGAATGAGGAAGGAAGAGAGGACAGAAGGAAGAGAGGGCTGTGAGAAAACAGCATGAATGAGTGAGAAAAAGAATAAAACAAGAGGCTATTTACTACAAAATGAGAAAAAGGGGAGAAAAAAAAATCCTACCACAGAAGGAAAGGAACCTTTTCTGCAGAAGAGAAAAAGAGATGACTTTTGAAAACAAAGTGTACCAGGAGAGATATATTCCAAAATCTATAGATTGCATCAGATCATTAAGGGTGTTTTTAAAATCATTTAAAATAAGGGAAAAAAATGGATGCAGGTGCACATGCCTTGAGATACTTTAGGAAAGTTACTTGCTATCAAGACAGTTGCAGAATCTTTTTTTTTTTTTTTTTTGATATGCCCATACTTAACAGCAGAAAAACTAGGAAAGCAGTGTCATATATTTCTCAAAAAAAAATCTATAACAACAATCCTTTTGACTCCAAATGCCTCCATTTGTTGGAAATTCAATAAAATTAAATGTTATACTTAATTAAATGTAGCTGATTATTCTGACCAGGGTACAGAAATAGAAATCCAATCAATATACAGCTTCCTCCAAGTCTGAGCATCTCTAAGATGTAACTTCCTCATTTTTTTGTGTGAAATTAGAAGAAATCTGCGAATAAGTGTGACCAAATTAATAAACACCTGCATCTGAGAAGTCAGATGTTTCAACATGTTTACTCGAAGCATATGCATGTGTGCAAGGACAAACACACGTGTGCACGCACAGACACACATGCACACTCCTTGGCCCTTTTCCCCAAAATAGTCACACGGCAACCCCTCATTCCCCGCCTCAACTCCAAGTGACTTCTGTTGTTTGGGATCCGTTGGATGAGACTACGTAGGGAGCCAGATGTGTGTTGTGTGCACTTTATGCTGGGTTCTTTCTTGTTTTCATGGTTTAATGAAAAAGAGCATCAAGCCTTAATTCGGACCCTCCCCTCCAGCCTTGACCCAGTTTTAGCTGCCAAGCTACATCATACCTTCTTGACCGTCTCTAATATTCTCCTCAGTAGTTCATGGTTAGCTTTCAGCCATTTCCTGTATCTGTTCAGGTACACTGTCATTACCAGCATGATGTTTCTTAAACTGTGAAATAAAGAGGCTGGGGCGGGGGGATGGGCGTGCCTGGTGGTGGGTCTTGAGGAGGCACGTATTGCCTGGAGCCCTGGCTATGGTGCATAAACCATGAATCTTGGAACACTGAAAAAATAAAATTAAATTAAAAAAAAGGCTAGCATTTTTATAATAAGCCTTATCTTCGAGGAATAAAGGAGAAATATTTGAGAGCAAAAAAAAAAAAGAATTCTTCACTGTAAACGCATTGTTTTTCCTTCATAAAATATTAATTTCGGATCAGGTGAAATGCAGCAGAAATATTTATGATAACATGTCTCTTTGGAAGCTCAGTTTGGTAGCACTGGTGAATTCCCAGCAGAGGACAAGAGTTCTCCAGGATAACAAGGAAATGTGATTTGTTGCTTTACATATTTCCAATTGTTTAAACTGCTTATGGTACCATAAGGGTATTAATTATTTTCGGATTAAGATCTGCACCAAAATCCAATCCATTTATAAAACGAGTCTTTCCTTCCTAACATATTCACTGAAACCCCAGGCGAATTTCAAGCTCAGAAGCGGTCATCCTGGTTTTAAAGCCCGAATCTAATGTATGTTCTTCGGAAATCTTGAGCAAACGCCTATCGATAGGATAGGCGTTGACCCAGTTTTAGCTGCCAAGCTACATCATACCTTCTTGACCGTCTCTAATATTCTTTATTTTAATAGTTTTTTGAAATACTTATGTGCTTTCACCATCAAATCCATTATCTTCTTAAAAAATGCGTTTCAACCCACAAAGTACTCAGTAAGCTAATCGAATATAATAACTGAGACCATTCCCTCCAAAACAGTGGGGCTATTTGGCAAAATGGGGGTTTAGGGCAGAGACTCCTCTACTCTCGGGATCCCAGCCACGCTGTGGTCTCTTTGATATGCTCCTCGTTATCCCTCGAGGGCCGTGGATTGGCTTTTAATGGGAGGTAGCATAGGGTAGAGCAGTGTTGCTCAAACTGGGCTTCATTTGGGACCCCAAGGAGTTTCAGAGCCTTAGGTGTCTGTAAATACCAGGAGAACTCCATCACCGGAATGAAAGCATAGATTTCTAAGCCAAAATTAATTAGAAGTGTATTCTCTTTCTTCTGCCTGGGCTTTGGAACCTCGCACATAGTCTGGCAATTACGGCACCCATGTGGGCATTTAGGATGAGATTGGCATCGGCATCTAATGTTTAATACAGTTGATATCTCTCCGTGTTGGAGAAATAGATAGTCAACGTGAGAAGAGGTGGCATCTCCCCACAGACTCCCCGGGGCCCCCAGGATCTCCTGCCCGGTCCCTCCCTGACTGTGGGCCCCGCAGGCAGAGTGCAGTCTCTTCTCAAGACCCCCATGTGCTTCTGCCAGCACCCTCCTGCAGAGCCAGCTTTGGACGTATTAGTCCCAGTTGCACTGAGGACTCTGCTGTGACTGACAGATAGCACCTGAGCACGCCTTCTCTTTGATCCCAGAAGCCACGCTTAGCCTTTGTTCCCCGGGGCTAACCAGGAAGAGACCTGAAAGAAATGCCCCTATTCCTATAAAAAATAAATGTACAAACACATGCGATTTTCTCCCTGGCTGGGCCTTAGAGCCTCTCTGGGCTGCTAAGCGAAGGTAAAGAAAAGCAAGCATCCAATGATGCTCTTTTATCTTGGACAGTCTCTAGACCCGGAAGCCCCACCATGGCCTGGGGGTCCCCTCTCCCTTCCATTATCATGCCCCAGGTAGGGGTCAGTGCTACTCGTAAGGAGCAGTAGACAAATGAGTAAGGAAATCTGCTGCTGACCCCGAGAGGCCGCGTGGACCGCTCTGGGCATGCCTTCCTTTGCGTTCCAATTTCATCATATATTCCTCTATAATTTACAGATACATGTTTAATTCCACTCTAGACAAATCTTACAGTGCCATGGAGAAAACAAATCAGTGTTATAAAAATAAGACACGGTCTTGTTCTGTGGTCTCTAATTCCTCATATCTAGATGGATGGTGCCCGGCGCATAGTAGAACCTCGATAAATGCTCACAGAATACATGAACAAATTCAACTCAAATGACAGCGTGGAAGCCTGGATTTCACTCATTCATCGTCTGTAGCGAGACCTGACACAGGAATCACCGCCTGGTGAGATCCGAAGCCTTTCCCAATCTTATCTATGATGTCAGTGTTTGGACGCGGTGGGTTTGCTTTACGCATTTCACTGAAAATTAACTCAGAAATAACTCCAAGCATATAGAGTTATTACGCGCAGTGGCTTGGCTGAATTTCCATTTAGGATGAGCCTGGGACAGCGAGGCAGATGGACGTGCCCTCCTTTGGTCCTTCACTCAGGAATGAGAAAATGCCAGTGTGTGGCCCCAGGCAGAGAGCTGAGAAGGGGAGCTCTCACGTCCACTTCATTCTGCCACCATGCGCATCAAAATACCTGGGGCATTTTAAAAAAAATGTCGATAGCTGGGCTCCACCCTAGGACAACGGGATCAAATTGTATGGGGCTTCAGTATCTGTCATAGCTCCCCAGGTAATTCTGAAGGGCAGACGGCTGTGAGAACCCACGCTGGCCCCACTCAGGGTCATGAGCAGCAGGGAAGTGCTTCTCCTTTCTGAAGATGAAAACCTGAAAGTCATACAAGACTTTTCATCTTCAAGTTCAAGTTAACGTCAATCCCTATCTTTCCGTATCTTAGATAGCTTAGGGTCCCATGCAATCCTCAAGAGAGCCCTACCATAGCTGTTGTGTTACCCCCACATTGCGTATGAGCGCACAGAGGCTCAGAGCATGTAGATCGTTGTCCCAACGGATTACTGAAAAGTATCAAGGGCAATGGTTTGCAACTCCAGCTTATTGTACATGCAATGTAGGGCCCCTTACTTAACTTCTGTGAATGTCAGTTTGGTTTTGTATGAAATGAGGATAACATAGAACTTACGGGATTACCCGAGGTGGAGCAGGGACATATAATAGGCATTGGATGTTCATTACATACACATGTCAGGAAGGGAAGAGCCTTGATAATATACCACCTTCCTGAAGTCTACAGACACGAAATTCTTTCTGTCTGCCTCGCCACACCTCATGCTCACCACATCCTTTACAAAGTGACTGATCAGCGAGAACTACAGCATTCTTGGGCGGGTCTTAGACTCTCTGAATAAAGCAAAGAGCGGCTTCTCTTGGACAGCGCCACCCATTACATCATGCTGATGCGACCACCTGGTGGGCTCGTACTCTGTGGTGGGTCACTAAGACCCCAAATTTTGCTTTTTAAATGCTAGACAGTTTGGACGCCTCTCATGACATTTTAAAATTCTTTTTATGTAATAGGCTGTTCGCATCTCTCGCAAGCGGCTAGTTATATCTTTTCTGAACACTTACTAAGATTTTAAAACGCGAGCTGTTAACCGATCAAATAATTTACAAAGGCTTAAGGACGAAGCTAAAGTCAAGGGTCTCCTCCCCAACCCGTACCCCGTCCATCCTCATATCCTCCGTATGACCACTTCGGCAAAGCCTCTGCAGGAAGCTTGATCAGAGAAGACAATAAAATGGGAGAAACATAATATACATCCAACTTTTTTAGACTCTTTTTGTCATCAAATATGAAAGAATTACAGGGTTGTGGGGGTTTTTTTGAAGACTTTATTTATTTATTTGAGAGAGCACAGAGGGAGAGGAAGAGGGAGAAGCAGACTTCCCACTAAACAAGGAACCTGACATGGGGCTCGATCCCAGGACCCTGGGATCATGACCTGAGCTGAAGGCAGATGCTCAACTGACTGAGCCATCCAGGTGCCCCAGAATTATAATTTTTTTAAATAGAACTATTTTTTTTCAAACAGAGCTATTTTATTTTTAAATAGAACTATTTTTAATAGAACTATTTTTGTATTTTTTTATATTCATTTTTATTGTGTTATGTTAGTCACCACACAGTACACCATTAGATTTTGATGCCGTGTTCCAAGACTCATTGTTTGTGCGTAATACCCAGTGCTCCATGCAATATATGCCCTCCTTAATACCCGTCACTGGGCTTACCCCTCCCCCAACCCCCTCCCCTCTAAAGCCCTCAGATTATTTTACAGAATCTTTGAGCTGGAAGAGAACTATTTGGCCAAACTGATCATTTTTCCGGTGAAAAACTGAGGCAGAGCATTTCAGTGTCTTGTTCAAGACTCTAGAGTAGATGGCAGGTGGGCCTGGAAAGCAGCTTCTTCCCTGGGGCCACCTCCCCAGGTCTCTCATCCAAGGCAGTAAGCCCTTGGAGGGGACTGCCCTGCACCCTACGATCCTTCCATTAAAATTATCTTCCTGTATGCCATCTCAACACTGCTAACTGATGCACTTAAAGAAATGAAGGGAGTGTATAAGCAACACATTTAAGTGGTGGATGGTCCTGAAATGAGGAAGGGGGTGCAAATCTGTCCTACGTGACCATAATCAAGTCATTTAATTCCTCTAAATATTAATATCCAAATATCAATGTCAATATAACCCTAGAAACCCAAATGTAACACAGATGAGGTCACAGCAACCTGCAGACTTTACTTTGTTATACAAGTAAACGCCAGTGCATCTTTCCATAATGTTGTGTTGTTTGCAGAACATTTTCAGATGCATCAACTGATTTCCTACTTACAACAGCACAGTAAAAGAAAGATGTAGGCATTAGCATTTATAAATGAGGAGACACCAACTGCTCCTACAAGGTCACACAGTCAGTTAATGACAGAGCTGGGACCTAGCAGCATCCTTCAATGTCCAGGGCAGGACTTTTCCAGTATTTGGTGCACATCATTTGTGTTATGTGGGTATAGGCTCAAGCCCTGTTTCCCCCCTCCATGGAGGAGACAACTTTCAAAGAGGCCAACCCCTAGACATTCCCCACCACATCCAGAGAGGACTGTCTAGCAACTGCGTCCCCTTTCCCTGCAGCGACTCAGTGGAAGCAGAAGGTGGAGCACAAGCTGTGAAGGCACACAAGGGTGTCTGAGCACCTGGAGCTTAGTCTGGCTCTTTAGTAACTTTCCTGCCGTTACTGGTCCAGGATCACACAGCTCACGTCCAAAGCCCATCCTTCGTCATGCACAGTCCCTGACAAGCAAAACCCAGTGGATCTGCCCAAGTTCCTTGCCATGTACTATCAACATCCAAGTTTCTGACCCCCTCCCCCCGCCGTGGTCCCACCAAACCGGGCAAAGCCTCTCAGGAATTCTGACATCTTCATTTGCCCAGCACGCTTCCTTAATCCTGAGCAAAGAGAAGGTAGACTTACTCTGCGAGACTCAGTTCAAGTACTCTCTCCTCTGTGAAAATTCACCTGGACTCCAAGGCATAGAGGATTTGTTTTGTTTTATATGCATCTGTTTTTACGAAGCACTTAGATGACAGAAGGAGGCCAAATCTACATGATACTGAGTTTTAGGAGTGCCTTGAGGACAGAGGTGTCTTATTGGGCATAATATTTGCACAAAAGTAGTTTTCAGTAAATGGCAGTTGGGTAGATGGATGGATAAATGCCGACAGAGGAATGGCAGAATGATCTAGAAGTGCCTAGAGCTCAGTGGGGTGTAATATGGTGACTGGCCAGGAAATGGCATTTTTAAGTCCTGTGCATTCAGGATTTTCTTGCAGATGGGGGATCTTGGGCATATAAGTTAACCTCCCGGAACCTCATTCATTCTTTTTAATTTTGAAGTCCACTCCCTACCCTGCTATGCTCAGATGGGAGCCCCAGGAGGCTGATGGGTAGTAACTGCATCAGTGCCTCCTCACCCTTGGCTTCCTGTTAAGTTTGGCCAATGGGAGACAACAGCAGGAGATTCCGGCCAAGAGAAGTGTGAGATGGGGTTTTCTTACCCACCACACTTCCTCCCTGTGTGTCCCTCATACTGCGGAAGTCACAGTTCCCTTCTCACTAGCCCCTGTCTGGGACCCAGTGACCCCCAGCTCCCCTGATTCCTCCAGACCCAAGCACGGCAAAACACTCCCAGGCCCTTCACTTTCCTCTGTGCCTTCCCCATATCCTGTTCATACCTTTTAAACCATCTTTTTATTACACTTCTCAAATTACCAATTTGAGTGTGCTAGCTGTTTCTTGCTAGAACCCCACTGATACCATGGGCAATATCTTTCATACCCCCCAGGGCCTTTGTGTAGATTAAGTGTAAACACTGATGTAAAGCTCCTACTGAAAACTCCCAGGGTCTCTACGGCTAATTTATATGGTAAACGGAGTTAATAATCTCTCCTATGTGGGTGAATACAAGCCACAAATAAAATGTTGTGTCCTATGCTATAGAAATGAAGCCTCCCAATAAATATTTCATGGCAGGTCACGCTTGGAAAGCTGACGCATTCCTCCTCCTGCACGTGCAGGGGCACCCAGAGCAGAGCCCGCGGAGCTGGGGCTAACACGTCCTGGATGCCCAGGGGAAGTACACAATTGCACGCTAGGGAAAAGCAGGCTCAGGATGTGTGTACTCAGCTCCCCAGGGCAGACGGGATGGATCCTGACAGAAAGAGGACAGCATGTCAGGGAAAAGTCCTCTCCCCCACCCCACTCCAGAAATAAACCAATTACCGACCTGGATTGATTCTCTCCCCATCGCTTCCTCTTAGCTGGCACCTGTGTCCCATTTTAACAAGAAATGACAGTAGCGTGTTCACCGGAATTAAAACATGATGTGTCTGGCTCAGTAACGAGCTCACTTTTTGTTTCCACAGGCTGAATTGAAGATCCCTCTTATTTGCAGGGCACCAAGAACTATGCACAGACAGTAAGTACCGTGACGTCACTGTGAGTCCCAATCTCCCCTCTCCTGGTGGAGGAAGGAAGGGTGCGGAGGAAGGAAGGAGGAATGGGGCATTTCCGGTTTCAGGGCAGAGCCGGTTGAGGACGTGAGTGTTGGTGTTCACTGAGCATCTTTCTCTTAGCACCAGCTTTTTCTGTGGGCAGTCTACTTGTTCTTGCTCAGGATGGGCGTGCAGCCAGGATGGGACAAGATATCCCAGTACCAGAATGCTAGAAGGGCACCCCAAAATACCACCCATCGTGTCACACCCTGATGCATGAAGGTAGAACCAAAGCATCCATGGTCGCCATGCTTGTTCCCACAGCAGAGAACTTGGAGTCCAACTATCTCTTTCAGGAGCACCCAGAGGAGTGAAGTGGTCAGTTTAGGATATCCTAATGTGTATCTGATTCCCCCAAAAATACCCATCCTGTTCCAATGTCTATAAGAAATAAATAAAAAACAGCAGACCTCCAAGGCATAAGAAATATTTATAATGAAAAACACACATACACATACAATTTTGTTTAATTGAGAAAATCGGTGTACTAATTTTACAATCCATCTACTGGGCTTTATTTTGCCAGTCGGAAAGGTAGCACCGTTATTCTCACTGTCGTTGTGTGAGACACAGCGTGAGTTTCAGAGTCAGGAAGACCTACTGTGCATCCCTTGTTTTGTCCCATCGTTTTATATCTGTAGGATATTTGGGAAGTTACCTGACCTTCCCTCCAGAAAGCAGGGTCTGTCCTGGGGAAGGAGGACTGCCTGGTTTCTGGGTGGATTCCTGGTCCTGGAGGGAGCCTGGGGGACATCCCAGGGTGACCAGGTGATGCCTGGGTCTCCCAGGTGGGTGCTGGAGGCAGGGCTGGTGTCCAGAGTGACACAGAGGCAGCAGTTCCAAAATCACAGCTTGATGTCTTCGCATAGGACACAACATGCTGTGGGATGCAGAAGCTGGGGCTGTTGCGTCTCTTCTTGCCTTGGAAGTGCAGCGGGAGCTTCCTGGCAATGGTTCACAGGTGGGCTCTGCGTCTGGCTCAGAATCTAGCTCATGGAGCATCTCCTCAGTGTGAGGTGCCAGGACTCCCTTCTTTCCTTTGATCCTACCGCAGTGAGTGGGGCCAGATGGCCGGCACCGCTACCTTCCCTGGGCATCAGCTTCCAGATCTAAGTGACTCCTCTGAGACAGTCAGAAAGTGGGGATGGAGCCAGGGCTGGAATTGGAGTCTGTCTGACTCCAAATCCAGTGCTCCTTCTTTTTAATCCCAGCTCTTCGGGAAACTGAGGAAGGCAGGGGCTGGGCAGGTGAGGCCAGGGTAGGTCAGAGAGCTGGAGGATCAGGGTTGCGTGACAAAGAGGGTGAATTATAATCAGTGATGGAGACAGCAGACAGCAGCTTCGCCGTAAGACAAACAAATAAATCGTCTGTGGCAGTGGAATGAATGGTACGGCAGGTGCATCCACTTCCCAGCAAACGGGGTGGCTTAAAACAACCAAAAATGTGTTCTTTCAGAGTTCGTGGGGATAAAAGTCCAAAATCAAGCTGTGTGCAGGCCCCTGCTCCCTTCAGAGCCTTAGGGGAAGATCCCTTCTTAACCACCACCACCAACCTGTCCCCAGCTTCTGGTGGCCCCAGGTGCTCCTTGGCTTATGCCTACAACACTCCGATGTCTGTCTCCCCTCTCACTGGCCTTTTTCTCTGTGTCTGTGACTTTACTTCCTCTGCCTTTCTCAGATCTCCCTCGTCTTTCTCTTATAAGGACATTTGTCATTGGGTTTAGGGTCCCTCTAATAATCCACGATGATTTCATCTCAAAATTCTTAACTTAATCACATCTGCAGAGACTCTTCTTCCTCATAAGGTCATGTTCACAAGTGCCTAGGATTTGGGCAGTGAAATATTTTAAGGCTGTCATTCAACCTGCTAGGCCAGGCTTTATATTCACACCCATCCCCTTCTTTGGGAGCACTGTGGGGCTACTTTGACAATCTCAGCAGCAATTGCTATGAGTTTCCAACTGGTTTTGTAATCGAGAGCCCCTACCCTACATCCCTGCTTCTGTTTCTCCCTGTGATTCCACACTATACCAACCATTTCCTGCGTAGAGAAGAGAGGTGTCTCCCCTTCATGAGGACCTTAGATAGCTTTGATTTTTAGCCAGACAGCTGGCCTCTTGGCAATCACATCTTATCAGGCTTTCAAAAGGTGGCTTTAAGAGTTCAGCGTGAAAGTCCTGTGGGATGTGAAGCTCCCAGAGGACAGACTGCATCATCACAACTTCATAAACATGCCTTTTCTCCTCTTAGGATCCCAAATCAGAATCTGTATTTGCACAAGCTCCCCAGTTGATTTCTAGCCACATTAAAGTTTGCGACGCACCTGGCTAGAACAGTGGCCCACAGAGTTCTCTCCCTCCTGGCATGCTTGAGAATCAGCTACAATATTTGCCAAGATAGGACTCAGAGAAGGCAGTGACATAAGGGATGTTGTGAGAGCATAGTTTAGAAATTTATGACCCTGCTTTCCTCCGTACACACACACACACACACGCATGCATGCACGCACGCACAGGTTTTTGTCCTGCTACGCCTTGGGGGAGCACTCCTTTCTCTGTGAAAATCATTAGACCAGTTAATTCAGGGCAGTAGACTTTAAACCTGACTGAACAATAGGATCATCAAGGAGGCTCTAAATGAAAAGCAATTTCGTGTCCTTCCCCAGAACAAAGGAATCAGAATGCTTGGACACTGACTTTACTTACAATGCTCGACTCGGCTCCAACTGCAGCTCGGGTTGCAAAATGGTGCTGCAAGAGATCTTACAAGTCTGTAACCTGGAGTTCCTTGTGATTTTTAAGCTGGAATTCTAAATGGCCTTTGTAACTATAGCTAATCTCTTACCATCTCCCATTGGGCACTTTTACAATGGATAGATGAATGAATGAATAAATGAATGAATACAAACGAAAGGATGATATAGATAAGTTACACATTTACACACACACACACATATATACACAATACAAGTATGTGCACGTGTATTTCCCTATACATGTGTTATTTCAGTCAAAAAGCATTTACTGAGTATGCACTGTGCTGGGTTTCAAGCTAGGCCCCTCCCTTATAAAGATGAGAAAGATCTAGTCCCTGCCCTCAAACAGCATTAGCTGTATGTTGGACAGATCATTTTAGTCTGATGCAGCAAGTGATGGGAGAGCACCACCAATGCTAAGGACTCCAGATATCATGGTTCTAAATTGCTTCTGAAATTAGCAGGCTATTTCATATTTCCTTTCCCTGCAACAAAGCTTTCAGCTTCCTGAACAATCAGTCAAAGTACCTAAAGCCCCACTCCTTGGAGTGCCTCGGTGCTGTTAGAGTAGACAGGCCCACTTACTCCATCGGGGCTGCATGAAGGAGTCTTGGGGTTTCGTTCTAGGATCTCTTCATCATCATTCTGAGCAGAACTGATAAGAACCTTAGTGCTACAGCTCCGAGTGTTTTGAAAGAGATGGAGGTCATAAGAGTGATTGCTTTGGGGCCTTTCCAGTAAGCAAATGCCCTACCCTGGCAAGAGGGAGACACACTCAACGCATCCCAGATTGGAGACTGATGGGGGAAAGCGCCCCTATGGTGCCCACTTTGAAATGTGCTGAAAAGGTGTGACAGCCAACTGGCTTTGCCATTGTTAAAATTATTCAGTCCTCATGGAAATTTCAGAAAATATACAGAAGTACAAAGAAGAAAACAAAAGTCACCATTTATCCTAGCATCCAAAAATAACCTCTATTTTGCTGCAGGTTTCTGAAGTCATATTTCTATGTCTTTATGTAATATTTTAAGATTTCAGCAAACCTACTTTGAATACTTCTACTCTTTTCTTTCATTCAATAATACCATTTTGTGTTATGAACACGGTCCACATTATGGTCTTTTTCAAAATCACAGTGTTTTATGGCTAGTGCTTAAAAAAGATTCACAATTTTTTATCCATAATTCCAAAGCCAAAGCCTCCAAAATACTGAAAACTGTCTGTAACTACTTTGGCAGCAAAACTTGACCTACAATGAAATGAAGTTATGTATGTTCTTCATTTATCCCTCCTACTGTTAATGTATCTTCATGTTTCACAGCAGAAATATTAGTGTATTTAATGACCAGGCATTGCTCCAAAACTTACAGGTGAAATTGCTAGTATCAGTACATGCACAATATTACTTTCCTAAAACTCAAAATATCCTGAATCCCTAGCCCTAAAGAATTTGGATAAGGAATGGCGGACATGTATTTCATCCAGTGGTTTATTTTATCTTGACCTTGGTGTTGGACATTTCAGTCGTTACCCATAAAGTTTATGAGGCAGTTTTATTGCCAAGATTAAACTTTATACTCTAGGAGTATTAGAGAAGGCTGTGTCACTATGGTCCCTAGCATGCAATGCTGTGTGTCCTATCACATGTAAAACAAATCATGACAGTCTGTTATTAAACAGGGACACAGGTTCAATCAAATTACCTGACAACAACCCACTATTTCTTCTGTTGTTTTAGGAAAGCTGTCTTTCATATTCCTTTATTTGGGCAAGAGTTGATGGCAAACCAAGCAAACCAATAAAAAAGTTCGAGAGCTAGAGAGAGTCTTAGAGGTATGGAATTCAAGCTGCTCCCCATGGCTATAACCCCAGACTTGAGAGTCTTCTTACATACTCACTACCTTCTGGGGCAGTGAGCTTAAAAATTAGAAGAAAGTTCCTCTTTCTTCCAATTGGCTTCCAGGCAGTGTTATTCATTGACCCTGTACATTTCACTAAGCAAATAACAATGCTCCCCTGCCATACCTTTCCCACCTATGTGCACGGTCTGGTTGTGCAAAAGGAAGGGTAAAGAGATAAATAGTGCTACAAACCAGGAGTGCCTACAGGCAGCACACCGCTAGCCATTGCAGGAGGATCTGTGCCACACTGCGTAGCTACTTAGCATGAAACCCCACTCCCAGGTCGCCACATAATTGCCAGCCGGGGTAACAGGTTTCCCATTTCAGAGTCACCTAAAGTCACAGGTCTTGGATTCCAAAATCCATGATCATTATGCCATATTGAACTGTTTCACAGTGATCGAGAATATCATCTTTATGTATTTCTCATCAGGGACACATCCCCAAACCGAATGACTGTTTCGCTTATGAGAGGCATATTTTCTTTTTGAAACCTTGCATGATAAAAGCCACTCAATTGCTGGGTGGGGATGGATATCAGCTCCTCTCAGAAGAGCCCAGCTCACCGTCTGGTACACAGGAGATGGCCCATAAATGATATTTCCCTCCATATGTATGCATGGTAAAACTCCCAGTAAACTCTAGGTCATTATTTTCCTCCATGATGTAGGTGAACAACCCCTGCCTTCGACCTCAGGGAACAACTTCATTTTGATTTGCAGGAATTCATAAGTGGAAATCCTATTGAATCTTGGGGAAACGAGAAGCCGCAATTTTGGCATCCCGAGATCAGAGTCTTGCACCCAGCAGAGTCGGCAGTATGGCTGCCTTCCTAGTTCCCCAGAAGTAATTATGAACCAGCTCTCGGGCCAACCAGGCCCATCCGCTGGTACCATCAGAGTCGCATCGCTACCATTCAGCTTCATGGTCGGCTGTAATTAAAAAGCTACCAGCTGTGAGAAACACAGCTGAGATCCAGGGCGAGCGTTTGCCAGAGGTTGCAGATGTGGCTGTTGGTTCCTTTGCAGGAACAGCAGGGGTGACTGGCCCTGAGACTCATGGAGATGGGTGGGGATAGGCCCATGAAGGAGTCCAAGATACCCTCCTTCCCCTCTTAATGGCAAAATTACCAGCTGGTGAAGGAACAACCTGAATTCACTCACCTGCCGCCACTCGGGAAGCTTCCAGCTGACCAAACTTAGCGTCGGGCTGACTAGCCACAAGGTCGGACTTTTCATGCTTATGCCCTTTAACAACATCACAAAGAATAGAGAAGGCTGCGACTTATTTTAATATTGAGTTTACTGCTATCATACCAGTAAGGGATATTCATTGTAGAAAATTTGAAAATACAAAGACATACCTACAAAGGAAAAAGACCATAAGAGAACCACTGAAAAGTGGTCAACATGATAGGCACTTTTTAAAGCTCTCCTATAAAACTATGCATTCTATTTTGTTTTTTAATGTTAATATATCATAACTGTTTTCCAGTGTTTCTAAAGTCATTTCCATAGCTTTACAATCTTTCGTCATTCAGACACGTCATATTTTATATTCTCCCACTGCTAGAAAACAACACACCTCACGAACTCATTTGACAAGTTCTAGTAATACTCCCATGTCTTAAGATACTGTGTTTTATTACCTGGAAAAAGGCAAAACCAACCACCACCCCGGGAAGTCCCATGAGCCAGGCCAGTGATTGGAGAACCTGACCCACAATGACAGTTTATAACAATCGCATAGTATTTGAGTGTGTAAATGTGCAGAAAAGTTGAAAGCAAAGTCCAGCATCTCAGGTTGGATCCTCCACGAAATCAAAACACTAGTCACCCACAGGAAGAGAGGAAAGTGGACTTCATGAAAACTTTTGGCCATGTTCAAATGCACCTGATACCAAAATGCTGAAAAACTTTTCGAAAGTCGTGGAAGGACATGATTTGGGGCCCAAATCAGGAAGTCCTAGAAAAAGGTACTCATTAGAAAGAGCAAAAGGAAGTTCTCAGAGGCCTGGCCACCTGGAATTTCAGTATTCCTGGTAAAGAGAGACCAGGTCTCAAACCAGAGCACAAGCGAAATATCAGGTAGAAAAGTAGGAGGGCGTCTTATGTGGTTCTGTTCTCACTTTCCATTCTTTCCCATTACTTTTTCTGGAAGGAGGGGGGATATTTTTTTTCAGTGATTTTATTTGTCTTCTTTTTTTCAACAAGTAGGTTTTTATTGAACTTTTTATTTTGAACTACTTTTAGACTTACAGGAAAATTGCATAATAGTACAAGGTTTCCATGTATCCTTCACATATCTGCTCCCAATTGTTTTTTTTTTTTATGATCAGTTAGGCAACATATAGTTATTGATGTAGTGTTCAATTCATTAGTTGTGTGTAACACCCAGTGTTGATCATAACACGTGCCCTCCTTTTCTTTTAAGATCCATATTTTAAGAGCTTAAAAATTATTCTGTTGAGTTAGTCAAAGAAGAAAGTAATGAAGTCAAATGTTTATTTAGCTCTCACAACAAGGAGGCCAAATACTTCCATGATTAAGAGAGTGGGCTCTGGAGTAATCTACTAGGATTATCAGCTCTGCCACTTACTAGCTGTGACATTTAAGGCAATTAATGAGCCTCTCTGAGCCTCATTTTTGTTGTTGTTGTTGTTGTTGTTGTTTTGTAATCTATTAAATGGAAGTAGTAGCTATCTCAAAGAAGGTTGAGAAGGTTAAGTGACTTAATATATGCAGTATAGGGGCCCCTTGGTGGCTTAGTCAGTTTAGTGTTTGCCTTTGGCTCAGGTCATGATTTCAGGGTCCTGGGATCAAGTCCCATGTAGGGCTCCCAGCTCAGTAGGGAGTCTGCTTCTTCCTCTCTCTCTCTCTCTGCCTCTCCCCTGAACATGGCCACATGCTCTAGTGCAATGTGACCTGAAGACTTCTCATTCAGAAGTGAATCTTTTTCTCCACCTTCTTTAACGTGTGTGACAGCACTGACCAATGGAATATGACAGAAGGGACACTGTGCCAAGTCTGGGAAGAGGCCTCAGCAGCCAGGTGGCTCTGCTTCCTGCATTTGGAAGCTGGTTTCCGCTGGTCATACGCTATGACCACCATGCTATGAGAAGTAGAAACCATGTGGGAGAAGCCCCCATGGAGAGACAGGGAGGCTAAAGGGCACCAGGCACCAGAGGTGAGAGTCAGAAGGCCGTCTTGGGCATTCAGCCTGGTCCAGCTCTGAGATAATCATCTGAATGCAACAGCAAGACAGAACCTCAGAGGAACCCTCCCAGCTGAGAGCCAGGAGAGATAAAAATAAATCCTCGTTTCTAAGCCACTGCTTTGGAGTGATGAGTTATGTAACAATAGATGTCTAGAATAGATATTGTCTACTATTTTTATGATCACAATTATTACTTGATGCAAGACCCTTTGCTGTTGAATATTCAGGATATAATTTAGAGATTCTTATGACTTGGTATCCCACCTAAAAGAACATCCATTCTAGATGAGAATGGCAATAAATAACTAATAGTGGGTGACCAGAATGCTAATAAGGGGTTCTTTGCCCCAATTGTGTGCAAAGTGCTAAAGGGACACAGAAGTTATTTTGTCTGGGAGCAAATCTTGGAAAAGGGGTGCAGTGGTTGGTAGACGAGACATCCTCACAGAGGAGGTGACAGTTGAGCTGAGCTTTGAGGCTGATGAGATGTCACTGAGCAGCAAACGGAAGAGGGAGCAGGGATGGAGTAACTTCCATAGCTGGAGGAACTCTATAAGGATATAATACAAAGGGGTAACATTAAATTGACTGATAATTTGAATTTTGTTCCTCAAAAACTAATTCTAAGTAACTAGAGAGAGAATTTCTTGGCAGCTTATGATGGATGGTAGAATTCTACTTCCCATACCTCTTTATTGACAGGAGCGGGGGAAGGAGTCACAATCTATAATCAGAAAGAGGATAAAGGCTTGGGTTGGAATTGCAACATTTAAAAACTCCATGTTGATGGGATAGATTTTGTTACCCCATGATGTTGCCTTTTGGACAGGCCACAATTAGAAGCATTCATGCTGCTATTTGTTGCCACGTTGTTTGTCTGAACAAAAATTCTTGGAATAATGAAAATTTTACATCCAGATCTTCTTCTCTGGACTTTTCTGAGGATTCCATCAAAAATCCAAGAAATGTTACATGGAAGAAACAGGAGAACTTCCTCTGCCATCATCGGCAAGGTCTTATTTTCTTCCTTCAGTTTCTTCAATTGCTTTCAACATTGATTAGAAACAAAACATAGGGGCACCTGGGTGGCTCAGTGGGTTAAAGCTTCTGCCTTCGGCTCAGGTCATGATCTCAGGGTCCTGGGATCGAGCCCCGCATCGGGCTCTCTGCTCAGCGGGGAGCCTGCTTCCTCCTCTCTCTTCCTGCCTCTCTGCCTACTTGTTATCTCTCTCTGTCAAATAAATAAAAAAAAAATCTTAAAAAAAAAAGAAACAAAACAGTAGCCATAAGATATGCATATGGTATAAAGAACAATAAATCAATTTTGCTATTTAAAATTACCATTGCTTTTGAAGTTTCATCCACTTTTCTGTGATCACAAATCCCCACCCCCACAGGGAACAACGGGCCTGAGTCCTGTGTTCATCCCTTACTTGCTTTTATTTTTCATTTTACCATGTGTATTTGTATCATTAAAAATAATTTGTTTGGTTTTGCTTGGTTCTGAATCTTAGGTCCCCCGAAAATCATACCAGGGTATGATTTTGCACCCAAACTATGTGGTTTTTGACAGCTGCTTCTTCTAATTATGGGCTGTGAAATCTTAAGCAAGTTAGTATATGTCCCTGTGCCTGTTTTCTCAACTGCAAAATTGAAATAATAACAGTACCCACTTCTCCTGAAGAGGAGCTCATGTGTATAAGACATTGAAAGTAGTGCCTAGAACACACAGTGTGGACTCCATAAGTACTAGCTATTATTCCCCAAACTGCTGTATGACTGCCCCAATTTACGTTCCAAAGATAATCCATGCAATCGTAGATAGCCATAAATCCTTTGGTTTCATGGCTATATACTATTTCTTTATGTGCATAAAATACTATTTTATTATCCACTGTCTAGTCAATACACATTGGGTTGATCTCCAGATTTCGCTTCCACCAGTGCCGTTAAGAACATTCTAGTTTGTTGGAGCATATATTCTAGTCTGGAGGCACATACTCTAGAGTTATCTATGTATAGGGGTATAGTCTTGGGATTAAAATAGCTGGGGCGCAGAGGAGGCATACCTTCAATTTTACTAGACAAAGTCATAGTTTCCAAAGTTGCCCAACCATTGTACATGCCCACAAGTGTAAGTGACCCAGCTGCTTCAGAACCTCATCCACGCTCCATACTGGCAATTTTCATTTCTACCCAACTTGGGAGTAATTTTAATTTACCTTTGTGGATGACAGATGCAGTTAAGCATCTTTTCAAATACTTGTTAGCAAGGCGCCTGGGTGGCCCATTCACTTAGGTGCCTGGCTCTTGATACCAGCTCGAGTCATGATCTTAGGGTCCTGGGATGGAGCCCACATCGGGTTCTGTGTTTAGTGGGGAGTCTGCTTGAGATTCTCTCTCCCTCTCCCTCTCCCTCCCACCAACCCCCATGCTCTCTTTCAAAAAAAATAATAAATCAAGATATCGAAATTCCATATTTTTGTGTTTGTGGTTGCCAATACATTTTTAGAGATGATATATATACAGCTGGCCTGCTCATGCCTTATAATTCTATTTGTCGGTTTACTCTTTAGGGTTTGCTGTATAGATGACAATGTCATCTGCAAATAATTGAATTTTATTTCTTCCTTTTCATTTTTTATACTTTTTTATTTGTGCCTCATGGCACTGGTGAGAACCTCCAAAACACAGCTAATTTAAAGTCGTGATAGGGAGCATCCTTTTTCTCAGTCTTAAGGAGAATACTTTCAGTGTTTCAGCACAAAGCATGAGAGCTTGTTTCCAGATTTTGGTAGGCTTCAAATACCAGATTAAAGACACTAGGCCACCAGGAGTCTGTTTATTTTTATTATAATAAATATGAAATTTAATCATTTGTTCGTTGTGATGATTATGTATATTTTCCCTTCCCCTTCTGTTAGTGTAACAAATTTACATTAGTAGATTTTCTAACGCTCAACAAAACTAGAATTTCTGGGATAAACACAACTCAGTCACGACATATTATTATTTTGTAGCATATTGGTCCAATGAGTCATTAATGGGCTTTAGTGAGAATGGCCTATAATCTTTTCTCTTACTCTCTTTGCTGGACTTGGCATTGGGTTTGTGCTAGCTTCATCAAATGAGTTAGGGTATTTACCAATTTTCCTTTTCTAGACAAAAATGTGTGGTAGGGAATAATTTGTTCCGTTAGCAATAAAACTGTCTTGGTTGGATATTTCCTTGGAGGAAGATTTTTAACTATTGATTCAGTATCATTGTCAGTTATAAAAGGTATTATTGTTGGTTAATGGTCCTTCATGGGTAATTTTTGTTGTTGTATATAATTTTCTAAGTACATGTTTGTCACCGATTCTCCTTTAGCATTTCAGCCTCTGTTGCATCCTTAGTTATGTCTCCTTTTTCGTTTCTAATTTCATCTGTGGTACCTTCCCTTTTATTTCTGATCAAGCTTGCCACAGGGTATAAGTTGTATTAGTCCTCTCTGTTGTAATTCCATGCTCTATTTTTGTAACTTCTGTTCTTTGCTACCTCTTTCTGTCTGTGTTCTTGGCATTATGCTTTTGTTATATTACAGATCTACAAAGTTAATGCATCAGAGATTAAATTTTAGCTTTTCTCCTTCTCTAATATAACTATTTCACTTCTATATTTCTACATTATTGTTCTGTCTTAAATCTTTTTATTCTCATTGTCATTTATTCTTTGACTCACTACCTGTTACTTTCCAAATAAATTTGGATTCTTTTAATTGTCTTTTTGTCACTGATTTCTAACCTCATAGTATGGTGTTCATAGGAAATAGTCCCCATGTATTATGCTACGCGAAATAAGTCAGTCCGAGAAAGACAATTATCATATGATCTCTCTGGTATGAAGAATTTGAAAGGGAGGGCAGGGAGTCATGGGGGGGTGTGGGAAGGAATTGAAACAAGATGGGATCAGAAAGGAGACAAATCATAAGAGACTTCTAAACTCACGAAACAAACTGAGGGTGGCTGGGGGTTGGTGGGGAGGGATAGGGTGGATAGGTTATGGACATTGGGGAGAGTATGTGCTATGGTAAGTGCTGTGAAATGTGTAAGCCTGATGATTCATAGACATGTACCCTGGGAAAATAATACATTTTTGTTGATAAAATTTTTTTTTAATTTAAAAAATTTTAAAAAAAGAAATTGCCCCCATGATATTATTTTGTGGATTTTTTAAGGGAATTTGCATTGCATTATAGGGCAATTTCCTTTCAGTATGAAGAACACAATTTGGATTTTGTGTGTGTGTGTGTGTGTGTGTGTCAAGGCTTATTGTAAGAAAACATTTGTTGTTGCCAAAAAAAAAAAAGTTTTTATTCTGCCTTCATTCACAAAATGATATCTTCATTGAATATATAATTCCAGGTTGACAGTTCAAACAATGGGGTTATTTTTCTACACTCTCTCACCAACCACTATTGTCAACTGTTGCTAAAAAATCAATTATTAATATAATTTTCATTCTTTTGAAGGTGATATTTCTTTTCCCACTGGATGCCTGTAGGTTCCTCTCTTTGTCTTTGGTTTTCTACAGTTTCACTATATTGTGTCTAGGTGTGAATTTTTTCTTATTTAGCCGCCTTTGGATACATTAAATACTGATTCTGTTTTGAAGTTTTTCGCCATTTCTGAGAAGAATTTCTTATATTGAAGCCTCTTCTTTTTTATTTAACTACAAGGTACACACTTGGTGTATATTCTTTGTCTTATAAGTTTAACATCTAAAGACTGAGTAGCTGATTCCGTTGTCTAGTGTTTCTTCCATCTTACTTTGGTGCTTTGTTATTTTAAGGGTTTTCTGATTTTGTGTTTATGCTCATTTTTCTTAGAAATTAATTGGTGGGAATTCACTGAGGCCTGGGTTGAAGGTGAGCTCCTCCAGGGAGGATTTGTGTTTGCTTTTGTCGAATGCTTGAAGAAACTGCAAAAACAGAACTTATTTACTCTACCTTCTCAACTTGAAGGTTTTTAGACATTCTAGACTAAAAACCGATGTGTACTTAGGATTTCTCAGGGGGAAACACTGCCCTCTTCACTCTGCACCAATGTTAGAGAGTGGGAAAGGTGGGCTTCTCTCTAGTTCATTCTTAAACTGAGGCTCTAACCTTTATACTCCATTTTATATTGGGCTGGGTTCTCATGCTAGACTCTCCATAGTGTAGGCAATTTGAGTTTTATTTCAAGTACACTACATTCTGTGACATCTTAAAAATCAAAGACCATTTTTCCTGTAGTAGCAATTCCAGCAAGGAGACAGCTGGCTCCTGTGCTCCACTTCCATCCCTGAGTTCTCATCTTCATTCAAATTTTGGGCTCTCTCCGGGAAGTCCTTATTTTTCCCAGAAATTGATTGCAAAGTTAGTTGTTTTTTCAAAACTGCTTTCTGTGCAAGATTCAGTCAGGTATCTAGTTCATTATGCTGTAAGAAATCAAAGACATTCTCCCATTCTCTGTATGGAATTCAATTTTTTAAATTGTGTTTTGACAAAAATTTAATTAAAAATAGAATAAAAGAAAAGTCTCATGTTTTCAGTTTTATCAATGATGTTCTTATTTTTATATAAAGAAAAGTAGCACATCCCTCGGAATTGGTGTGTTCTTTGCTTGATGTGATTCATCAAGGTTTTGCAAATGCTCATTCAATGATCATCAATTAAGCTCTTCCTACATGCCAGACTTTATGCTATTCATATTTGAATATATTATCTCATTAGATTTAATCTTCAGAAATAAAGGATTTAGGGGCTACCCTATCCATTAACTGGGAAAACAGCACTCTGTGCAAAGTTAGTATTGCCTGCCATGTGCCCAGCAGTATTAATACGTTTGTGTGTGTATGACAGATTAATCTTTATATGCATAAATGAGCAAACAAATAAATAAACACATCAACAAATAAATCTAAAATATATGTACAACCCTATATATATGGAACGATTATGGAGTTTGGTTGTTACATGGGCTACGTTAGTTGTTAAGACAAGAAGACTGAATTACTGGCATCACTTCTCTGTGCTACAGTTTCCTGGATCAGTGAGAGATAATATTACTCTATCACATGGAATAAAAGTAGGGATCAAATGGGTAATATATATGAAAAACCCCCCTCCTTCTTAATCAGTCAAATTATGTTTGGTGACTTCTTAGCTATGTGACCTAAAATAAATTACTACACCTATATGTATCCCAGTTTCTTCTTCTATACAATGTAGGTAATAATAACACTAATCTCATTAAGTCGTCCTAACTGCTAAATCACGACTTAATATGTGAAGAATGCTTAGAATGTTATCTTGAACATAGGAGTCCTTTATAAAGTTTTAGCTCTTCTCAGCAGCTATTACCACCTCAATTTAAGAGAACACTTAATAAGAAATAAATTTTCTAATATAATAAATAAGATTTTTGTCTTTTTAAGATTGTATTTGAGAGAGAGAGAAAGAGAATGAACTGGAAGGAGTGGCAGTGGGAGAGGGAAAAGCAGAATCCCCACTGAGCAGGGATCCCAACATGGGGCTCAATCTCAGGACCCTGAGATCATGACCTGATCCAAAAGCAGATGCTTAACCAACTGAGCCACTCAGGTGCCCCAAGGAATAAGATTTTAAAAGAAACTCTGTTTTTTTCTGATTATAAGATAGGAGTACATTCATGTGAAATACAAAGATAAGTCACAGAGGTATAGAAAAAAAGGTAAAAGGAGCCAAAAATGGCCATGTCAAAGATCATTGTGCCATTCTAGGTATAAAAAAGTCTAAAAGGGTACACACTAAAATGTTAACAGTGATCTCTGCATGTAGGATCAGGACAATTTTTATATGGGCACATAATGTCGATATTGATGAATAGAGGGCTATTCAGGCTATATATGCGTATGTAGATATTTCCAGCTGTCTATCCCTTTATAATTCAGTCATTGAAATAGGCTCAGTTAGCAGTGTCTAAATTAAGACCTTAGTTGAAGCAATCCTTTATTATCTTCTTTATCTATATATTAATCCAATTCAGTGTCTGTTCATTCATGCATCCTCTCATCCATTTATTTTCTATGTACAAAGCCCCATGCTGGTTGCTAGGGGCAAATAGATGGAGACATCTCATTCCCAAATTTAACAATCCAAAGGAGCCATTACAACAACAAACCAGTAAGCAAGGAGTTTCTAAAAAATGATATGTATTAAGTACCAGCAGAAAGTGAAGGGTAATGCAGGAGAACAGAAGTAAGGGCACCTATATCTATTCAGGTTGGAAGGTCAAGTGGAATCCCTTGAAACTGGAACTATTATATTGAAAAAGTATTATATTGAATAGAAGTATTATATTGAAGTATTGTATTGAAGACAAGTAGTTTTCAGGTATATGCATGGAAGGAAAATTCTTTCTTAGCCTGAGAATGCTTTGGAAGGTCTGAAAAACATGCTTCTTTCTATGCCGGGGAAGACCACTGGTTCTGTCCTCCCAGGAAAACCAGACAATCCCTTCTCTGAGGGATGAAAATAATGAACTCTATTTCAGGGTTATGGGGATTTGGAAGGTTATTAGTAATAAAACTTAGCTACTTCGTTTTCTTAAGCTTCAGGCACTAAGGTGGGGGAGTCTAGGATAATAGGGCAACCAACGACTGGGAACCAGAAAGCCTGTCCTTGTCCTCTCTCTGCCATTCACAAGTTCTTTAAACCCATATAAGATCTTTGTGAGTCCTGGAATCCCTTATCTGAAAAAGTAATACAATAGCACCAATTTTCTCCACCATCTTTCATATGTCAGATACTTGAAATGGCAGCATGTTTGATCATGAAGATAGATGATTATCTATCTCTGTGAAAAAATATTATGTGAAAAGAGATTAAACCTTAAAATCAACCAGACCACAGTCACAATCTTTCCCCCGTCACTTTCTAGATAACGGTTACCCAGTATAATGTATGTAAAGTACATAGGAAATGCCTAGCACCAGGTGCCTCTTAGTTGTTGGTTCTTTGAACTTGGAGCCATAGATGGTAACAGCTCCAAATTTAGTTGACATTTGAGACTCAGATAAATTGTCCCGTTATCTCATTTATAAAGCAGAAATATCTCAAGATAGTGCTGTCACTTGAGATAACACGTGGGGCAAGTCTTAATTAGGTCGGTGGAACCAAAACAATGTGATGTGTCATTACGTGATCATTTGTACGATGAGATGCTTTGCTGAGAAGATCAATAACAGGGTGGGGAGCCTGTCCTATAAAACCAGGATGCAAGTGACATACAAAACACAATGATGTATCCTTCTAGTTTCTGACTTATGCAGAAGGGGAAACTGCCAAAACTCGCGTGCAGAGAGAGGGCACAGCAGAACAAGTTAATGTGGCACGTTTGGAGGTAGTGAAAGGAGCACTGACCTAGTGCTCTTTCTGTGAAAAATTTCACCCATGCTTGGCTTTTGAGGATCAGAGCAAAAATGTCTATGGGCTTTAAGGCAGCTAATGTGTCCACGCTCTTTACTTTTGTATCGCTATCACCGAGCATGTGATACCGAGCAGTCTCTTATAAGTGATCTGAAGGCTGTAATGAAACATTTTTTTAGTTAACTCCCTGCTCTGTGAAGTGGTGATTATAATGCTTACCTCTCAGAATTATGGGGACAGACAGTAAGGTCAGAAAGACGAAGGAAGGAAGAAGGAAGGAAGGAAGGAAGGAAGGAAGGAAGGAAGGAAGGAAGGAAGGAAGGAAGGAAGGAAGGAAGGAAGGAAGGAAGGAAGGAAGGAAGGAAGGAAGGAAGGAAGGAAGAAAGAAAGAAAGAAAGAAAGAAAGAAAGAAAGAAAGAAAGAAAGAAAGAAAAAATATTTTCTTTGGTGTACTTCTGATAACAAGAATCTTCGTTCAGCAATTTCTACTTGTAGTTAAGTCTATGCCCTTGAAAATAATGCTGGGATGAACCCCGTTCCTGTAGAAACATCTGCATCAGGTCCATCTGGTGGGCAATGAATAGTTAGTAATGGTTTGAATGCTGGCTGCTAAAGCGTCTGTGAGTCAGAGAGTTTCATTTGCCCATGAAAACACTTGAAGCTTTACCTATAAAGAAGAAACAAGCAGGTAGGAGACAGTTTTCCTCTGTCACAGCAGCGTGGCCTGGAGGAGACAGGCTTCCTGATCTTAACTATGGTGCGTGTGGCTAGGACGTCATGCTCCCTGCCGAGAGGCACAGAGCCTGGTGGCTGGCTTCTATCTCCTACTTCTGTCTTCCTTAGCTCAGGCTCACTAACAGTAAGGAATTTCTTCTTGACAAAACAGATTTGCTGAGGCACATCTGCTCCAAAGCTGATAGCTTGTCCTAAAAACCCACAATTGGACCATTTCACTCAATACCTCAAGGTTTGGGTCTATTTCCCCAGCTGACACATAAGGGCCACAGACAGTCTCTTCTTTCAAAGCTCTCTGGGTTTGAAAATAAACCTGCACTTTCCACATTTCAGCCTCTAATTTGCTTTTGATTGTGTTGTATTTAAATGAAGTGTTAAAGTTACAAAATGCAAATAGAATTTGAAAATTTCCAAACAGATCTCTGTACCTAAAAATGTAATGTGTGTGTAGTGTACACATGAGCGCCATTTTAAAAGTACCCAATATATCCCTGGCACATGCATTATGTCATAAAATCATCCTAAAGATTAAATGAGGATTAAATGTATTACTGTCCGCAAAGTTAAGCAGTTAAGTATGTAAGCAAGCATATCTGACTTAATCACTTATGTCACTTCTTAACTCTGCTGATTTGTAAGGTTCCTACCCTGAGAGATGGAGGGATTGATATTTTAAGAGGCATGTAGAATCTTAGCACAACAGGGTTAAAAGTCCCCTCAGGCACATTTACTCACTTTGCAGGTGTGACGTGAACTCTATTTCAGGCTGGGCACTGATGAGACACTGGGACAGCGACAAGAGCACATTGTCAATCATCCTCTCAGCTGTGCCTTCCCACCACATCACTGGCTGTGAGAGGCAACAAGGGCTGGGCACTGGGTATCTTGGAGAGGGTTGGAGCCAGAGCCAGAGCCCAGACATGAGGGGATCAAGGAAGGTCATTCAAAGGAAATTTTCATCATTCATTGCACTTCCACTTGTGGCCCAAGTTCTCACAGCACAATACACACTTGCCACGATGTGGGAACAACCTTGATGTCCATCAAGGAATGGATGGATAAAGGAGGTGCGGTCTACACCGACCACAGAATACTATTCAGCCCTAAAAAAGAACTTCTGCCTTGAGGTATCTGAAACAGTCAAATTCATAGAATCAATGAGTAGAATGGCAAAGGCCTGGGGGAAGGGAGTAAAGGGAAGTTATGGATCAATAGGTACAGTTTCAGTTGAGCAAGATGAGTAAGTTCTAGAGGTCTGTTGCACAGCACTGTACCTACAGTGAACAATACTGTCTTGTGCACTTAAAAATTTGTTAAGAGTAGGGCGCCTGGGTGGCTCAGTTGATTAAGCAACTGCTTTTGGCTCAGGTCATGATCCTGGAGTCCTGAGATCGAGTCCCATATCAGGATCCCGGCTCTGCGAGGAGTCTGCTTCTCCCTCTGACCTTCTCCCCTCTCAGGTTCTCTATTTCTCTCTCTCTCTCTCTCTCTCTCTCTCTCTCTCTCTCTCAAATAAATAAATAAATAATCTTTTAAAAATTTTTGTTGAATAGTGTAGATATCATGTTCTTACCACAATCCAATAAATTTTTTTTTTTTTAGGAAGAGATTCAGTTCAAGCACCACGAGCAGAAAAAACTTGAGACAGTTATTCTGCCATCAGCTGGGACCTGATAATCCTTGAGATCTAGGAAGGATTGGCATGAACACCCTCCTCATGCTTTAGCAGAAGTGTAAAGCCTTACCTAAGAATTTTACAAGTCTCAGCATAAGTAACTTCTCAGAGCTATCTCTGATTCAGAGTGGAGGACAAGCACTGAAAAGCAGCAGGAAAATCTGTCTCCTCTTAGTATTGTGCTAAGGTGTATTGGTAGCTGGTGGGAAAAAGAAAGTCAGTAATACTCATATGGTCTTTATTTTGAAATTTGACTTTTTTCATAATTTATTTTTTGCATTAACTCTGGGGTTTTTTTTAATTATTGCTCTCTGGGGGTGCCTGGGTGGCTCAGTTGGTTGAGTGTCTGCCTTCGGCTCAGGTCATGAGCTCAATCTCAGGAAAAAAAAATTGCTGTCTAACTGTATTCAGCTCGGTTACTACTGAGTTTTTTGATGCCCTCTTAAATTTTGTTCCCAAAGTGAATGCCTTGGGAGACCTGCCTCCCCCTGGTCTTCCCCCGGAGTCTCCACCATGTTCTGGGCTACGGGATATAAGCTGTCTGAGTCTAACCTTGGACTCTGCCTTCTACTAGAGGGGAGACCTCATACCGATGATTAAGCCTCGCTGTGCCTCAGTTTCCTCATCTGTAAAATGGAGATGATATCAGCACAACAGTTATGAGATGTAACTGAGTCAGTACACGGGATGTTACAGAGGGGGTCCCGACACCTAATAAACACAATATTAAGTTTTTATGGCAGTACATAAGTAAATGTGAGCCATCATCATCCTGAGACTGTCCTCACTTCTCATTGTAGCAACATCGGGAGTAAGTCTGGTCTGTGAAGCAAAGCCTGGAGATGTAGGGGTGAAGGGGCATGGAGACATCATACTCACCACCACCACAGTTTAGCGCTGACCATCAGCAGACATCCATCCCTGGGGCCACATTTCCCTGCTGCTCTATCCCCTGCCTCTCCCCCCCCCCCCGCCAGTGCTCAGCTTCCCAACACTCCCCTGCCTCCTCCCTCTGCTCATAATTGTGTACGAACCCTTCTCACCTCCCTACTCCTGTGTCGCCCAAATTCTGCTCTATGTTATGCGAAACACTTTGACCTTCTCTAGTCCCTTCTTCCAAACCGTGTTGGAAATCCTGGGACTGGTGTGCTAAATTAAGAATATGCAGATTGGTACCTAAGGAGGCACAAGCCACCATGGGGTGGGCAGGTAGTTCCTTGGTGTCTCAGCTCCCACTTTCGGGAAGTGAAAAGCCTAGAGCCATTTTGATTGGACGTGCAGTTTCAATACACTCACCCAGAGGAAATAACCCACAAGGTTTATTAGGTACAGATCCCAGGATAGGGACTCAATGAATCAGGGGTGGAAGCAGTTCTCTGTCCCCGGTCATGAGTGCAGGAGAGAGAAAGTAGGGTTATACTTACGACTTATAAGGTGATTGGGGCAGAGGTCACTAACTTTTCAAGGGCTAACTCTAAGTGGTTATTTGAAAAATGCCTCCAGGAAAAGCAAAGCAAGAATCGGTGGCAGGCATCCTAAATTCAAGTGCTTATCTCAACGTCCAGACTCTGAGTGCGAGCAGGTTGTTATACCGTAAAATGCCTGGGCAGAAATGCAAGATGGCTGTTTCTTCAACACACAAACCAAGCATCAGGCCCGCTACACATCGCCAAGCTCATCGGGGTTGACGACAGAAAAAGGGATTTCCGGGTACCACGACCTAGGGACCTAAGATTATAAACAACATAGAAGATCAAATAGCTGAGGAACCATGAGATATTTGTTGGGGTTGATGTCCAGAGATGTCATGGTGGGATTTCTCTCTGTGACATCTAGACATCACTTTGGGACACTGAGAGTTTGCCGTTGTGTTGTTACTGTGGATTGTCATGACCTAATTTTGGGGGTCTGTCAGAAAGTGGAGGGAGTTGGAGGTTCTGGCACACACCTCCATCTATGACCACCCTGTGACTATACGCATGTGCCTGCACATGGCACTGTATCTTCTCCCGTTGTGTTGTCTTTTGTCACTTGTGGCACCAATCCCGGTGCCACAGGAGGAAATTCTGAGCGGGTAGTGATAGGTAAGAGAAAGGAAATCAGTCCCTATAGACAACCATGATAGTCTCCTTTCTTGCTTCCGGCAGAAAGGAAGGCACCATATGCCTATGTCTCTCCGGTCAGAGCCCAGCACAAAGTAGGTGTTGAGTCGGCATTCGTCGATGGGGTTATTGCTACAGCAGTTGATTGAAAGGTGAAGGGAACCTAAAGATGGAATCTCATTGACCGTGAAGTCATAGGAGTTCCTCCCCCTGCAGCCATTCCAGGGAGAAGAAACTATGAAGAGGTATCTGCCCCTATCAGGAGGACCCATGCTTCTCCAGCTGACACGAGTCAGCGATACAATCGGCAAAGAGAAGCATGAGGCCAGGATCACATAACAGCCAAGATCCAGGACATTTACCTCTGACAGGTAGACCTGACGCTTTCAAGCACCACGCTTGTGAGTCGGCCCACGTGTGTGTGCATGTAGCTGGGTTTTGTGTTAGATCCGCAAGCTATCCTTCACGGATGGATTATGGATACCCGCTAAAATAAAAACTTTTAAACTGTGACTCGCAGCTTTGCAACACTTAACATTTCAAGAGACCTTCAGGCTCCACTGTTTTACTGAGCCTTCTCTAAAGCTCTGTATGAATATCTGGGCACATAGATGGATTCCCACTTGGGAGCTGACTGAGAATTCAAGAAGGTGACTGTTCCAGGGCCATCTAGACATGAGACCACAGTGCAACCCGGTGGGATGTTTTGGGTCATGGTTTTTTGGGGGGCTTTTTTTGGTTTATTTTGTATTTTTTTTAATTTCCTTTTCCCGTTTCTGTTAAATCGATGGGGGAAAAGAAACTCCAATATTCCAAGCTTACACAAGTTCATACAGGTCCCATCGGCGTCAGAGTCAGGGTTCACACCGAAGTCAGATGACCTGGATTTTCTTTCTAATCCCCATCTCCCTCTTCTCTGTTGCCCCCCTGCCCCTGCCCGATAGCCTACTCTGCCTGGAATGACCTCCCTCCCCCGCAGGCCTACCTTCCAGATGTAAACTGAATGACTCCCCTGCAGAGCTGTGTCCTTTATTCTCCCAGACCGCCCCAGATGTCCTCTCTGTCCCCGCTCACTCTCACTTTGCTCGTGCTCACTTTGCCTCTGCATCTCAGTCAGCAGCTCCCAGGGCAAGTGCAAGGTCTTGGCCAGTTGCATGGGGCAGGCATCTTGAGGAGGCACTGGGCACGAAGTCAGAACACATACAGCAGGGTAAGCTGAAAATAATAAAGGGTTGTACATCTGTCAGACCTGCTTATTTGTTTTTGCCCTCTTCCTTCTTTTCCAAAAGTGACTTAAAAATATTTATGTGTCCGGTGTTAGTTACCGTGGCATATTCTTGAGAATACCAAATTCATGGATGATGTATTTGAAGGATACACTTCCGTACTTCATTCCTTCATCCAGTTCCTCACTCAGATGAAGAGGTCTGACCGTTGTCTAGAAGCAGGATGCCCAACAGCAGGGACGATACACCCCTCGGGCCCCGAGGGGATGGGGCACATCAGAGTATCCATGACAGAGAGCCTCGGCATGGTGCGGACCCAACCCCGGGGCAGGCAGGGATCCACTGAAGTGAGAATGATGTCTGCAGTTGACCCTCCACTCCACGTAAACTCTTATTTTCTGCTGATGTCATGCTGGGCTCTTAGTGCAGACCCAGATTTTGGAGCCACCCGGTTGCCTCTGCCTCCCCTGAGTCTTCTGTGCCAAGCAGCATAACTTTGACAATGCGCTGAAACTACCCATGCCTCCATGCCAGCCCTCAATTCCGGGGAGCCTGCAGAACCCCACTCAGCATCCACACACCACCCCCGGCAAAGCGGCCACGTTCTCCCCCAAGCTGTCCCTCAAGGAGCCAATCCCTCTCTACACAGGGGTCCACACCGGACTCGAAAGCACAATCTTCTTCCCCGACAGCTTTAACACACCCACAGCAAAACTCATTCTGATTTGATACTTGATTATCGTTTCACATGAAAGATGGCCCTGACACGCTCAGAGGTTAGCAGGGTGGGCAAGCTTCCAGAGGCAGCCACCACGATCCCCTCCTAACTGTGGCTTCACCTCCAGCTGGAGCAAAGTTCTGCCTCTGAAGTTGGAAGCACAGGCTCCCAGGCGAGCGCTTCCCGCTGGTTTCAAGCATCTGCTTTTCATCTGCCTGTGGGTCGGTTTCACGTCGCTGTTCATGGTTGTCGCAAAGAGGACAGTCGTTGGGCAGAAGAGCAGAAGCCTGCAGCACTTGGGAGTGGCACAGGCATGATGACAAGAGTGAGACCCATAGTAGCAGCTTCCGCATGCAGCCTGTATCTCATATGTCCATATGGTCACTATAGCCTGGCAATAGGATTCCCGTGTTACAAGTGAGCGGGAGTGACAGATTGTTATGTGGCTAGTTTAATGTTTCTCAGTAGTTAGCGACAGAGGAAGAATTATGATACAGGATGGCTGTGTGTGTGTGTGTGTGTGTGTGTGTGAGAGAGAGAGAGAGAGAAAGAGAGACAGAGACAGAGACAGAGACAAAAATTTTAGTCCAGCATCCTGCCGAGCTGCCACACCCCAGATAACCACCTGGCAGAGATTCCAGAGTCAGAAGCTTCCTGAGTGCCTCGCAAGTTAGATTCCAGGGTCGTTGAAGTTAACGACTAAAGGAAAAGGGTCTGTTCAGCTTTAGGTAGTAGGTCATGTGGGGTAATGAAACAGAACCCAGACTTTAGAAATTGGACAGCTCTGGATTTGGGTCTCAGCTCTTCCACTTCATATGGAAGAATTTAAGAGGTGATAACGTCCTTCAGAGGGAAAGATCTGGAAAGTACCCAGAGTGGCGCCATCTAGCAGGACTTTCTGCAGTGCTGAAAATATCCCAAATCAGGACTAACCAATATGGTGGCTATTCGCCCCACGTGGATATCGAGAACTTTAAATGTGTCTAGGGCGACTGAAGAACTGAAGTTTTATTTTTTTTATTTGCAATTAAGTATAAATTAAGTAGCCACATGAGCGCGTGGTTGGTTTACTGGGTAGTACAGAAATAGAAGCTACAAATTCACGAGCTCATGTGTTCTCCATGACAACTTTGTGAGTTACGTGATGCAGGCAGTCCGTTCTCATTTTATTGACAAGGAAATTGAGTGTCAAAGGAGATCCCGCTAGGACCTCATGCGGGCATTTCACGCCGTCCGCTGGCTCCTGAGTTAGGGAGCTATCGGCAGCCCCCTCCCCCTTCAGTCCAGCAGAGCACAGGCAAGCCCGAAGGCCAGTCAGGCACTGCCTGGGCAGAGAAAGCACTTTGCACAACGAGCCAAAGCTACTGACAAAATATTATTCAATGTGTCAGTGCTAAGGCATTCTGTCTAAATCATTTCCCATCACCAACAGGAGAGGGCTGGCTGGGTGAGACGCCCAGACTTGTTCAATCAATCTCAGGGAGGCTCACCCAGCATGGCCGGAACCGTGGCTTCGCACTGGCCAGAAACATCTCCAACTCACCATATCAAGGGCAGTTTTGAAATTCCTTCTATACAATGGGCTTTGGCCCTGAACTACACCAGCATTTCGGGAGATGCGGAAGGCATCTATTGTGGGCTGAATTGTGTCCCCCGAACCCCCACCACCCTACCAAGATCATACGCGGGAGTCCTAACCCCCAGCACCTTAGAACAGCACTTGTTTAAAGAGAAGGACTTTGAAGAATTAATGAAGGTAAAGACAAGGCCGTTAGGGTGAGCCCTGATCCATGATGATGGGTGTCCTTTAAAAAGGGGGAAATATGAACATAGATGCAGAGGCACAACCATGTGAAGACGCAGGGAGGTGGAAGGAGATGGCGGTCTACCAGCCGGGGAAGGAGCCCTCAGGGAAAGAATCCTGCCTACACCCTGACCTTAGTCGCTTAGCCTCTAAACCTGTCAGAAAATGAATTTCTGCTGTTTAAGCCACGTGCTCTATAGGTGTTCATTGCAGCAGCCCCAGCAAACTAATATATTTACTTATTTCTGTTTGATAAATCTCCCCAGATGGTTCTAGCAAGCAGCACTGGTAAGGAACCCCAACTTTAAAGAACGATGGTCATTAACAACACCAATGTCGACCACAAGGATGATGATGAGAAATTAAAGTATTCCAGCTTTTCACAGGGAAGACGCCACCTTCACATACATTTTCACCAAGTTGTTGCGAGGATGAGTCCTTCTTCCCACTCCACAGATAAGTGACTGGAGACTCCGGAAGCGGCGGAGTTTGTTGAAATTCACACAGAGTCCCTAATTAATGAAGCCAGGTCACATACCCTAGATTCTGGACTCCTCAATCAGATTAGCTGTTTTTTCACCAAAATGACCTCTGAGCAAGGTGGCTGGCACGTCCGGATTTGCCCAAGACACTCCAAGTTCGCACTGTTTCCCCAGAGCCGTTAGGAATGGTGCTCCCTTTCTCTCTCAAAAGCATCTGGGTTTTTACAGTTTATAACATGGCCACCTTACCGATAAGCCACATCGATAGTGTAAGTCCTGCTCAAGGTTACACATCCTCAGGAAAGCGCAGCAGCTATCTGTATGGGAAGGGAACGCCCTCGTGCAATCGGCGGTCCCGGGGGCTCGGCTAGTGCTGTGAACAGAGGCTGGGTGACAGGTGCAGCGCGAAGAACAAGGCGGGCTGGAGCGCTCAGTGCAGGACGCCAGGGCTCTGCCCTGCCCTGCGGCGGGCTCGCCGTGGGAGCTCAGGTCGGGTGAGGGACCTAATCCAGCTTTAATTCTCTGGCTAATTTGATAAGTGCTCAATATGCTTAAGGGGCTGTGGGGGCAGGAGTCGGCAGTAATAGAGGAATGACCCTCATGGGGCGGGGTCTGCTCGGGACGTGGGACCTGCGTGCGATCCTGTTATTCTGCCTCCACACATCGGGACTACGTGTTGCCGGTTGGTCACAGTAACAAGTGAACCCTAGAAAGGTCAGCTTCTTCAGGCAGGAAGGTTTATTGTGAGCCGGGCAGCTCCCCCGGACAGATCCCGTCATGCCGTGAGTGGTGCAGGGGTGCAGGGTGGCATCCGAACTTCACCCCCTGGAGCAGCTGTCCGCTCCTGGGGGAGAGACAGCGAGGGGGTGAGGATTCTGCCCACCTTTCAAAATACCACCCCAGAGGCGCCTGGGGCACTCAGTCGTTAAGCGTCTGCCTTCGGCTCAGGTTGTGATCCCAGCGTTCCGGGATGGAGCCCCCCATCAGGCTCCCGACTTGGTGGGAAGCCTGCTTCTCCCACTCCCTCTGCTTGTGTTCCTGCCCGCTCTCTTTTGCTCTCTCTCTCTCTCTCTGTCAAATAAATAAATAAATAAAATCTTAAAAAAATAAAATGATAAAATAATAAAATAAAATAAAATAAAATAAAATAAAATAAAATAAAATAAATAAAATACTGTCCCAGTCCAGCACTTCAGCCTCCTGGCCGGCAACCCCCTGCCTGCCCTCCCAAGTTCCGGACTCACTCCCAGTGAGTGAAAGGGAGGCTGCCCTTGTCATGCCCCACAAGGCCGACACCTTGTCATGCAGCCATCCCCTCCCTCCACACTCCCTCCCCTCTGCCCTGCACCACTCAGGCCCCAAGGGCTGTGCAGGTGGTACCCACTTGTATGAGTTTCCTAGGGCTACTGTTGCCAATTATCACAAATTCCGATGGTTTCAAGCAGTGAAAATGTATTCTCTTGGGGTTCTGGAGGACAGAAGTCTGAAATCAAGGCTCTTGGAAGGACGGCGCTCTCTCTTCTAACTTCTGGGGGTGGCCAGAGGTTCTTGCCATTCCTTGGCTTGCCACTGCATTACTCCCATCTCCGCCTCCATCTTCCTGTGGCTTCCTGCCTCCGTGTCTGTGTCTTCCCGTGGTGTTCTCCTCTGTGTGTGTCTGTCCCTGTGTCTCTTCTCTGCTAGTCCTATTGGATTTAGGGCCCAGCCTACCCCAGTATGACCTCAGCTTAAAGCCTCATGATATCTGCAAAGACCCTATTTCCAAACAAGGGCATATTCACAGCTACCAGGGGTTAAGACTTCAATGTATGGCTTTTTTTTTATTTTTAAGATTTTATCTATTTATTTATTTATCAGAGACAGAGAGAGAGCATGCAAGCAGGGGGAGCGGCAGGCAGAGGGAAAAGCTGGCTCCCCGCTGAGCAGGGAGACCTATAAGGGACTCGATTCCAGGACCCTGGGATCATGACCTGAGCTGAAGGCAGACAGTTAACCAACTGAGCCACCCAGGCGTCCCTCAGTGTCCACTTTTGGAGGACACAGGACAACCTATATGGCTGCCGAGAAGTCTCCCCAGATGCCCTTGAGGAGAATTGCTGTCCCCTCTCTGCGCTCTCATGGATCCCACTGTACCTGAGTGGGGCTTTGGTCCCAGTGTGGAAGGCAGTGGTTCGCACACCTCTCTGTCCCACTTTGTGAGCAGGGATGGTGTCTTCTGTGACCTATGCCTTCTGGCAGCATCTTCCAATGCCTGATTCCGTCCCGAGCAGCCTGATCTGGAAGAACACTTACCTTCTAGAGAGGTATTAATTTCTACTCCAATTCTGCCACCTCTTAGCCATGGGATTTGCGGCAAGATATTTAACCTACAAGATTTTCAGTTTCTTCATCTTTAAGATGGGAATCATAACCCAAACCAAACCAGCTTAAGACACAAAAGGAATTTATTCTTCCTTGAAGACTACCCAGCCCAACAGCACATTTTACCAAAATTCCTTCCGGCAGTTATGTTCTCGGATCTTTCTTCGTCTCTAATGACTTTCACTAATCTGAATGAACCTGAAAGGAAAAGTCAAATTGTTCTCCTGAGCTCTGCACTGGAAGGAAGCAAAAAAATCTTCAGAAGCCTGAACAGTGACAGGTGTTTCAAAAAACCAGAGTTTGATTGGGAAAGCTGGAAACGCAGAGGTGCCTCTGAGAAGCAGTAGGGCAACTGAAGTACTTAAATTAATTAGCGCTAAAAATGTACAGTCTTTCGGGGAGCGGCATAAGCCCAGTAGGCACAGGCCAGGCTGCAGAGATATATTCTCTTCCGTTAGATCAGACATGGGGAGGGGGAAGGCGTGAGGCTTTAGGAAGTGACAGGCAAATGCAGTAAATAGGACTAATTAACTTCAGCTTTAGTCCCCAGGTTGCAAAGGGCGCAGCACACACAGCAAGCTGGCAGGGAAGCTGCGGGATCTCTGGGCCCACCTGTGACAGGGGATAACTTGTAAGATGCCTCCCAAAGTGACAGCCCAAGTATTCCCTTTGGTCCGAAGCTTCCTGGGGGCTACTTTTTCCTGGGGGCAAATATTCAGTCTTCCTCCCTCTGTCTCTCCTCAGTGTCCCCTCTTTTCTCAGTCTGCCTTCCCTGCAGACCTTCGAGACCTCCATCCTCCTTCTCTAAGCTCTGGCACCTTTAAGACACAAGCTGGCCAGGGTCAGGGAGTAGCATGCGAGGATTCAGGACAGGGCGCAGGGGCATAACCATCAGTCAGAACCCAGCTGACCTGTCTGATTTTGGAAGGGTACTTCCCCCTCCCCACCCCGCCCCATGACTCCTATTCCTTGTCTATAAGATGGGAGTCCTAATTCTAACCTCACTGGTGGTCCTAAAGACTAATGGGAATATGTAAACCCAACACAGAGCTGTCCTATTCATGTGACAGAGCACCCAACATTGTTTACTCTGTTCCATTACGACCAACCTCCCAGGGCGGACGCAGGGAACATATGAAATAGTGGATGTGACATCGCACAGCAAGGCCTCACACCTCTTGCACTGCAAATGCCCATCCTGTCGGCACCGCGTGGGTGGGTTCCGTCTCTTTCTTGCATATGCATCTTTCGGCCCAATGACATCCCTGACATTGGGAAGGGTGTGGAGTGGTTATATAAGTGCAGAGTGCAAAGATGGCGGCACTCGTGCTCTTCAGTGAACCTTCAGGCACCGAAGAGGCATCACAGTCCAGAGGGAAGAGCTCCAGTTGTAAGGTTCTATGCTCCCAGCTTGGGCGTACCACTCCCACCAAGCTGCTCATCTCATGTCCCTCTCCTGCAAGCCTCGATTACACAGGGAGTAAGATTCAAATGAGAGCGTGTGGGTGACAGGTGCACGGATCACCTGGCCCATAGTACGTCCTCAGGAAAGGCTGGCTTCCATCAGATCCCAGGAAAGCCCCAACCCCATAGCGAAGACAGTGAGGATGGTAACCATAGTGAACAGCCTGAAGACCCCGCTCTCAACCTGAGGATGTGTGGGCCTCAACAACATTTAACAAAGCCTCGGTTCTAGGAAAGGAGTTCCAGATTTCTGTTGGGAGTTGCCTAGCCAGATTTGTTTGTTGACCCTAAGTATTTAAAAAATACTATTCAGTTCATGATATGTGATGAGTGCAAAAGTGGCAGGAGTGTTGAAAGTGGTAGAAATAATGGAGAATTTTTATGTGAAAAGTGAATAAAAACAGTACATGTCCCATGGTTCGTGTGGCATAACTCTTTTAATACTAGGAACATTCTGGAATACAAGCAGCGAGTCTGTTTTGTTTGAGAAGTGTGGCAGATGTGCACACTTCTCAAACAAAACAGACTCACTGTTCCTAGTATTAAAAGAGTCATGCCACACAAACGAAGAGATGAGGAAAGCCATCATGGGACCCTGGGCTAGACTCGGAGAGCTGCGTGATGACATGGCCAAGGAAGCAGATATCCCACGATAGTCACATGAAGATCAGACATTCCAGATGAAAGTTGTATGTTGCAATATGTGTGAAGTGTTGTGCAAATTGCCAGCACGAAATCAGAAGTCCTCGTCTTCCTTTTTGGCGTAACTTCATACGGCGACCCCATAAGAGCTGGGCATGTCATCTGCACCCTTCATGGACCAGGAGACAGGCAAAGGTGAAGCAGGGTGTGGCAGAGGTAAGCTAGAGGGCAGTGAACAGATTCAAGAGGTACTTTGGAGGGGAAATCTTTAAGATCAGGTAACAGATAATAGTGGATGACTCCTAGACTCCTCTACTACATAGCTGGGTGAGAAAAGGTGCCGCTTGCACAACCGAAGAAGCCTGCAGAGATGGATATTTGAAAGATGTGACTTATTATTGAGTATTTTAATCATTAGATGCCTGCCAAGCATCCAGTAGGAAACATCAGGTGGCCACCCTCTTCAAGGACTATCCATGCTTTCAACTACATCTAATACTGCAACTCAGTCTGCGAATCAGGTGCCCCCACACTGAGTGAGTCCTCAATTCAGTAAAAGAGGCTAAGGACTCGAACAAAAAGGCCTCAGAAGCAGACAAATTTGAATCCCTACTCCATTGTCCATTAGCTGTGAGACATCTGAAGGACAATTGGGAAAATCCTTTGGCTATTTGAGCTTCACTAAAAAATTGAAATAATTCCTCTGTTACAGAGCAGCTTCGAGAATGAAAGGAGATTGAAAACTTTCTAATTGCCAGCCATTGTCTTTGAACTAATTCCTCTTCTGCTTCATTTACCTTTTTCTCCTCTATCGCCCCATTACTTGGTGATGAGGCTGGAGGGAATTAATATTACACATTTAATTAAAGATCATTGAAATAGTTATGTAATGTTGAAGGTTTTTTTTTTTTTTTTGGCTTTACCCCAAGTTCCTGACTATTTTGTATAGATAGACCAATCAATAAATAGATGGATATAGACACAGAGAGAGGGAGATGATAGATAGATAGCAACAGATGGGATCTATCTATATAGAGCTATCTATTTAGATACAGATACATAAACAACAAGGGGCATACACCAAGTGTTCTCATCTTATTGTCAGACAACATGGTGATCTGAAATGTTTCTACCTCCCTGTAGTCGTGATTATTCCTCTCTGGCCATTTCATTTCCTGTTCCTCTGTCCCAGCACCTGCAACAGTAGGGATGTCTGTCTCCCCTCCACCTGCCTCTAGTTTCTACGCTCTGCTTTACCTTCCACTGCCTGTCCAACCACAGAATACAATTAAATGACTTCCCACAAAAGGCAGCTGGAGTGCTTGCCCTTTGTGTGAGAGGATGCCCACCTTAGGCAACTTGGGAACGCATTTCCATCAATGTGCTCTGGGCAGGGATCACTCAGACAGTTCTTATGTCCTGCCGAGTTCGTCAGGAGCTGACTTCATCATGTTGACCCCAAGAAGACCAGACATCAGGAGGAGCAGGACAGAAATGAATGGAAGGTCAGGAGAGAAGGCTTTCGTTATGTCAGGATGGGGAGTGACAGAGGATTGACAAATGCTGATTCCCTGAAGTGGCTCTGGCATTTGATGCAATAAGGGAGAGGGTAGAGGATATCTTCTCTTGAGTTTCTCCTCTGTACTTTCTGTAATACCTTCATTACAACCCTTATCCACATGCCTATCCATTTATTCATTCACTCAGTGAATGTGTCTGGAGTTAATTGTACGTGGAGATAAACATCACCCTCCATTCTCTTGCCCATTTAAGGGGCTGTCCAAACTAGCATACATAGGACAACAGTGCCTGCCTGGCTTGCAGTAGGTACCCCATAAACAATGAGTTATTGGTGTAATTACTAAAGAAATGTGTGAATTTGTGATTTAATGAAAGGATGGACAGATTAAACAATGAATGAGAAGGAAGGATACTCAGTCCAGCCTATGAGATTGTGGATCATGTGGGTAGGAAATGGGAATGAAGTATGTTGATGAAAGGAAGATATACTTTCCCATTCCCACTGTGTTGCTATAATTAGTTTTATTGGCTCCTCCCTTCCTAGAGTGAACTGTCTATTTGGAGAGAGAGTGTCTCCATAATTTCTGAATCTGCAACTCCGAAAAACTGTTCATCATCATTAGCCATCAGGGAGATGCAAGTCAAAACCACATTGAGATACCACTTTATACCAGTTAAAATGGCCTAAATCAACAAGACAGTAAACAGCAAGTGTCAGAGAGGATGTGGAGAAAGGAGAACCCTCTTACATTGTTGTTGGGAATCCAAGTTGGTGCAGCCACTTTGGAAAACAGTGTGGAGATTCCTCAAGAAATTAAAAATAGAGCTATCATATGACCCTGCAATTGTGCCACTGGGTATTTACCCCAAAGATACAGATGCAGTGAAAAAAGGGCCATATGCACCCCAGTGTTCATAGCAGCAATGACCATAATTGCCAAACTGTGGAAAGAGCCAAGATGCCCTTCAACAGATGAATGGATAAAGAAGATATGGTCCATATATACAATGGAATATTATGCCTCCATCAGAAAGGGTGAATACCCAACTTTTGTGTCAACATGGATGGGACTGGAAGAGATTATGCAGAGTGAAATAAGTCAAGCAGAGAGAGTCAATTATATTGTTTCACTTACTTGTGGAGCATAAGGAATAACATAGAGAACATTAGGAGAATAGGAAAAGTGAATTGGGGGATATTGGAGGGGGAGACGAACCATGAGAGACTGTGGACTCTGAGAAACAAACTAAAGGTTTTGGAGGGAAGGGAGTGAGGGTGGGGGATTGGGTGAGCCTGGTGGTGGGTATTGAGGAGGGCACGTATTGCATGGAGAACTGGGTGTGGTGCAAAAACAATGACTCTTGGAACACTGAAAAAATTAAATTAAATTTTTAAAAAATGAATATGCAACTCATAGCACAGGGCTCAGCATAGAGTGAGAAGAAAGTCAGAGCAGCACTGGTAAGGTAGGACAGGATGGATCTCAGCTCCACCACCACTACCTACAAGAGCTTGCGCCTCCTGGAGCCCTGGGATCTCCACTGTGTTCCTCCATAAATGAAGGTCATGAAGGTCTCTCTCTGCTTCTATCTCGGAGCAATCACAGAGTCCAAATGGACAAATTTGTGTCATTCTAAGTTGTCGACCAACCAAGCAAACTTGTTCAGAGGAAGTTGTTCCTTATTCTGTCAACAGACAGAAGGAAAATGAATACAAAACAAACCAAATCCAACTCAGATGCATAATATTTAATCAACATCCACAATGCTGAGGAATTTTCACAGAAAATAACCCAACTCCTGGAGTGAGAGTGAGTGAGACTATTCCAGTGTGTCCCTTAATTATTGACAATCTTTCCCATTTAGGACTCCCAGCCCTCAGAGGTCTTCCCGTCCAGTACTTCTCAGACACTTTGCACAGACTAGGGATGGCTGGCAGCATTAGAAGCACAGGGAGGGGCTTTTTTATTTTCAAATATTTTATGAAATCTTTCTGAGGTATTAAAAAAACTGAGTTCCCAGGTCTCTCTGTGGAAGCTCTAATTCTGAAGTCTTGAGATAGACCGTGACCATCTGTTTATACAAGACCTTCCCGGTAGGCAACCAGGGCTAGGGACCACTGACCCACCCACCACCATTTTCCTCATCCTTTTGGGCTCTACAGTTTGGAAGATGTTGCCTCAAACCTACTTGGGCTTGGGGTTGGGATGAGGGGTCTCCTCATGGATAAAGAAGAAAACTTCCTGAGTTGGCTACAGCTCCAAACCTTGAATTGAGGTTTTTCTAGACCTGAGCATCCCCTCTCATGGCCTTGAGAGATGGCAGCACCTCCTCCCTCCTGCTGGGTCTGTGCCCACTTCTGGATCCTGGGACAGGTGAAACAGCAGGGGGCCTCCCAAGTGTGCCTTGGATCTCAGATTGCCAGTATGTCCCAGGAAGGTGAGCTCAGCTCACCCCTCTTGGTTATTGCCCAGGCCAGGTGTGCTCTAGCCATCTTGAGCAAGGTCCTTTGCACAAGCCTGTGAGGAAGGCAGGCACTGTTGTCTCCCTTGAAGAATGAGGAGACAAAGGCCAAGACCGCACAGTTTGTCCCAAAGAGCTGGGATCTGGGTCCATCTTCACCTGCCTCCAAAACCCTCTGCCCCTCAGGAGTTCACCCACTGCTCTACTCTGCAATGTCCCCAGCATCTTTCTGTAGGTTGTCCTATCCTGTGAGCAACTGAGAAATAGACTCTGCCTTTTAGAAACTTAGCATGAATTCAGAGAGAAGGGAAAAAAGTGAATAATCTCACAAATCAATATTTGCAAACCATGATAAGTCCAAGGGTAACTTATAAGTAGATGAGAAATGAGAAATCATGAGAGCCAACTCTCTAGAAGAATAATAGCACAAAGCTCTCCCTATGATGCAGGTAAACAAACTGAGGTACAGAGGTCAAGGAGACTGCTCAAAAAATACAGAAGCAGTGAGTGGCAGAACTAAGATTCAAGCCCAGACATGTCATTAAGGTATAAATCTGTAACCATGAAGTCAGGAAATGGTTAAAATACAGTATAAGAGCTATATTATGAAATGTTATGCAGCCATCAAATATGATTTCATGGAAGTATATTCTGCACATATTTTTTACCAGAAAAAATAATATTTACTTGTGTGTGTGCTGTAAGCCAGAACATGTCAAGATCTGTATTGTATGGTTTTTATTTTCTTGATTTTCCTTGTATTTATTTTCTCAATTTTATACAATGTTCATGCATTATTTTTTTATGATTTTATTTCTTTGTTTGAGAGAGAGAAAGCATGAAAAGGGGGAACAGTAGAGGGAAAGGGAGAAGCGGACTACTGAGCAGAAAGCCCAATGCACGACTCAATCCTAGGACCCCAGGATCACAATCTGAGCCAAAGGCAGATGCTTAACCAACTGAGCCAACCAGGCACCCCTATGCATTATTTTTGTAATTAAAATGTTACATAAATAAAAATCTTGCAAACCAAGGAATATTTGATACCTGCCTGGGTTCGCCACCAGCTGGGTTGGACATATGGGGCTGGTCACTCTCCCTTCATAGGGTAGTTCCCTCAGCCCACACAAGGATTTCCCAAAGTATGTTCCTCCAAGCACCAGTCACCAAGATTCTTCAGATGAATAAAATAGGTTAGTCTTAACCAAGTAATATGGGAAGCAGGAGAAACCCTCTCTTTTGCTTATTAGCATGTTAAATTTACTAAGAAGTCCTGCTGGAATGATGCTACATTTACTATCTGAAGGGCTAAACCAAACCACTAGGCACTAGGTTGCTTCTCCTCGTGCAAAGTCTATAATTTAACATGTCTTTATATTAAGGCCCAGCATTATGCATTACTGCTTCCCTGTCCCAGCATTGACTGATGTCCCTCCAACTCTAATATTCTAAACAATTTGAATGCTATAAACCTAAGTTATGCAAGCTATTTACTTCTCTACCTATGGATGGGGAGAAAAGGAAGCGATCCAAAATGGTGGGCTGCTCCATTCGCTGGGACATGCACGTCTTCACGTTTCAGCTTAAACACAGTCTTGCTCAGTGTGACGTCTAACCTGTTTCTTCCCCTCTTCCCTGTCTACCTTGTTACACTGTTAAATCTGAACATCAGCGTCCTGACTGAGGGTCCCACATGGACTTGGTGTCCCCTCTGGTGACAGCTACAGCTCCATGTCAAAGCATTCCGTGCTGAGTTGGAATTGCTTGTTCTCTTGGCCATTTCCAACACTCAACTCAGAGTCTCTAGAATTCAGGGCACCAAGATTGTAAGTATTGCCTTACTATGTGCCTAACACTTAAAAATAATGTCCAAAATCAGTTGAGTGCTTAGAATACATGGGGCACCATCTTATTTAGTCCTTTCAAGTATCCAGTGAAGTAGATACTGGTACCACCTTGGATGCACCCGGGGCTCAGCGATGTGCACTGACCTTTCCTAAGTCCACACAGCTACAAGGTTTGGAGCTGGAATTTGAACCCAGGCTATCAGACTCTTGCTCTCACCATCATATCAGTTGCCCAGAGGCACTGATGAGATGTTCAACAAATGTGTAGTGAAAGGAGAAAAGAACAAAATTTCATTCAAGGAACTTTCTGTAAGAGGGTGCTTTTCTGATTCTGCACTCTCTGGATCTTGGGGCTAATGATGTGTTAACCCTCTCCAACCCAGGAATTAATCTCTAAAACCCATACAGGGACTTGTTAAGTCAGGGGCTCATTAAACCAACCAATGAGTTACTTGAGTTTAAGAAGATCCATTCTGTATTCTCTGGAATGAGAATTGTATATAGTATATATCTTTTAAATAATCTATTATCTTTGTTTACTCCGTGTCTTTTAAATAATATTTTAACAACTCTGTTAAGGTATAAGGTACATAATAAAAATCGTTGAATTGTACATTTAAAATAGATGAATGTCATGATAGAGTTTTTTTATGTATTTGTACAGAGGCTCCCTCCACCAAACCATGACAAGGGTTTTGGTTTTTTGTTATTTTTTTATTTTATTATGTTATGTTAGTCACCATAGAGTACCTCATTATTTTTTGATGTAGTGTTCCATGATTCATTGTTTGTATAATATACCCAGTGCTCCATGCAATATGTGCCCTCATTAATACCCATCACCAGGTCACCCCACCCCTCACCTCCTCCCCTCTGAAACTGTTTCCTTTAGTCCATAGTCTCTCATGGTTTGTCTCCCCTTTTATTTCACCCCCTTCATTTTTCCCTTCCTTCTCCTAATGTCCTCCATGCTATTCCTTATGTTCATCATATAAGTGAAACCATATAATTATCTTTCTCTGCTTGACTTATTTCACTTAGCATAATCTCCTCCAGTTCCATCCATGCTGATGCAAATGGCGGATATTCATCTTTTCCGATGGCTGAGTAATATTCCATTGTAAACATGGACCACATCTTCTTTATCCATTCATCTGTTGAAGGGCATCTTGGCTCTTTCAAAAGTTTGGCTATTGTGGACATTACTGCTATGAACATTGGGTGCGTGTGGCCCTCCTTTTCACTACATCTGTATCTTTGGGGTAAATACCCAGGAGTGCAATTGCAGGGTCATAGGGTAGCTCTATTTTTAACTGTTTGAGGAACCTCCACACTGTTTTCCAAAGTGGCTGCACCAACTTGCATTCCCACCAACAGTGTAAGAATGTTCCCCTTTCCCCACAACCTCTCCAACATTTGTTGTTTCTTGCCTTGCATGACAAAGGTTTTGATACCAAAATCGTGCTCTTTCTCAATAAAGAACCAGCAGTGTGGTGGAATCATCTTTGCTGTGGTGTGAAGGCCCCTTTCCGCCCCACACCTTTTCGATTGAGGATTATAAGAAGACCCTCTTGGTGGAGTCATGGCCCTTGTACCCATTACAGTTAGCTGCGAGCTGTCATAGCCAGTCAAATCTAGTGAATTGTGAGCTCTCAGAGGAGGGCAGGAGGAACCCAAGAATGAACAAAATAACATAAATGTCTGGAGAAAGGGTTTGAAATCAGGTGACCCAAGTTTGCTTTCCAGCATTATCCCTTTTGCACTAGGCGACTACGAGCCTCAACTTCCTGGGTTGAGCTGGGTTCCAGGCTGGCTCTGTGCCTAGCAATCTATATGTCATTTTCCAAATAAAGGGTAGTGCTCACAGACATTTAAGTATTTTCTACTCCTAGAAATCTTTTCAATACCTAAAATGTCAGGACTCAAATTTCCAAGCAAAGCCTTTTTTCTTTCTTGCTTGCTTTCTTTCTTTCTTTCTTTCTTTCTTCCTTTCTTCTCTTTTGTCTAGCCTCTAAGCAACTATTATTCCCAAACCACTTGCTTTTATGATCTAGACTGAAAATACCAAGTCCTGTTTTGCCCAGACGAAAGAGTGATTGGAGAACCATTTAACGGTGTACGTTTTCTCAGCATCTCAATCACAGAAATACCTGGGATAAACGGCTCAGTGCTGATCCGCTGTGAAAATTTGTGAAGTGTTCAATTACCCTTACAATTGTTCATCTCTTACCTGTGGAGCCCCAGTGTTAAGTCATAGAGCAATGCGCTGCCTTTGGGATTTTTTTTTTTTTTTTTTGCTGCACACGAAAGAAGTTCACAGAAAAGTCACCGGCCCAGGCCCCACCTGGAAAGTGAGCTGTCCTTTGCTTTTCAAATTGTGCATCATCCTTTCCTTGACATTTTGTTCTTAATATCTTCCTGGAGAGGGCAGGATAATAACAGTGAATCTGACATTGGAATTGAATTCATAGAATGAATTCAAGGGCCAGCGATTCCAGTGGCTAACATTTGTGGGTCTTCAGACACATAGCACATTTCTGGCAGCAACTCGCCCTGGCAAGGATTATGCCTTCAACTCAACGGACCCCAAAATGGAAAGGCCTCAATGACACTTAGCTTTTTCATGTTCAGTTATAGACTCATTCATCCATTCCTTAGTCCACAAATGTTTCATAAATATCAATTATCTGCCAGTAACGGTGTTTGGGGCTAGGAATTAGGAGCCACACAAGATAGGTCCCCACCCTCAGAATCTCCCTGTCTCTAGTTGTGTTGCTAGTGTTCTGACCTCTCCAGAATGTTTCTACCCTGTCTGGAGGGACAGAGGGGCAAGCAAGCCAGTAGGTCCAGCGCACTATGGTCAACATGATGAGAGTAGTAGGGCGCAGAGCATCATGGGAGCCAGGGGACGGGCCGCCTAACAGGTGGGGTGGGCAGGACGCGTTCAAGGAGGCCAAAGGGGATCTTGGTTTTGAAAGGCGAGTAAGAGTTCTGGCTGAGGAAGTGGGGGGAGCAGAAGAAACTCCATGGCTATGACCTGCCACACGCCAGGGTTAGGGCCTTTATGGGAAAATGCAAGGCGGCAAACATCAAGGTTCAAGAGGGTCCAACCGAGGAGCTCCAGATATAATCAATGACAATTCTGTGACAGTTAAGTCAGTGCCTGAGGGAGGAGACTTTACGAGAGGGGTTAACCTAGGCACTCCAGGTACCAAAAACTAGCTGAGAAGGATAAAGCGATTGCCCTCCCCGCCCCCCCCCGAAAGGTGCAGAATCCTAGTGAAACAGTGCATCTCAGGACCAGAGGTATCTCTGGCCTCTGCCTGGCTGCAGGGCTTGGGTACGTGGCCCTCTGTTCCTGGACTTCAGGTCTCTCCTTTGCAAGAAATGCTGTGCGCTCTAAGGCTCTGAGACGAGGGGGCGGTGTAAGAAGATGGGGGCTGTGCTCAGGGCTCGTTCCGTATCCAGATATGCAGCATCTCCCACTCGGATGTGACGACCAAAGGGGAAGGAGTGTCCAGCCTGCAGACTTCTCACATTCTCGTGTAAAAAGAAAACGAGGGTTTGTTGTTTAGCCCTCCTCCTCCTCTTGTACCATTTAGTATCCATGTGTGACTATTAGGACGGAGTGTTGCGGAAAGAGTCCTGGGCTTTGGTCCAAATAGGAATAAATGTGGCTGACAGTTCCCACTTATGGGGCTGGATCCCCCCCTGGAGTTCCCACTTACAATATTCAATTACCTTAGCCTCCGTGTCTTTATCAGCAAAATGGGGCTACGAACACCAGTAGTCTGAGAGGATTCCCTGAGACGCTGTATATAAAGCACACAGCACGCGGCTGCATTTAAACACCTATTTGTTTGTGTTTCGATGTTTGTTTTTTGAGGGTCATGGAAATCTATTTCAACCCATTCATAATGCTGAACAACTTCTGTCCTTTTTCTTTTTCCTTTTCTTTTTTTTTTTTTTTAATCCTGGTCACAGTCTACTCCCAAAACCCTACACACACACACACACACACACACACCTGTGCTTCTTACAGAACTAAAGCTAATTCTAACAACCAATTAGTGAGGTCACTGTCACACGAGAGTGGCCAAGGAGCTCCGATAAGGTGGTGCTCTGTTTCCTCATAATATTTGGTTTCATTTCCTTCTGACAAGGTGTCGACTACACTGTTTTTACCCAAACACAGTCTCAAAGACTCCATCTGTCCCCTACCGACGTCTGCTAGCGACAGCTCAGGAAGTCTGGCCAGTTTAAAAACACAAAGTTCCTAAAACCCGAGCCAGTTTATTTTCCTAACGGGTGATTAGTGCGCTTGGTTCTCACGGCGCGTGAAAAGCCTCCGGCGATCACCTCCGGGGAGAGTGGGTGGTGGTTGAGTGAATTGCCGGTGTTTGGTCCACAGGTGGGGGCCCACCTGCAGGCACAGCCCCGGGGGGAGGACGAATCCCTTCTGGGAGCTCAGCTCAGCTGGGTGGGGGCCTGGAACACGGAGATCCTCAGGGCCGGTCTGCGAACAACGCCGCCGCCGCCTGGGGCATTCACCAATGAGGGATCAAAGCTAAAGGGTGCTGCTAATACGTGAATTTCTCCTGAACCTACTTCTAAGTAAACTGACTTAGCCATACATCACGTCATCCATTTCAAGTATTCAATTTTTTTTCTTTAGTAAATTTAGCAACTTGGGTAACTATCCCCATAAATCAGTTTTAGAACATTTCCTTCATCTCACTTAGATCTCTCTCCCCCTTTCACCGTGATTCCCAGTCCCCAGCTCCCACCCTCTGCCCCAGGCAACCACTAATCTACTCTCTTGGGAGCTGGATGGCCTCTTCTGGGCGAGTCCTTCATATACCAGAGGGACTCCTGTGCCCGGCTTCTTCTACTTCCCATGCTTTCGAAGTTTGTCCAAGTCGTGGCATTTGTGATGGTTCATTCCTTTTTATTGCTAACCAGTATCCCGTTGCATGAATGATACCGCACGTCGTCTGTCCGCTGACCCAGCGGTGGGCACCGAGGCGGTTCTCCCCTCTGGACGCTAAGGGTTAATGCCGCCAAAATCATCCCTGCGCTAGTCTTTGTGTGGCTCATTTGTGACCCCTTTGCTGGGTCATATGGTACATTGGTGTTTACATTTTTAAAGAAAATGCCTCCAGAATCTTGACTCTTAAGCTCATTTGCTCTTCCCTTCCCGACTAGAAGGCCAATGATTCTAGCCCAAGGGCAGTACCCTGCTCACCCCTTCTCTCTACCTCCTTACAGCCCAGGGTGAAAAACGTCAAACAAAAACAAAAACCAAAGCTGTTCTTTCTCTCCTGGTTACATACATAGTAGAAGAGACGCAAAGGGTTCCAACCCAAAGGGAGCCTGTCGGAGGAGGGAGAAAGCCGCTCTCTCCCATTCTCTTTTCTGTACGGTACAGGGCAGAGCGAGATTACGGGGAAATCGAACCCTATGCTTCAGATGGCTCATGAATCACTAAAGTCTTTATCTTTAGTGCTCTGGGCAAATGTTAACTATTGTCTAATTAGAAGTTAATTTACTAGACAGTTTGGGTACCTACTAAGTGCCTAGTGCAGAAGAAGAAGCAAGGAGGGAAGTCATTTCGAACAAGGAGCATCCTCTGTCCTTCATCAGCTTGCATCACCAGTGATGAGAACCTAGCATGAGAATCGCTCATCACATTGTAGTTCAGGAGGGCGTTGTGGATCAGCTCTCCTCTTTGGCGCACATCAATCCTGTGGACAAAGAATTCCTTTCTGAGGAATAAAAGAGGAGGGCATATTTGAACTTGGACCTGTCCTGGGCTTAGAGCTCCTCCGGCTACAAAGGAGAGATGTTGGAGTTGATCCTGGGTACAGGGAGACAAGTAGTGAAGTCATCAGTATATTTGTGAGGGGATAAGGAGGCCCCCTGATTTACGCACACTCTGGGACTTGGGACAAGGAGAGGAGGAAGGCAGCACAGTTCTGTGGGATTTTTTTCCCTTTGTGTTCCTATACTTGAAAGGAGAAGAGAATTAAGTTTTACTGGGCCCTCAGCCTCACATCACATCTACTAAGATACTATTGGTGCCAAGTTGCCACTTTCGAGATAAGAAATCCATAGCTCAGAGCAGGCTGATCATTGTCCCAGGGCAGAAGCCCAGAGTCTAATCACAGGTGTGCTGGGTACCAGCTATTTCCGACACCAAGGCTGGGCTCATTCCCTCATAGGACACTGGAAATGGTTATCCTTCTGGTAAACTTTAGTAAACATTTAATAAACAGCTCCTGAGCTGGGGGGGGGGGGGCGGCAGGGGATGCACATAAATGCACACAATTTGCTCTAAGTGTTACTGATATGTGGGATGTATAGTGTGCAATTTACAAATAAGAATGAAATACACAGCGCCCTTCAAAGTAAATTTCTGTAGTGCCAATTGATTCTCATAGAATGATTTCACCGATTCTCGTTGAACTCTTATATCCCTAACAACCGCTGGTTGTGATTGACAAATGACTACGGTTCTAACGTCAGTATTGGCTGAAGTCTTCCTTTACATGAATGGGTAAAACAGAAGGGAAACAACAAAGAAATCTTCCAGAGCTTCCCTTGTCAGTGACGTAAGCAACTTCTCTGCCGTATCGGAAAACAGTTTTGAATGCTGGAAAAATATCTCCTCAATTTTGGTGTATTCATTGTATTCCAGCTATAGACATGACACACTTTTTTTTAAGATTTTATTTATTTGTTTGAGAAAGAGAGACAGGGTGAGTAGGGGGAGGGGCAGAGGGAGGAGGACAAGCAGGCTCCCTGCTGAGCGCGGAGCCTGCCTTCTTCCGGGGCCCCGACCCAGGACCCTGAGATCATGACCTGAGCCGTAGTCAGACGCTTAATCGACCAAGCCACCCGGGCGCCCCTGACACGACACACTTTTAAATTAAAACTGCTTTATGAACATTTTCCCATCATTTTTTTTTTTTTTGAGTTAATCTAGCAACAAAGCAGTACGCAAACCCTGACTTACAGCATGGGCCAAGTTCTGTGATTGAAATGCTCCCACAGTGGCCAAAGTCAAAACCAGGTTGAGGTCACTAAACGCAGAATTGGGAAGAATGCACGTTTCCACCACACGGATACGATAGACATGAAGAGCATCAAACCACAGGTGATAGAAAAACGCGGCACAATAATTAGGCAGGGATGTGTTGTGAGTATTTATCACCTTTGTTTTTACTACAATTTATTCTATGTAATTGTATATAATTTAATTTTTTTATATAATTTAATTTTTAACAAGTCATTTACCAACTGGCTCTCAAATTCCTGCCATGGTTAATAATCAGCCCCGCTGTGTAGTGTAGCCCCCCTCACCTTCTCCCACCCCATGCTGGTCTGACGTGGAAGGTCTCCTCAATTCCTGAAATCTTCCAGCTGGAGAAACAAGTTCTGGAGATAGCAAGCATGCCAAGAGGCAGAGGCTGAGTGAGGACCACTAGCATTTCCTCTCTTCTCCAGCCAGTGTGGTGGTCACCGCTGAGAGTTCCCCAGGCCCCCACCGGCTCTCTGCTTCCTCTGGAATGCTAAGCACAACTTGCTCAGTGCTCCAGGTGGGACAGACTATCTCCAGGAGGCCATCGAAGACAAAGCCAAGGGATTAGATCAAAATGCAAAATGAAACAGGGAAAAACATGAAATGCTGAGATGCTTGCTTTTTGAATGGTTTCCGGGGCAGCCAGCATTAAGGAGAGATTAAGTCTGTGGATAGGGTTAGGAGAGCGATGGTGGGAGAATGCCATAGAGTCTCAGCCATCGCTGCGAGGGTGATGACACCTCCCTGGTCCCCCACCAACTTACCGTCCTCATGGTCCAGGCCTCAGCTAGCATCAGTTCCTGTCTGGGTCACTGAAATCACTTCCCCAAAGATCTCCCCACTTTCACCTAATCTGCCAACAGTCCCTCTATTCTCCACCTAGCAGTCAGTAGATCCTACGGAAACATACTTGACATCACCGTGTTCTTCTGTCCAAGACCTTCCCATGGCTTCATTTTTCTCGGAGCTTAAGCCTGAGAACTCTCAACAACTAGGGCCTTACCCTATCTGCCCTCACTCCCCCAAGGGCAGGCACTCTTGGATGGTCTTCCCAGTCCACGCCCCGCTCTCACTCCTGTTCAGCCATGCTGGCCTCCTTGCCTTGCTTAGCCATGTTCCTGCTGTCACCTTCAGGCTGTTCCTTCAGGCTGTCACCCTCACTGTCCCTGGACCTGGATGCTCTTCCTACAGATAGCCCACAGCTGACTCCCCACAGTGTCTTCTCCTGGCTCTCATCTTCTCAGCAAGACCAACTCTGGCCACCCTGTGACCTGCCCACACATCTTTCTACCTGTTGTGTTTGCTTACCTTCTCTTTCCCCAGGACAGAGAGCCTTTTGTGCCTTGTTCTCTGGGAGATAGGGATCTTAGCTTTGTTCACTTACGTATTCCAAGCATGAGAACAATTCTTGGCCCATAATGTGCACCAAAAAAAGTATTGTTGTATTAATTGTGACAAAGATTCCCAGCTCAAATATTTATTGAGGAAGTATTCTATTCCAAGCCCAGTTGCAAGCATTTTGCGTGCATTATCTCATTTAATTCTCATATCCTACTCCAACCAGCCCTATGCAGGGACAGGCCAATGGCTCATGATGGCTACCATTAGGGTGCGAAGCAGAAACCACAGGGAGCTAGCTGTGGGAAGTGTCAGGGAGACTATGGAAGGCCTTGGTTCCACATTCAGGACATGGACCATAAGTGCAGTGAGAGGCCCGGCTGCAACACGGCGGATGGATGGGGGGAAGTGAGACAGCGTGAGACGGGAGGGAACACTTTGCTGCCAAAGGTGCTGCAAATTCCCACAGGAGGGAGGCTGGAGCCCGGCCGAGGACCTGGCATCTTCTAGAATATTCCCCTTTCCCTCTTATTTTCCTTTCCCATCTTGATTTCCCTTCCTTTCTTCAGGCTTTCTGGAGTCAGAAGCTGTTGGACCAGGGAGGGACCACATGCTCTAGAAGCCCCTCCTGCCCTGCAAGTAGGAGGCCCCTTCCTGGCATCCCTGCAGGTGCAGGTCGGTTATGTCCCCTTTTACTCTCTAGTTTACACTGTGTGTATACTAACCAGGCACAAATCAAGCATTTGTTTCCAGGGATTTTTAAAAAAAGTACACATATTGCTTTTTTCAAGTCATTTTCTATCCACATCCAGAATCTTTCAGGCATGCCCATCTATAAATTAAATTCCACTATGGAAACATCTTTACATGTATAAAAAGGGTAATTCACTGTTGTTATTGTATTTGCTCATTACATACCCTGATGGTCTATTAGAAGCTACATCCCCTGACAGTCAAGACTGAAGAAAAAAGAGAGAGAGAGAAAGAGAGAAAGCATTTGAAAAGCTGATCTGTAAGACTTCTATTTTTCTTAGTTCATTTGTTTCCTTTTGCTGAATCAAAATTTAAACAGAAAAGCAAATGGGAATAAGGTTTTGTGGGTTTCTTGAAACTGGACATAAAGGATTCGGGATTACTTTCTTATGGTCTAAATTAGATTATCTTTCTTTTGTCTTTCTTTATTTCTTCAAGAAGATTAAAAAGAAAATGAGGAGGAATTATTTACAAGACACACAAAGAGGTTTAATTAAAAGGACAAGCCTTGGGGATGCAAAGGCCAAATGAAATGGACCTTGAGCACCACAGGTGGAGCTAGGATCTGAGCCAGAACCTTCTCAGTCAGGATCTGGCTAACTTGGGCAGTGCATTCCACTTCTCTAGGTCCAACTTCTCCATTTGTAAGATTAACCGGTTCAAGGAGACGATGTCTGTCTTTCTACTCTGCCTCATGCTCTGAAAACCTTCAAGGCTAAAACTCTGAAAAAGGAAGGAGCTAAATTTAGACACCACCCTCCACTCTGCATCTGCAACCCATAGACAGAGCTGATCTCTTCTGGAATATTCTGAGTCCATTTTCTGCCTTAATAAACAAGAATGAGTAGTTCCCTCAAGAAAGAATAAGGGATGCTGGAGTTGTGCTCGTGTAGAAGAGAGAGAGGAAGAGAGGGAAATGAATCACGGGCGGAGGAAGCCACATGGACAAAGAGAATCTCAAAGAACTCTATTTCGGCCCAGCAGGAGGTTCAGTGTGCCTGAAATGTAGGTTTGTAAAACAAAAATGGCAGAGTTGAAATGATAGCTAAGGCAAAAATTGTAGGGGCTCCTTGTGAAGAAAGGGCTTGATGTCGAGGAGTTCAGTTAAGTAGCTTTTGCAGAGGGGTTTCAGTGAGCACAGGACCCAGGAGTTAAGTCATCCTTTTGCCAAGCCAAGTAAAGCATGGTGCATATGCACACCCCACTTATGACATAGTTTTTAAGACTCTGCCGCTAGACTTCCAGCTGCTTGTGAATCAGGACTCTGATTCACCACTGTTTGATGCAGGGACAAGAAAATGCTCAAGATACATTTAGTGACAGCATGCATCATGGACACGCCAATCAGTCCTACCCTGATTTTATGCCTACGCCATATAACCATCCTGGGCCCAGGGTGATTGAGTGGTGTAGGTGAGAGAGTATGATGAGGAAGTAAAGTACTTGGGGCTCAAACCCAATCAAACCCTGAAGTTATGCAGCCAGGCTACCCTTCCCCTCCAGCTGACTGTCCCCAGAATCACTGTCCAGGACTGTAGCTATAAACACAACAGATAGGAGACATTGGACAAAGTGCCTCATGGCACTTTCCAATGACTAAATGTTTGAGAAGTATATTAGTCAAGGTTCTCCAGGGAATAGAACCAAAAGAATACATATATACATACATACAGAGATTTATTTTAAGAACTTGGCCCACACAATTGTGGGAGCTGGCAAATCTGAAATCTGTATGGCAGGCCAGAAAGCTGTAAACTCATATAAGAGTTGTGCTGCAATCTTGAATCCAAATTCTGCAGGGCAGAGGCTGGAAACTCAGACAGGGTTTCCATGTTGCTATCTTGAGGCAGAATTCCTTCTTCTTCAGAAAACCTCAGTCTTGGCTCTAAAGGTCTTCAATTGATTAGGTAAGGCCCACACACACTATGGAAACTCATCTGCTTTACTCAAAGTCCACTGACTTAAATGTTAATCACCTCTAGGGGACCTGGGTGGCTCAGTCAGTTAGGCATCCCAACCCTTGGTTTCAGCTCAGGTCATGATCTCAGGGTTGTGAGATCCAGCCCATGTCAGGCTCTACACTGAACATGGTGCCTACTTAAGATTCTCTCTTTCCCTCTCCCTCTGCCCCTTCCTCCTCCAGTAGTGCATGCACTCTCTGTCTCTCTCTAAAAATAAGTGTGTGTGTGTGTGTGTGTGTGTGTATACATACAAAATTGTTAATATGTATATAAATACCTTCTCAACAACATCTAGACAATTGTTTGACCAGACAACTGGGCATCACAGCCTAGCCAAGTTGACACATAAAATTAACCATTATAAAGATGCAAATACGTGAGGGATAGCAATTAAAACATCTCTTTATAGTCAACTCATTACTGAGTGGACTTCCCTCTCAAATTCCACTGGAAAGGGTTACCAGCTCCAATCTTAAGGGGCCAGTCAGCATGTGGGAAAGTGTAAGATCGTTGGGATGAATGGTGGGCTTCATGAGCTTGGGAGAAAAGGCCCCATGTAAACATATTCAAGTTCAAAATTGAAAAAAAAATGTGGCAAAAAAGTTGTTCATGCCCTTCAGCTTTCCTGGGTTCAGCAATGAAGCACATAATGATATCCAGCATCTTGGCTATAACACATCAGATTCCCAAGAAACTGAGCTTTTCCAGATGCTCAAGGAGAGCATTTCTTAGGTTTAGAAGAAACTGTGTACAGGAATATACCACTTGAAGGAAATTTGCACATACCGCCCACATAGCATAGGGACCAAGTGAAAGAAACAAAATGGGCATTGCTCACTTGGAAAAGTTGTGACAACTGATGTGGTGACTATTTTAAGGGAGTTAGAAGCACCACATCTCCCTACAAAAAACCATTGCAGTAGCCTCTCATGTGCAAAAGAGTTGGAGAACCAGTTTATTCTGGTCTTGGCTGGAGCTTTCTGTAATTAGCTGAAAAACCTTCAAAAATTGGCCTGACATTTTCAGAGGTCATAGAAAGTTATAAAATAGGCCGCAGAAAGATTTGAGCTGATTTGGTTTTTAGGTTTGCAAAAAATCCTTCTAGACATTACTAAATTGTCATCTGTAGCCATGCTTCCACATCGAGTAGAGGATATGTGTGGCAGACAGACACTAAAATGTCCCCTCCCCCCAATTATCTATCTCCAGGTACTCATGTTCCTCCCCTGTACCCATGTAATCCCCTCCCCTGGGGTGTGAACAAGGCCTGGGGTTCAAGGAAATGGGTTGTCATTTCTGTGATTATGCTGCCGAAGATTACAACTTCCTCTTGTCTTCTTGGTTGGCATGCTTTGATGAGGTAAGTGGCATGTTAGGGAGGTCCACATGGCATTGAACTGAGGGCAGATTCCAGCCAACAAACACCAAGGACCTGTGGTCCCCAGCCCAATAGGCCTCAAGAAACTGACTCCTGCCAACAATCACATGTATTTAGGAGCAATGGAGCTTTCCAACCCTAGCCAATACCCTGACTGAAGCCTCAAAAAGACCCTAAAACAAAGAACCCAGCAGAGCCATGCCTACATTCCTGATCCACAAAAACGGTGAAATAATAAACGTGTTGATTAAGTTAATTTTGTGATAGTACTGATACATGATAATAGATAACTAATACAGTACGGCACATTTTTTAAGATGGAAACAAAAGATTATTATAGAACCTCTCTAAAGATGCTAAAATAGCAAGTGCATTCACATCCTTCTGAGAGCATGATAGCAGAAACTAAAGGAAGAGAACTGATAATCATAGAAGAATTGATAAATTGTACAAGAGAGAAAACGATCCTGTGGGTTTATAAGGAAGAAAAAAAAATCCAGTAGATGTTATAAACTCTCATGGATTGTGTAAAAGAGAAGGAAATCTTATGGATGCACAAATTAAAGTTCACGGTGATGCAGGTACAAAGTAGGAGTACCCCATAGCATAGTGGAGTTCATGGCTCTGGAATGACAGTGCAAATGAGTATGAATTCTTCTTGGTTGGGCTGGACTCAAACTAGGATCCCAGGAGACCCTATAAAACAGCTGGTGCCACCACCCTTTCTAGGTTGAGTCCTCCAGTCAATGAAGACCCGTGCCATTGTGTGGTGTTCATTTCTCAGGCTGAGAAAAAAGACAACACAGTGCTGTGTCTACAGAAGTCTTCCAAGGCTCTACAGCCAAACTCATGACGATATAGGTAAAGCAGTAGGTTATGGTGTCCATATTTTCAAAGTCCTCATGAGGAACATATGTCTTACACTTGAAGGTGGAGTGGCAGAAACAGACTGAGCCAAAGAGATCATATCACACGGACAGACATGACCTGCTCTTAAAGTATATCCTCTACAGAACTTTACTGGAGCATTCAAAGCCATTCACCAGAAACAGCAAGAAAATTTTAGAGTTAAGGCCAATGAAGTATTGCATTAGATAGTAAAGGTGAATTTCCTGCTTTAAAAAAAAGGGGGGGGGACACATTAGAATTCAATATTCTATTTATGTGGGAAAATATTGGGCAATTAACTTGCTGCCAAGAAAGCAGTGCTACATTTAGATTAGATCGGATCCTCATGGATGACCACCCAGTACATCTAAGCACCCAAAACAAATGGCTGGGAAAAAGACCAAAATGATTGAACAGCTTAATTTTACTTCGTGTAAAGTCCCTATCAGCAATAGTTCTCCACTTTTTTTTATTTTTTATTTTTATTTTATTATTTTTTATTATGTTAGTCACCACACAGTACATCATTAGTATTTTATGTAGTGTTCCAAGATTCATTGCTCATGTATAACACCCAGTTCTCCATGCAGTAGGAGCCCTCCTTAACACCCATCACTGGGCCAACTCATCCATTCAACCCCCCTCCCCTCTAAAACCTTCAGTTTGTTTCTCAGAGTCGACAGTCTCTCATGGTTCACTCCCCCTCTGATTTCCACCCCCTTCATTTTTCCCTTCTCTTAATGTCCTCCATGCTATTCCCTATGTTCCATAAGTAAGTGAAACCATATGATAATTGACTTTCTCTGCTTGACTTATTTCACTCCGCATAATCTCCTCCAGTCCCATCCATGTTGATGCAAGAGTTGGGTATTCATCCTTTCTGATGGCTGAGTAATATTCCATTGTGTATATGGACCACATCTTTATCTATTCATCTGTTGAAGGGCATCTTGGCTTTTTCCAAAGTTTGGCTATTTGTGGACATTGCTGCTATGAACATTGGGGTGCATGTGGTCCTTCTTTTCACTACATCTGTATCTTTGAGATAAACACCCAGTAGTGCAAGTGTAAATTGCTGGGTCATAGGGTAACTCTATTTTTAATTTTTTTTTTTTTTTTTTTTTGCGAGAGTGGGCATCTTTGTTTTTTCTTTAATTTAATTTTATTTTTTCAGTGTTCCAAGATTCATTGTTAATGCATCACACCCAGTGCTCCATGCAATACGTGCCCTCCTAAATACCTACCACCAGGCTTACCCAACCCCCCACCCCCTCCGCTCCAAAATCCTCAGTTTGTTTCTCAGAGTTCACAGTCTACCATGGTTCATCTCCCCCTCTGATTGTCTCCACTTTTTCTAGCAGATGCTTCTCACTCTCCTGAATTAAGGAGAGCTCTATGTTGGTAGCCTCAGCTATAAGAAATAATAATCACATGCCAGTTGTTCTCAAAAGAAAAATCAGAAAACAAAAAAGAAGCAACCTACAGCCAAACAAATTAGATAATATTTAATGACAGGACTTTGTATCTCTTTAATCAAAATATCCACCCTTTGACCTGGGTGAAATATTTTAATTATCAAACTGCCCTTCTCAATGCTATTGGTTGTCCACCTCTGGTAATCTTGTCATTCTGAGTGAGAATCAAGTCCTAGATAAAAAAAAAAAATGACCAGTAAGGTGCAGTTGATACATGAGGGAGGTATTGTAACTCTGCCCTTCCTTGAGTGTAAAATGGGGATGACGAGATAAATCAGTGAATCAGTTGGCAGAACCGAATTCAAATCCAGATCAAGTACAACTGTATGCTTTTTTTTTTTAAGATTTATTTATTTATTTTAGAGGGTGGAGGCAGGGGGCAAGAGAGAATCCTCAAGCAGACTCCAAGACGAGTATGGAGCCCGACACAGGGCTCAATCCCACAACCCTGAAATCATGACCTGAGCCAAAATCAAGAGTCAGACACTTAAATGACTGGGCCACCCAGGTGCCCCCTGCCAATCATGTGCTTTTAATTCTGTGTCCACACCATTACCTTTGTGAGGATTGGCACCTCTCTGACCTGATAGTCTCCTTCCCAGGGGACAACTGCCCTTACAATCATTCTGCTTGGCCCCCATCCTTCCTTCCAATTTCCTTTCTTTCCTACTGAAAAATAGAGCCAAGGTCCATTTTGACTTTGAGAACTCGGACTCACTAATGAGTCAGAATCCAGTGTGATTTTGTACTAGACTTTGTGAGTCTCCACCTAGGTCTCCTTCAACCTTCTTTGTGAATTGCCTTGGTTGGATTTGGCTTACCTGGAACAGCCCACATGCACTGACTGGTCCACCCAGAGGCACAAAAGCCCAGCTCTCCTACCGTAACTTGAGACATCAGTGAAGGGCCATCATGACAGCCTCAGAGAACAGCTCACATTCTCCCTCTCCCAGGAGCTCACCCTAATGCATTTCTTACATGATTCCAATTCAGGGCCTATTTCCTCAGGATCCCAACATGCATCAATTCCTGAGGAGACAGAACATGAGTTAAACATGAGATGAAGTAATCCAATAGAGCTGGGGATAGAGTGGGATAGGTCTCTTTCAGAGAGTGCTGTGAGGACTCCATGGATTAATATGTGTGAAATGCCAAACGATAGCCAGTAAGCTATAAATCCCATGTAAGTTTTGAGTTGTCATTATCATCATTACATAGTGTTAGACATTATTACCACTCATAATCTTGGAGTCAACAATCCAGCAGCACAAGTCATTGAAGAATTATGATTTAAGAGCAGGAGTCTGCAAGATCCCTGTGAATGGATAGAATGGGAAGCTCCTGAAAAAGTTGCACTTGATCTGAAAGTTTATGAAGAGAAGTGCAGTTTCACAACAGAAGAAATGGTAGTGCTTTCTCTGTGTCGGTCAGACTGCACCCGCCATATTGGGTGTGGCTGGGAGTATGGGAGAAGGTGAGAAATTTGAGGGGAGTGACCAGGACAGATTGAAGCAGGTGTCTTTAGCTTTAGGTTTTCCCACCTTCCTCTCCACCTCCCAGCTTGCCCACTCATCCATCTCAGAATTACCTGTAGGTCCTAGGTCATCACTTTGAGGAAGCTGCCCTTGACTACCTCCTCAGTTAAAGATTTAACCAGTTTCTTCCTTCTTTTTTCTTCTAGATCACATATGGGTTTTTTGGTTGTTGTTGTTGTTATTTGTTTGTTTTATCGTTTCACCTATTGTTTTGCCTTTATTTGGATTTGGGTCTAATTTATTTTCTGTCCTTTAGGACAGGTTAGATGCTTGTATGTTAGTTTCCTAGGGTTGCCCCCACAAATTACCATAAACAGGTGGTTTAAAACAACATAAATTTATTTTCCCACAGTTCTGGAATGCAGAAGTTTAAAATCAGCTGGGCTGTGCTCCCTCCGAATACTATACAGTAGAATCTTTCCTCACCTCTTCCAGCCTTAGGTGGTTCCATGGCCAATGGCTCCAGTCTCTGCCTCCATCTTCATGTGGGTCTTCACACAGCCTTCCTCCACGTTCTCTCCTTTCTTCTCAAAAAGGGCTGTCATTGGTTTTAAGGCCCACCTTATTCCGAGATGATCCCATCTGGAGATCCTTAGCAGGATTATATTCTCAAGGAATCTTTTATCCAAATGTAGTCACATTCACAGGTCTCAGACACATATATTTCTTGGTGAACATCCCTCAGCCTACTACAGCATGTATATATTGATTTCACCATGGAACTAGTCCACCAGTTCTAAACTATCAGGTAGGTTAGGTCTATTCAAAAAGCAATGGAAATCACAGAAGGTATATTAAAAAAGAGAGAGAGAGAGAGAGAGCAAGGAAATAAATGTGTGAAGAGATACCAGATAGGTTTTGTTAACTGACCATGAAAGCGGAAGGTAGAGAAGAGAAGAAAATCAAAGATGGCCAGAAGGTGTTGAACCTCAAGGGTCAGGAGACTAATCAAGAAGAAAGGCTGGCTAGTGAGGGATGATGTGTTCTTGCTCTTTTTTTGGCAGGATGTGAGATGTTTGGAAGAACAATTAATTGGCTCACCCGCTGGTTCTCTGTGCCTCAGTTTCCCCACAAGCCAGTGGCACTTCTCACTTTTAAAGGATGTCCTGAGTTCTCTGGGCAATGAATTAACTTGTGTTGCTTCCCTGGTGGGCACTTGAGTAGGATCAATGACAAGTAATAGAACAGCAGTTTGAAAATGCTGATGTGATTCATTTTACGACATGGGTGGGACAGGCTGAGTGGCCCACAGGAAGGACAGCTGGTCCCAAATGTTTGAGGCCTTGTAAAATGATGCATATCTACTTAACGCTGCTGTAGTAAACAGAACTGTCACCCCCAGGCTCACGGAGACAATGGCCAACTTGGGAATGCTGAACCTTCCAAGGTCAGATCTCAATTTAATGCAAAGCAAACAATCTTGACCCATGATGATTAACATTCTTAATCACAATTTCTGTGAGAGACTGAAACTTTATGATTCTTTCAACATTGTACATTTTTTTAAAAAATGTGTCTTTAAAAACTGGAGCCCTAAAGAATGATTTGAAATAGAGAAACCTGGTAGGGGGGTAAAACTGTGAAGCTGGACATTTCAGTTTTCCTTGAGATTAGCAAACAAAATTCAAAGCCAAATAACTGGGAGAGAGCAGGAAACAGGGAAGGAACCACTTTGATTTCTAATCTCTGCTCTTTGTATGCATTTACAAAGCAAATAGACTTTAACTACTTACTATCCAGGTAAATGACTATTTATTTGCCAGCTTCGTTAATGGTTTCCTCACATAATCCATTATGGGAGGAGGAGCTCCTTGCCCGGCCCATTTTCTCTCTGTTCTTCAGTGGTTTTCAGAGGGGTCTGGCCCCGAGCTTCTGGAAATCACTGGCTCCCGGTTCCCCTAAAGCACATCTGACCTGTACCTGGCCAGAGGTCAGAGTCCTGGCCTGCAGCCAGCCCGCTCACTAGCTGAACCCCCTCGGCTCGCAGGTCCCTGTGTCCGCATCTACATCTTGAAGCTGAGAAGGAGGCTTGCCTATCTACTGCTGAGGGTTGCTGTCAACATCAGATCGAAAAAGACTTTGCATTCAACTCTCTTCTTAAAGTTAAAAAGTCAAAAGCAAATTATCTGGACAAGTAAAGGTAGCATCCAGGATGCAGGGTTCTTACGGTATCTAGAAAGAGATTGAGGAAATTCTCAGAATCTTTTCCATTCTCCTACAATGGGGCGAGTTAAAGCCAGTTAGGCAAATGTTATGTGGGTTGTCAGAGCCCACAAATGCTCTGTCTGACATGACAGAGTGAAACTGAGGGCCTCCTTCTCCGTGCGGGGACAGGTCAGGATTTCCCTGGGAGCAGAGAGACCCGCAGGATTCGGCACCTGAAGGGCACACTCACTGCTATGGATGAGCCCAATGGGCAGGCCATTTGTTGATTCTGTATTGATGCATCTATTCGTATCTTACAAACATTCCTGAGGTCAGGTAGCCAGTGTGTTGGGAAAGAAATAATTCCCAGGATATGGCTACACTGTCAAGCCACTAGCCCAGGGGAACAAGGATGCATAAACAGGCACATACCAGGTACTATGATTAAAAAAAAAAAATAGTTGACTTACTTGTGTAGGGCCTATCTCCCCAACCACAGTAAGATTCATGAGGCAGAACACCCATCTTCTTTAACAACTGCATCCCACTGCATGGCGTCCAGCCTAGTACAGGGCAGATCCGATATATTTTCATTGAGTTAATGAATGAATGGACCCATGAACAAATGAACGAATGATAAAACAGTGATATTCCAAAAGTCCTAAAGAGGAAGCAGCACAGAACTCATGGGAAAGTAATATTAGAACTAGACCCTGAAGAATGGAAAGGTTTTTGGCAGATGAAGAGGAGGCCAAAGAAAAATCTAATCAGTGACGTGGGAGCACGCAAAAGTAGGGCCCAGAGAGAGGAGAGCGTGGGGCCCTGATGGGGGATGGGATGGGAGGGGACAGAGATACACAACAGAAATGGTGCTCAAGGCCCCTGAGGCAGGCATCTCGGCGATCATGGGAATGAGTTTGGATTCGTCCCCCAAAAAGGGAAAGTGGTGTGGCGTTTCAAGCAGGGAGGTGACCTGATAATATCCCGCTAAAGTAGAAAGGTCGCTCCTTCTGCATTTTAGTGGATGGATTGGCTCCGGGGGGGGGGGGGGCGGGGAGCCAGGAAAGCAGGTAACAGCTTGATGCTGGGGGTTAAATCGAGATAAAGAGAGCAGAATGAAGACGGAATAGAGCAAGGAAGAAGGGGCAGGAGAGGCGAAATCCGGGGATCTGCCACGAGGGCATGGAGAAGTCGGTGATGGGAGCAGGGAAGAGAAGGCTCAGGGTTAGTGCCCAGGCTGCTTGTTTGGAAACCATATGAGTGACGGAGGTGCTCACTGGGAAAGGGGCTGTGTCTGGAAAGTAACCAAGAGGAAAGGCCCAGATAAGGGATGCCCGCGTCGAGAACTTAGAAGCCAGGCTGCCCGTGCAGGCATGAATCAAGTTTTACCCAGATGAATAGAAAATAATGAAATATATGTGAAACTACATCCAAACTACATCCAAATGACCCACTAAATTTTTTTAAGTTTATTTTAAATTTTTTTATTTTTTAAGGATTTATTTATTTATTTGAGAGAGAGAAGGGGCAGAAGGAAAGGGGGAAGGAGAATCCTTAAAATAGTCTCCCTGCTGAGCACAAAACCCAACGTGGGGCTGGATCCCAGGACCCTGAGATCATGACCTGAGCCAGAACCAAGAGTTGGATGCTTCATAGACTGAGCCACTCAGGCGCCCCACACTCAATTTTTTTTAAACATTTATTTATTCATTTGAGAGAGAGAGAGCAGGAGGAGGGGCAAAGGAAGAGGGAGGGAGAAGTAGATGGAGAGACAGAGAGAGAATCTTCAGCAGGCTCCACAGCAAGCATGGAGCCCAATGCAGACTCGATCCCATGACTCTAAGATCGTGACCTGAGCCTGGATGCTTAAATGACTGAGCCATCCAGGTGCCCCTACTAAATTTTTTATTTATCACCTCACATCCTATAGGCTGCACACAAAATCCTACATGGACAGTCTCCAGTCACTGATAGGTGTTTCCCGGAGTCCTTGACTCCTGCGTGCACAGGCTGCCCACTGAGGGTCGGCTGGGGACAGGAGCTGACCCCCACCCTACAGAAGCACAGTCTGCACACCTCTGCCCTTGCGGGCATGGTCGTTGAGCTAGCTTAGCAGACATGATCATAAGCTAGGAGTTAAGACCAAAGGAAAATTACAACTCGGACACGCGCTATGAAGGACCGAGTCTCAAAGGGCAGGGAAGGTTCCTCTGAGGACTGGGCATCTGTGCTGGGCTCAGAAGTAGTAGTGAGAAGGGAGACAATAAACAGTACCTGAAAGAGGCCCGGGGGTTAGGGTAGAGAAAGTCCAGGGACCCGGAAGAAGCAGGTTTGCCCCCACGTGGAGCGAACCAGGAGGACAAGGTCAGCCGAACTCACGAGGCAGCTGTCGAGGAGCATTTGTGGAGGAAACCGTTATCAATAAATGTCTGCTGAAATTCACGAAATGCCTGCGAAAAAAATGGAAGTATATCAAATGTGGCTAATTGAATGAACGAGGGATGTATAATAGTGATGGTTTACGATAGTGAGTGTGAACAAATTAACTCAATTTAAAATAATTTAATCTTTTCACAGTAAATGCCATTGCAAAGTATTTAAATTATATAGAATTCCAATAAATATTTTTTAATCTGAATTGCTATTGCTAAGTAATCTGCCTTCCTTCACTGGATGATGTCTGCTAGCGTGGGGTCAAATTCAACTAACATAAGAAGCATCTAGAACATTCTCTGGCCCACAGGCACTGTCCTTCTTTGACAGCCTCCCATCAACCACGTGGTGAAGGGGTGATGCTCTTCATCTTACAGAGCAATTTTACAGGGATTCACGCAGCTCACAGAGGGTGCGGGCATGAGCCTGCTGATGTGGGACAGCAGCCCCTGTTTTCACCCTGACTAGGGCGCTTCTTCACCCCACACTGCTGCTCCTTGTAGAATAAAGCTCTTACATTAAAAATATATATATATTGTAAAGTAATTAAATTACTTTAAACACAGATTTTTTTTTAATCCCAGTGGAAATGCAAAGAGAGATTTGGAATTATGTGTGAGATATTCATTACTTAAACCTGACTAGGTGGTGGTTTCTATGAATGAATGCACTTAATTAATTTTTTCCCCCTAGCTTCTTGCTATTTCCTGACTGTAATCTATTTTCTTTCATCCCAGGGGCAACAGAAGGACAACAAAAGAAGGATCCAGTGATTTGAAATTCCAGAACTTCTGTCTGCCGAAAAATAGGTCAGAATATTTACTTGTTTATTAATAGAGGAGTGAAAATGTAGAGTCTGTGGCAAATCAGCCAACAACCATTCACACACACACACACACACACACACACACGTGCGCACACACACACGCCAGGTTAATGTGATAGAATTTTATTGCTGCCGGTGGTCTTAGAGGTCGCGTGGAGACCAAGGTTCAGAAGGAAAAGAAACTCGTGCAGGTTGAAGTACCAGCGCGTGTGTGATGCAGGGGAGGTCGAGAAGCCCCAGGGCATCCACAGAATTTCCCCCCAACGGCTACTTCCACCACCCACCAGCAGCCCAAACAGCCAAGGAGACAGCCGCTAAGATGGAAACTTCCATTCCCATCTGGCGAACAATTTAAATGATGGATCCTAGATGCATCGGGCCACGAGCCCACCACCGGCTCTCACGAGTGAGGACAACAGAGGAAGCCATGTCCCTGTGTGGCTTCTTCTCGTTGTCCTCCATCTGAGCAAACATTTACTAAGCAGTTATGACGTTAGGACTTACACAGGCTAGGGAATAGGCAGAGATGAAAGACGGAGTCCTACCTCCAAGGGGCTCAGAGCCAAGTCTAAAAGCTCAGGATGGGGGCTAACTTGGTGAAAGGACAAGACTCCAATCCTGAAGCCCCATCCAGGTCTGCCATTGCCCGGCAGCCAGACCCTGGGCGACACCCTGATGCCCAGAGAGGGTCGGTCTCGCTGCGCCCCAGCAGAGTTCCCTCACCGAGCCGTGCCCGAGCAGCCCCTCTGCCCAGAGGCCCACAAGGGTCTCCGTACGTTACACCACACCTAGCATCCCACACACTGCAACTCAGGACAAGGGTCAAACACCCATTCAGTCCCTGGCATGTGCCAGGGACCAGGGCACTCGTAGCATCCTAAGATTTACTTGAAGAACTATCTTCCCTAAGAAGAGGAAATGAATGCCTGTAAAACAGAATATTTGAAATATTGTCAAAACCACATTAAGCAAAGGAAAATTTGTGGCTCCCCTCAGATTTGTTCAATGTTTACATTAAATACATTTGAATAATGCATTTTAAGTCAGTTTTTCTTATTTCTTGACAATAGCAAGCGATGGGAGCTGGAAGGGTTAGAAGCCTTCCTTCAAATGAAGACGGTTGCAGCAATCACATACATCAAAGTAATATTTACAGCTACATTTGAAAAAGAGAGAGAGAGAGAGAAAGAGCAGTGCTTTTTTCTGCAGCAAATTATTTCAGGATGTGTCATAGCATGCTCAAGATATATTAAAAAGAGCAACAGACGATGTTTCTGCAACCTGTTCCAAACCATTTATAAACCCAAATTTAAAAAAAAAAAATTCCCATATGCATACAAATCTCTGTACCACTGCGTATTTTATAATGAAAGTATTATATGAGTATAAATTAGTATTTGCGATATATAAATCAAATCAAAATGTCTGAAAACTACATATTTGGGTCTCCTGTCTTACTTCAAGAACTATTAAACCGGTGGATTCATTCTCTGTGCAAATGACAATTATCAGTATTTGGCGGCGAGGAGAGAAGGAGGGCGCTGTGGCCAGGCGGCGACCCCTGAGGGGCCGGGTCTCGGTGTCAGCTGACCCGCTCACTCACCGAGTGACCTCACTCCGACAAGTCCATCTCCCATCTCAGCACCGCATATACTTGAGAAACGGTATTTGAAAGCGAATGAGTAGGCTGCCTTGTCCCCCACTGACCCCTGTACGTAAAGCGGTGCCTGTGTGTGGGAAATAAATGGGTGACCCCTGCAGCACGCCTGGAACATAGTAGGTTCTCAATAAAGAACAGTGATTAATCACCGCTGAGTGGTCATGTGACCATAATGCAACCATGTCCTGGGCACCGTTTTCAGAGTTCAATAGGTGCGGTCTCCCCGGATCCCCACAATCCCAGTGTTATTAGTCTCCTTTTTATAGGAGAGAAGGCATGCCCAGGATCAGTAACTTCCCCAAGGCTGATGAGCTGGTTGTGATAAAACACAGACTTTTCCATAATCGTTACTAGTATCCAAAACAGCCCTGGCACTCCATGCGGCAGCCCTCGATTCTGCCAGCCCTTAGGCGAGGGGTCAGCTCCCCCGACAGGTGCAGAGGGCTGTCCCCCCGCCTCCCCCCACCCCCCCACACACTCAAACACGCATGCGCCTCCGGGCCACAGAAGATGCGCGCGCAGATGCTGAGCGCTGGGGCCCCACCCAGATGATGCGTCCCGGAGATGCTCCAAGAAAAACACACGACCACATCCACATCCATGACGCACTACGCGTCCGCACTACCGATGCAAATGCATGCTAGAACTCCCCGCCGAATTCACTGAGCTGAATCCCCAATATCCACTCCTCTTCTGTGCTGCACCCCCACGTGTGCAGACAACGGAAGCATACTGATTGATGTTTTACAATCGAGTCCAAACTCAAATCCGCAGTTAAGTGCCTAACGTGCACCAGCCACCAGGAAAGGAATTTTGGCATTTAGTCCTCACAATATTGCTCTGAAGTAGTTCCTCTAATTCCCGTCTTATACACGAGAAAAGAGTCTGAGAGAGGTTCCATTTGTGGTCAGTCACATAGCTGGTCACTGGTGACAGCTGGGTTTGGATGCAGTCTCACCTCGAGTGCCATTTCTGGGTTCTAAGTGACCCCAACTTTCTGCTATGTCGGCGTGGCCATGTGGATTTCGTTTTCTGTTCCTGGGAGGCCCCAGTCGGCTCGCATCAAGACTGCCACGAAGAAGGGACATGCACACTGTGCTCCTGAGAAGAAAGTCCACATCCGTGGTGCGGTCTCAGAGCGACAGCTCGTGGAGCGCGGCCCTGGACCAGCATCCATCGGCACCACCTGGGAACTTTATAGAAATGCAGATTATCAGGCCCTGACCTCTGGAACCAGAAACTCAGGCGTGGGAGCCCAGGCACCTGTGTTTTAACAAGCCCTCCCAGTGATTCCGGTGCCCGTTCCAGTTTGAGAACGTTGACTTCAGCATCATTACTCAGAGTGCAGCTTCGGAGCCGGAGTAGGAGGCCTCTGGGCCCAGAACTTACTCTGCCCCTACGACTACCTCCAGGAAACGGGAAGGAGGGAAGAAGATGCAAGAAGGGGGTGCCGGGAGGGTAGGAGGAGGTGGGAGAGTTCCGTGCATTGGGCACATAGAAATTCAGAGATGAAGTCACAGCCTTTACCATCGAGATGCTCAGTCTATGGTGGGGGGAAAGTAAAGACTGGTATTACAGATCACAGGATACTGTGCCACATTCAGTGACAGAAACAGATGCAGGCCCCGGGGGACCTCTGGGGGACACCGGGGACACTAAGGGTCAGGGAGACTAAGGGCTTGCCCACGGGGTTCCCAGCCATGTCTTCACGCTCCGCAAGTGAAGTCTCTTTTCCCGTTCCTGACGACAGCACTATAGTTAAGTGTCACTCACGCGGCCCACACTCCGACGCTCCTGATCCCCTCACCTCATGCACTATCCATGTGTCCCCTTTTGCCACAGACACCTGCAGCAATAGTCAACTCCCCGGGGGGCCGAGGTGCGGGTGGCTGTAATTCCTCAGGGCCCAGGAGAGCCAGTCCTTACCCTTCAGATGCCGCAGCCCTGCGTCTATGCTAGGAGGCCCCCCGCCAGACCCTCCCAGCAGGCAGCCCTCCCCCAGGACACAGACCCAGTGTCGGGGGGCCCCTGCTGCTTGTGGCTCTTGACTTCTCTGCTTTCACCCTACATCCCTCCAGCGACCCTGAGCATCCTTGGCACTGACAGACCCATCAGAGTACTGCTCCCTCGGGCCCTCTGCGCTGGGCAGAAAGGGGAGTATTTCTGAAAGGTGGCCGGCTGAGAACTTTGCAGAGGGCCCCAAGTGCTTTCACAGAGGGTGTGTGGGCTACAGTGCGGTGCCCCATCCTTCTCCTGGGCTCACCCACAAGGAGCTCCCTGTGGTAGATGCTCAGGAAGCATTGCTGAAGAGACGGGAGGAGGAAAGACCCACTAGGAGGCCGTTGGCTGGTACGATGCCCAGGCCCTGGCACATACAGATACTTAAATAGGCGGTAGAAGGAATTTTTACCAGAAGCAAAGGATGGAGGGACACAGAGAGAAGACAGAACAAATCATAGAGGGTAGGGGAAAGGGTGGCGGGCATGGACTTTGGAGCCATCCACCTGCTGGAGGGGCGCCAGAGCTAACCTGGGCACACCCCGGGCCACCACTCTGGTCCTCCGCGGTGTAACCCATCCAACCATGTCAGATATGGTTGTTTCCATCCTT